>JANHMN010000004.1:20479144-20585662 GCA_030674055.1 Rhabdomys pumilio | reverse complement strand
TCTCTCTCTCTCTCTCTCTCTCTCTCTCTCTCTCTCTCTCTCTCTCTCTGCCAAAACAAACATGGATCTGAACTTGTTCGGCCACTGGCTACTCTCATGGGTCCTTGGATACATAACATCTTTAATCCAGTTGCTTTATTAAACTGCTAATGGTATGAGTTGTTCTGACTACCAAGTAGAAAACTAATACACAGTACCATTCTTTGTAAGATTCATTTATCTATGTATATGAGTGCTCTATTTGCATGTATGCCTGAATAACAGAAGGCAGCATCAGATCCCATTACAGATGGTTGTGAGCTACCATATGGTTGCTGGGAATTGAACTTAGGACCTCTGGAAGAAAGTCAGAGCTCTTAACCACTGAGCCATCTCTCCAGCTCCCATAGGGCCATTCTTTTTTTTTGGGGGGGGGCGGTTTCGAGACAGGGTTTCTCAGTGTAGCCCTGACTGTCCTGGAACTCACTCGGTAGACCAGGCTGGCCTCGAACTCAGAAATCCGCGTGCCTCTGCCTCCCAAGTGCTGGGATTAAAGGCGTGCGCCACCACCGCCCGGCGCATAGGACCATTCTTGAGATGATCTAGTAAGGCTGAGCATACACTCTGTGACACAATTAGACTAAGTAGCTATCACCTTAGAGAAACTTGAAATCCAACATACACTTACACACACAAGTACACATATGCAAGCATGTCTAAAAGAGGACATTATACAGATGCAGAAAGTCATGTACAGGGGACTGGAGAGACAGCTCAGCAGTTAAGAGTTCTGGTTGCTCTTTCAGAGGAGCCAGGTTTGGTTCTCAGCACCTATACTGGGCCACCCACAACTACCTATAGCTCCTTTCTGAGGATCTGATTGTCATTTCTGACCTCTGAGGGGCACCTACATACACATGGTATGCAGATATAACTCAGAAATAATATATATATATATATATATATAATGAATAAATATTTTAAAAGAAAGACTAGACAGCAGTTTTACATGTATGTGTGTGTGTATGTGCACACACATGTAAATGTATGAGCACCATAGTACACATATGGAGGTGCAAGAACACCTTGTTGGGGCTGGTTCTCCCAGGGAGTAAACTTAGGTCCTCAGGCTTGATGGCAAGCACCTTTAGCTGCTGATCCATCTCACTGAATCCTGGATAACATGTTTTTAAGGTTCTACTATAATATATGTCCATATGTAATAATACATAGCACATTTTTGATGAAGTCAAACTATTACCCATGATGGCCTTAAAGTCTTGAGCTCCAGTGATCCTCTTGCCTCAGAAAAAATAATAATGTAAAATATATAATGCTTTTAAGCATTTCTTAAATGTTTGTTTATTATGAAAACAGCATTCTGCCTGCATGTATCCCTGCAGACCAGAAGAGGGCACCAAATCTCATTCTAGATAGTTATGAGCCACTATGTGGTTGTTGGGAATTGAACTCAGGACCTCTGGAAGAGCAGACTGTGCTCTTAACCTCTGAGCCATCTCTCCAGTCCCCTTGAGCAGTTGTTTCTAGAGGGAAAACACCTGAGTAGTTCTGAGAGGGGACACAAGCAGTGTTGAGTACCGAGGAAACTCCCCAGTGCTTAGGTTGGATGCGGGCTTCTGAAGGTCTCTTCTGTTACTGTACTTCCTAAATTACCCCTTATGCTCCATATGTCCTTTGTTTAAAACAAGCTTAGATACACAGCCCAAGCTGGGCCGGAGCACTGTGACCACATGCACGCACCTACTCTCTCAGCTTTGTTCCCTATCAGTACAGTAACTGTCACATAATAAAGACATAAAAACAGTATAAAGGGTGTTGTCACTTAAGAAATGCACCCCATTCTTGTGACCATCAGTCTGCTGCTTCGCAGGCTCGGTAGTCCTTTAGCACTCCCAGGAATCATCTCCCCACTTAGCAGCAGACAGCACTGCCCACAGCAGCTTTCCATCTCCCCACTTAGCAGCAGACAGCTCTGCCCACAGCAGCTTTCTGAGAACGTTGGCTTTTCCTGTTTTCTGATGATATATTAATTTTCTTAGAGAAACAAAATTTCCACATAATTTGAGATATAGTAAATATAACTTCTATTAAAGTATGAATACTACATGTGACACAAGGAACCTGAGACTATCTGAAAAAAAAAACATGGAAAATACATTTCCATTTGTAAATCATAAACAACACTTACATTCATAGCTACCAAACTGCATTCTGCTCAGTGAACTAACAAGCTGAAACAAATTAGCTACTTAGCAAAAATTAGTAGGAAATATCCTAAATTAACCATTAAGATGCCCAACCTACTCTGTGTGTATCTATAGTAACTGTTATTTTTAATGGCATTCAAATGCTGGAAGAATTCCCCAGTTGCATCTACCAAGAAGAAAGCCATTCATCCATAAGGGACTAAGGAGGCCTACTTAAGATTCATAATTAAGCAAAGAATCTCAAGTTACACTGACCCATTAATGCGGCCTCCCCTTTGCATGCCCGCAGCTGCTCCATTCCCACTCCTGAATAATGAGGCTTTCTCCCTTGTCCCTTCATGTAGCCCCACCTCACTCTGCACTCTCGCTCAACACACAGGATCTTTTAGCTGTGACGGCGCTTTCGTCTCTTCTCTCCTTTCACAGAGTTTCATTCCACATTAAAAATATAAATACCTTAGGTATTTGCTAACACTGTATCCTCTTATAAATGTATTCACCCACGCTGCTTTAAGTCAATGAGACTTAGAACACTCCTGTGAGATTTAAATGAGTTACCAATATTCACACTTAATTTTTATTATTAAAGTTACATATTGAAAAGCAGAAGCATGACACAAAATGTGCTTGCTACAGAAATAAAAAATTCAGTTTCAATTACTCAAACTGCAATTATTTAAATACTATAGAAATTCTAAAGTATCATCTAATGGGCATCAATAAACCAAAAGAAGTAGGATCTAAAATGTCAAATGCTCCAGAGTTTCATAATATATCTAGTTATCCTAAATTATGTCCACACTATAAACAAACATACAGCAAGATCCACGTCTTGAATGAGAAGTTGAAATAGACAAATCTTAAGGTTTTTTGCAATTATAAAAATGTTATATCTGTTAGTTAAGTGTAACAATCACTTATCAAAGAAATAAAATTTTACAAGTTAACAAAAACCCTAACCTGCATGGCAACAGTTTTCTTCTCAGAGTCGTTCACAATATCTGCTTAAAGATATAAACCAATCTCCTCCAGTGATGAACTGTGTGGTATCTGGCGTACAATATCAACGTTCCTGCTACAGCTGGAACACTGACCCACAAACACAACAGTGGCCCAAGGAGTGCTCATCAGCATGACTCCGGCGGTTCTAGGAAATCTTGACTAAACAGATGCCAACCTAACTCAGCAAGCCAATGGGATTTGTGTAGCTCTGAAAGGAAACTTTTCTAGTTTTGATGGTAAATCTAGTTAAGGAGCCTACAGAACAATTAAACTGGAAAGTATTAAGCTATCAACATATATTACATTCTAATATTATTCAACGTATAGAGTGTTTTCTAAGTTAAAGAAAAGCAAAACATTAAATACCGAAAACTAATATATTTCACTGACGCTCAAAACCACTCTTCATTATACTTCCTTACTTCAATTCTTAAAATTACCTTCCATCCGTCCTTATGTGCACTGTGTTTAGGTCCATGATACAGCTCCTTTAAAACCCTTGCCGGTGATGGGGGCACAGGCCTTTAATCCCAGGACTGGGGAGGCAGAGGCAGGTGGATCTTTGTGAATTTGAGGCCAGCCTGATCTACAGAGTGAGTTCCAGGACAGTCAAGGCTACACAGAAAAAGAAAAACTGAGGGACTGGAGAGATGGCCCAGGGGTTAAGAATACCTGTGGTTCTTGTAGCAACCCAGGCTCAATTCCTAGCACACATACAGTGGCTCACCTCCATCTGCTCACAGCTCTAGTTCCACAGGGTCGGACTCCCTCTTCCAGTCTTCCTAACACCAGTGTACATCTTGTGCCACACATGCATGCAGACTGTGGTAGTTTGAGAGAGAATAGCCCCCACAGGTCCGAGGGCCCCAGTTAGTGGAACTGTTTGAGAATTAGGAGCCTTGTTGAAGAAGATGTGGGCTTTACGATTTCAAAAGCCCATGGCAAGCCCGATCCCATTCTCTCTCTGTTCCAGCATCATGCTTGCCTCTGCCCACCACCCAGCTCCACACCACGATGATCACGGACTAGCCCTCTGAGACGGTCTACAAGTCCCTAACTGAATACTTTCTTTAACAGTTGTCTTCGGTTGAGCATGGTGCTTCACATCAGCAACCGAACAGTAACTAAAACACAGGAGAAAAGCCTACACATAAAAACATTCTGAACTAGTAATTGTCATAAATAAAAATTAGCTGAACTCCTTTATGTGATAGGCAAATCCTTAAAGAGATATACACACCACCTTAATCAACACGGTAAAAATACAAGTGGATGAAGAAGTCAAGGGCATCCTGGCTACGTGATGAGTTCAAGGTCAACCTGAATAACATGATATGCTGTCTCAAAAAGAAGGAAATACGTATTTATACATATCTGACCAAAAGGGGGAAAGATTATGTTTTAGATTCTCCTTAGACATACACAGCATCTAAAATATTGTCTGCATATGTTTTCCACCAGACAGCTAAGTACTAAGAGGGACTTCACCGTCTTAAGGACAACACAGCACAATCAGAGCCAATTCAGATCACAGCATTACTAGTTAGAACCATTTTAAATCACAAACCATCACATGGAAATTTGAAGATTTAAAAATAGAAAGCCAGGTGTGGTGGTGCACACCTTTAATTATAACACTTGGGAGGCAGGAACAGGGTGGATCTCTGTAAGTTCAAGGCCAACCTCCTCTGGTCTACAGAGTGAGTTCAGAGATAGCCAAGATAGCCCGGGCTACACAGAGAGACCCTGTCTGGAAAAACCAAAGCAAGAAGTGGGGAGGGGGGAGAGATTTAAAAATAGTTATATTCTCATTTTTAAAGTTAGTTTTTAAATTATTAATCCTTTAAATAAAGGGACAGTTCCAAAGTAACATGTTAATGTGCTTCCTCCACTAATCACAGTTGAAACTTACACTCAAAGTACAGAAGGGATGCTTTTCTGCTAGTCAACTTCCTTGATATTCCTATGACAGTTAAAGAAATTTGCAGTGAAATGAATGTAAGAAAGTCTGGGAGAATGAAATCTATAAAGCTATGTGTTCCCTAACATGGTGTTGTGATGAAAGACATACACATTCCCCTCTGTTACAGCTCCTTAAACTCTTGAAATCACCAGCACTAACTAAGTACCTTTTCTATGTCTCAGAAATAACTGATGGCCAGGTTTACCTGGAAAAGCCTGGGAGACTGCAACAGGATGGGGGCTGCTTTCTAGTCTCCTTCCTCAACCTCCTGGGAGAGGAAAAAGCCTGAAGACTGAGTTAACTGCCAGTAGCCAATGGTATAATTAATCACAGCTGTGTATTGAAGCTGCCTGCCTAGTGCTGGCGTCACAAGGCAAGGCACCCGACATGAAAATAAGGCTACAGTTGATGCCCCAGCTTCAGGTCAGCCACTGAAACGAACACCCTTGCCTGTGCCACACAGGAGAAATGAGCCATTTCACAAAGCTGTTTCATGATTGACTACAGATCATGAAAAAGTTTTAAGTGACTACGTTGGAATTGATTGACTGTCTCACAAAAGATAACTGATGTGGACTTGTGTACAAAGGAAAAAAAACAAAAAAAGTTAAGGTCTTCACAAAGCTCCTGCATACAAAACCTGACAGCACAGGGGAACCAGCAAACAAACCAACAAAAAGGACAGGAGACAGGAAACAGCAGCAGAGAAGTAAATCCTACCATATCTGTAAGAAAGGACCTTAAATGCAGACAGACCTGGCAGGATATGTGGCTCCGTGGTAAGGTGATAGTTGAGCATGTTTGAGGCTCTGAATTCAACTCCTGGCCTTGGGGAGTAGGGAGGGGGCATTTCCATCAAAGAAGTGAAAAGCCACAGAACATAAGAGAATTTTATCGGATATCTGAAAAAGATCTATTTTACAGACTACAGAGAGCTCCTGTTAGGAATGGTAGCACAGGCCTATTTATTACTTAGCATGTGGAAGGTGAAGTCAGGGCGTCGAGGGAGGAGAGGGGCTTGTGTAAGAGGGAGTGGATGGTTTCTCCATCAGAAAGCACATATGTGTTGCAGGCCAAGAAAAGGATATATCCAAAACATGACCCCATCCTGAAGTGGGGGTGGCTGTTATCTTCTAAGTCACATTACAGAGAACCATGCTAGGGACTGCACATACTTCTCTGTTAAACCTCTAAAGTCTAAGGCTGTGAGATGGGAACAGAATGTTCCAGGCTGGTCCCAGCTGTGTTCTGCGTGAGGATTAAGAGAAGGCTCTCCTCTGGGACAGAAAATGAAAGAGAAAGCCATACTCCCTGAGGTCAGCAAGGAAATCCCCAGAGGAAGGAGGAACTTTAGGAACAAAAGTCTTACTATGATCTCCAATTACTCTGCTCCAGAAACTCTTTCTAAACAATATCTGGATGATTCATTCTATTTAGTATAATAGAAAAATGTTTTTCCTTAGCAAACATAACATTACTGAAAACCTAGGTCTGGCTCTAACACCACATTGCCCTCAAAATACTGATGGGCATGGTGTGTGCACCTTTAATCACAGCAGTCTGGAGGCAGAGGACCTGGACCAGTCTGGTAGACCTCTGGTCAAAAGTGAGTTCCAGGACAGCCAGAGATGTACAGAGAGACCCTGCCTCAAAAAAAAATTAATAATAATAATTCGAGGCCAGCCTGGTCTACAGAGTGAGTTCCAGGACAGCCAGGGCTATACAGAAAAACCCTGTCTGAAAAACAAAAACAAACAAACAAAAGACAAGTATGTCCTCAAAGAAACAGGCAACCTCGGGAGGTAGGAGGTTGGTGGGACCCTCCAGAATACACCAGAGACCTGGGAGGAGAGAGACTCTTAGGACTCAAAGGGAGAGACCTTAGATGAGATGCCCGACAGTAGGGAGAGGGAAGTTATAGAGTCCACCTCCAGCAGGAAGACAGGGCATCAAGTGAGGAAGGGGGTTGCCATCTCTGACCCAGAATTGTTCCTGTCTGAAAGAATTGCAGAGATGGAAATGGAGAGGACCCTGAGGAAAAGAAGGTCCAGTGACAGGCCCAAAGTGGGATCCAGCTCAAAGGGAGGCCCCAAGGCCTGACACTATTACTGAGGCTATGGAGCGCTCACAAAAAGGGACGTATCATGATTGCACTTCGGAAGACCCAACAAGCCCCTGAAAGAGTCAGATGCAGATATTTGCATCCAACCAATGGACAGAAGCTGCTGGCCCCTGTGGTTGAATTAAGGAAAAGAGAGTTAAGGGTCAGAGAGTCACCATCATCCTCAGTGTGGGCCTGAGTTAGATACTCAACAGTATGAAGAAAAGCATTTGTCAGCTCTCTGTTTCAAAGAAAAACAGGAACATAATACTTCCCCCAAATGTGTAGAAAGCACAAATATATGTACACTCATCATTTTGGTTAAATGCATTTTTAAAATATTTACTTCACAAAAATGAGGTACTGTATCTTTCTGAAAAGATTGAAGACTTCGGGTGGCTCGTCTAGAAGCCGCCTTGAAGATCACCCTCCCAGAGCAAACCCCTTCCTGTTTTTCAAGTGTGTGTTTACTTTCACATCTGCTTCAAAGGATAAACGCAACAATGGGGACACCAGCCACATGACTTTGTCCTACCAACCCGGAAATGAAGCTATAAACCCAGACTTGCTGTGAAATGGGTCTTCAGAATACTCACGCACAGGCTAACACTCAAACGAAAGCTTAAAAAACTTACAGTATGAGTCTGAATCAAATCCAAAGACCAACACTGGACAAAACTGAGTTATATATTTACATACAACAATTACACAGCCACTTAAAAAAAAAAAAAAAAAAAAAAAACAGAGATTCTTCTCCTTCATAGCTACAAGGTCAGATTTTATCAAAGGGAAAAAAAGAAGTAACATTTATTTAATATCTCTATACGACAGGCACATACTATGTATGTATTACCTAAAATATTATCCTCATTTTACACACAAAAATACAGTTATTTAAAAGCACTTTCACAAGACAACGATTATTAAGAACTCATCGGCTTTGACAGGAGGTTTACATCCAAAGCTCCTATCCCTGACTCGCTCATGGACATGTTGAGCAAGCAAAGGGGTCTCAGTAAGGACTTCACTCTTAATGCCAATTTTCAATTGTGTAATTCTGGACAAGTTATTACCTAAACTGTGAAGTGAGATTAATAACACTCCAATAACCCACGGAGAGGCTTAACTATGAAAGTCATCATGGCGGCCAGGCATCTGGTGTCTAAGTATTTCACAGCCGCCTAAGGATGTGGCTCACAGTAGGGCACTAGCCCAGCATGCACCAACCCCTCAAAACAAAAATACTCACATTTGACATCCTATATTTAACTCATTTAATCACCATAACATTAAAGGTATAGAACATCCCTATATCATAGAATGAATAAAATGTTACAGATGTGAATTCACCTGCCCACGGTCACGACTTAGAGTGGCACAAGTGGAATTTAAAACAATGCATTCCACCCCAAAGCTGATACTCGAACATCTACATTACATCTACAAGGTATAAAGCATAGCCTGAACCACGTAAACAACCAATGAGCACTGACATTACTTCCCTAGCACACTGGGCAGGCCCCTGTAAATACTGCTGGTGGTATGCTGAACAAGTAGAACGGCCAGGTTATCACAACAAAGTCACTCTTACACTTCTAGTCCTACTAATACCAGGTCACTAAACTCTTTCTGGCAGGAGCGTGCCCTCTGCATTCTTTTATGATCACATATAGTCACAGGATCCTGCTGTCACAGAGACCATGCAGTAAGTGAATGGCTATACCATTCCTCCTCTCAAAATCCTCCCAAGAACCCAGTCAAAATCCTAACAGGAACCCAGTCTCCTGCCACATCTTGAGAACATGTAGACCCACATGTTAGGAATCCCAGTGGTTATCTTCAACTCCAAATAAAATATTATCCTGTAAGCCTAATTTTAGGAACAAATCAGGGGGGAGAAATATAAGAAATCAGATTTAGCACAAATGGGGAAAACCTGAGCATCAGACCAGCAGCCGGGGCTCATTATCCTTCTTCTCTTTCCTAATTTAAATCTTCAGATTCATTTTCACGAGCTAACAACATATGTAACCCCCAAGGATCCATGGATGGCTAAAGCCGATGGGAAAAGGTAACTGGAAACAGGATATTCACAATGTCAAAGTTTCTCCACAAATACTAAAAACATAAACCACTACACAGAAGTCTGTCAGTTACTACTTTAACTAGGCGACCAAAATTAGCAGCATTAATTTCCGGACAGCTAACTTTATGAATTTCCCAATGTGACTCAAAACAAAGAACACAACGTCACGCTGAAGTCTTGCCAAAATGTTTAACCTATGTCTAATCAAACCTACAGAGATAAATTTCCAGTTTATGGGGAAAAAAAAAAAACAAAGAGAAGAACAAATTAAACAAAGCTCAAGGGAACAATCAAGTACTTTTAGACTAGAACATTCTACAACCAGCTGCCACCAAGACTTGTCAAAGTACACAAGTAAAGCCTGTTCCAGATTAAAGGAAATGTGACCAGGTATTTACATTTAAAAGTCTAATGACCGCTGCTAAGATAGCTCAGGGAAAAAGACATTTGCACCCAAGTCTAGTGACAAGAGTTCAATCCCTGGAAACTACATAAAGGTGGGAAAGGGAGAGAACTGATTCCACGATGTTGTCTTGGACCCTTCTACATGCACCCACACATACACATCACACATAAGCACATCACTAATAAAAAAAATCTAATGGTGGAATGTAAATGTGGGTTGAGCGTTGACTGGTATTATGCAATACTGCTACTGTCTTAGGGATATAGACGTGTGCTATCCTTATGTAGGATAACAGCTTTATTCTTCAGAAATGTATACCAAAATGTTTTGGGAGTATAAAGTGCCGTATCTTCTCCAACTTTCTTTCTAAGAAGATATACAGGGCAGATAAAGGAAAGAAGGAAGGAAGGAAGGAAGGAAGGAAGGAAGGAAGGAAGGAAGGAAGGAAGGAAGGACCTAGAAACAGAATTATAGCACAGGTCTTAAATCTTAATTATCCTGACATTCACACATTGTATGCACCCTTACAGGTCTAGCTAATACACTAAACCTTATCTGTGGGGGGTGGGGGGAGGGTAGTACTAACCCGTGCTTTCTAGAAGCTGATGGCCTTACTGCGAGTACCAGTATCATATGACATATCTGGCATACAACATGCAACGCTACAAGAGTTCAAAAGAATAAACCTTCAAAGAAAAAAAAAATATCTCTGGAATTATTTCCTTGCCCTAAGTATAGCTCCTTTAATTTTATCTACTTGGTAACAACTGACTTTTTTCTACCTTACAAAATTGTTGGAGACTATGGAAACATAAAACTGCATGTTTTGCCTGTAAGGAACACAGGGTATGATTTTAAAAATAAAATACTGCTTCCATTTCCACTGAAAAACAGCTACTAATAGACTGTGTGGATGCTCTCACCTCCCAGAGCAATTGTGTTATTCTGAGTGCTGAGGATGCCAAGAAGGCTGGAAGACTTAAAAATAACCTAACAAAGAGCTCATTCCAATACCAGATGGAAAGAAACTACTCTAAAGACATGTGAGTGGGAGGACATATATACAATATCATATGACACCATGCAAAAAAAGGTGTATGTAATTACGTAATACTACTAGGATTGACACAACTCTGCAGGTAGGAAGCCAGCAACAGCGTCAATTCTCTGAATCATTTTTGGTATTTTTTGGTTTTTTTTGTTTTTTTGTTTTTTTGGAAAAAAAAAAAAAAAAAGAGAATGGCCAAGAAACAGCAAGTGGGTGGCAGAAAGAAAGCCAAAAAGGAAGGAGAAAGCCCTCACTGCACGGCTGCCTTCATGTATCCCTCTTACATGCTGAAATGGCTGCCAGGTAAAATTTGATCACTGGAGTCTGTAAAGGTTTTGCCTGTGTGTCCATATGGCCAAAACCAAGTGGTGGGAGGAGTGGGTATCAACAACACATACCTAGTGCATTAGCAAGGTGAAACGCCCTTCACCTGAATGCATGTAACACTTCAAACTGGCAAATTAAAACCCACAGAAAAACTCCTCTAAAACACACACACACACACCCCTTACTTGGCACATCAGTTAAAATAGCATTTCTTTATAAAATGATATACTTAAACACACCCTTATGATTTCATTGTGGTACCAGTTTCATATGGCATTTCTAGTAACTAAACAAATGCTGCAAGACTGGGAAGGCGGCTCCCTGGGTACAGCCCTCACCATAAGCATGAGGACCTGAGTTTGGATCCCCAGCACCCACACAAATAAGTGGCCATGGGAGAGTGAGTAACAATTATGAGGCAGCTGCTGGTTATTTTCTATTTTATCAACATAAACACATGGTCACAGTTCTTACCCATTTCATCAGCCAATCCTCCCTCCCCTTCCAGTCCCCTCGGCCAAGACTCCTGTAACCATGCCTAAACTCCATGTTACACAGCTAAAAACAATTCTCATCTTTCTAAACAGATCACACTGGGAATCAAGAACAACTGGAATCTAGACTGACTAAAAGGAAATGGTTCAAAGAATCCACAGACATAGAAGGTAAAGGAAAAGAATTCAGTAAACAATATCTAATCCACATGGATTTATCTTGAAGCTAATGAAGAAACAACTGAAAACACAGAAGTGGTTTTCATAAATGAGAGAGTATAATAAAAAAAAATAGAAAAATGAGGGGCTGGAGAGACAGCTCAGTAATTAAAAGCACTGACTGCTCGTACAGTGGACTCGGTTTCCAGCACCCACACAGAAGCTCAGCAGCACGTTACTCCTGATGCCCTCTTCTGAGGACACTAGGCACACAAGTGGTGCACATGCACACGTGCAGGCAAACACTCACACACATGAAATAAAAACAAAATTTAAACTATAACAAAGTGAACACAATGCTAGAATTTCTACATGAAAGGACTTTAAAGGTAATAATCAATTACGAAGAGAAACGAAGTATCGCACATCACGCCCCCAGTTTCTCTATTCAGGCTGCATATTTATTTCCAATTACTTTGGAAGACATTGATGATGATTAGTAAGTAAGAGATATTGAACTCTCCTCAAGCCACTCTTATCATTAGACTAGTCACACAGTTTTTTCCTTATTCTCAAATAATTACCATTTTTTCCCCTTAAACACTTCAAGGTGTTTGAAATCTTATTTATATAAAAATAATTCAGAAAAATAAGTGTAAACAAACTCTAATCGTAATCTAATTCCCTCACTACCGTCTCCTAGAACTGGTGGTATCTGGCATCAGCAAGCTTGTTCTGAATGAGATCACTCGTCTTCTCCTTTCTAATGACTCCAAATTCTGAACAGTACTCGTTGCTATAGTTTTTCCTTTATGCTTCTCACTGTGCATTCATTAAATAGCAGCAGAGGAAACCAAAATACTAATCTAACTCAGTGTGCTCTCCACAGTATTTGTTATACTGTATTTCACCAAACACACCATGAACTCCCTCATAAAAATGAACACATGGCAAAGCCACAGCACAGGTGACACATTAAGGAATGTAACTGACAACAAAAAATAACACACACACTTGGCATCTGGCTTCCCCTCTAGCTAAGAGCTATCATAAGCTCATCAAAGCACTGCCTTCTAGTAACTCTGGATTATTTTATAAATAATGTCTGTAATTCATCAACAAAATGAGGAAATTCTTGTAAAAATTTCATCTTTGCTGATTTTACTCAAAGAAGTAAAAACATTCATAAGAAACAAGTAGTTGAAACCGTTCTTCCTTAGCTCACAGACAAAATAAAGTGACTGATGTCATGCCCAGGCAATTGGAAGAAAAAGAATGTGTCCTATAGGGGCTGGAGAGATGGCTTAGTGGTTAAGGGCACTGACTGCTCTTCCAGAGGTTCTGAGTTCAATTCCCAGCATCCACATGGTGGCCCAAAACCATCTGTAATGGGATCTGGTGCCCTCTTATGGGTTGTCTGAAGACAGCTACCTACAGATAATAAATAAAACGTTTGGGACAGAGCAAGTAGGTCCAGAGCACTCCTGGAAAAGTACATTGGCAGCTCTACCAGTGAGCACCAGCCTGCTCCTTAGATAACCTGGAAACAGACTGAGTCTAAACATACTGATTTCAGAACAAATATTTTCAAGTCATGAAATCAGGACATGATCACCAATTTTATATATTCAAAAAATAATGAGAATCGGGTTGGAGAGATGACTTATCGGTTATGAGCACTGGTTGCTTTTCCAAAAGATCTGGGTTCAATTCCCAGTACCCACACAGGAGCTAACAACTGTCTGTAACTCCATTTCCAGAGGATCTGACACCTCCCACAGACATACTTCACAGACATAAATGCAAGTGGGCAAGCACCAATGCTTATAAGTTAAAAATAAAAATAATGAGAAAACTCTACCTATCCTATCCCAACAAAATTTATAGGTAGCATATTTTAGATCCCAATCTGATGACAAGACGATGCCCCTATTCTGACCTCCAAAGGTACCAGGCTTACACAATCTGATATCAACGTATCTGCAGAAAAATCTAAGAATCTGGAGGCTTGTAGACAGTGTCCAGAACAATTTAACTCTGAAGCTTTCTTAGGAACAGGAGGAAGGAAGATAAATAGCATCTTAAGTGCACTGCCTCTCAGAGTATGAATTTGTTTGAAATAAAGACCATGAACTCTGGGACTGGAAAGATGGCTCAGTGGTTAAAAGCACTTGTTGCTCTTGCAGAGGACATGAGTTCAAGTTTCAGAACCCACATGATAGCTAACAACCATCTGTAACTCCAGTGCCAGAGGATCAGACACCCTTCTTTTGACATCCAAAGGCACCAGGCATACACAGGTACCTAGACATCCATGGAGGCAAAATATTCACAGACATAAAATTAAATAAAATAATTTTAAAGATCATAAATCTCGAGGTGGTAGTGGCCTCTGCCTTGAGGTCAGCCCGAACTAACTATATGACCATATCCTCTTTCAAAACAGACAGCATACACACTGGCCAATCATGAACTAAGGAATGAGAAAGCCAGATATGTACATTTCAAATCTGTTAAAGTTGAGCCAGGTTTGATGGATGTCGTATAGAAAAGGACAGTGGCCAGCCATGGTGCTACAGGCCTTTAATCCCAACACTCGGGAGGAAAAGCCAGGCCATCTCCAGCCTGGTCTATAGAGTGAGTTCCAGGACACCCAGGGCTACATAGAGAGATCCTGTCTCAAAGAAAGAGAGAGAGAGAGAGAGAGAGAGAGAGAGAGAGAGAGAGAGAGAGAGAGAGAGAGAGGAAAGAAAGAAGGAAAAAGTACAAACTTCTTCAAAAAGGAGCAAAATTAAGATGAAAAAGATTACATAAAGGATACGTGTATTCTGCTTTACCAAAAGGTTCAAACCAACTGAAAATCTTTTGCCAGGACTAAGAATAGAAAACAGAAATGAGCAATTGCATGGAGTACAGTTTATCCCCAAGAGTGTATAAACTCACTATAATAACACTCAAAGACACAAACGTAACCAATTCTTGCAACTTTCCCTAAAAACAGAAGGAACAAAATTGCAGCTGTGAAATCACCCAGACTAAAAAAAAACAAAAAACCTCCAGTATCTCTGAAAAACACAAAAACAAATAGAAATCTTAGTCTCTACAGACTAGTCACTTATGTCAGGGTATAGTTCAAGGATGGGACAACAGGGTGGCAACTGCTGTCCTGTGGCCAGAAACCAGCCCATCAGCGATTTGCTTCACGTGAGATCACTTTCTCTCTAGAGACCGCCAGTCCCCGGGGAGGACGACGACCCTGTTTGGGCAGAAACTCCCTCCAGGAGAATCCACCTGGTAACGAGGGTGTGAGTCTAGCTCCAGAATCTCCACAGGTACAGGCAGCCCAGCAAGCCAGGGAAAGATTTCCAAGCCGACAGATGCGCGAACTGAAAAAGGAGGTCACGGAGCTGAGAGAATAGCATTAACCCTTGGCTCGCTGGGACCCCTGAAGATCGCGGAGCATGGCACTGGATCCGGGGGGCTCCGAGATTTGATTTGATTTTTCTAAGATGCTGGGTCTATGGCGGGAAGGCCTGGGAGTGCTGCGAAGCTCCCCACGCCCTCGGATTCCGCCTGACTTCTCGGGTCTGCCCAGCATCTCCATCACGACGGACTCGCTCGGCTCCGCAGCGGCACCCAGCACCTCCGCCGTCCACCGCACCGCTGCCCACCTGGTTTCCTGCCTGGGCTCCCGCCCACCGCCCGGTGACTGACAGGCGGGCGCGGACTCGGGACCCCTCCGCAGGAGGACACCCCACGCCTAACTTTGAAACGCGCCACCACCACCCCCCGCGCACTCCTCCGCGGCGCCCGGACCGCTGCCCCCTCCCCGGCTCCCCAGGCCGCGTCCCACCTCCAGCCCCCGGCTCCCGGGCCTGCAAGGGGGCTGGAGACAAAGGCTGCGGCGGCGGCGCGGCGGCCGCCCGGACCGTCCCCTCGGGGCCAACGCCACCCCCACCCCACCGGCTCGCGCGCGGCGGCTTTGCCTCCCCTCACCCGCGGTTCTCGGCCCGGGCTCCCGCCCCAGCCGCAGCTTCAGCCGGACGAACAATGGCAGGAGGCGGCGCCCGCGTCCGAGGCTCCGGCCCTCTGCGGCTCCCGGGCTGGCGGGCTGCAGGCTAGCTGACTAAACCCGCCGGCGGAGGGAGGGAGCGAGGGAGAGAAGAGGAGAGCGAGCGAGCGAGCGAGCAGCCCCGGCGCGCGCCCTCCCGCCTTTCCTCCGCGAGACGAGGCCGGCGCGGCCCGCGGCCCGCCCGCGCCCCTCCCCCCCGGCTCGCCACAACATTGTAGTAAATTCCTATTGGGCCGTGCGGGAGGGAAGGAGGGGGCCGGGCCCGCGGCCCGCCAGAGCATTGGCTGAGGCCCGGTTCGGGCTCCCCGCGTCTTACCTCCCCCCTCCCCTAGAGCGGTAAGGAGAGGGGAGGGGAAGGGCAAAGGGAAGAGGAGGGGAGAGCATGGGGCTAGCTGCTGCGCGCACGCGCAAGTCGAACCCGGGCTGGAGCTGGAGACCCGGGGTTCTAGTCTCCCGAAGCACGAGCATGAAGAATGGGGCAGCTAGAGCCTAGAACCAAGATGAGACCTTTCTCCCCATGGAGGGCTTGGGAAGAAGCCGTGACCTGGGGGACAGCAGAATTCACATAGCTGCTGCTGCTGACCAGGCTACCCCAAAGGAAACCTTTAGTTTAGTAACCTCAGATAAGTCACTCCACTTCTCTGAGCCTCAGTTTACCGGTCTACTAGCATGATCATCTCTAAGGCTCCCTTCCAACCTTGACATTCAATATGACTTTACTTCTGGCAGCTATGTTAAGACCCGAAGTGGAATCTTAAGTGTTGAGACCATGCCGAAGATTTCACCTGTCTTCTGTCTTCATTTAAGATTCTCCTATTTCTGCCTGCCATCCACGAAATTATAAGTATAGCCTCCACGATCTGGATGAATTTAGGGTTGTTCTGAGAAGTGCACACGAGTATGTTTCTCTCTAGAAGTTTCAGAGGCCGCTTGACCCTTCTACTTCCTGCCAGGCTGATGTCTGAACAGGCTGCCTCCCTACAGAGCAGAAAGAAGGTTCTGTTGTAAGCGCATCCTTAGAAGATAAGACAGGTTCTGCTATTTCTTTTGAGAGATGAGGAAACCAAAGCAGAGAGGCTTAGCCCTGCCAGGATCAGAAACCAAGCAAGGTGACATCAGAGCCCGCACGCGCCAGGTGGACTGCCTACTGGTGTAAAATCAAAGCCGGTTCACAATCTCAGCCCAGCCTCAGGAATCAAACTACTCAGGTTCAGTGCTCCGTCTCAGCCCTCTCTAATTGTCTGGCCTTCTTTGTGCCTGATTTCTGAACCCATAAAAATAGAATAAAGACTGGGAGTGGTGGCACATGT
Organism: Rhabdomys pumilio; assembly: GCA_030674055.1. Lineage (NCBI taxonomy): Eukaryota > Metazoa > Chordata > Mammalia > Rodentia > Muridae > Rhabdomys > Rhabdomys pumilio. Next base: position 20,568,487 of record JANHMN010000004.1, on the reverse strand, counting down.
CAGTTACCCTAGCACTCGGGATGTGACAGCAGAAGTGAAGGCCAGCCTCCACTACATAGTAAGTTTGAAGCCAGTCTGGGCCACATGAGACCCTGCCTCAAGGGAAAAAAAGGAAGGACAACAGTCCTGCCTCATAGAGTTACTGTAACAATTAATTAATTTGTTAATTAACAAACCATCAACGGGGCTTAAAACAATGCCTAGGACAGACACAGTAAGATGTTAGTTAAGTGTTAATTCTATTACTACTACTTAGACTAAAATATCGACTAAGAAGTATATGGCAAGCAGAGAAACACTCAACTGTCGTCAGGTCTGAGAACATTTATATATCAGAAGTCATAAAACCCCGTGAAGACCACCTGACTACCTAAAACGGCCCATTCACACAGCCTTCCTCTGCCGTGTGTGTGTGTGTGTGTGTGTGTGTGTGTGTGTGTGTGTGTGTGTGTTTGGTTTTTTCCCCTTTTTTCCCTTCCTTTGTCTTAGTCACGGCACTTTTCCCAGCTTTTGGCCCTGCCAGACTGCCTCCTATTCACTGATGACTGGTTGGATCTCTTAAATGTTGCAGTCTGGATCCAGGAGACTGTAAATTGGAGAGGACAGGACTTTGTCCTTCTTATCACACAGACCAGTGCTGGTATATTACATATTTATTGAACCATTGAATTGGACTGTCCTTGTTTTATTAATAAGAGACTCAAACAGTTTAAGTGATCTGGGCCAAGGAGCACCCACTCATTCTTAAATACCCTGGTTCCCTGCTTTGAGCCCTCTGGTTCAGCAGTGCTTTCGATTAGCGAATTCTAAAGCTACCACTTCTAGGCTCTCAGGCAGAGAAATCTGGTACCAGGTAGGATGGACACTGAAAATCCATCACCAGACAGATCATTTCCTCCATGTCATCAAGGACATTCAGACATGTGGAGCTAAATGCTCTGTGTGCTAGCCAAAGGCACATCAGCCTTGGGGATGCTTATATAATTTGTAATATTCAGTAATCATCACCCTGAAAAGAAGTATAGGTCTTAGACTAGCAGAAAACATGAGAAACCCGGCAGGTGTAAATCACACCAAGATTCAAAGTGTTGTACAACCACATGCCAAAATCTGTTGGTCTGAGTTTTAAAATCTGAAAGTCCTGGATTCCAATGCTGGCCTTTCATTCTTAGCCTGGGGATGGAAGCATGTGTAAAGCACCATCTATGCTGGAGAGATTTTCTGGTCCAAGTACACCACCACATGTTATGTGTCTTATCTCTGAGTATGGCTGAGCTCAACTGATAAGAGGGACTAGGGATATAAATAACACCCACTAAGAAGACAAAGAAACTATCCTTACTTGGGACCCATCTGCTGAACCAGACTCCATTCCCAGCTCACCCTGCAGAAGCTCTCATTAGGTACCAAGGGTAAAGGTCCCAAGCACAATCTCTGAGGCTAATTTCCTAGGCAGAAACACTTTGGCTCCAAGCTTACATTTGGGTGGTGACTCTGCCATGCTGCAGGCCCAGGACAGGGTCCCTCAGGACCATCTCCATTCCATCTGCCAGCTGAGCCCCGTCACTACGTCCCCACCTCAACCCTCCTGCTTCTTTCTAGGGAATATAGAACCTGCTAGCTGTCTGTTAGCCCCTGGAGCGGTCAAGAGCTCTAAGATTTAAAAGATAAATAAATAAATAAAGGCATGAAAAGGGTCTTAATCCTTCCCCACTGCAAACTGGGCTCCAGCAAACACAAACACCAGCTGAATGAAACAGGATAAAATGAGACAGTGAAATTGGGGTAACCAGTGTGAAGAGTCAGTGAGGGGAGACGAGGCCACCAGGGACCTGGAAGAGACGGGATTGGAAGAAAGAGGGAGGAGGACAAATGGAGTCTAACCCATGCTCAAATCTGGGTCGGGGGCGGATTAGGGACACAGCTGGCCTCAAGCCCCGGTGATAGGACTCGTGCAGAATGTTCATCTGTGGCAGGCTTTGAAAAGCTGGGCACATCAGCAAAATGTTCTGAATGGTCATTATGGAATAAAAACCAGCCCTGCACTAACTGCACGGAGAGAGCAGGACAAGCCTGTCATATTCTCCATACCATGAAACTTGCTCTGTAAGCTATTTTTTGAAACTAGAGATTCAAAAATGCTAAGCAACCATCCTGCCACTGACCTATGGTCTAACTCTGCAGCCTAGGTTGGCCTGTAACTCAGAGTAATACTCCTGCCTCAGCCTCATGAGTAGCCAGGAGTACACGCCTGGCTACTTTAGGCCTTTTAAACAAAAATGATAAATCAAACAAAGTGTGTGGGGATGGAAATTACTACTAATAAAAAGGAGTTTCTTCCTAAGGGGACACTTTTATTAGGGGTACTTGAATATTAGAAAATACAGTTAAGAATAAGTGTAGTCAAATAGAAATATAAATCACATAAAAAAAATCAGAAATGTAACTACCACAAGGTTCTGATGTAAAACTTTCTCTTTGAATACCTTTGTATACACACACACACACACACACACACACACACACATTTATACATGCACACATTTTCATTTATGTATATTAAGTTAAATAATAGGTAATTGCTGTTTTTTTAGGTTAAAATGATTAACTATCACAATATCATATGCCTCAGCCTACTGAGTCTTTGTTTGTGGTGTTCAACTATGCTTGTGTGTGCCTGTGAAGACCAGAGTGTGACGTCAGAGTGTGACGTCAGAGTGTGACGTCAGAGGGTGACGTCAGATGCCTTCCTCTCTCTCCTACCTTTGTTTTGTTTTGTTGAGACAGAGTCTCTCACTGAACCTGGAACTAACTGTTGTGCATAGACCAGCTGGCCGGTGAGGGTGAGCACCTGGGGTCCACTGTCTCTGCCCTCTACCACCCCACCCCCAACACTGAAATTACAGACACACACCACCATGCCCCAGCCTTTACATGGGATCAGACTCAGGCCCACATACTCATGTGGCAAGCACTTTACCCACCGAACATCTCCTTAGTCCCTCAGCCTAAAGTACTTTTGGTGTGTGGTTGTTGTTGTTGCTGCTGCTGCTGTTTTTGAGACTGAGACCCACTTTGTAGCACCTGCTGGCCTAGAACTCACAGAGATCTGCTCTGTCTCATGAATTCTTGGCAGGGATGGTTGGTTTTGTTTTGTTGTTTGTTTGTTTGCTTGTTTGAAAACTTATTGCATGGAACTGACTTTTCACTTAACAACAGATTACAATAAATGTTTTAACAATGCTGTAGATATTCCGTAATTTCCTTAACCCTCTTGTGGTAAAGTTAGGTTGTTTCCCGTTTCTTCTCTCATAAACGATACTTAACAACCACCCCTTTATGTGAACTGTACCTGTGATTATTTTTAAGAGTACATTAAATATAGCATGTTATTTCTTATAATTAAAGCATGCAAGACTGCCCGTTCCTGTCGTTTCTGAAACAAAAGAAGCTAGCTTTTGTATAATATTCTGTCTTTCATGTTTTTACCTCTTTGACTAAATGTTATTTAATTGAAAATTTTCTTAAGAGGCTGAAGAGATGGCTCAGTGGTTAAAAGCAATTATTGTTCTTGCAGAGGTCCTATATTTGGTTCCCAGGACCCATGTCAGGTGACTCACAACCCCCTGTAAGTCCAGCTGCAGAGAATCTAATGCCCTCTTCTGGTCTCTGCAGGCACTGCACTCAGGTACATATGCCCACACACAGACACACACACAGAATTTTGAAGATAAAATAAATCTTGAGCTAAAGAAATGATTCTGTGATTAAGAGCACTTGCTGCTCTTGCAGAGGACTTGGGTTCAGTTCTCAGAACCCACAGAGCAGCTCACAAATTCCAGTTTGTCCACCTTAGACAATAGTCATACATACATACATGCAAACAACTTACACAAGTATTTTTTTTAAAAAATCTAAAAAATAAAGTAAATCTTTTTTTAAAATCCTCTTTAAGAGTTTTCTGTAGCACATGCCTTTAATCCCAGCACTCAGGAGGCAGAAGCCAGTGGATCTCTATGAGTTCAAGGCCAGCCTAGTCTACATAGGGAGTTCCAGAACAGCCAGAGCTACACAGTGAGACCCTGTCTTTAAAAATCAAAAGAAAACCAGGGTTTTTCTGTATAGGCCTGGATGTTCCGGAACTCACTCTATAGACCAGGCTAGCTTGAGAACTCAGAGATCCACCTGCCTCTAAAGAGCTGGAATTAAAGTCATGGACCACCATGACTGAGGAAATTTATTTTAAGATAATTCTTTTGTATTTAAATAAGTTTACCACTTATTATAAGAAGATTACAAATGGAAGGGTATGCTTACTTATTTTTACATAAATAATTCAATTTTGGAGGAATATTTGATTCTGTAGAAATCAGATCACCCTCAAGGTTTTTCACAGTTGATACAGTTTGATTTTATAATCACTAATTCTGAAGACACTGCTTCATATAGATACATGGTACAAAATAGCAGAAGTGTGTTTAGGGCCATTTCAGAAATTCTGTCCTAATCTCAAGCTAAATTCATTAAAGGGTTTTTTTTTTTTTTTGTAATGAAGCTCAAATCAGAAACGCAAACAGCAGGGTGGGGAGGGGGAGGGAGAGAGAGAGAAAAAGACTGATTGGCTTTCATGTGCATGTGGAGGGCCAAAATTGATATTCAGTGTCTTCCCTGATTGCTCCCACCTTATATATTTATATACTGAGGCAGAGTCTCTCAAACCAACCCCAGCACTTACCAGTCCAGGTAATCTTGCTATAGCCAGCCTGCTCCAGAGTCCCTGTCTCTGCCTCCCAGGAGCCAGGATTCTGTGTGCCACCAAGCCTGTCTGGTTTTCATGTGGGTTCTGGGGATCAGAACTCCATTCCTCACCCTTGCAGGACAAGCACTTGATCTACTGAGCCATCTCCTCAACCCCTTAACTGGCAATTTTAAAAATCAAACCTTATAACATAATACAGTCCTAATGAATACTGATTTGGAAGAGCTTGAGGGACCATGCTAGGCTCAAACTTGCTGAGATCTGCTTGCCTCTGCCTCCAAGTGCTGGAATTACAAGCATGTGCCACCACACCCTCAGCTGCTGATACTGATTTTATCTTTACAAGCTGAGGAAGGATGTGTGAAATGCTAAAATGCCTTTGTTTCTTGTAACTAAACCAGAATGTTTCTGTAAGAACAGAAAACTTGCTGCAGCGAGTTCAAAACACTGCAGTTTATCCCATGCTGAAAGCTCCAGTCTGAGCACAGGTGTCTCAGCCAGCATTCACTGACACCGAATGGGCAAAGTGAACCTGTTAATTGTTCATAACCAAGACTAAGGTGAATTTGCACAATGCCACACAGGCAAGTAGTGCCAAAAACACCCCAATTCTTGACACATTGAATTCTAAAACTGATATTTGGTTGTTAAGGGTTCAGAAATCTACCACTGTCAAATTTTGGGTGACACTTATTTAATACACAGTCATATTTGAGGTTGCAATCTACAGTCTAAAGAGATGGCTCAGCAGTTAAAGGGGTTTGCCACCAGGTCTAATGACCTCTGTTTGATCCCCAGGACCCACATGGCAGACGTAAACAACTTCCATGGGTTGTCCTCTGCCCTCCCCACTGCACCATGGCACACATGCACCCAAATACATAGATCAAGAAATATAATTTTTAAAAGCCGTGTTCTAGGTTCACCTAATGTTAACCTGATTAGTCCTTTGGAAGCCACCAGGCCCAAGCTACTAACTTTTTAGCAAATTGAGAAATACAAGACACTTGCCCAAGGTTACCCAACACAACAAGGGAGCCCTAGCTTGAACCCACATTTTTCAACAATTACTACAGACTCCCCCTGCCCCCAAAGTCATCTATATTTACTCTACAAAGCTAGAGGTCAAATTAAATTTTACAGTCAGCCAGGCTCAGTGACATCTACATGAAATCTTGAGACAGGAAGACACTGAGTTTGAGACCCACTAAGCTATAAAGTGATAACTGTCTCAAAACCTAAGTAAAACTTCTGGAGCCAGAAATCCTAGGAATATCTGAGCTACACGAGATCTTTATAAATAATTTACTGTAGTGGGGGAGGGGGAGGAGGAGGGACTGTGTGAGGCAGGGGACTGAGAGGAGGTGGGGACAGCAATCGGGATATAACAGGAATAAATAAATTAATGGGGAAATTTTAAGAATTGGTGGTACAGATCTATAGTCGATGTCTACACGGGTGGCTACAGATCTATAGTCGATGTCTACACGGGTGGCTAAGGCACGAGGATCAAAATTTCAAGATTTACTTGGGCTACAAAGTGAGTCCAAGGCCAGCCTGGGCGACTTAATGAAACCTTGTCTCAAAATATAAAAACAGCACGAGGGCAAAAACTCAGTGATAAACTACCTACACAGCACAAGGCCCTTGGTTCAACTAAAAAAACTACTAATACTTTACTATTGAAAAATAGTGGCTAGGGTTGAGATGCAGCTTAGTGGCAGGACAAATGCACAGGCACAAACACACACACACAAACAACTACGTGTGTGAGGTTTAGGGTGTATTTGATACATACCAAAAGTAAGTGTGGTTATTGCGTTTAGCCCAATAACAACCCTCTGAAGTATTATTAGTATCAGTTCCATAGGAGGAAACCCACGCTTAGGATGTTAGGTGACTTGCCCAACACCACACAAGTCAACCAGTCCTGTCTGTTGCCACCATCCTCATACTGCTCTCCAGAAAGCCACTGAGATGACATGAATGGGAAATACCAACATCTGACCAAGACCCTAGAGAAAGACTATTGGGGCTGCCTCTGACTGTAACCCCAAGACATCTGAAGAAGGAACCAAGATCTGACTGGCCTCCCATAACCCTCCTCAATCCTCTTCTCCCAAAGCCAGAACAAGCCCAGTGACCCTCATCCAGCAAAGACTTCAGCTCACTCAGGCTTAACCCACTATATAACTCCCAAGAGCAGGGAGCTCCCTTGACAGGTTTTCCAAGAACAGAGAGAGGACCACATGACACCTTTCACAGGGGCCTTCCAAATCTGGTAAAGTCAGCCCAGCCCAGCCCTCAACTGAGAGAAGAACAAGAGGAACAGAGGGATTGATGGGGCATCCAGACATGGCTGTTTGACTTGCCCTGAGAGCTTCCAACACTGAGGCGCAGGCAGGACAGTCCCTGAGCCACCCAGAGAACATCCAGCTAACTTCAGTTCCCAAGCTGTTCCATGGTGTAGCTGGGGTGTGTCAGTGAGGGAGACCAAGGCAACAAGAAAGCCTGCAAATGAGCTACAATGTTGAAATCTGACTGTGGGACTCTGGGAAGTGGCTTCCCAGCATTGGCAGTCACTACACAGTGGTGAAGAGCTAAAAGGACAGCTTCCATTCCTCATTACAGATTCTATTCACTGCTTTTTCCCAAGTCCATTTACATTCGTTCTCCAGCTTTGGAGCTAAATTCTATAGCCATGAAGCGTAGATATACCTGAGCTGGAAGATGTAGCTGGTCTTTGCTACTTTGTGGATTCTTCTTTTTCCACCCTTTATCCTCCCAGTTGCTCCCCTATCACTAGATAAGAGAAGAAAAAAAAAAGAATAGAGGGGAGAGAGCTATTCCTGAATCTAATTTCTTTCTTCTTGTTTCTTCTTCGAGCATGACTACCAACAAACCTCAACCAACCCAACCCCCTCCCCAAACAACAAACGACCACCAACCCCACCTCTGGGGGCCCTAGTATCCATATACCCTCTGAAAAGTTCCCAGAATTCCAAACTACAGGAAAAAAAAAAAACATCTGCAGCTGGCAAAAACCTGCCTCTGCTAGAGCATGAGTCAAATCATAGTCAGCTGCTCCAAAGCAGCCCCATATTCCCACCCCCGGGATCAAAACAAAAACATATTCTTATAATATTTCTGTAGGTTTTTTTTAAAGAAATAAAAATTCCAGAATTCTCAAAAAATTCTCAAAGACCAGAGATGGCTCTGCAGGTAATGATGTTTGCAGCCAAACCTGACATTCTGACTTAGATCCCCAGACCCCACATGGGAAGTTCAGAGTCAGTGTCTTCTGACCTCCACAGGAGCAAGCACAAATAAATAGATACGTGTTTAGAAAAATCTAAGAACAAACAAAACAAACAAACAAACAAACAAAAAAAAAAACACCTTGAAGAAGGGCTGGAAGTGTCGCCCAGTTGCCAGCACATTCACAGCCGTGGGACATCCAATCCCCAGCACCGAAACCAGAAAGGAAGGGGGAAGAGAAGGCATAAACAAGATGTTGGGAACAACAGAAGGAGTGTCCTCACATTTGCCTGCAGACACCCTTCTCCTGAGTCCCCACATGACAGTGACCTTTCTTTCTTTCTTTTTTTGTTTGTTTGTTTGTTTGTTTGTTTGTTTGTTTTTCGAGACAGGGTTTCTCTGTGTAGCCCTGGCTGTCCTGGAACTCACTCTGTAGACCAGGCTGACCTCGAACTCAGAAATCCACCTGCCTCTGCCTCCCAAGTGCTGAGACTAAAGGCGTGCACCACCACTGCCCAGCATGGCAGTGACCTTTCTAATATTTGTTATTCTGTCATAAGGGCCTCACCTTCATGATCTTCAACCCTCCCTACTGACTGCAAACACCATCACCTGAGAATTTTTGTGGAAACACAGACATTCAGTGTCTCTGATCCCCGGCTCCCGCGCCAGTCAGGAGGAGGTGGCTTTGATTACCAGGCTGCCTCACTGGGTGACTAGAAGGATCAAATGAAACACACGGGATTTCTACAGATTACAATGCTCCACACTACAACAAGCCCAGTTGGTTTTTTGAGACAAGGTCTTGCTGCTCTCAGACTCTGATTTGCCTACCTCCACCTCCCAAGTGCTAGGGTTAGAGGTGTATACTATCTCTTTGCCCTAAGTAAGCCTTTTAAATATTTTTTTTTAGGGGACTGTAAAGATGGCTTAGCAGTTAAAAGCATTTGCTGCTTTTATTGAGGACCTAGACTCTGTTCCCAGCACCCACGTAGCAGCTTATAACCAACTGTAACTCCAGTTCTAGGGAACCCAACACCTTCTTCTGGACCGGGTATGGCACATACATGATGTACAAATATGTATACAGGCAAAATAGTCACACTTTATAAAAATAATTTTTAAATATATTTATGTATATGTATATGTATGTATACATGTATGCCTGTATGAGTTCATGTATATCACATGCGTGTGGAGGCCTATAGAGGCCAGAAGAGGGTGTCATCAGCCCTAGAACTGGAGTTACAGTTGGTTTTGGGCCACCTGATATGGATGCTGGAAACCAAACCCTAGTTCTTTACAAGAACGGTAAGTAAGCGGTCTCAACCACTGTTTTGTTTTGTTTGGGCCAGTGGGGGATGTTGGTTTTCTGAGACAAGATTTCTACATATAGCCTTACCTAGCCTGGAACTTGCTATGTAGATGAATTTGGCCTCAAATTCAGAGATCCACCTGCCTCTGGGTCCTGAGAGCTGGGTTTGAACTGCCTTGACTTTTCTGTTATGAGCCACAGGGAAAGAAGCCTCCAGTCAAGGCTCCCTGAAGTGAGCACCTGAATGAAGCTCCCCTCTTGTGAAGGTTTAGGGACACCAGCAGGAGCAAGACACGTAAGTACAGTAACGACCACCAGCAAAGTAATTTCCATGTGGGTGACAGAAGGAAGAGGTAAAAAGATTGTGGGGTTTGGAGGCGAGGAACCTGGGTTCAAACCAAAGCTCCACCACCACCATGCTATGTCACGTCCCCACCCTCCCTTATCTCTAAGTGGAGATGGCATGTGTCAGTCTCAGTGCCAAAGCAGAATATGCAATGTCACTACACCTCAGCAGCAGCCTCCTGAGGAAGGCAGACTGCCCTCCCCCTCAGACTGCCCCCCTCTGTTTACAGATGAAGCAGAATTTCAGAGAAGCAGGAAATTTGCCCAAGATCCGGGGCCAGTAAAGCCACTCAGCCTAGGCCTGCTGCTGGTCACTCCCAGGATGGGCTCTGTCATGATTCCAGCAAAGACAAACAAGCCTCCGAGCTGCTCATAGGTACCTACAACACTCAACACCCACCCCAGAGCGAGGGCACCTACAACACTCAACACCCACCCCAGAGCGAGGGCACCTACAACACTCAACACCCACCCCACAGCGAGGGCACCTACAACACTCAACACCCACCCCACAGCGAGGGCATAAAGAACCACATTTTCAGACTTTAGGAAATGAAATCAGAGGTAGTTTGCCTAACCCCACACAGCAGGAAAGAAGGTAACTGCAAGTCTCACTTATCCAGTCCCTTGCCCATGACTCTACCCTGTCTCTTTCCCAGGAAAGCCAAGCAGATATCCTTATTCCACTTGACAGATGGAGCTCAGTAAGAAGCACTGTTGTGCCTAAGATTGCCACCAAGTCAGCAACTCAGAAGAGACTTAAGCTAAGCTCCAATCTTTGTTTCCTTAGATTTCTGCGTGCGCACATGCGTGCATGTGTGTGTGTATGTGTGTGTGTATGTGTCTGTGTGTGTGTCTGTGTGTGTGTGTGTATGTGTGTGTGTGTGTGTGTGTGTGTGTGTGTGTGTGTGTGTGTTTGTTTGCTGTGTATTCAGATGCTGAGTTCTCTGCCCCAAGATCAGGTTGCAGTCTGGACATGGGCATTGTATTGACCAATGTTCTATAAAGAATGCGCCCATAATCTCTGATTGGACAATAAAAGGCTAGATCCTGTGACTGGGCGGGGGGGAGGAAGGCAGGACTGGAGATCAAGTAGGGGTCTCAAGTAGGGACCATGAGAGAAGGAAGAAGGAAGGGGAAGGAGGCCAGGAGGCAGGATGAGGACACACAGGGAGAAGAGCAACAGAGAAAGACTCAGTTAGCAAGGAACACAGGGCCTATGGCTGAGATGTAGGTTAGAATAGCTCAGAACCTGTCAAGTTTAGGTTCACAACTTAATAAAAAGGCCAGGTTTTTGTGTCTTTTATTCAGAAGCTATATGAGCTAGAGTGTGGCAGAACCCCCACCACCACCTATAAAATGAATACAATAGCTGTGTTTGTGTCTACACTTGTGTGTGTGTGTGTGTGTGTGTGTGTGTACACATATACACAAGTGCTTTTGGAGACCAGAACAAGATGCCAGATCTGTGTGTGTCTGTGTGTATATGTATGTGTTTATGTGTGTGTTTGTGTATGTATATGTGTGTGTGTGTGTGTGTGTGTGTGTGTGTGTGTATGTTTGTGTGTGTGTATACACAAATGCATTTGGAGACCAGAACAGGATGCTGGATCCCCTGAGGCTAGAGTCATAGGAGGTTGTAAGCTGCTGGAATGGGTGCTAGCAAACACATTCTGGTCCTCTGTGAGACCAGTATGCACTGTCAACACAAGCCAATGCTAGCATATGCCAGTCTTCTTTACAATGCCGGGGATTCGCCCCAGGGCTTTCTGGATACAAAACAAGGGCTCCACCACCAAGCTACATACCCAGCCCCACATTCCTGCTTTTAAACCCAGTGTTATTTTCTCCACCCATACTTGCTGAGTCCTGATTATCTGAACATGGACATTTGGAAGCCCCATAGCCAATCAATCCCCTGGGAGTGTGGGAGCCCCTACTATCCCAGACTAGGCCTAGAAATCAGAGTACTGGGAGAAATGTCCAGGGAGACAGCGGCTGAACCTGCGAGTCTCCCGCTTTCGAAACTTCGTTCTTCATCTCCCTAAGTTGTTGGCTCAGACTGGGAGCTGGATAGTCACTCACTAGCACAGCTATCTGCTATGATTTCTGCTGAAAAAACAAAAATTCCAAACAAACAAAAAAACTCCATCGTGTGGGCCTACGTGCTAATTACCAATAATGACATAATAATAGCCATTGTGGGCCCAACAGCCAAACAGCCCCAACTAGAAATTCTGCATAGCTCAGATTTAGAAACAAAAGACTTAGGCGCTGCAACTGAAACTGATGCCCTAGCAGAAAATACCAGGAGCAAAGGGGCCTCAGAGTTGACCCAGCCACAGTATCATCTGGCAAATGGACAGGGGAATAAGGACCCACTTTCTCAGGCCATTACCGGAGAATCTACTACACGCCCAGCACATGTGAAGCCTCCACAGGAAGAAGCCTTCATTTACTCATCAAAACACGTAGACACTCCTTAAGCACTCACTATGCACCATACATGCTGTTTTAGGTACAAAGGATGAAACACTGAATTGACAAAACTCACCAGCATCACCAGGCTTACATGCGAGCAAACAGACAATAAGTAATCCATAAAGGACAGTCCATTGGCGTGATAAGTGACATAGAGAAAAGCAGACGAGGAAGGAGGGGAAGTGTCACCAGGGATCAGAGAAAGAACAGAGTTAGGTGGGTATGGTGGTGCACACCTTCAGTCCCAGACCTTGGGAAACAAAGGCAGACAGATCTCTATGAATTGGAGGCTAGCCTGGTCTATATACTGAGTTTCATGACAGTCAGGGTAACATAGAAAGATCCTATCTCAAAAACTGGGTGTAAATTACGTGTAACTGATCAGAGGAGGGGTGATGTACGTATGAGTGCAGTGCCCAGAGGTCAACAGATCCCTAGAGCTGGACTTAAGGCTGAGTCACCTCATGTGATTGCTGGGAACTGAACTCCGGTCCTCTGCAAGAGCACTGCACACTTAAGTGCTGAGCTGTCTCTCCTGCCCACTGTTCCAATTTTAAATAAGATAATCAGAACAAGCCTTACTAAGAAGGAGATGTTGAAACAAAAATTTTACGATGAGACAATAAGACAAAAGGTATTTATAGAAGGTTGAATGTTCCCCAGCATCCAGTGCAAAGGCCCCAGGGTGGAAGTCTGCCTGGGAGGATGTGCCATTTAACAGAGTTGGGGGAAGAGGGCACAGAGTAGTCACCACTGTGGGCTTAGACTCCCTTAAGTTTACAGTGAGCATGGAGGGGACATCTTTGTACCTAGAGAGAGCAGGGTTGTGTGACTCTAGCCATCTGTGCTGTCCTTTCCTTGTCTCAAGATTCTAAGTATGACTTGGGTAAGTAGACAAGGAGTTGTTCCCCAAACTCAATGAACTATTTCCTGACTAGGCTTTTCTTCTCCTAGTAGCAACTGGCCATAGAGGAGCCATAGTAACCACCTCTGTGTGGCAGCTCTGGATTAGCCACTTCTCACGGATTATACGATGTGGTGCCCAAGTCACTGTGGAAAGGTGCTAATGTGCTAGGGCTTACTGAGGTCAAGCAATGGCTGGAGGCCCAGCCAGTGCTGGGGCTCAGTAGTTATTATTATTATTATTATTATTATTATTATTATTATTATTATTCGTTTTACTCTATGTGTTAAGTGTTTTGTCGGAGTGGATGTGCACCCCTTGGGTGCTTGGTGCCTTCAGAGGTCAGAAGAGGGCATCAGATCCCCTGGAACTGGAGTTACAGAGGTTGTGAACCACCATATGGGTTCTGGGAGTCTTGAACCCAGGGACTGTGCAAGAGCAATAAGTGCTCTTATCCACTGAGCCATCTCTCCAGCCCTGAGACTAGGATTTAAACAGGGTTTCTTGTAGCCCAGGCTGGCATCAAACTCACTATATAGCTAAAGTTAACCTTGAACTTCTGATCCTCCTGCCTCCACTTCCTGAGTGCTGGGATTACAGGTGTGTGCCACTATGTCATGCTGGGTTCATATGATGTTGGAGATGCTGGAAATCCAACCCAAGGCCTTAGGCATGCGAGGCAAGTACTCTACCAACTAGCTATACCTCCTAGCCCTAGGAATCCACTTTTAAACCTGTCATGTAACAGGAGCCTGTGATTGCTGCAGACCCTCCTTTTATAAACCAATGCAGAGGCAGAGAAGATGGTGACCCCCAAAGCCTGGCAGAGGAAGAGCTGGAGAAGCTAGGGCTACATCCACCCTGCTACAGTCTGGGCCACTGGCCTTCTCTCTGAAGCCTTTCTGGCCTCCGCAGAAGTCTGCGTCGTCCTTATTGAGTTCTAAGGGACTCACAGTCCATCTCTGTCTCTTTGGCCTAGACCTGGGTAGGGCAGGACCCTTTCTGCTATCTGCCTTTCCAAAGAGTATACACAGTGGCATCTAATCGAGGGAAACTGCAGAAGAGAAACCATCTTAGGTGAGGCTAAGGCTAGGATGCTGAGCCTCTGGCTTCAAAACTGGTTTGTCAGGTTCTATTTCTTCAATAAGAAACCTATCAGACTGGCATGGCGGCACACACCTGATATCTCAGCACTCAGGAGAATGTGAGTTTAAGGATAGCAAGGGCTACATAGAGAGTGTCAAAGCAGCCTGGAATACAGATCAAGACCCTACTTCAAAATTCCAAAAAGAGGGAGGGACTAGAGAGGGCTCAGTGGTTAAGAGGATTTGCTGCCCAATCATGGGGGTCCGAGTTCATATCCAGCACCCACGTAATAAGGTGGATGTGGTGTGAGTACTGCTTTAACTCTAACAGTGTGTGACATGAGACAGAGATAGGAAGATCACTGAGGCCTGCTGGTCGCCAGCCTAGAGGATCACCGGGAGCTCCAAACTCAGAGAGAGACTCTGACTCAAAGACATAAGACAGAGAATGATATAGGATACCCAGTGCCTTCCTCATATGTACACAATATGCACATACCAAATCCAAAAAGGAAAAAGGAAGTGTATTAAACTCCAGGTGGGACAGGGCAGACATTTATGAAGTAACAGTTTGTGATCCTAGAACTCAAGAGACTGAAAGGATTGCTGTAAGTTGAAGGGAAACCCGTACTACATCATCAGACCATATGTCAGACAGACAGACAGACAGACAGACAAAGCAGCAGCTGCAATGAAAACAGCAGCCCACACTTGGGGAGTTACTGGAACTTCCTCTTCCTTATCGGCATCCTCACAGCAAGACCACCCCCATCCACAGCAGGGGAAACTGAGGCTCACAGAAGTGAAGCCAGCACCAGAGCATACACATGCATCAAGGGGCCAGAGCAGGGAGTCCTGGGAGTCATATCCCTCTGACAACACTGGCTACCACACCAGTCTAAGGGTCCTACTTCTAAATGGAAAGATATCCAGAAGGGACCCAGGTCTGCCCTGGCCATGGCCTTCAGAGATACAGACCTCCATGCCTAACACCTGTCTCCGTGCCAGAAGAGAGGGGGCCTGATCATCAATTTCCAGGGAAAAAGAAAACTACAACTTTCCCAAATGTTTGTCCTTGTTTCCGGACCACTGTTGGCTTTGGCCTTCAACCAAGAGAGTCATCTAGGGTAGGGGACAGAGGGTGCCTAGGCCTCAGGACTAAGAGTCCATGGGCCTGAGGCCAAAGGGGTCAAGGGGCAGGAGGCGAGCTAATTAAGCAGAGTGCCAGGAACCCCCTGGAGACTTAAGCTTGTTTCTTACTCTTTTCCTTCCTTTGCAACCGGTGTGGCTACCAGGACAGGCAGGGGAACCTTGGGTGGGGACACGGAGGTGGAGAGGTTTCCTGGTTATCTCATTAGAGCTTCTGTATGTGTACGTACAGTGTAGGCACTGGGCCAGTTCCAAGGAATCACATCACTGATGCCTCTGAGGAAAGCCAGCATGCCTCCCCCCATTCCCCTGAGGTGGAAACTCAGGTACAGAGAGAGCAGCAGTGCCTGAAGGCCATGTAGCTTGTCAGTGACAGAGCTGACAGAGGACCCAACATTGGCCTCTAAAAGGGTCACCTGGGGTGAGGATGAGAAGGGAAACGGCAGAGAAATGAAGGAACAGTGTCCAAAAGGCCCAGGCCGTCTCAGGGAGCACAGAAAACAAGTGCGGGGGTTCAGGAAGGTGTGTGGAGTCAGAAGTCAGTCCCCAAACTCTACATAGTGTGACCCCACTCCCATCTGGCTTTATCTCCCATCTCTACCCCTCCTTTTCTGCCCCAGCCACACCACAGTGTTTATCCACCCTGAGCATGTTATATGGGCTGAAGGTTTTTGCATACGCTGCGACCAACGCCTAAAAGGCTGTTCCCTCCACTGCGCACCAAGAGAACTCATCATTTGGCTCTTTGTCCTTTCCTCTGACTCCTAGGAGTTGCTCTGATGCTCTGGGCTCACTGTGCACCTGAGGGACAGGAACCCGTGGGAGTCACCTGTGCCCCTAGAATCTAACCGAAGCCCATGTTTCATTGACATGTATTGTCTAGTTGTCTTTCATCACTGAATCTGAGAGACAGGCAAAATGGGTTTTTCTATCTGTGTGTTCAGGGAAAGGAAGGGTAAGAGAGGGGTGACATAGACAAGCCCAGAAGCCAGAGTTTCTCTGAACCACACAAACCTTGCTAGACACCAACACCAAAGAGTGCTTATCCCTGCCAGACCCACCAAAGTCATGCAAAGAAATCCCTAAGTTAGGAGAAGGAGTCCTGATGGCCGTAAACAGAAAGCCTCAATGTCCAGCTCAGACACAGCAGTTGAAGAAGGAAGTTAGTGAGGCACAGATAAGTGGGTTCCTTTCCCACACCACTCTGTTTCCTCTGCTCAGGTGTACCCCTCAGTCCAAGTATCCACTGGATCCAGTCATCCCCATCCCCCAAGGCTTCACTCTTACCTCGGTCCTCTCTCACCTGTCCACTGCAGTCCATCATTATGTGGCCCTGCCTCCGACACAGACCTAACATCTCCCACTGCTGCATGGCACAGTTCCCGGCCCAAAATCTCAGCATCCTTCCCCTAAACAGGTGGCCCTGCTTCTGCTATGTAACATGCAATAGCTCCCTGCTGCCCTGGGGTCAGGCCTCAAATTTTCCTGAGCCTGTCTTTGCAGGCACATTTCCCCAGGTACTGGCCCTGGCTCTACATCTTGGAATATACAATTCCTCTCGGTAGGGATGGCCTTTCTCTTCATCTCTGCCTAAGAACACCTATTTACACTTCAATCTCAGTCCAAGTGGGTTCAGAGCCCTTCAGTCCAATTAGATACTGAGCTGTCCCAGGGGCAGAGGAAAGGGCCCGCAGAGTTAACTCGAGCCCTGTGCCAGCATAGAGCCTGGCACAGCACAGGCACCAGGAAAGCAGCTGGCTAGAGAATGGAGGTATATTCTTACTCGCACGAAACCACCTCTGTCCCTTTACCCTACAAGTGCCTTTTGGAACCTGTCAAACTAGATCTGCTATTCACCTGCTCCCAGCAGTGCCCTCCCACACCTGTTTCCCACTGTCCCAAGAGAGACATCTTTACATCCTCAGAATGATGTCCAAAATCATAATTAGGGTAATAACTAACGACCATCACCACCATTTATTGGGTGTTTGTTGTGTGCCCAGTTATTTAATCCTCACAAGAACTCTAGGAGGGAAGGAGCTTTCTTTATTGTCTTCGTTTTAAAGATAAGGAAATTGAGGCCCCAAGAAGCTATCTGGCCTAAGGTCACACAACTAGTGAGCAAACAGCGCAGGGGGTCACGGCCAGGTCTGCCTGACCTGCAAGCCACCCTGTGGCCCAGCTGCTTCCTGCTTTCTATAATCTCACCTCTCAGAGTTTAGAGCAGCTGCCCCCAGCAGCCTGGAGCTGGGTATCAAAGATGAACAGAGAGGACACTGACCCCATCCTGCTGTTTTAGGGTGGCTCAAGGGTTAAGAGCAGCCACATGGTGCTCAACAGTCTGGAATTCCAGTTCCAAAGGATCTGACACCCTCTCCTGGCTTCTGAGGGCAGCAGGTACACATGCTGTGCTTAGACATACATGCAAGCAAAACACCCATACATATAAAATAAAAACAAATACTTTGTGTAGGAAACAGGTCTTTGCTCAGAAGGTCACTGGGAGGGAGACAAGAAACAATGTGTCTGGAAGAATATACAGGGCTAGTGTAAGAGACGAGACAGCTCAGTGGGGAAGTCTTGACAAGGACTTGAGCTTAATGCACAGGGAAAAGAAGCAACTCCCAAAACTTGTCTTCTAATTTCCCAATGTGTGCAGTGTTACAGAAGCATCCAATCTATTCAATATCTACCTATCTATCTATCTGACACACACAAATAATAATAACAACAACAACAATACAATTTAAGGCTGGACTCAGTGGCTAAGAGCACTGACTGCTCTTTCCGAGGTCCTGAGTTCAATTCCCAGCAACCACATGGTGGCTCACAACCATCTGTAATGGGATCTGATGCCCTCTTCCAGTGTGTCTGAAGACAGCGACAGTGTACTTGTATACAGAAAATAAATAAATAAATCTAAAATAATAATAATACAATTTAAAACTTAGAAATAAAATTTTAAAAAATAAATTAAAAGGATCAAAATAGAACAGCAGACAAGCAGACTATGGAAAACAAGTTAAATGGCAGTAATACATATGACACGAACTTCTCAGGTCACCTACACCTAAGAGGACAAAATTCTCCAGGGTCCTTCTCCCAGCTAAAGCCCAGTGACCAATGATGCTAATTTAATGCTTACCCACCTGTCTGAGTTAAACAAGTCTCCAAGGGAAGGGCCTTTATTAACTCTATTCCACAAGTCAGACAACCAAGACTAAGAAGGGCGGCTGAGCCAAGTCACACAGCAAATCACACCGGCCGGAGCCAGTCTGTATCCCAGTGCTGGGGTGCTCAGGGGCTCCTGATGCCTGTATTCTAGTCCAGCTAGTAAGAGTTAAAATTAGGAGAAAGACGCTCCCCCCCCCAAAAAAAAGAACACTTTCCTGAACTCTCTTCCAGAAGGAGCCCAGGGCTAGGAGAAGTCAAAGATTACTGATCAGCCCCATACTGGGCTGCTTCTAGCTGCTGGGGAAAGGTCCTGTGATATGGATGTCACAGGGAAGGTCACAAGATCCAGAGAAGTTCACCACTTGTCCAAGATCACACCATTAGGGATGTGACTATCTCTGAGAACCCTGTGGATCCCTCCTCACCCCTCCCAGCTTCACATCAAACAATCCTGCCTGCCCCTTGGGAAGTTTCTCAACAGAGCAAAGCTAAAGGCTCTGCCACGCCCTCCCAGGAGGTCCAGTTGCTTAGCTCCCCCATCTGTCTGATGGATGCCCCCACTCAGGTCCTAGGACCCACCGTTCACAACTGGATGGTGAGATAAGGGTCCTACATCTTCTGAGCCTCAAAGATAATGTATACTTTGTATCCATCTTGCATTCTCTGAACCTCAATGATAGTGGTTACTTTGTCTCCATTAACTATTTAGTCCAACACAAAGCACAAGGCTGGGTACCGAGTAGATCCTCAACAAACATCTTCATTCAGAAACATTCACTGGGCACTCCTGCATACCATTCTATCCTCGGTGCTTAGAGACATAGCGGGAACAGGTCAAACAAAAACCCTTGTCCTCCATGGGGCCTGTGTAGAGGAGCAAATACATACATCTAGAAGGTATCAATATTCTCATTTTGCAGAAGTGAAAGTGTAATACAAAGAGGCACCCATTTGTGAGTAGCTGAGGAAAGATTCTATTCCAAGCCATCTGTCCTAAAGAGCTCTGGGCCTTTGTCAGCTCAGCCCGAAATCAGTACCCATCATGTCAAATGTCAAGAAAAAACTGACTCAGCATCTTAACTCCAGATACCCTATTCCCTTATGACTCCCAGTGACTTCAGAGGCACATACACCCTTCATAGGAACATATGTACATATGTACATAGGAACATATGGTACAGCCAGTTATGTCAAAGCAGTACTCACCCAGATGTAGCCGTTGTGGTCACACAGTCAGTCAGGGAGAGAGAGTGCAGCCATCATCACAGTGGCACATGGAAGCAAAGGACAGAAGTGAGACACAGCACAGCTATCAAACTCCGGGGTCCTGAGCCAGTGGGGAACCTGTCCCCTCCTCCACCCTCACTCCCACCCAGAGTCCCTCTGGCACTTTGACAACCAGACACCATCGGCAGCTATCATCTGAAAATCCACCCTGAGCTCAGCAGGCTGCCCTGGGCCCAGTCTCCTAGGGGCAGTCATAGCAGCACCAGGTACCAGGTACTGAGGATGCCGTCTGAAGTCAGACAGGGCCTTACCCATGTGAGCCTACAGTGCAGCATGGAGGCAGTGGGGTAAATTTACTGAATTATTTCTGTGATGCATGCATCAAGGAGACCTTAGGTACCTGGGGTCCAATCCTGCCTCCACTTACGGCTCTACCACTGGTGCCACTCAGGTGATTTCCTAGCTTCTCCTTCTGTGCTTCCTTTACTTACCTGTAACATAGAGGGCAGCATTCAGATCCGCCACTTAGGGCTAAGTAGGAGTCTAAGAGTTCTCATATGTAAGACTTTTTGAACAGCGGATGGCATATAGTTTGTTCATAACTTGTAACTACTATGACTCCGGGGGCTGTGGGGCTGTGAATGGGGACTTTGGAGGGACCTGGTCTGGGTGAGATGGCCATCTTCTCAACAAGAACGCTGATGTTGGGACCAAGGCAGATAATGAAAAACGAAGTCCCAGCACAGCGCCTGGTCACTTCGATGAGTCTGTAAGCACTGCTGTGACCTTAGGGTGTCCCCCAGCAGAGTCTCATCAGGGCTATGACAAACACCCCTCGCACACACCCTGTACTGCGCGGCTTGGGATTGAATAATGGCCAGCCACCATATTCTCCCAATTGTACAGATGTTTCAGCTTGTTCTTCACAGTCACCCGAACTCTGTGAAGGTGAAATTGTTTCTGTTCCCGTTTTACAAGCAAGTGCAGGGGGTGAAGGGACTCCCTTCTGTGTCCTTGGGGGCAGCATATGGATCTTCAAGTCAAGTGAAGTGACCAAAGCTTGAATTCTGTGCTCTAAACTTCCCTTCATTTCTTCCCCCTGGTCTCTGTAGTACTAGCTGCACTGCCCCAACAAGACTTTGAATACTTTCATCTGAAACTCTTATTGTCAAACAGTCAGCTTAGGGTGCAAGCTGCTCCTGAAGCTGCCTCTCCTGGCTCAGTCACTGGCACCTTGACCCCTGGTCTATTCCTATAGCTGACCTCAGCCACTAATCGCTCAAACATCCAGGGATGTCTGCATTCACTCAAATCCACCTTCTATCGATGAGGAAACCAAGGCCCAAAGTGGACTCAATATTACCTTTTAATGCCCAGCTCTTGGACCTGGACACTTTAGTAGGTATGGCCCTCTGAATAAACATCAATGGGCCCTCAGCTCCAGGTGTCCCCTATCTATTTCTCCAGCCTGTTTCCAGCTTCCAGATTAAGTATCCCAGAAATCAGAGCTCAATCCAGAAGTCATTAGGCATCTCTACAGGTTAGGACTAGGGGATGAGCACTCAGTGTGGGTAGAGTATTGGGAAATGAAGGCTTCATGTCTTAGGGGAGATGGGGCTTCAGAGTTGGCTCTAGGTTCAAATCCCAAGTCAGCCACTTCACAGCTGCGTGACTTTGGTCAAGTCAGTTTGCCCCCATGAATGCCTATGAAATAAGGGAGATGTTTCATGAGGTGCTGAATATTAACTGAGTTAATGTCCCACTTCAACTTAGAACAGCAAATAGGCAAGGGCTCTAACTAATTAGAGAACAAGGCCAAAACGGTCTGTGGGCTCACAACAGGCACCCACAATCTAAGCGGGTTCTAGCTCCTCACACAGTATGACTCTGTTCTAAACCAGGCCGTGAGTATGATCCGTTTCTGCTGTCAAAGGTCACCAATACAGGAAACAAGGACAATGGGTGCTGGAGACACAGACTCAGGGCTCATTTCCCTCTTGATATTATAGAGGCAAATTGAGATCCAGAAGGAAAAATACCTGGCCCACAGACTGTGAAAGGGTTGAGTCCTGCCCTGTGATAAACCTTAGGCACTAGGAAAATTCTGAATGTGTGTGCACACACACCCATGCACACAAACACACCCATGCACACACACACTCATGCAAACACACACCCATGCACACACATGCACACATGCACACACACACCCATGCACGCACACACAACCATGCACACACACACCCATGCAAACACACACCCATGCACATACACATGCACACGTGCACGCACACACAACCATGCACACACACACCTATGCACATACATACATACACACACACCTATGCACACACACACATGTACACACACACACCTATGCCCACATACACATCCACGTACACGCAGACACACACACCTATGCATACACACACATACACACACCCATGCAAACACACACCTATGCACACACACACACACACACACACACACACACACCTGTATTATAAACCCACTCTGCAAACCCAGCAGATCTCAGCCACCACGACCTTGGCAATGAGGCCTACATGAGCATCCTCTCCAGTTCTGTTCCTGGGAAACCTGTATGTCACATAGTAGATGCTCGGGAGGCTTAAGAAATAACCAAATGAGGTTTTCTGGCTCCAGCCTAAGGGTCCCCTCTAGGCCTCTCTTTTCATCTTCCCTCCTGACTCCCACCCTAGTGTCTGTCTCACCCTGTGCCCATGTCCTAACAGCTGGGCCTAGCTCCAGCTCACAGAATGCTGGGCCTACCCCTGCGTCAGCATCTTCTCAGCCAGCCCGGGATATTCCTGTTCAATGCAGCCAGCCAGGCTCCTGGCCAGTGTCCACTCTGCAGAGAAGGTGCTGGCTCAGCCAGAGCCTTATCCCCAATGGCCTATAGGTGGGGCAGGCAACCTGGGAGTCCTGGGAGCTTCTATTGGCACCCAGAGTCTACAGAGGAAAGCCAGCTTGATCTAGACAGTGTGACTATGTGTTGATCAGGAGACAGTGGGGTGTGGGGCGCCACCCACTCATCTAGCCAATCCACCCAAGCACCAGGCTGCTGGAACCTGACAGGCCTTGGCTGAATCTCCTATACACACAGGGAAACCTTGGAGTTCCCCCACTCCATTTTCTTCTTAAAACACCCCATACAGGCATAATCTCACACAAGCTACCAATCTGGCCATTGCATACTTAATGCTTCATTCGATTCTGCTAATGCCTGTAAGGTCCAGATTATTAGCCAGGGGGGCTTGGAAGAGCTGAAGTGAGTCAGGTAAGGTCACACAGTAACAGCTGGGCTGGGACTCAAACCTAGTTCTTCTGAGTGCAAAGTCAGTGTGGTACCCAATATTGCCCTCCCACTCCTGCCCTGTACCCTACCGTCTCTGGTTCCCTTTCTTCACAGACCTTGCCAGTCTCCTTCTGCATTCCCAGTTATTAATTCCCACTCCACAACTGCAGTAAGATCTTGCTTCCATCCACAGGCTGCCACTGAAATTTCTGAGGTGTCTGCCTTAGGAGGGCCTTGATGGCAAGGAGTCACCCCAGCAGGTGTTTCTATCTCTTTCTCTTCTTCCATTCCCAAGCAAGTCTCCCTGACCTCCCTTCTTCACCCCAGCCTCCTGCCAGCATCGACCTCCATGCAGGCCTGTGACTCGGGTGAGGACTGCATGTGGACAAGAGCTTACTAAATTAAAGTGTGGGGGAGGAGAGGTTCTGCGACAGTGCTCTGGTCTCTTCCTAGCCCCTTCAGGAGCTGAGGACCCAACCCTGACTCGGCACCCTGGAACTCCCAGCTGCTTTAAAGCCCATCGAGAATCAGCCATTCTCCTAGAACCTCTACGTTTAGAAGAAGGCTCCCAGGGAATATAAGGGGCTGCCTTCTCCCTGCTGCAGGAATTTAAGGGGTCAGTTAAATGCAGCCATTGTCTCCCGGGGGAACCCGAGAGCCCTAAAATAACTGTACACAACCCTTGAGGGAGAGTGCTCCCCTGTCCTTTCAGGGCAGATTCGGCCTGGGGTCCAGCGGAATAAGTCTCCGCCTCCAGCCTGCAAGGCTGCGGAGGTCCGGTCCTCCCCCAAAGAGGTGGGGCCCCCAGGAAAGTGCCGCTTGAAGACCAAGACAACTCTTGAGGAAACACTGAGGGCAGACAGGGAAATATGTGAGACAGGGAACTCAGAGACGACAGAGAAGGAGCCTGACCCCGAGCAGACCCAGGAGACCTGAGGCAGAGGAAGTCCCAGCCTGGACGCGAATGCGTGCGTCCGGGCGGTGACTCAAGGGGCCACCCTGACCGGCAGAGCCCGGGCCGCAGCTCGCGGGTCCCGGGTCCATAAACTCAGACAGAGTCAGTTACATAAGGACTCGAGCTGGGCTCCAGGGGTCCCCCTCCCACCACCCTCTGGGTCCCCAAGAGCACTCGGGCGCGCAGGGTGGGGCTGGCGGGTCGGCCTGGGGCTGCGCCGCGGCGCAGAGACCCGCTGCGGACGAACACCCACAGGACTCCAGGTCCGGAGCGAACTACTGCACGCCGTCTCCCAAGCTCCGCACACCTTCGACTTTGAGACTCCCGAACCCCTGGGGACCTCAAGTTTGGAGCATGCAGCTCAGGACCTTCAGCACCCTTGCTGGGGATCCTGTGACCCTCGGTTCGCAGCTCCCGGGACAGCCCGGGTCCTTGGGAGCGGGCTTCTGGGTCCTGCACCTTGTCCCTCCCAGGCACCGGGGCCACCCCCTAAGGCGCTCCAGGCTCACCTGGGCTGCACAGGACAGGGACCTGGCAGGGACCTGGCCGGGCCGGGCCGGGCCGCGTCCTCGCTCTCCGCGGCTCTCTCCCTTTAAGAGGTTCCTGCCACTTTGCCCCGCCGGGGGCCTCCACCTGCACTGACAGGGCAACTCTGATGCAAGGCCCCGCCCTCCCCTCGGGAGGTCCTCTAATTGGTGCAGACAACTGCCAATCTTTGGGGCGGCGGGCAGGACCCGGCACAGCAGCCTGACTGTCGCAACCGGGAAGGGGCGGGGGCTGCAGGTGCGGCCAGGCTGGGACGCCCAGCCTAGAGCAGCTCCCGATAGACCCAGAGCGGTCAGGGGAGGGAAAACATGGAGTTCCTGGATTGGCTGGTATGGTCGCTGACGTCATGTTGCAAAAGTATAAAGCAATTTGCCACGTGGTGCTGACCCTAAGGCGTTAGGTTGGGATGGGGGTTGTTCTAGGGGAGTTAGGGAAGTGACCTTGACGATGTAGACTTACCTGGATCACCTGTCTGGATCATTAGTTCTGTGTGACCTTGAGCAACCCACTTCGGACTCGGAATTTCCCCAACTAGAAATCTGCTGATGTTTTCTTGAGGATAAGTGACATTTATTAAACATCAACCGCAAGTCTGAGACCCAAAAAGGTGTCCATTAACTGGAGTTCTGGTTTCTCTTATGCCTGCTTTGTCCCTCTTCTCAGTGGCTTCTTCTCTCCTAATGATCTGCCCCCATCAACCCTGGAAGAAGTATACATAGTCACTGGCCTAAGACCCCTCCTCTTCCTCTCATTTCATACCTGCCCTCGCTCACATAGTGCCAAGGTCAGGAAGCTGGCTGTCTCCCAGCATGGACTCATCCTAACTAAACTACCCCAGAATTTCAAAAGCTCTTCATGAGATTAAGGCCAAATCTGCCTTAGGATTCCCACCCACAGAGGACAAACATAATCCCCCTTTTAGGCAGAGGAATCAGAGAGTCAAATCGTAAAACCATGGAATATTCACCATGCCAGGGAGTCCTGAAGAGTGAGTCTCTTGTTTGGACAAATGGGGAAACTGAGGATCACTGAGGGCAAAGAACTTCCTGAGTTTTGATGACCTGCATTTTTGTCATGGAGGGTGTAGGGTCACTCGGGGGCACCAGAGAAGCCTTTTGACTCCTTTAACCAGAAATCTGGATGTTTCAGGACTAGCTATATGAACCCAGTACAAAAACCTGGGACATACCTCCAGGCTCCCAACCTGACCACTGGTCAAAGCTAAAAACTCGAATGTAGACTGCTTAAATTAACTCAGGTGCGATCCTGTGGGTAAGCTTGTTTCCCTGGGCGTAAAATACGACGTTGCACCAACCCTTTGTAGAATTACTGTGCTGATTAGTGGAAACGACAAATGCAAATATTCAATCATAGATCCAGTATTATTTTTTTAATTGCTCTCACATGTACCCAATCATGCGTACAGGAGAGAGCAGACTGTGAATTCTTTAATTTGACTTTAGTAAATAAAGGCTCCCCTGCCAACTGCCTCCTTTCCCCAGACTCAATCTAAGGGCTGCCAAGAGGAAAACCCCAGCCCTGGGTTGGACAGAGTTATTCTAAAGGGCTGAAGAGGCCCCACCTTTCAGCTCCTGCATGAGGCTCCAGCTCTGTTGGGTCTTGCTGCTAGTGACTCAGCAACGCTAGCGCCTGGCCCTGCCTGATAAGCCTGTGTGCCTATGTGTGAGCTTGTACTTGGGAATACATCTGTGAAAGTGTTTGTGAACCTGTGTGGGCTGTCAGCGTACTGGGACTGGAGGTTGGGCTGGGGGAGGGTGGGTGTGAGTTTACATATGGAGGATAACCTTTTGTGCCCTAGAATCAGATTGCCTGGCCCTGAGCTATCTGCACCTAGGGAATTTTGTCCTGTTCCTGGAACCTCTGCACAGACACCTGTGTGTGTTTCCTGTTGAAGCACTGTGCGGACACCCAATGCCTTCTCGGGAACCCTGTGGAGGCATATAGGTCACTGCCTCTGCCAGGGAATTCTTAGTGTCCCCCTTGGGCCCTACCTGAGAGGTTCCCTGGGAGAGGTGACATCCTGAAGGGACAGTTCACATTTACTCTCCACTAGTATTTTGTATCCATCTGCTCATTTTTTGTATCATTAAATTCTTCCAATCAGAAATTCGTGACGTTCAGAGAGCTGACGTGACAGCCACACAGTTCTGAAATAACTTTGAGGGTGACAGGCAGGGCACAGCTTTCTTCTTCTGGAGGCTGAAGGCTCAGTTTGCTGGGGCCTGTGGGTGACTGATAAACTGGGGAGGGAGGGGAAGGGACCTGTTTGTGTCAGCCACCCTCCCCTTCTGAGAATGTCTGAGCCTCCTTATCCTGTCAGAGCCTGGGTGCTGTCCTCAGCTTCAAGTGGGAATGAGCTGAGCGATAAAGTGCCCGAGGAATAGATGGGAGGGGTGACATGTGGGTGTACATATGTGGAAACATCTGTTTCTTCAACAGAACTTCATTTAGGATTTAGTGGAGGTTAATGCCCTCCCCTCAAAAAAAGGGGGGGTTGCTAGCATATCCACACCACCAGCACTCCAGAGGTTGAGGCAGGAGAATCTATCCAAGGCCACCCAGGGCACATAAAATCCCGTCTCAAAAACAAAGCAAACAAACAAAAAGTTAATGCCTCCAAGAGAAAAGGGGGAAGGGGGAGGGGATCCTTAGTGCCCTGGGTCTCTAGTCATAATATCTCAGGAGCCTGAGGCAAGAAAATTGTTTAAGAGAACTTTCATAGCCTCTGCTACCCTGTCTCAAAATAAACAAAATTTAAAAAGCAAAACACAACCTAAATAAAAAAAATATATAACCTGCCAGGTGGGCTGGCAAGATGGCTTGTTGGGTAGTGGCTCCAGCAGCCAAGCCTGAGTTAGATCCCCAGGCCCTACACGGTGGAGAGATCCAACCCCCACAAGTTGACCTTTGACTTACACACAGGGGTGGGGGTGGAGGTAAAAATATTTTTATATTAAAAACCTGCCAGATGTAGTGGTGTACACCTACAAACCTAGCACTTGGAAGGTGGAGGCAGAAGGGTCAGGTTCAAGGTCATCCTTGGCTACACATTGAATTCAAGATGAAGCCGAGCAGCCTCTGTAAATTCGTGTCTCCAAAAGCACTAAAACCCACTAGTTCAACAAACAGAAATATTGACCAATACCCAGCTAAGTCCAGAGATAGAAAGAGAACCTCAACAAGGCCAAAGGCATGGTGGGAAAGAGGAAACACAAGCCTGAGGCAGCCAGGCATCCCTAATCAGTTGCAGTTTGAATCCTGCCTCTGGCTCTCTCAGGAATCTTAGCCTGTTTCTTCAGCAGTCAAATGATGTAACGGCTCTCACACCCTGTCTCTCTTTCCCACTGGAGCCACTGGAAGAGAAAGCATTTGTATGTTACTCTCTAAGGGGGAGGCGGGGATGGGGGGCACACCCCTACTGTGATTCATGGCTCTTACGAGGACAGCCTGAACTAATGTGTACTCAGAGGGCTCCATCGGCAGCTTGAAGAACATTTTCTGGAGGAGGTAACCTTCCAGCTAGATTTTGTAGGATGAATTCACTACATAGGGATGGAAAAGTACATTCCACATGGAGGAGCAGCCTGGGGAAAGCCTCAAAGATAGGAAAATAGTAAAAATATGCATTCCAGGAGCTGAAAACATGGGCTGGCACAGCTTTAAAACAGGGAGAGCCGTGAGACCCAATGTATTGAAGCTCTCAATGTATTGAAGGTCCAGGCACAGAAAGACAGATTTGGGGATGGGGTTGGGGGGCAAGAAGCGGGACCATGCATAGTGTATGGGGGTGTGCCAGCCATTCGGGGAAAGAGGCTTGGTGGTGGGTAAGGGGTCAACTATCTCAGAAGGACACACTGGGGACATGGGACAAAT
This sequence comes from Rhabdomys pumilio, assembly GCA_030674055.1. NCBI lineage: Eukaryota > Metazoa > Chordata > Mammalia > Rodentia > Muridae > Rhabdomys > Rhabdomys pumilio. Next base: position 20,540,079 of record JANHMN010000004.1, on the reverse strand, counting down.
CTCCAGAATGATCAGGTGGGGGTTGACGTAGTTTGTTTGTTTGTTTGTTTGTTTGTTTTTGGTTTTGGTTTTTTGTTTTTTGTTTTTTTTGTTTTTTTGTTTTTTTGAAACAGAGTTTCTCTGTGTAGACCTGGCTGTCCTGGAACTCACTCTACAGACCAAGCTGGCCTCGAACTCAGAAATCTGCCTGCCTCTGCCTCCCAAGTGCTGGGATTAAAGGCGTGCACCACCACTGCCCGCTGGGAGTTGACGTAAATAGAGAAAAATGTTAAGTGTCCTTTGCCCCAGGCTAAGATTGGGATGGGGTGGGGGTGGGGGTGAATGAGAGCGTTTCGTGTATCTGTAACCCTACCACCAAACGCTGAAGAGTTCTGAAAGGCCCCACTGCCAAGAGTTCCTCTGGTTTTGTTGAAGTGTGGGGCTTCTGCCAATCTCTGCCCGAGGAAGAGCCCTGGGTGTTGGGAGATGCCTAGCGCCTCCTCCCCTATTTCCTTGCTTTATAGAGGAATAAAATGGAGCTCGGTGACCTGCTCACGAATACAGTCCCTAAGCAGTCTGAGCAGGACTTGAAGACACCACCTTAATTTGCTGGGAGAGCAGGGAAGATTTGATCGTGTTAGGGAAAGAGCTGAGATTATAAAACTCAAAATCCATTGAGAAGGAAAGACGGTGTTTGGCGCCACCTAGTGTTATAGAGCTGAGGGGGCTGAGGCACTGAGTTGAGCCGTATTGGCTGCCAGGGATTAGCCGCCTGCCAGCACTTCATCCCAGTAGTTTATGGGTAGGATTTATGGGAAGGGGGCTTTCAGGCAAGATTGTCCTGGATTGCATAGCCAGGTCACACGACTCTCTAAGAGTCACCAAAAAAGGTCATTATCCTATTCCTTAGCTCCTCCCTAAGTGCCCTTGGTGGCGTTAGTTCAGTGACAGCATATGCATGGTTGGCAAGGAAGAGGCTTTAAGTTTGCGCTTCATCCAATGTCACAACACTAGAGAGACAGGAAGAGGTGGGACGAGATGGTCTGGGGGAATGACCAGTTAGGCAAAGTCCAGACTGTAGGGTAGGCAGCTTGTTTAGGGGCCTGTTTAAGAGAAAGAATGTGACCAGGCGCAGTAGCACACTCTTGTAATCCCAGTACTCAGGAGGCAGAGGCAGGAGGATCACTGCAAGTTCAAACCCAGCCTGGTCTACCCAGCGAGTTCCAGCCCAGACAGGACTACAATGAGTCTCTATCTCAAACAAAGACAAAGGAGACAAAATTCGGCCAAGCATTGTGCTCAGGCCTGTAATCTCAGCACCTGTGGATGCGGAGTCAGGAGGACTGCCATGAAGTTAACATCAGTCTGAACTACACTCTGGACCCCTGCACTTCCTCCCCCTAAGAAAGAGTGCAACTGGACACGATGGCTTCAGACCTGTATTTCTTTGCACCCAGAACACTGAGGCAGGAAGATCTTGAGGTCAGCCTAGGCTACATAGTAAGATTCTGTCGTAAGGTGGGGGGGGGGGTACTGAGAGATGGCATAGTCTATAGAAAGCTTGTCTTACAAATTTAGAACCCGAGGGGTTTTGTTATCATTTATTTTTACTGGGCTGGAGAGACTGCTCAGCGGTTAAGAGTATTTCTTCTTCTTGCAGCATACCTGTGCTCAATTCCTGGTAACTAATGGTGACTCACAGCCATCAGTAACTACAGTTGCAGGAAGTCCAACTCCCTCTTCTGAATTCCAAAGGCACCATGCATACATGCAAGCAAAACACTCATGCATTATAAAACAAATCTTTAAAAAGAATGCCTCTAAAATTATAAAGGTTGTAAAAGATCAATATAAGCCTTTAACATACATGGCTCAGAGTACATGAAAAACAATCAGTTATTGATGTTATCGTAACTACTAAGAAAGGGTATAGCTTTGAGAGAGACACTAATACCTTCCACAAGAAGTCTATAGTAAAATACTAAACACTAAGCCATTAAAAATACTTACTTTTATTATTCTTAATTATGTGTGTATTTGTGTGTCAGGTGCCAGCAAAATCCAGAAGAGAGCACAAGAGCATGCTGGGAATCAAACCTGGGTCCCCTGCAAGAGCAGACAGTACTCTTAACTGCTGAGCCACAAAACCCAAGGGCTGTTGTTGTTGTTGTTGTTGTTGTTGTTGTTGCTGCTGCTGCTGCTGCTGCTGCTGCTGCTGTTGTTTCAAGATGGGTTTCTCTGTGTAGCCCTGGCTGTCCTGGAACTTTCTCTGTAGACCAAGTTGGCCTTGAACTCAGAGATCTGCCTACCTCTGCCTCCTAAGTGCTGAGATTAAAGGCCTGCACCACTACCACCTGGTGGCCAAGTTTTCTTCCAAGGCTCCTACATAAAAAGCTGGGAAGGTGACATAAGTGTAGATACCCAGAACTGGGAAAGCATAGACTGACAGATCCATGGCCAGCCTGACGGAAACCAGCAAGCCCTTGGTCCCAGGAGGAGACTCCTGTCAAAAACATAAAACCAAAACAAAACCCAACAATATGGGGCCGGTGAAGTGGTTCGTGCAAGCGTGCCGGCCTGATTCTCTGGGACTCAGATAAAGAGGGAAGGAGAAAACCAACTTCAAGAAGTTGTCTTCTGGGCTGCGGAGATGGCTCAGCGGTTAAGAGCTCTTCTGCTTTTCCAGAGGTCCTGAGTTCAATTCCCAACAACCACATGGTGGCTCACAACCATGTGCAATGGAGTCTGATGCCCTCTTCTGGTGTGTCTGAAGACAGTGACAGTGTACTCATATACGTTAAATAAATAAATAAATCTTAAAAAAAAAAAAAGAAGTTGAAGTTGTCTTCTGACCTCCACACGTGTATCACAGCACAAGCACAAATGGTAATACATTTAAAAATAATCAAAAAAAAACAACAACAAGGTGAATGCCTCCCAAGGAACAACACCTAAACTTGACCTCTGACCTCTACATGTATGTGTATACATGTAGAAGCCAGAAGCACTAGAGCTTCAGGATCGCCCTGGAGCTGGAGTTACAGGGATTTTAAAATGCTGGACATAGGGCTGGAGAGATGGCTCAGCAGTTGAGAGCACTGACTGCTCTTCCAGAGGTCCTGAGTTCAATTCCCAGCAACCACATGGAGGCTCACAACCATCTGTAATGGGATCTGATTCCCTCTTCTAGTGTGCTTAAAAGTAGAGCACTAGTATACATGAAATAAATAAATCAATCTTAAAAAAAAAACAACCCAGCAGATCTCATAGACCTGAACACCTCCTTCCTGGGACCCAAAAAAGATGAGGCCACTCTGGACCTGTAGGCCAAGTATTGAAGAGATTTGGAAGCCAGAGCAGGAAGTAGGTCTGGGTTTTGCGGCCACTCCCCCAGGCAGGGCTTCCTCCAGACCCAATTCCTGGCTTCTTTGGTGTGGTCATATGCTTAGAGCCAGGTTGGCAGGTGCCAGACAGGAAGAGCTACAGTGGGCGGGTGTCAGAATATATATATATATGTCTGTCTGTTTGTATGTACATACGTGTGTGTGTGTGTGTGTGTGTGTGTGTGTGTGTGTGTGTACATATGCATGCATACGTCTGTCTGTCTGTTTGTATGTACGTGTGTGTGTGTGTGTGTGTGTGTGTGTGTGTGTGACTTTCTTCTTCCTTTTCTCTTCTCTCTCGCTCATGAAGAGTTAATAAACTCTGAGCCTCTTGCCTGATCAGCTAGGGGCCCTTGAGACAGAGAGAAAAGAGCTCAACTTCTTTTCTTAATCCCCTGCTGTTATCAGCAGGAGTTAATTGCCAGAAGCCAGTGGCTTTTGGCCACAGAATAACAAAGAGTTAAAGAAGGAGGAAAATTACTAAGAGTAAGAACCCCCCACACACACATACTGCCCACACAGCCCTCCTGCCTTCCTCAGAGGACTGGATGCCGAGCTGGGACTTCAAAGGCTGGTCTTTGACACCAGATGGCTCTTCTGGGCCCTCTACTCTATCCTGTAGAGCCATTCTTTCCATTCCAGGTTGGGAGGACTTGTGTCACCAGGTGCGACAGAGCTGTCGGCAGAGACTGCAGCACTGGCAGCCTGCCGGCATCTCTCTGTGGTCACAACAAGCGGACACACCTTTTTGGCTGTTGCACTAGTTAATATTGTGGGAGGGGCCACGTGCACGTCATGGAGTATGTATGGAGGTGTCCTCTGCCCTGTGCACACATACGTCCATGTGCACCCATCCACAGATATAAACATCAACATCACACACACACACACACACACACACACACACACACACACACGATTTTTTAAGTCAAATAGAGTGGGGCAGAAGAATTGTTCCAAGTTTGAGGTCAGTATGGGCTAAATTTCGAGGCCCTATCTCCAAAACTAAAAGTGTTACACGCACACCCCCCAAATGTCTCAAGAGATCTGATAGTTGTTTGTTTGTTTGTTTGTTTAAAAGTCTCATATAGCCCACGCTGGCCTCAAACTTACTATTTAGCCTTGAAATCCTGGCCCACTTACTTTCCTCTCCCAAGTGCTGAGTGTATTAAAATGTACCACCATCAACACACCTGTCTAACTCTTCCAGAGATTAGTTTTTACTTATTTATTTTGAGAGTAAATGGATGAGTGGATGTAGGTCAGAGGACAGCTTCTAAGAGTCAGTTCTCTTTTCCCACCACATGGGTTCCAGGGATCAAATTCAGGTCATTAGGCTTGGTGGCAAATGCCTTTATCCACTGGCATATATCATATGTACAAATATACATGACATATATCATATATACACATATATGTGGGTTTATTTTGGAAACAGGGTTTCTCTGTGTAGCCCTGGCTGTCCTAGAACTCACTCTGCAGACCATGCTGGCTTTGAACTGAGTTCTGCCTGCCTCAGCTAGGATTAAAGGTGTGTACCACCTCAGCCTGCTGATCCACTGAGCCATCTTACTGGCCCAGCCCGTCAAATTCTAAACCACCAAAGCCCTGAGCAGGAAATGGGAAGCAGTTTGTTCTGCATGAAGCAGCAGGTATGCAGGCACACAGGGGTGGGTAGTGAGGAGTCTGTCTTCTACCTGCCCCTTTCTCCTCTCCTGCCCCTCCAGAGAAATAGAAGCTGAGACTACTGCTCCAGGCCCGGCTCTTCGCTTTAACGATTGAGAAAAGTAGGCTGGAGAGAAAGCTCAGTGGTTGAGAGTACCTGTTGCTCTTACATCAGTCCCAGGTTCAATTCACAGCACCCTCATGGTGATCCAAAGTCATCTGTAACTCCAGCTCCCAGAGATCTGATGTCCTTATGGACCAAGTGCACATGTGATGCCCAAAAATAAAATCAAATTAAAAATCCCAGTGGTGATCCCAGCGCTCAGGAGGCAGAGACAGGAAAATCTCTAAGTTAAAGGCTATCCTGATCTACAGAGTGAGTTCCAGGACAGCCAGGACTACACAGAGAAACTGTCTCATTAAATAAATAAATAAATAAATAAATAAATAAATAAATAAACCGTTTTTTTAAATTCTAAGATTTATTTACTTTATATATGTGAGTATACTGTCGCTGTCTTCAGACACACCAGAAGAGGGCATCAGATCCCATTACAGACAGTGGTGAGCCACCATGTGGTTGCTGGGAATTGAACTCAGGACCTCTGGAAGAGTAGTCAGTGCTTTTAACCACTGAGACATCTCTCCAGCTCTAAAGAATTGTTAATGAGAAAAGTAAAGTCAGGCAAGAGCAAAAAACTGGACCAAGCTCATAGATTATGTTGTGACCAAAGTTGGATTCAGTCTGCTGGACTTCAGGTCTGAGGTTTCTTCTTTGTTCAGTTTCCATGCAGGTTGGCAGGGACTGAACCATTGCTGCCCAACCCCTAATTCATCTCTCCCGACTCTTTCATCGGGACCCTCCACCCCCTCTGCAAAGCTAGGTGGTACAAAATAATCCAAGGGGTCCCGAATGCCCTTGGGAGTAGGGCACCGAGGAAGGGGGCCATCTGCAGCCCTAACATTGGCTGGAGGACAGGGGCGTGGCTTCGTCAGTTTGTTCCGCTGCTTCTCTTTAATTAGTCCGCGAACAGTCTAGTGCACCACAAGCTATGCCCATGGTTGAATGAATATATTGGAGGAAGCCGTCTAGGAGAAGGAGGCCCTGTTGGGAAATCATCCCTCCCGGTTGCTCTCATCCTCCTGTGGGTGTGTCTCCTGGCCTTCTAGGAGAGAGATCTTGGCTGTTCTTCATGCGAGTCTCAGTAAAAGTTCTCAGCTTGGCCTCTTTCTGTCAGAGCGCCATTGAATCAGAAGCAGCTGCGTGACTCTGGGCAAGCTGCTTCCCCTCGTTGCTTCCTCCATCTCCCCACTTGTTACAAATACTCAGTTTGGGGCTGGGAATGTAGCCCAGTTAGTAGAATGCTTACCTAGAAAGCAATACTTCATGATTAATCACCAGCATCAAATAAAACCAGGCATAGTGATATGCGCCCATAATCTTAGCATTAAGGAGATAGAGGCAGGAGGATCAGCACTTCTGGGCCATCCTCAGCTACTTAGCAAGCTGGAGGCCAAGCTGGGATACATAAGACCTTGTTTCAAAAACCAACAACAGTGTGGCTCCTGCTCCCGTAAGTGGAGGACTATCTTTCGTCTTCCTCAGTCGGAGAGGATGTACCTGGTCTGGCAGTGACTTGATATGCAGGGGGTGGGGGTGGGGGTGAGGGAGGGGGAAGACACCCAAAGAGGGACTCCCCATTCTTAAAAGAGTAGGGGAGGGTGGAATGGGAAGAGGATCTGCATGAGGGGGTACTGGGAGGAGAGGGGGGTTGATATTGGGATGAAAAGTGAATGAATGAATGAATGAATGAATAAATAAAACCCCACTTTTTGCCTTTACATTTTCCATTTACAGAAGAATACAAAACAATGAGCTTTGAGGGCTGGAGCGGCAGATCAGCTGTTAAAAGTACCAACTGCTCTTCCAGAGAACTTGGGTTCGATTCCCAGCACCCACTGGGGCTCATAACCATCTGTAACTCCAAATTCAGGGGATCTGATGTCCTCTCAGGCTTCCAAAGGCACGAGACATGGTGTGCAGACACACACACAGGCAAAAAAAAAAAAAGACACAACTATACACATAAAATAAACAAAATAAAAATAAAACAGCAGACTGCAGGGCGGGAGCGGAGCTCAATAGGCAGAAGGAAGGCGTGCCTCTGGAGCATAAGCCATCGGTCTGCACCAGCCTGGTACGATGGTTCTTGCTTGTGACCCAGCACACTGGATGTGGATGCAGGAAGATCCGAAAGTCAAGGTTACCCTCAGCTACATAAAATTTGAGGCCAGCCTGGGCTACATAAGATGCTACAGTAGAATGCTCAAACATAGGTGGAAGTCATTATGACATTTTCACATGCGTGTGTCCTGTAATATGTTCATACTCACATCCCCATCACCGCCTCTTGCTCTCCTCCACATCCCTCCTTCTAGCCTCCTCCCTCCCACTATAAGAATATCCACCTCAGGTGCAACCTAATTAGCCGGCCAGCAACCCTACTTTAGTAACTGGGCAGGAGGCAGGACTCTGAGGGGGAGGAGCTTTGGAGTCCAGGTTCCTAGTAAGCTTGAACAACATGGTTTCTGCTTAAAAACAAACAAAAACAACAGAACACCCATTTTAAAGTATTTTTAGGGCTGATGGTATAATAGTTCACTGGGAGAACACCCGCCAGGTGTGTGCACAGCTCTATGTTTGATCGACAAACATGACTGATAGATAGATCGATCGATCAATCGATAGACAGATATTTATACATAATAGATAAATAGATACATAGATTAGATAGACATGTCAATTAGGTAGGAAGATAGATAGATGATAGATAGATAGATGATAGATAGATAGATAGGTAGATAGACAGACAGACAATTTTAAAACAGTGTTTTGCTGAAGGTGGTGGCTCATGCTTATAACCCCAGTACTTGGGATACAGGAGGATCAGAAGTTCAAGGTTACTCTTGGCTAGACATCGACTTAATTGGAGGATAGCCTGAGACACATGAGACCCTATCACCAAAAGAACATGGAAAAACTAAAGTGTTTTTAGTTCATTGAATTAACAAGTTTATTAGGAGCCGAGAGCTCCAGGGATGAGGCCACTAGCCTGGGAAGGGGGCTGAAGTGTGGACAGAATGGAAAAGCTAAAAAGGGGTGCAAGTGCAAGATATGGCCTGTAGGTGGCAGCAGTGCCTGCGAAGTTAGGCACCGTGTGGCAGCCCCTCCTAAATTTCAAGAGAAGCTGTTGGATTGTTTGAGTGAGAAGTGATGTACAGAGTGCATATACACGTCTATAGCATCGACACACGTGGGCAGGTGTAAAGGAGAAAAAAACATATCCTGGAGCCTAGAGTGAATGCTTGCATGAGAACAAAATGTACCCAAAGTATGGGGAATGTATGTGCATAGTCTGGACTGTGTGTGCGCTAATGTGTCTATATTTTTATGTGATTTCATGGTGTGGCACTTGGATTTTTTTGATTCCTGCAACTTTGGAACATATGATGACGGTTCATGATCCTGCGTGAAGACGCAGTTAATGCTCCATTCCAGAGGGTTCTAGGGTGCCCTGGAGACGCCTGAGTGAAACATACCCAAATGTTACTGGACTACTGAATGACTTTTATATCCCCGCTTTATTTTTCATTTTTATCAGGTTTCTCATTTTTATAATGAGCACGTTGCATATATACATACATATATATATATATATATATATATATATATGATGAATGTTTTGCCTTACATGTCTGCCTGTTTGCCACATGTGTGCCTGGTTCCTGTGGAGGTCAGAAGAGGGAATCAGATCTCCTGAAACAGGAGTTACAGGCGGCCATGAGCCACTGGCTGGGTTCTGGGAATTGAACCCAACTTCTCTGTAAGAGGAACTAAAGCTCTTAACTGCTAAGCCGTTTCTCCAGCCCACGATAGATAGATAGATAGATAGATAGATAGATAGATAGATAGATAGATAGATAGATAGGGTTTAAGACAAAGTTTCACTTTTCACTATGCACCTCTAGCTGTTCTGGAACTCACTATGTAAGCTAGGCTAGCCTTGAACTCACAGAGATCTGCCTGCCTGTGCCTGTGCCTGTGCCTCTCTACCTCTACCTCTACCTCTACCTCTACCTCTACCTCTACCTCTACCTCTACCTCTACCTCTACCTCTACCTCTACCTCTACCTCTACCTCTCTACCTCTACCTCTACCTCTACCTCCTGCCTCTCTGCCTCTGCCTCTGCCTCTGCCTCTGCCTCTGCCTCTGCCTCTGCCTCTGCCTCTGCCTCTGCCTCTGCCTCTGCCTCTGCCTCTGCCTCCTGCCTCCTGCCTCCTGCCTCCTGCCTCCTGCCTCCTGCCTCCTGCCTCCTGCCTCTGCCTCTGCCTCTGCCTCTCTGCCTCTTTCTGCCTCTCTCTCTGCCTCTCTTTCTGCCTCTCTGACTCTCTCTCTGCCTCTCTTTCTGCCTCTCTGCCTCTCTGCCTCTCTCTCTGCCTCTCTGCCTCTTTCTGCCTCTCTCTCTCTGCCTCTCTGCCTCTTTCTGCCTCTCTCTCTGCCTCTCTTTCTGCCTCTCTGCCTCTCTGACTCTCTCTCTGCCTCTCTGCCTCTTTCTGCCTCTCTCTCTGCCTCTCTGCCTCCCAGTTGCTGAGGCTGAAGGCATGTGCCACTATACCTAATCTTTTAGAAAGTCTATGTACATGTTTTTATTAATTTAAAAATTTTAAGATTAACTTTATGTGTATGAGTGTTTTGCCAGTATGTATGCTTGCACACCACATGTGTGCTTGCTGACTGAGGAGCCCAGAAGAGGTAGTCAGTTCCCCTAGAACTGGAGTTGTGGCTGGTTATGAACCACCACATGGGTGCTGGGAACTCAGCCCGGGTTCTAGAGCACCAGGCGATCTCTCCAGATCCTCTTACACTTACATTTTGTTTTTATCTATTTACTTGTGAGGACAGGACACACAGGTATGTGAATGAATGTCAGAAGACAACTTGTGAAAGTCAATTCTCTCTGCCATGCGAGTCCCAGGGATTAAATCAGGTTTTAGATGTGGTAGCTAAACTACTACACCAGCCCCTGTGTGTGTGTGTGTGTGTGTGTGTGTGTGTGTGTGTGTGTGTGTGTTGAGATATAATCTCACTATGCAGCCTAGGCTGGCTTGACCTGCCTCTCAGTCCTCTATATGCTGGAATAACAAGTATATGCCACTGTGTCTGGCCTAAACACAAATTACTTTAAAATGGGACCACAGAATCTGACCTATGTTTATTCAAGAAGAAATAAGCCCTAGAGTCTCTTCTCACTTGTCTGCCTTTGTCTCTCTGTCTCTGCTCTATCTCTGTCTGTCTGTCTTTGTCTCTCTGTCTCTCTCTCTGTCTCTGTCTCTCTCCATTTCTCTCCCTCTCTCTCTCCCTCTCTCTCTCCCTCTCTCTCTGTCTCTGTCTCTGTCTCTCTTTCTCTCTCTCTCTCTCTCTCTCTCTCTCTCTCTCTCTGTGTGTGTGTGTGTGTGTGTGTGTGTCTCACTCTAGTATTTGGGACAGGGTTTCTCTGTGTAGCCCTGGCTATCCTGGAACTTGCTCTATAGATCAGACCAGCCTGGAACTCGCTCTGTAGATCAGACCAGCCTGGAACTCAGAAATCCACCTGCATCTCCCTCCCAAGTTCTTGGATTAAGGGCATCCAGTTTCCTTTTTCTCTTGGTAAAAACAAGCAGCTTGTTCCTAGTGCTGCTCAGGAAGTCAGGTGGGGACCCTGACAGCAGGGTGGTGCTGGTGACTTCAGAAGGCAGTGAAGCTGGCTTAAGGCAGGAGTCTGCACGCCCTGTTCCACTTCTCTGAGCAGGGTTTGCAGTCCTCTCCCGACAGTGAGTCCCTCCATGTAAGCCTGAGGATGCAGGCAGAGAGCTTCAAATTTAGATCTCTAGAGCTCACCCATCCCAAAAGGGCCTATGAGGTCACTGTGAAAGACAATGCACCTCAGGTATCATGCACAGCTGCTCATTGCATGCACAGCAGAGGCTTCCTCATAATAGTCATTTATTCAATTTTACAAAAAAGAAACAGGCTCAGACTCAGACATCTTACTCAGGGCACACTCAAGAAATTACTGTACACACATGTTTGCGTGAACCGGCACACGTTCTCACACCCGCTGTACAAACATGCACTGACTCACCTGTACCTTCAGAGTCATCCTTCCCAGCCTTGGTGGGAAACGACTGCCTCCAGAAAGAGCTAACAGGCCTCTGTGACATCTGCTTAGTCACAGTGTGCAAGGTGAGGCCAAGGAAACAGCCCCACTCCACCCTGGGCAGCTACTGTCCCTCCAACAGTCTGCACTGAGGGCTCTTGCCATCTGCCTGGAAGCTCATCTCCCAGACCCCTAACCTGAGTCATGAGTGGTGGAGAGGCAGATCTGGATCAAGGAGGGGGTCTTTCCCAGAGTTACTTAGTAGCCAGCAGGGTTAGCAAGAACTCCAGAAGATTGGATGGGGCAGAGGAAGTAGAATTGCTCCTCCTACGCCACTTTCTGTCAAATCAGAACAAGAGCTACTTTGTTTCTAAGTCTCCATACCTTACAAGAAAAAGCTTGTTTCCTAAGCTTAATGCATCCTGCAAACCATGCCTTCCAACCTGCACTGAACTTAGGACCCCATTAATGTATAGCTGCCCTTTGCCTTGATGAATTCGTCATGACCACATGATGCATGATGTATGATTTCCTTTTGTCTTTGTTCTCATGGACCGGAGAGATGACTCGGCAGTTAAACACACTGGTTTCTCCTTTAGAGAACTCAGGTTTGACTCCCAGCATCTACACGGTAGTTCACAACTGTCTGTTATTCCACTCCCAGGAGATCTGGAGCCCTCTTCTGGCTTTCTCTGGAACCTAGCATACTATGTACAGATATACATGAGGGCAAAACACCCTTAACAACATGAAAAAAAAAAAAAAAAAGGCCAACTGCTTGCTGTTGAAATGGGCACGTTCATAAAACCCGGGAAAGTGGTGCTGGTCCTGGCTGGATGCTACTCTGAAGGCAAACTGTCACCAGGAAGAACATTGATGATGGCACCTCAAACCCTACAGCAATGGTGGCTGGAATTGACCGCCATCTCTGAAGAGTGACAAATGCCATGGGCAAAAAGAAAACCACCAAGAGATCAAAGATCAGGTCCTTTGTGAAAGTTTATAACTATGATTGCCTCCTGCCCACAAGATACTCTGTGGATTTCCCCTTGGACAAAACCGTAGTCAACAAGGAGGTCTTTAGAGACTCGGCTCTAAATGGCAGGGCCAGGTGGGAGGCCAAGGCCAAGTTTGAGAAAAGATTCAAGTCGGGGAAGAACAAATGTTTTTTCTAGAAGCTTTGCTTTTAGATGTATTTCTGTTTCCATCATTTAAAAAGTTAAAAATAGGGGGCTGGAGAGATGGCTCAGTGGTTAAGAGCACTGACTGCTCTTCCAGAGGTCCTGAGTTCAATTCCCAGCAACCACTTGGTGGCTCACAACCATTTGTAATGAGATCTGATGCCCTCTTCTGGTGTGTCATCTGAAGACAGTGACAGTGTACTCACATAAAATAAATAAGTAAATCTTTTTTTTTTTAAAAAAAAGTAAATATTTTTAACAAACTTAATTTATTTATTTTTCTTGTATAAAAACCCTATGTGGCAGCCACAGCTGGAGCCTGGGTCCTCTGAGCAGAGACTCTGGTGTGGGTCTTCACAAGATGAGTGAATTCCTGATAAGGAGACTTGGTGAACACAATTTCTTTCCAAAGGTCAGGGTCAGATAACTGTAGGTCTTGGAGATGGCATCAAAGGTGGCCTTGGCAGAGTTGCCCAGGGTGGCAGTTCGGCCCCTGTCTGATGTGCAGCAGTCATCAATACATGCCATCAACAGTAGCTTCTTGGGCACAGGAGCAGAGACAATGCCAGTGCCTCTGGGGGCAAGGATGAGACACAGCAGCACAGAGCCACAGCGGCCTGTCACCTTGCATAGAACAGTGGGGGGCTTGCCAATCATGTTCCCCCAGTAGCCTCTCCACACAGGGACGATGGAGAGCTTGGCCAAAACAATGGCCCCTCGGATGGCAGCGGCAACCTCCTTGGAGCAATTAACACCGAGACCAATGTGACCATTGTAGTCCCCAATATCGGCAAAAGCCTTGAACCTGGTCCGCTGCCCAGCCCGAGTCTGCTTCTGCACTGGCATGGTCTTCAGAACCTCATCCTTTAGGGGATGCACCCCGGAAAAAGTCAATGATCTCAGACTCCTTAATGGGCAGGGGGAACAGGTAGATCTCCTCCAAGAACTCAGCGACATCTGCCATTCGGTGTTTTCCAGAAAAAGAAGAAGAGGAGGAGGAGGAGGAGGAGGAGGAAGAGGAAGAGGAAGAGGAAGAGGAAGAGGAGGAGGAGGAAGTAGCATAAATATTTTTAAAAACAAAAGAAAAACGTCTTTAAGATATCTTGATCCATACTCGTGACCACCTGTCCCATAATGTATGACTTCTCTTCCACATGATATATGTTTTTTATTTTATTTTTACCTTTCATTGTATTTTTTTCTTTCTTTTTTTAAAAAAAGATTTATTTATTTATTTATTTTATGTATATAAGTACATTGTCTCTGTCTTCAGATACATAGGGGTCACACCTTGATAACTCCAGGCTTTGAGAGGAGGATGAAAGGGGCAGGGTGACTAACCTGTCTAAGGCAGCTACAGCAGGGCCCAGAACCGCCTTCAGCTCTCCTAAAGGGAGCGCCTCCTGGAAGCGTATCCGCTATATACTCCTATAGATGCAGAGGACACAACAAGTCACAAGGCAATTAACTTGGCCTTTGTTGCCCAGTCGGCCCCTGACATATGTAGGAAAATTCAAAAGATAGAAAATTTTGGAAGGAAGAATAGATGAGAGGTTAGAAATAGCCCGAAAGCTCTTTGACAACTGAGGCAGTAAAGAAGACTGTCTTAGTTAAGGGTTTTTATTGCTGTGAAGTCACACCGTTCATAGTCACACGAGTTCAACAAACAGGAAGCAGTCTAAAGGGCGTAACACCCACACTCCTGTCCCACCTTCACCCCTTCTGGTTCCTCATTTTCAATTTAACAAGAAGGGAGGAATGTCAGCTTACGGGCGATTCCACTAGGCCGCCCTCAGGGAACTTGTAATTGTTTACGTCATCATAGGCCACTGCTACCACCAGGTGCCCTCAGTGTGGGCTGGGTATAAAAGGTCTGCCCACCATTCCTCCCCCCTCTTTCTCGTCCCTCAGGCTGGTCCCTTTCTGTCCTTTTCTGTCCCCTGTCCCACCCTTCTCTGCCCACTTGGCTCTGTTCCTGTCTGTCTATCCGTCTACATGTCTACTCGTCTGCCTCTACCCGTCTCCAGGCCCTCACTCCTTTCCCTTCCGCCAGCAAACTCCCTTTATATCGTAATGGCATAATTACTCAGGGGCATAACTTGGCATGGGCCTGCCGGGTACCCCCACGCTGCATTATATTTCATAATAACCATGGCCACTGAGGCTCTTATAAGGAAAACATTTAATTGGGGCTGGTTTACAGTTTCAGAGGCTGAGTCCATTATCTTCATAGCAGGAAGCATGGCAGCGTGCAGGCAGGCATGGTGCTGGAGAAGGAGCTGAGAGTTCTACATCTTGCTCTGCAGGCAGCAGAAGGGGACTGTGGGCCACACTGGGCTTGAACATCTGAGACTTCAAAGCCCACCCCCACAATGGCACATTTCCTCCAGCAAGGCCACACCTCCTAATAGTGCCACTCCCTATGGGCCTATCGAGGCCAATTACATTTAAACTACCACAAAGACCAAATGGTCCCTGGTAACTGTAATGTCAGGGCCAAACATATAGACTTCCTGGTTGACAGTAGGGCCACTTAGAGCTGCAGGAGCCCCTGGAACCTCTCACAAGATACAAGACATAATGGGAGATATAAAACACTACAAATATACCAGTGACCAGATTGTTGACTTGGATCAAGGGACTGTAACCCACTCCTTTAATGTCACCCCTAAATGTCCCTTCTCATTATTGGGGTGAGATCTTCTGTCGCGACCGCTCGACCAGGAAGACGCTCAATGATCTGCGTTCACTCGACCAGGAAGGTTCACTCGACCAGGAAGAAAGATGCAACGATCTACTCTACGCTCGCTCGCTCGGGATCTTCTCAACACGCTTTATTACAGGAGCACCCCATCGTGAAGCCGGGACCCAGAGCAGCCAGAGAGTGCTGCTTATATAGAGGGGAGAGGGGGCGTGGCTTTCCCTGATTGGTTGCCCTGTCGGACCTAATTTGCATGTCCTCTCTGATTGGTCACCCCATGACCTTATTTGCATACCCTCTCTGATTGGTCGTTCTACCTGGACCTAATTAGCATGGACCTATTTGCATAGTCCCCGCCCAGGGGAGGCATTGCTGTGCAGGGATTGGCTAAGGCACCAATACCTCATTTGCATATACCCACTCAGGAGGGGTTTCACGCCAGAATCTGCTGATGCATGCGCAGTAGACTTGTTTGCAAGTGGTGCAACAAGAAACCAGCGCCATCTTGTAATGCTGGATCGGGATCGGCGGGCTACAATCTTCTAAGCAGACTTCAGGCTACAATTTCATTCTGAGAGGACACTTTCAAGTTACAGTTAGGAGAGCCTGCAAAAGTCTTACCTATTAACCTGCCCACTAAGTAAAGACTATCTGCTCCTCCAAAGTCACACTCATCCTCCAGAAGGGAAATGGAAGGCTTTGTCAATCCAAGAAGTTCCCACAGTATGGGCAGAGGACAATCCTCCTGGTTTGGCAAAACATGTGTCACCTGCCATAGTACAGGTTACCTATGGGGCGATGCCCACTTGAGTCAAGCAGTACCTAACAGCTCAGAAGCCAGGTGTTGGGGTAACCCGCACACATTGTATTAGCTGGCTACGAAGGTGTGGCCTGTATTGTCGTTGTTAATTGCTGTGTCAGCAGCAGCTCCAGGCTGGCAGGATATGTATTTGATGATTCTTCGCCTGTCCTAGAAGGAAAGGCAAGCTGCCTTGGGGGAGGTCACGAAGCCTTCAGTCTTGCCAAAAGGCAACACTAGGAACAGAGTCTGCCTGCTGATTGGCTCAGAGCGAGTAGCCATGGAAGCTCTCCTACTGTGTTGGAGTTGGGGCTGGAGGAGAGAGGCAGAGAGACAGAGAGGCAGGACAGAAGAGCAGGGAGGTGAAGCAGAGAGAGAGAGAGAGAGAGAGAGAGAGAGAGAGAGAGAGAGAGAGAGTCACATGGTGGGAATAGAGTGACAGGGAAGTCAACAAATGGGTGGAGGCCATTCACCCAACCATTCTGAACCCATGCGCTCTGCTCAGTCTATTACCACCAGAGCATAAGGTTTACGGATCTTTAGGTTTCTGGATCTTAGTCAAAGATCTCCCTGTCAAAGTTAAGTCAAGCCACTTTCACGTTTGAATGGGCTGACCCTGAATTAGGAACGTCAAACAACTAACGTGAACTGTATTGCCTCAAGAATTCAAGACGTCTACCATCTTCAAGGAGGCACTCAATCAGGACCGGAGCCTCTTCCACAGTAAGTGCCCTGAGGTAACCTTGCTCCTATACACGAATGGTATACTGTTAGCAGCCAAAGGCATGGAAGACTGTTTAAGAGCCACCAAGGCCTCTTGGAGACTCTGGCCCAATTGGGCTACAGGTTTCCAATAAAGCACAAATGTGCTAATTTCAGGTTACCTGCTTGGGGTATGAGTTAAAAGGAGGAAAAAGATTACTGTCCCAAGCCTGCATAGCAGCTATCATGTAAATCCCAGATTCAACCACTAAAAAACAAGTCAGGGAATTTGTGGGGACTATTGGATATTACCTCCTCTGGATACCTGGGTTTGCTGAGATTGCTAAACCTTCGAACTCTGCAACAGCCAAGAGTAACACCCTCTAAAGCGGACGGAGGAACATGAACTTAAAACAGGTCCCCACCTTGAGTCTCCCTGATATCTCCAAGCCTCTTCACCTCTAGGTTTGTGGAAGAAGGGCATCGCCATGGAGACTCTGACACAGACACTGCATCCTTGGAAGAGACCAATGGCCTGTATCTCAGAGACGGAACCTTGTGGCCCTGTTTGAGAGCTAGCAAAGCCACTGCAGTCCTTGGAAAGGGGAATGACAACCTCACATTAGAATAGACTCTGACGTCACCAGCACCACAAGCTGTGGAAACCTTGCTGAGAGACAGCTATCAACTGGTAGATGTCAAATATGCAGCTGACTCAGTATCAGGCCCTTCCCCTACATAAGGACAGACTGACCTTTGATAAATCCTTGGCCATTTACCCTGCCAACCTGCTGCCAGACGATGACCCAGACCATGGCTGCCTAGGAATGTTGGACACCATCCAAGGTATACAACCTGACCTGACAGACATCCCTCTCACCACCAGACATGCAGATCTCTATACAGATGGCAGAAACTTCATCCGGAAAGGGACCAAGTATTTGGGGTTCAAGTATCCGGGGCGGTGGTGGTCTCAGATCAAAAGAAAGTCATCTGAGCACAAGCCCTGCCTAGACGCACATTTGCCGTAAGAGCAGAGATAATTGCTCTCACAGAAGCCTTAAGACAGACTAAAGAGAAAAAAGGGTGATCATTCACACTGACAGCCGGCATGCCTCTGCTAACGGCTTATGTTCACTGACAGATTTCTAGACAGAAGGACCCACTCACTTCAGAATGAAAGACGATTAAAAATAAATAGGAAATCACTCCGCTGGTGGAGGCCATCTGGCTGCCAGCTGACCGTCATAATACACTGGCCAGGACACCAAAAAGACAAAAGCCCCAAACTCAAAGTAACAACTATTCAGATCAGGCTGCCAAGAGGCTGTACTTGGAGAACTCAGTCCCCCAAAACATCCAACAGCTATCTGCTGTTCCCAAGCACCACTCAGCTTCAGTGACAACATCCATAAGTATGATCTAGGAGAAGTCAAGACGTATTCTCATTTGGGGGTCCAAGGAAAACTATGTGGGTGGTGGTTCTTGCCAGACCAAAAGAAATATTTCAAAGCGTTTCAGATTGTTGCCTGATCGCACTCGGGGAAACACACACACACACACACACACACACACACAAAAAGATATTCTTCCCTCAGGACAATGGAGTCAAGGTATGGTACCTGATAAATTTGGGAATTAGATTTCACAGAAGTCATGCCAGGACTATATGGATACACATATCAGCTGGTCCTTATTGATAACGTCACTGGCTGGGTAGAGGCCTTTCTGTCTCCGACAAAATAGCCTTATAGTAGCCAAGAAATTGGTAAGAGAGATTATCCCCAGATTTAGCCTCCCTCTGACTTTGGAGTCTGACAATGGCCTGACCTTCACTGCCAGGTTGTCTCAGTTACTCTCTAAGACTCTTAATGTAGATCAGACACTTTGTTACATGTATCACCTCAGAATTCAGGGAAGGTAGAAAAGATGAATAGGACTTCAAATGAGATTTTAACCACATATAAGTCTAGAGACTGATGGTAACTGGGCTAATCTCTTGTCTTATGACCTTCTCAGGGTCTGCTGAGCTCCCTATTCAGAAGAGTTTGCCCCATATGGAATAGCCTATGGAAAACCAATCCCCATGACCCCTTGGGTGCATGCTGGACTGTTATCAGATTGTCCCGTTCTAATCTCTGGGTCCTTGTAAGGATTGCAACTAACTTTGGCCAAGATTCCCCCCAGGCAGTCAGCCTGTTGAGTACCAGCCCCCTCACACCCCTATCATTTGTTCCAGCTCAAAGATGCTGTGTTGATCCCGATTCAATTTTGATGGACTTGGGACTGGAGAGATGGCTCAGTGGTTAAGAGCACTGACTTCCAGAGGTCCTGAGTTCAATTCCCAGCAACCACATGGTGGCTCACAACTCTGTAATGGGATCCGACGCCCTCTTCTGAAGACAGCTACAGTGGACTCATGTACATAAAATAAATAAATAATTCTAAAACAAACAAACAAACAAAAAAGCTGATGGGATTGAACCAGGTGGAAGAGACCTTACATTATAATTCTCCAGACTCCCACTGCTGTCAACGTCACCAGTATCCCTGCCTGGATTCATTACTCTCACCTTAAGAAGGCACTGGAGGACCAAGAAGATGGGAAGGAGAATGTGAGGAAGAAAGGATGGACTACTATTGAGCATGGCCCCTTAAAAGCTGAGCTTTCTAGAATTTAAGATTGTTTACTATGATTGCTCTCTAATTAACAATTTGCCTTAAGATCTGATCCTGACTGTCTTTTAACTGGGGGAATAGAAGGTACACCTGTCATAGGAAATACCTTCATATTACTTTGTAAAGCCAGAGACTATTCCCACCCACCAGGTCCCATTATTTGATTGAAGGAAACCAAATTGTTTCTACCCAAATGAACAAGACAATTGAGACGGATTAATCTAATTGACCAGTCCCAAACTAGCAATGCGGACTTCAGCATAATTAAATATTCTTTAACAAAATTCTGACAATCAATGGAAATTACAAATGTATTAAAATGGTAGAGGGAAAACCGGACTCCTTAGGTGTTTCCATTGAAGTTAACATAACCTGAAATGCCACTGTCTTGTAGCTAATAGATTTGATACCAATCTTTGGCTCCACCTAGCGTCCAACAGCAGACAGACACCTTCCTTTTGTTTCAGAGGGGATTCTTCAATTCCTGGGCTCGGAAAAAACTTATGTGGAACAGGGATCACATATAAACATTATACCAACTGGGGACTCAATGGAACGCGCCCTCATAAACATTTCCAAGCTATAGCCGACTTCCTCAAGGGAAAACTATTACCCCTGGGGTGGTTTAGGAAACAGATTTGTTCTTGTAAGGAATGGAGACTTAATAACACTGTATAACAATGTGTCTCCTTTAACAACAATGTGGCTCCTGTTTGGTTTTACATCCCCCCACCCTCCGCCCGTGTAACCCAATTCTGTGGGAATAACACTCATTCTGCCCTCCCAAGAGAATATGGGCATTGTAGGACAGGATGTATCACACCTATTTTATTTAATAAGCACTAGAGTCTCTTAACAGGATTTCAAGGTCTCCCCCCTGAACACCATGATGCCGCCCTACATCTCCTAGACCCCACCACAGTAGCAGTCACAGCTGCCTTTGTATTATCTGTCCCTGGATTCCTTGTGGAGCTGCAAGAAGAGATTTCGAATCTAGCCTGCTTAATAGCTAAAGCTGCTGATGCTACAGCAAAGATATTTTAATCCAGAAATGGGAGAATTAAGAACAACGGTCTGACAAACGAGAGCTACTATTGTAGAGTTTCTATTGCTCAAACATAATCTTGGATGTCAACAGCTCGATGCAATGTGTTGTTTTCATGTATCAGATTTCTCCCACAGCATTGATAACCAAATCAATGACTTTCATAGGAAATAAAATCTCTCGGACACAAGTCAAATGGCAATTCTGGCTGAGATGGCTCTCTCCCCTCATCAGTTCCCCGATAGTTTTCTTATCAGTCAAAATATTTGGGCCCCAGTTGTGGATTTGGTCTTTCTCCTAGCAGATTCAAGTTTAATGTTTCTGGTGCCCACACTGCTCTGCCCCCGAATGCAGAGGATGCTGTGGCCAGGGGACAGAAGGATAGGAGGACAGGAGGAAGAGGGAGGGGTTTGGGAGAAGAGAAGCCCTGAAGCATGAGGACTAGGCAGGGCTCTAAGGAAAGAGATCTAGATTAGAAAGAGGAGGAGCTGGGGAAGGGAAAGGGGATAGGGTTGGGGTCAGGCTCTTGGGAGAGCCTACAGAGAGCTGGGCTGTGTCTGACTTTTCTATCAGGCTAAGTTCCTGCAGGCTACTTCTCTGCCAGCTGATCTGACAGCTCCCATCTGAGGCCTGGTCATAAAGGGATCATGGAAGAATAAAAGAGTCAGTGGAGACCATCAGAGTCCTCTCCACAGTGACAACCTGAGTTCAATTCCCAGAGCCCATGCGTCCTATTTTGTTTTCATTCACTGTGATAAAACCATGATCAAGAACAGCTCGGAGAGAAAAGCGTTTCCTTCTTTTCTTTTTCCTCCTTCCTTCCTTCCTTCTTTCTTTCCTTCCCTTACAAGCCCCAGGTCACACTCCATCACTAAGAGTCTGTGTTGGATCTAGAGGCAGGGACTGGAGCAGAGGTCATGACGGATGATGCTCTCTGGCTTGCTCCCTGTGACTTGCTTGCTCAGCCGCTGCTCTTATAAAACCCAGTACCACCTGCCGAGAGGTGGTACCACCCACAGTAGGCTGGGCCCCCTCACATCAAGGAAATGCCCCCTCAGACTTGCCTACAGGCCAATCTGATGGAGACATTTCTCATTTGAGGTTCTCTTCCCACATGACTCTGGCTTGTGTCAAGTTGACCAAAAACTAACACCATGTAAAGGTAGAAAGTGAGAAACAACTCTGCAAAGTTGTCCTCTGGTCTCTACATGTGTGCCCTGGTACAAGCGCCGCCCCCTCCACATACATAAACACTAGTAATAGATAATTAACTAGAAAAAGAATAAGAAAAGGAGGCAGAGACTGGCAGGTTCCTATGAATTCCAGCTCAACTAGGGCTACATAATGAGACCTTGTTTCACACACACACACACACACACAAAGAAAAAGAAAAAAGGAAGAAAGGAAAGATCCAGAGATACAAGTATGGAAAGTCAAGCTCACTTTATTTAAAAATAAGAAGTTGGATATTAGTACCAGGATGGGATCTGGGGTGGACCAAAAAACCAAGTGTGTGAGGCAGGTTCCATTGGGCTATGTCTGCCTCTTTCATCCCCCAAACAGGACAACACCAATGACAAACATCACCCCCCTCCTCATCCCCCAACACGCTCTTTCATCTCTGGAGAAGTATGCCGTGGATTTTTTACCATTAGATATCTGTTTTGGGGAGGATCAAAGAACAGAAGAGAAAAATCTCATTTCTCTTTAAGAATGGCAGATACCTCAGAAGCCATTAACACCTACCTCTGCCCCTCCATCATGAAGAGAGGGCCAGACACTGAACATAGAGGATGAGGTGTCAAAGCCACGTGTGTTCCCTGTCTCCATCTTGGGACTGAAGAGGAGACACTAGAAGATGAGTCTCAGATGGATGTTACCTGCATAGCCACCTATACAGAGATTCCAATTCTATGACTAAGTTGTTCAGCCAAAGGCCACCACTGACCTCTCTTGACTCCTAGCTTGTCCCCCATTCTTGGGTCTCAGGGAGCGACAAAAGAGGACAGCTCCATGTAAGGAATGAAGGAGAGGAAATCCTTTTGAAAATTGCTTTCTCAAACCCAAGAGCACAGTTAGAGAAAAAGTCCTTTACGGCTGACTCACCCAAAGCATGAGGAAACAGAGGTGTGTGGCTTATGCCAGTGATCCTAGCATTTGGGAGGAAGAGCCAGGAGGATCTTGAATTCTGGCCAGCCTGAGCTACACAGAGACCTCATCAAAAAACAGGAGGGATGGGGAATGAGAAAGAAAGAAGCAAGGGTTGATACAGAAAAACTTAAACACACAGCAATAAGACTCCCATTTGTTGAACATTTGTTACTTGTGAGAACTGGAAGCTTCCATGACCAAATCATGCAAGAGCCCCCATTCTCAGCTTCTTCCTAACTCTTCTCAGTTTCCCACCAAATAAGCTTTATCTTTTTATTGTCTGTCTGTGGGCTCATGCTGGAGCACAGGCTGGCCTCAAACTCATGGTAATTCTCCTGCTTCAGTGAGTGATTACAGGCATGAAACACTACATCCAGCTTCTTTTCCTTGTCTGTCTGTCTGTCTGTGTCTTGAGTCTCTTTCTTTCTCTGGGTTCTTAAGACAGTATCACACCATGGAGCCCAGGCTATTCTTGAATGAGACATCCTCCTGCCTCAACTTTCTGCTTGCGCCATCCCGCCCATCCAGCCTCTATAAAGTCTAAAGCCAACAGGCTAAGACTCTTTCCCAAGATTATGTAATGAAGACCTGACAGGTAGTCAAAGTATCACAGGCCAGTCGGTCTTCAAGGGGGGAAGAGATAGATGTGAGATAGGCCTGCCAACATCACGGTAGGGTTTTAGGTGGTTTATATGTGATACCAATGTTAAAAGGCACAGACCCAGGCACAGGAAACACTACTGAGGCCTCTCTGAGTAATTGGTGTTGCATGTTGGGAAGAAATAGACATAAGATGGGTCTTCCTGGAATAATCACAGAGAGGCCGTCCTCTCCCCCGAACCTCATAATGCTGCCTTCCTCCTAGTCAGTTTGGGAGCAGTTATGAAGCTGGTACAAGCGAGAGGTGCTTGTTAGTTGTGCATCATGGCTCCTCCTGGTGTTGATGCTGGGACTAGATGCTGGACAGTGCCTTCTAGGGCTGCCTGTGAACCACACATAGCCCAAAACAAAAGTCATAAATTCACTTAAATGTTTTATTTTTGTTTTTGAACAGGGTTTCTCTTTGAAGTTCTGGCTGTCTTGGAACTCACTCTGTAGACCAGGCTGCCCTCAGACTCAGAGATCTGTCAGCCATTGCCTCCCCAGTGCTGGGAACAAAGGCATGTACTACCGCCATCCCCTGCCTAACTTTTTTTTTTTTTTTAACTGGATTGAGCAGCTCTCCAGAATGAACTTCTTAGATGGCACCATCATAATGCAATGTCAAAGCTTGGACGTGACTGACAGCGTCTTCAGTGTGCCCATCCTGAGTTCCCTCAGCTTCTGATAGCTCCAGTTTGAACTCCCAAGCTGCCTGCATCTGGAGCCTCAAACCCACTGTCCTGGTCTCCGGAGCCTGTCCACGAGCTCAGAGTAAGAGACCAGGTCCTGACTGTGTTTGCATCGCCCCTAGCAACGAGCACTCCCCACCTAGTACCAAAGTAACATGAAAGAATAGACAGTGAACTAGTAGGTGAGACCTAGTGTGGTGGTGCACATGATTCTAGGGCTTGGGAGGTGGAGAAAGGAGGGTTGGAAGTTAAAGGACGTCATCGGCTACATTGTGAGCTTGATGCTAGCCTGGGCTACATGAGATCCTGACACATCTGGGGGTACCTGCAGAGGACAGAGGGATGAGATTGCCTAAAACTAACTACAAGTAGTTGTAACCTGCCTGATTTGGGTTCTGGGAACTGAGCTCAGGTCCTTGGGAAGAGCGGTTCCTGCTCTTAACTGCTGAGCCACACTCCAGGCTCCGTCCCACACATGGTTTGTATATGAGTACTGAAGCTGGGACCTAACGGGGAACATCACTGTCTAGGGTTTAGAGTCTCCAGAGATGGCTTCGTATGGCTCTGCAGTTCTAAGTTCAGGATCTGTTGCGGATACAGAGAGTCGGAGGCTGGCCTTTGGACAGGTGGGTGCTCAGTCAGGGCCCTTGCTCCTCCAGCAACCCTCCAGATGCCAAATGCCCATCTCCCAATGTACCCAGCACTTCAGATTCCAAGCCAAGCAACTTCCTTACAGCAGCCAGCTTTGGAACCCACATAGTTACTAGGGAAGAACCCTGTATTGGGGCCCACTACATGCCAGAATTTTTGTAGGCATTTGACTTATCTGCATACTCTGAGGGGACTCTTGGGGTGCCATGACTTGTCTAAGATCCAGCTGCTAAGTGGCCATGAGTCTCCTCAACTCAAGAACCTGTAGACATTGGTTGTTATATTAGAGACTACCCACTCTCATCTTACGTCTGGGAGGAGACAGAGTTTTGTGAGGGAAAAATCCTTTGGTAGTTCATGTGCCAATTTAACTTCAGAGTGAGACTTGAAGCCAGGTTTGGGGTCTCTCAGAGCATGTAGGAGACTAAACCGGAGGTCTCTGGTTTGCTCTCACTGCCCTCCTGCCCTCCTGCCCTCCGTTCTCTCTATTATACTTGACATTATCCATCACTCCCTCTCCCTGGGAACACCCCCCTCCTCCTGTTTCCATAACAGCACATTCTCCTCTTCTTCCTCCTGCTGCTCCATGGGGGCTCTTGAGACAAGGAAGCAAGGGGGTCCTAGGTCAGATTCCCAGACTCCTCTCTCTTCATTACACCCCAGAAGCCTATATACATTTCCCTCTGGGTCTCGGGCTCTGACTTTGCACTCTGGCTGTTTTCTAGTCACAGCTCCTTGCTGAGTGGCAGACCCTATGTCTACACATACATTACCTAATTAATCCCCACAGCCATTCTACAAAGAAAGTCCACTCTACAAGAAGGAAAACAGAATCCGAGAAAGGAAGCCAACGTCATATTCTAGCATTCCTCCAGAGTTCTAGGACAGTAAAAAGAGATTGGAAACTGTAGGGCATTTTTAAACCAAAGGCACAATCTTCCCTCCCACCTCGTAGAGAGAAAGGAATGGAAATTTTGGGGAGGAAGAGAGACCTGTGATAGTCTAGAATTACGCTGTCAATCTGGAGCTTTAAAAATGCACCGTGCAAAATGCACAGTACATTCTGAAAGGCAAAGATTTGGAGAACTTAAGGAACAAAAGTTCACAGAAAATTGCCCTTTTCTTCCATTTTGTTAAAGTCTTCAAAAGCCTCATCCCAGGAACCCAATATCAGCTGGGATGTCCTTCTGCTTCACATGATGTGAGATGCCCAGAACTCACAGTAAACGTGGACCTGGGAATTTTCTCTAGAATTCCTCTGTCCTAAGTTCTGCCATTCCCGACAAGGTCTGAAACTCAGGGAGAAGCAGTTTAACCTCTGAGCTCAGCATTCACATCTGAAATGCAGATACTAGCCAGGCATGACACATATCTTTAATCCCAGCACGCAGAAGGCAGAAACAGGGTGGATTTCTGTGGATTCGAGGCCAGCCTAATCTGCAGAGCAAGTTCCAGGACAACCAGGGCTACATAAAGAAACTCTGCCCCCCCCAAACAAATATACATACATACATACATACATACATACATACATACATACACACACACACACATACATACATACTAAAATAAAATGGCAGGTGTGGCACAACTTTAATCCCAGCACTCAGGAGGCAGAGGCAGACTGATCTCTGAGTTCAAGATGAGCCTGATCTATATAGTAAGTTTCCAGCCAGTCAGAACTACGTAGTGAGACATTGTCTCAAAAATAAATAGATGATAGATAGATCAAGATAGATGATAGATAGATAGATAGATAATAGACAGACAATAGATAGATAGGTAGATCAAGATATTTAGATAATAGACAGACAAACAGACACAGACAGACAGTTCAGCCTTCAGCCCCCGGGGCTGTTGAGAAAATGAACTAAGGAAATGAGCACAAAGCACTCCAGCACCAAGCCTCGTACACCACAGTACTCAGGTAAGCTCCATGTCTACTGCTCATGATTTTGGGTTTGCCATGCTCTTGGACATACTCACACTTTTCTACACACTATTCTGCCTTCCAAGTAGCCAACTCCTATGCATCCTTTAAAACCCCTGAGCCCCTTGTCGCCTCTTTTTTTTGTTTGTTTGTTTGCTTGTTTTGTTTTGTTTTTTGAGACAGGGTTTCTCTGTGTAGCCCTGGCTGTCCTGGAACTCACTCTGTAGACCAGGCTGGCCTCAAACTCAGAAATCTGCCTGCCTCTGCCTCCCAAGTGCAGGGATTAAAGGCATGCGCCACCACTGCCTGGCCCTTTGCCACCTCTTATAGAATTGCTGCAAACGTTTTTTTTTTTTTTTTTTTTAATTAAACCGTACTTCTGGGACATCCTCCCTGGGGTTTCTGTCACTGTATCTGTCACATTGGCATGCAATTACCTGTGTATGTATGTTATATGTGTATGTACATGATTTGTGTATATGATCAGCTGAGGCTTATCCCAGGACAGACATCTATCAGTATCAGAAAGGGTTAAAAAAAATCTGCCAGATCATGCTGGATGTGGTAACGCATGCCCATGGGAGGTACCATGGCATGCCAATGTACACACACAGACAAACAAATAGATAATCATTTCTTTTAATCGGGTTTGGTGGATAAAGGTCCTTGCCATCAAACCTACTGACTTGAGTTCATTCCCTATAAACTCACAAGGCAGAAGAAGAGAACCACCTCTCCCAAACTCTCCCTTGATCTCCACATGTGCACAGTGGCAGGAGCACGCACGATTCAACCCAAGATCAATCAACATTTAAACAATTTTGAAATCACACCTGTAATATCAACACCCAGGAGGCTCCCAACTAGAAGGTCAGGAGTTCAAGGCCAGCCTGGGCTCCATGAGATGCTATCTCAAAAAAAAAAAAAGCCAGTTCTTGTTCCTACAAAAGAGGACTGGATAGCTCTAAGACAGCTCTGCCCTGGAGGGTGGGAGGCACAAGGCCACAGTCCCTATAAGGGGGACAAACAGCCCTAAGTCCCGTGTCACCTGCTTCAGGAGTCTGCCCTCATTCTCTACCTCCCTACCAGAGTAGCAGGACTCTCGAGTGACAAGTGTCTAGGGGTGTCTTCAGCACGGTGACCAGCTCACCACCACCACACTCTACAGAAATCTCCA
Organism: Rhabdomys pumilio; assembly: GCA_030674055.1. Classification (NCBI taxonomy): domain Eukaryota; kingdom Metazoa; phylum Chordata; class Mammalia; order Rodentia; family Muridae; genus Rhabdomys; species Rhabdomys pumilio. Next base: position 20,512,507 of record JANHMN010000004.1, on the reverse strand, counting down.
TGGTGTCTCCATAGTGTCCATTTCGGTGGTAAAGCTCAGCTAAGAGGCTAGCAGGCTACGGTGGCTGGGCAGGCCTGATGTCGGAGGTGACCATCACATTGTACCCCAGGGTACAGAAATTCCAAGTCCTAGGCTTTTAGGGACTTCACACAGAGAAAGGGACTGTGCTTTGTCCGTCACAGAAACCCTTTCTACTCGCTAGTCTAGCTCCTGACTCCCTGAAGGCTGGTTAGGTCCCTGCCGGAGTGACAGCCTGCAGCTTTTGTTCCAAAGAATTGGCTGTCAAAAAGAAAAGAGGTATATTGTCTCTCTCGCTCCTTTCTTTTTTGGTTTGAGACAAAGGCGTCAATTTCTTTCCATCTGTCCCAAAAAAGGAAGAGAATTAAATTTGTTTTTACAAGGATGTCAGCAGGCTGCTTCAATAGGGAGTCAGGGGCAGGTTGCTCAGCAGTGGGGGAGGCACCGGGATAGGGCAAACAATGACATCCAGGGAAGCTAGGATCCAGGAGTGCCTGCATCAGTTTCTGTGTCTACCCTCTGCAGTGAGAACAGATGAGAGACCCAGGGGCAAGAGAGAGACCAAAGGGACACACGACATTGTTGGTATAAAAGCCTTCTTCCCTCAGTGCCTTCAAAGTGGGGTCCAGTTCCTGAGTATCATGGACCCCATCTGGTGGGCAGCCAGATGCTGGGAGAAGGGGGAAGAGACTTCTTTCAGGTTTTAATCAAGGGTCCAAGTATTTGGTGATAATCTTCACTCTTGTTACCACATACGGGCTGCTCAAAGTGTCTCCGTGCTCTAGTACTGAGCCACATACACTAGTACCCCAGGGACCCCAAAAGCATCCACACTCAGGCTTCGGGATTTAACCTGTAAGCAGAAGCCTCGGCCTCTGCCTTACAATTTACTCTCCCAAAACACACTTTTGTTTAGACAGGGTCTCATCATGTAGCCCTGGAACTCAATATGTAGACTAGGCTGGATGTAGACCAGGCTAGCCTCTGTCTCCCAGGTACTGGGATTAAAGACATGTACCACCACTTTTTAAAGACTTACTATGTGTCTGAGTGTTTCGCCTGCATGTATGTATGTGTGCCATGTTCATGCCTGGTGTCCACAGTTGTTGGAAGGCATTGGATTGACTGGGATTGGGGTTATGAATAACTGTGAGCCACCATGTGGGTGCTGGGAATAGAACCTATGTCCTCTGCAAGAGAGACATGTGGCCTCAACCACTGAGCCATCGCTCTGGTTCTACTTCCACTTCTTGAGACAAAGGCTTACTTGGTTTTGGAGCTCTGGAATCTTCTCACTCCTTCCTGAACCTCGGGGATCACTTTAGAACTTGCTTCTGGGACCCTTGTTCAGTATCCATGGAGCCTCTGCTTCTGCCCACTGTCCCCAGCCCCACAGGGATGCAGGAATGCAGGGATGCAGGGTTGCAGGGATGCAGGGTTGCAGGGATGCAGGCGCTATTCAAGTCAGACTCAGAGACATCCATATCGGTTTTTATGGTTTGGGGGTTTGGTTTTGTTGTTTGGAAGGTTTTTGGTTGGTTGGTTGATTGGTTTGTGTTATTGATCCCAGAACCTCAGGCAAACACCCTACCACTGAGCTACAGTCCAGCCCTCTTTACATTTTATTTTGAGACACTAAGTTGTCCAGGCTGCTGGTCCTTAACTTTCCAGCCTTGGCTTCCAGCAGGACTGGGATTACACAGGTCTGCCCCATCAAGCAGAACTTGTATTCTCTCTACAGAGAAGTCACATTGGACCTAGCCTCAGCGAGTATGGTAGTTAGGTAGTTAGAACGTGGTTAGAACTTTGACTCTTCTCCAAAGTTGACAGTCCCCCGGCCCACCGCCCCCGCCCCAGGGAAGGGGCGCTCATCTCCTGACCCAACCCCAAGCTGCCTTGCCCGACTGCCCTGTCCCCTCACCTCCCCAGCCAGACCAAGTCATCGACCCCATCACTGCCCCTCCTGGCTCCTGGAGCTGAAATCTCCGGGTCTTGGACTGGAGCTGGGTGTTCAAAAGGCCAGACCCAGATGTTATCCCAAGCCGGAAGCTCTGTCCCATTGGAGAGGCTTTACTAAATGTCCAGGTGTCACTGTCTGCAGTCATCAAATCTGCTCCCCCCCCCCGAACCCCCACCCTTCCAACCGGGAGCCTTTGATCCCTCAGGTCCCGCCCCCAAGGGAGGCCTCCCCTGTGTGCAGGCCCTATTCTAGCTGTCCCTATGGTGGCCAGGGCTTCCCAGGGAGCTCGGTGTGGCCGCTGGATCATTTCATTTGGGAGGGGCGCTTAAGGGGAGGGCCGGGTAGGTCAGGCGGCAGCGCCACCACCCGGGCCGTCGGAGGGGGTGCAGGCGGTGACACGCTCACGCGTGGTGGCCTGGCGGGGACGGCGGAGGCTGCCGGGTTCTTGACGGCCACAGGGTGCGCGACAGAGCTGGCGGAAGCAACGCTTGAAGTTCTCGTCCAGGAAGGCGTAGAGAACCGGGTTGAGGCTGCTGTTGGCGTAGCCCAGCGCAATGCACAGGTGCAGCGCGGCCACCACAAGTGGGTCGCGCCGATTGATGTCCACCAGCGTCCAGACGATGACGAAGATGTGGATGGGCGCCCAGCATATCACGAAGGCGCCCACCACCACCAGCACCATGCGCGTGATGCGCCGCAGGCTGCGGTCCTTCTCCTTGGAGCCCGACAGCAGGCGCACACTGCGCAGGCGCAGCAGCATGAGCCCATAGCACACCGTGATGATGAGGATCGGCACCACGAAGGCGAAGAGGAACACACAGATCTTGGTCACAGTGTCCCAGTACCAGCTGGGGTTGGGGAACTGGAGCATGCATACCACTGCTCCATCTGAGTTCGGGGAAACAAGAAAAGACAGGGGTCAGAGGTCTGTGTGCCTAAGGGGCCCTGTCTGCTTGTCCCCCTTCAAAATGACTAGCTAAGCTGAGGAGATTCTGATGTCTAGTATGTACCTTTACTTGGTGAGCTCCTTCTTATGCTTAAAGACCCCAGAACTGGTCCTCATCTGGGGGAGGTCCCCTTCTGTATTCTCTGCCAGGTCCTTTGTAAGCCATGAATGACAGTAATAGTTTATCCTGGCCCAGTAATGGCAGTCATTGTGTGTTAACTCAACAGACCCTCTGCCCGTTTCCAGAATCGTTCCAGTGGATTGCTCAGTACTGAAGAGTGATTTAAACGGTGAGTTAGGACTGGCGATATAATTCAGTTGCTGGAGTGTCCCTGGTTCAGTTCCCAGCACCGTATAAACTTGGGCCTGATGGCACAAGTATGTAACCAAGCACTCAGGTGACGGAGGCAAGGAGGAGCAGAAGTTCAAGGTCATCTTCCTTCGACTATATTAACTTCTAGGCTAGTCTGAGCTATATGAGATCCTATCCTAAAGAAAAGGAGGAGGGAGAGGAGGAAGAGGTGGAAGAAGTCTGACTCCAGCCTAAGTGTGTGTGGCCTTGGGCAAATTACTCACTGTCTTCATATTTTCCTTATGATGGGGCTAACAGTCTATCCACATTTCTTTAGTTACATTCAGATTTATTTGCCGTGTGTGTGTGTGTGTGTGTGTGTGTGTGTGTGTGCCACACATACATGTGAAGATTAAAGAACAACACGCAGGAGTCTGTGTGGTGGTTAAAGGACAATATTCAGTTGTCCATTCTCTCCTCCCACCATTCCTGTTCCGGGGATCAAACTCAAGACTGTCAGGCTTGGTGGCAAGCTCCTCTGAGCCATCTAGCCAGCCCTACCTGCCCCAAGGACACTTCTTAAGACAGTTGTGAAATACACTCAGATACATAAGGTATTTAGCTCAGTGGAGTTCAAATGGTTGATGCACTCACAGGAGAGAGGAACAGATACATATTGGAGCCTAGAGGTCAGGGCTAGGGCCTGCGCGTCTCAGGCAGATGTCAGCTAATGTAGAGAACAACTCTGTACCAGGTGAGGTACCACATACCTATAATCCCACCATTCAGGAGGCTGAGCTAAGAGGCTCCCAAGTGTAAGGCTAGACACAATTACATATTGAGACTAGATCCAAAAATAAACAAACAAACAAACAAACAAAAAAACCCTTCCCAACAGCCAACCCTGTAGGAAAGGAAGAGGAGATTCCTGTCCTGGAGAACAGGCTTGGACTGGATGAGCATCTCAGATGGCATTGCAGGGCTCTGGTGCAGGCTGGAAGCTGGCCCAGGAATGCTCAAGATCTCCAGGGGCCACACAGTAGACTTGCAGCCTAAGAGTCATGAGAAACGCACTGCAGAGCCACAAAGCATCTGGGGTAGTTCAAGTTGGCAGGACCCCTGAGGATGGCTGAGGATCAGTGTGTGTGTGGGTGGTGGTGCTCAGAGAGGGAGGAGGGAGGAGAGAGGAGGGAGAAGGGAGGAGGGAGAAGAGAGGAGGGAGGAAGGAGGAGGGAGAAGGGAGGAGGGAGGAGGGAGAAGAGAGGAGAGAGGAGGGAGGAGGGAGGAGGGAGGAGGGAGGAGGGAGGAGGGAGGAGGGAGGAGGGAGGAGGGAGGAGGGAGGAGGGAGGAGACCCATTTGGCTCAGCTCCCAGCAGTTAATGACTTCTGAACTCAAGGCTGATGGTGAGTTATAGGGCCCTGCTGCTTAGTCAAAACCAACTGCTCAAAGTTTGTATAATGGCCCTGGGGTTCTGCCCTTGAGGGTCAAGGTGTCTAAGACGTCTCCTGTCAATCATCTTCCCCTTTGCTACACAGAGCATCAAGCCTCTACAGTCTTCTACCCAGGAGCCAAAAGGACGGAGAGACCTAAGGGCAGGAGCCTTGGGTGGAAGGAAGTTCCATTAAATGCCTGCCGGTGAGGCTGGAACTAAACCACCTGACTTGATTCTGTTTTCTTTTTTATTTCCGATAAGATCTGAATACAGAATACAAAGCAGCCTTGAATTCAAGATCCTTCGCCCCAGTCTCCTTGGTTACTAATATACAGGCTCCCCCCACACTTCTTTACCTCAAGGTAAAGATGTGTGACCAGCCGACACTAGGCGGGGAAAGCAGCAACACTGAACAGTGGTCATGAGTTCTCTCAACGTCCTTTCTGTGTTATGTGCTGGCCAGACGCCAATAGTGGATGATTTGGGGGCACCTCCTCTGGGAGCCTGGTACCCCCAAACTATCTTCCTACCCAATAGGTTGTAGTGTAGTGAGACATGTAAACTTCTATTTTAAGCCCCTGAACTCTGAGGATGTTTGGTGTAGCCGCTTCCCTGACTAATAAAGATGCCCTGGGAAATGTGTCTGCCACGCCCCTCAGGCCATTGTCTGGGCCTCGCTTTGGTCATTTAGCCAGTGGTAAATTTTTTCTCCTTTTTTTCTTTTATCTTTCTTTCTTTTCTTTTCTTTTCTTTCCTTTTTTTTTTTTTTTTTTTGTTTGTTTGTTTGTTTTTAAGGCATGGTTTCATGGTTCTTGGCCTCAAACTCATTAACAAACTAAAGCTAGCTTTGAACTCCTGATCCTCTTGCAGGGCTTATAGGTGTGCACACCTGATTTATGAGATGCTGGGGATTGATCCCAGAGCTCTGTGCATGCTGGGTAAGCACTCTACCAACATAATTGCATCCTCAGGATGAGCGGTATGCCCTCTTAACCACTGGATCATGTCTCCAGCCCCTCCAGTGGTTTTCAGGTGGGATAAAGGGGAGTTTGAGATGGGTCTTCAGATCCTGTAACCTCTTCTGCTCACTGGTCAGTGACAATCACACCTTGGCCATTTATCCACCTCCCTGTAATCTACACGGTCCTGGCCAGCCAGCCCACAACCCTATTATAAATTCCTTTTGGCCAGCAACCTATCAACCAGTCATGGACCCTCATGGCAGTCAACATTCACATCCGCACCCTCCACTGGCTGACTTCCCACCCCATTGGCCAAGCCTCGCCTTTCATTGTTCTGTAACCCACCACCCTACTGGCAACCACTCCCACCTGCCCAAATAAATGCTTTGGGAATCCACAGAGGCCCCCAGGCGGCCGGACCCTCCTGTGGTCAGAGACCCATGCTGCATGCCGCTCTCTCTCTCTCTCACTCACCCCGGGGTTGGGTCACTGCCATGACCATGATGGGGACCCCGACACCGGAAGCCAAGACCCAGATGCATATGTTGATCAGCTTGGCCTTGGCCGGCGTCCGGAAGTCCAGGGCCTTGACAGGGTGGCAGACGGCAATGTAGCGGTCCACGCTCATCATCGTGAGTGTGAAGATGCTGGTGAACATGTTATAGTAGTCGATGGAGAGCACGGCCTTACACAGCAGCTCTCCGAACGGCCACGTTTCCATCAAGTACTTGGCACTCTGGAAGGGCAGCGTGCTGGTGGCCAGTGCATCAGCCAGGGCCAGATTGAAGATGTAGATGTTGGTAGCAGTCTTCAACTTGGTGTACCTGGGAAGGAAGAGCACGGGTAACTACCCACTTCACTGATTTCAGTTTCCATTAAACTGGGGGAGCGAAGGGACTTGCTCAAAAGATCTACAAAGGGCAGGACCACCAATGTGGTGTCACTTGCCTGCAATCCCAGCACTCAGAAAGTGAATTCCCAAAAGGCTGGGAATTCAGGACCAGCCTGAGCTACATGGGGCCTTTTCTCAAAAGAACAAAACAAAGTAAAAAGGTTGGGATTGGATCCCTGAATCCCCAAACCACCACTTCTCCCTGAAAGGGAAGGATCTCTCTGGAGCCTAAAAGCCCAGCATCAGGGAGGCAGAAGTAGGAAGACCATGAGTTTAAAACCAGCCTTAGCTACATAATAGCTACATAATGACACCTTGTCCAAAAAAAAAAAAAAAAAAGAGTCATGGGAATATAACTTATATAAAATGTAGCCCTGATCCCAGTGATTATGTAACTAACACTCAGGACAAAGGCAGGCTTACAGTTCAGCTGCCAGAGGGCTTGCCCAGCAGAGGTCAGAGACAACTTGTGGGGGTCCGTTCTCACCAGCCCCAGATGACTATACTTCATCTATACAGAATGAAGTTGGGAGCTAGACCATTTACCTGGCTTTAGGGGAATATGATTGGTCAGCTCTAAGTGACAGGCTCTGCTGGGACCTTACACCTTCTGAAGTGTCCTCTGTGGTAGCCCAGGGGTTGGGTTCTGGTTGTGTTTGGTTCCATCCAAGCCTCCTAATCCCCACATAGCTAGACCCATCCCTCTGTGGAAGCCATGGTTCCTTCCTCTTCCTGTCCCCATGCTGTGAGGAAGGTGAGGCACTTTCACAGTCACACTTAGGGTATGACCCTGGGTATCAGGCTAGACATATGCAACCAAACTGCCCCTAACACTCCCAGCAGCCTCCACGCTCTGTGCTGCACACAGTCATCCACAGCACAGCTTTCGTGGCTAGCACATACAGAGTGGTCCCTTCTGTACAGGGCCTGGGCTGAGCAGGGGGCCCAATGACTGTCCCAGAGCAGAGTCTTCATCATAAAGACACAGCCACACTGGTAAGGTTCTTTCTCACATCCCGGATTGGTAAGAAAGTCCAGAGAAGAGGCCAGTCTGGTCTACAGAATGAGTTCCACGACAGTCAGGGTTGTTACACAGAGGAACCCTATCTGGAGCAAAGCAAACAAACAAGCCTGATGCTTATGGGGCTGGAGAGTTGGCTGGGAGGTTGAGAGTGCTTGTTCTTGCAAAAGGACCTGGGTTCGATTCCCAGTACTTGTATGGAGGTTCACTACTTCCATAGGCACCACAAATCTATACAGCAAACAGAGATACATGCAGACAAAGCCCTCACACACACAACATAAAATAAATCTAAATAAAAAGCAACCAAATAACCGACCAACCAACCAAGGCCAGAGAAGGGCAGGCGGGCAGGAGGAATTTCTGCTATATCAGGTAATAGCTGAAGAGCTCTGAGGGTGGAGAAAGTGACTTTCTGAAGGCAGAGACTAACTGACTGTGGACAGGAAAGTGTGCACCCATAATCATAAACCTAGCACTCAGGAAGCTGAGGCAGGGGCATTACAAATTTGAGGCTTCATATTGAGACCCTGTCTTGGAAAGACAAAATAAATCTTTGGGTATGGTGGTGCACACCTGTAATTCCAGCACCTGACTAAGGTGGCAGTAGAAAGAGTTCAAAAAAAGTAAGAGTTCAAGGTTCTAGGCTACATGAGACCCTCTCCCAACAAAACAAAATTTTAAAAACAGCATTGAAGCGGGGCTGTAGTAGTACACGCCTTTAACTTCAATGCTAGGGAAACAGAGACAGGTGGACCTCTGAGATCCAGGCCAGCCTGGTCCACAGAGTGAGATCTAAGACAGCCAGGACTACACAGAAAGCCTGTCTTCTCTCCTTGGCTCTGCACCATGGTGTGCTGTTTCTCTGTGCTTCCATTTCCCTGTCACTCCCCACCGGATGGAGGGTAAAAGCACCAAATCCAGAGACTCAGACTTAGCAGATCTGAGCTTCGGGTACAGCTTACTAGTACAGCACCTGGTTAGATCCCAGCCCAGGAAAAAACCCAACAGATCAAGGGCGGGAGGCAGGAGTCTAGATTCCTCATGAAATTGAGACGGAAGTCCGTCATCTCGCTTTCCTTTTTCTTTTGGGGGGGCGGGGCAGAAGGTTGTGAGATAATTCTGATTGGCCTCAAGCTCATCAGCTGCCAAAGACAACGGTGAACTGTTTGCTTTTGAGAAAGGATCCTCTACATAGCCCTGGCTGTCCTAGAACTCACTATGTAGAACAGGCTAACCTCTAACTTACAGAGATCTGCCTGCCTCTGCCTCCCAAGTCCTGGGATTAAAGGTGTTCCTGTTTTCATGAAGCCCAACTGACCAAACTATCTGTTAAAGCTTTTCCTCCAGTGTGGATCAGAGGTTTGGGGTTTTTGTGGTTTGTTTGTTAGAAAAGAAGAAGAGGAGGAGGGGGAAGAAGAGGAAAAGGAAAAGGAGGAGAAGAAGAAGAGGACGAAGACTCCCTCATTGTCCTTCAAGACCAGCATCTGTCCCACTCCCTCCCAAAATAACTAGGAGCAAAAGTTTTGCTTGGAGACAGAATTGGGAGTCTCGGGAAGTGCGTCTTCAGCGGGTGTGGATTGCAGCTGTGTGGGAGGCGGGCTCAAGCTCACAGCTGACTCGTCTAATTTCTCCGCTCTCACACAGAACAATTCGAGGCTGTTCTTTGCCTGCTATTTTGATTTGTGACAGCTCCTTCCATCCCAAGAGGGAGCCAGGCTGATGCTGAGTGGGAGCTGAGGCTTCTGGAGCTGGTCTGTGTTGGGCTGAGGGGCTTTCTTGCCCTCTATAGCCATACTCTGTCCTGCCGTCCTCCTCAGGTCCCCTGCGCTCCAGCTGCAAGGCAAACCACACACCCATTCTGCTCTCAACCCTCAGGACTTCTCCAAAGAACCCTCGATGTTCCCTGAGTTGGCTCTGGCCACCTCTGGGATCCAGGCTCTCCAAACCAACTCTTTGACTAATCTCCTTCACCATACCTGGCCTTTCTGCTATTCCTTAAACACGTGAAGCCCAGCCCTCCTCAGGATTTCTGGACTTACTGCCACTCTCAACCCCCAAATTAGCCAAAACTTGCCACTTCACTTAACAAGGGCTCTATTCAGACATCATCTCTTCCAAGAGGCCTTCTCTGATCACCTTCTCTCAGGCCGCTTCTGTGTCTCTAAGCACAGGCCATTGCCTCGTGTTCTTACCGAGGGGACTCACTTTCTCCCAGGACTCTGGCCCCTGTATGCTCCCTGAGTTAGAGGACTTTGTGACCATCTTGTTCGTCCCTGTAAACAGCGGGTTCCCTTCGACATGTGCCACAGTGATATCTTATTCCAGGGCTCATGAGCTCTCATGGACTTTACTCTTTCCGTTATTTTTTTTTATTCACTTTACATTCCAATCACAGCCCCCTCCCTCCCTTCTCCCTTCTCAGTCCCACCCTTGCAGATTCCTACCCACATTACCTTTCCCCTTCTTTGGGTTATCACCCCACCCTGGGACATCTAGTCCCAGCAAGACTAAGCACCTCCCCTTCCATCTGAGGCCCCACCAGGAAGTCCATGTAGGGGAGGCAGATCCAAAGACAGACAACAGAGTCAGAGATAGCCCCCACGCCAGTTGTTAGGGGACCAACATGACGACGAAATTGCACATCTGCTACAGATGTGGCAGGGAGGACTAATCCAGCTCCTGCACGCAGTTGGTTTGAATTTTTGATAGCACATTTTGGTCTAGGCTGGGGGGTGGAACTCAATGTAACTGAGGATGACCTTGAACCCCTGGTCCTCCTGCGTCCCTTTCCTGAGTTCTGGGATTATAGGTGTGCACCTCCACTCCTGGCCTCCAGTACCCCCTTTTCATTTGCATATTTGTATGTGCATATTGCTAAACTTCATCAGACCTTTAAAATGCTTTTCTATTTAGCCACATTATTTATGTGTTCCTCTTTTTCTAGTGATCTCCCTTCTAGAGCCTTCCTTCTTGCCTTTGCATCTGAGGCTGGATGCTATTTCAGGCCAACTGCACAGCTCTCCCGTTTCCTGGCTTCAGAGTCTCCTTGTATCTGGGTTTACACCCTCGTTTTGGTGAAGCAGGCCCTGCAACCATTTCCTGAGAAAAGGCTTATGGGAGTAAAGTTCTTATCACCTTCGCTGAAAATGTCTTTATTCTAACCTCTGATTCCTTTGACAGTAAATAGGATCATGGGTGGAAATAATTTCCCATCAGAACTTTGAGGACATGTCCTCTCATCGCCTGCCTGGCAGCACCTAGAGGTATCAGAACCAATTATGATTCCTGATACAATCTGTCCCCTCACCCTAAAGCCCCTAGAATTTTTCCTTTATGCTTAGATGACATTTGGTGACACTGCACTCTGGGGTGACTTGTTCATTTGCAGTTTGCCAGCTCGATTCTTCTGTACAGAACAGGCCTCCTAGACAGCTTCTGACGTCTTTTGTTCCTGATGCATTCTAGTGCGAGGTGTGCTCACATGTACACGTCTGTGTGGAGACCACAGTTTGATGCTCAGATGGCCTCCATCATTCTCCATCTTTGGGGATTTTGGTTTGGTTTGGTTTTGAGACAGGGTTTCTCACTGAACCCAGAGCTTGCCACTTCAGCTAGACAAGCTGTCCAGAGGAGCCCCTGGAACCTGTTTGCCCCTCCCTCTCTCCTCCCTCCTCCCTTCTCCCTCAGTGTACTTGCCGCAGCACCCTGCTTTTACCTGAGTGCCCAAGATCCAAACTCAGGTCCTCCAGCAAACTCAGGTAGCAGCTAACACTGCTACCCATTCATCCAGCTGACTAACCCCAGGCCTCTGATTTTCTGATATGTCTTTTTGATATAATAATAATAATAATAATAATAATAATAATAATAATAATTTGATGTAATAATAATTTCATTATCTCTCTACCATTTTGTTTTTTTTTTTTCAGAGCCGAGAACCGAACCCAGGGCCTATGCGCTTGCTAGGCAAGCGCTCTACCACTGAGCTAAATCCCCAACCCCTCTGTTTACTTTTTAAAACTTACTTAGACTCTTGTGGTTTGTTTTCCCGAGGCTTTCTTCTCCCACGCATCCTTCTCTGAAAGCTATAGCTTGTTTCATGGTTCCAGCGTCAGCTCCTGACTCTGAGGACACTAGTCATGTTTGTTTCATATTTTCTTCAGCTCTGCATTGTCAAGAGGCCTCACCATCTTGGCTGGACTGTCTGCTTTGGCCTCTCTCTTTTATCCTGGAGAGTCCCTTCAACTAAAGATGTGAGACGTGACTAAAATTCAGTCTTTAAGGTAAAGTATGAATAATGGGCTGACAGCTGTGTACATGAGGATCCACATGAGGTCCTGACAACTAGTGGGGGGAGGGGATTTGCTATAAGGGGCTTTCACACTGAGAACATGTAAATATCAGTTTCTACAGCTGGGTATAGAAGCATGTGACTGTAATACCTATACTTTGGAGGTGGAGGCAGAAAGATCAGGAGTTCAGGGCCATTCTCTGCTATATAGTGAGGATGAGGCCAACCTGGGCTACATGAGACCCTCCCTGTCTCAAAGGAAAAAAAACAGATTTTTAATTTTTTTTTTTTGTTGTTGTTGTTGTTTTTAAAGTCAGGTTTCTCTGTGGAGCCCTAGCTGTCCTGTAACTCATTCTCTAGACCAGACTGGCCTGGAACTCGCAGAGATCCACCTGCTTCGGCCTCCCAAGTGCTGGAATTAAAGGTGTGCACCACCACCACCCAGCTTCTCCTTTTATTTTCCCTTTTATTTATTTTTTTTTCATTACTCTTCTATCCCTGACTCAGAGCCCTTGAAACCACATGGAAAAGGCTGGGCAGCTGGTTCAGACCCAAGTCCAGTCCCTAAGCCTCGCAGCTGCCTGTAACCCCAGCTACAGGGGATCTGGCGCCCTCTTCTGGCCTCCTCTGGCATTGCACTCTGTAGCATATATACAACTGCACAGAAATGAAAATAATTTTTTTTTCTCTTTTAAACCCAGGTAGATAAACAGATAGACTACAGTTTGTAATATGGGACAGGAGGGGGTGGTGTGGCAAAGTGGCCACCAAGTGCTGGCACTAGACTACCAGACTGCCCTCGTGATATGCTTGCTAGCTACACGATCAGGAAAAGTCGTTTCACCTCTACGCTTCAGTTTTTCTTCTCTAGAAGAGGTCAATACACATTTTAGAAGATTTGAAGTAATTGAGAGAGATGTAACAGAGTGAAAGGAGGGCCCAACAAGGCAGGAGGATGACTGTCAACTGAGGTAATAGTGAGACCTTCAGTCCCACCCCACCCACACACCCTGCACAGGCTTGTGATTATACCTCCAATCTGTAAGGTATCAGGGCTTTTCCCCTGAAGGCCCTCTGACCCAGGGCCAACCAACACAGAAAGGAGCACGACAAAACTCAAGTGGAAAAAGAGAGAGTCCCAGAAGCCCCTTCTCCAGCTCTGTAGCCAGGATCCTGACGAGCAAAAGTTCGCACAGCCAGCGGAAGGGAGAGACCTCTAGAAACTTCTTTCTGAGCCCAAAACTCACTAGGTCTTCTATGAGACCGGTCAGTCCTGATTTCGGAGGGTGGGCACCACTTCTATTCCTCTTTCTTCCTTGTGCTCTGTGAGGCAATCCCAGCGGTACAACCAGAACCATGATGAATCCATACGAGGTCCAGGGCTCTGGGAATGCGGTTTCCTCAGTTCAAACCTGCCCTCACGTACACAGAATCTAAAGGATTTGCTCCCCAGACAAATTCAAAGCACCTGATCCTAGGGCCCCAAAAATGGTCAAAATGTTCCATCTTTTGTACAAGGTATTCTTGGAACTAGTCCATCTAGTTGCTTATTTGTGGTCTTGTTTGGGTTGTTTGTAGTTGGTTTTTGTTTGTTTTTCAGGAAAGGGTTTCTCTGTGTATACCCCTGGCTATCCTAGTGCTTACTGTGTAGACCAGGCTGGCCTCTGCTTCCCAAGGGCTGGGATTAAAAGCATGTGTCTCCAATGCCCGGCACTTTCTGGGAAGCAACATTGTTAGAGTGACTGGGCCATGGTAGTGCGTGCCTTTGATCCTAGCATTTCAGAGGGAGAAGCAGGTAGATCTCGATAAATTTGAGAACAGTCTGATCTACAAAGCAAGTTCCAGGTGAGCCAAGGCTACATTAGCAAGACCTTGTCTCAAAAATAAATAAATAAATAAATAAATAAATAAATAAATAAATACAATTCTTGGAGTATCTTTTCTTTCGTGAGCCAGGCACTATGCCAAAAGCATCATCTCTGCTCATCCACATCACAACTTTGGGTTGATGCCATTCTACTGGGTTGGCAGTACATGGATTCAGCACCTGGATGACTGAAGCAGGAGGATTGCCAAGAGTTCAAGACCAGCCTCGGCTAGAGAGTAAAACCCTGCTCAAAGGGGATGTGGGTGGGGACGGAAAGAAAGAAAATTCTCTTTCTGTTGATCTCAAAGATGTGTGGCTGAGAGGGAGACAGTGAGAGAATTCAGACTCAGATCTAACAGCTCCCAGAGCTCAGAGCCACTGCCCCATGGCTCCATTATTGTTCCCCGTTGTTCATTCTGTCACCTGGGCTCTCCCTGCCCTGGTGATGGGTCCAGACAGGAGGCCACAGCACTCAGCTGATTTTTATACGTTCCAGGTCCCTCTGGGTAATAGGGAGACAACCTGCTCATGGTTTGGGTACGACCAGACTTATTAATAACATCACAGTCATAGTGACAGGCCCAGGGGACAAGGTGGAGAAGGCCGACTCATAACAAAAACCCTCTTCTCTGTCTAGGCTTTCTGGACAGTCAGAGTGTCTCTGCTTCAGTTTGTTTCCACAGATGATAAACATCTATTGGACATTCACTGTGCACAGGCACACAGAATAGCCATTTACATCATTTAATCTCCACAGCACTCCATGAGGTAGATAGCAATTATAGACCTCAATTTATCAAGTGTGGTAATGAACTTGTCGAGATCGCAGTCAGGGAGAGGCGTGGTGAGATCCTAGTGGTCTACCCTGAAAGCCGGCATTTCCTCTGGACTCCGGCTTTAGCTTTTCCCCTGTGCATGCAGTGGGATGTGTGTGTCCCTCACACACTCCTTGACAAATACAAGATCCCGAGAGCAAAGATGGCATTTGTCTCACTCTCCTAAAAGCCTGGCGCCAACAGCAGAACCGAGCACAGAGCAGGTACCCAGGACACGTCTGTGGAATGGATGTATATAAAGATGTCTGTCTTCCACATCAGGAAGGGACTGTGACCTTTTCTCTCCCACTCCCAGGAGCCTGGGTAAGGACAGGTAGAGGGGGCGCATGTATTCACTAATGGTGCCAGTGGATGGTATCAAGGCACCTAATCTTCAGAAGTAAGGAGTCACAGACCAAAGAGCTCAGATCAGGGCATCTGTTCTTCATCATCCCTCCCTCCTCCCTCCTCCCTCCTCCCTCCTCTTGGCCCTTCCCAGGTCCCCAGAAGGATGCCAGGGCCTGGTCCTCTTTGCCCCGAATCTGAAGTGAATCAGCCCTGCAGGTGGTGAGAGAAATCTTTGCTCATCTATCCAAGGGAGCTAATTTGATTTTAACTAAATGGGAGTGGTAATGATGTTGTTTTTCTCCAAAACAGGGGTGTGAGACCTAAAATCAGCAGCAGCGGCAGTGGCAGCATCGATAGCCCAATCGACCTTATGGGACCCCAGGATGCAAATTTAACATAGCGGCTTCAGCCTGCACAAAAAACATCTTTGGTCCCCAACCAAACCTACTGTGGATCGCTAAAGTATTTACAGTTAATATTCTTCCTAAATGCCTTTTCGACTCTGAAATGTAACAGCTATTTATTTATTTATTCAAACACAGAATGGAGGGAGGCATAAAAATCAGTATTGGTATCAGTACCACAGATCATCATTGCGGGTATTGTGCCGACATGCAAATGCCATGTTCCATGAAAGGGAGCATGCTCAAAGACTGCCGTAATCTCTTAGTAAAATGCTGTGGCCATTCTTCTGTATTCATATATGAGTTAATATAATTTTTGATGGTTGCTTTACAATCCAGAGGTCACCAGGCATTTTCTGCACAGGACCAGAGAGTAAATATTAGATAAATAATAGTCATTATTGAAAGCCCACTAAGTCTCTGGCTTATATACTTTTCCTCCTCCTCTTCCCTCTCTTACTCCTCTTCTTCCTCCTCTTTCTCCTCCTTTTTCTATGTTTATGCGTGGTTTTTGCCTGCATGTATGTCTGTGTACCACTCGTGGGCCTGGTACCTGAAGAGTCCAAAAAAAAGGCCATCACATTCCAAGAACTGGAGTTACAGTCATTTGAGAGGCACTGTGTGGTCATTAAAAATAGAACCTGGGTCCTCTGGAAGAGAAGCCAATGCTCTTAACTGCTGAGCCATCTCTCCAGCCCCCATTTATGCAAAGACATAAAAAAAGAAAATTTTAAGCCTGGCAGTGGTGGTGCACGCCTTTAATCCCAGCACTTGGGAGGCAGAGGCAGGCGGATTTCTGAGTTCGAGACTAGCCTGATCTACAGAGTGAGTTCCAGGACAGCCAGGACTACACAGAGAAACCCTGTCTCAAAAAACCAAAAAAAAAAAAAACAAGAAAAGAAAAGAAAATTTTAGCACAAGGACCATACAAAAAACAGTGTTCCATGCCTGGCAGGACAGGCCTGTAACCCTAACACTTAAAGCTGAAGCAAGAAGGTCATGAGTTCAAGCTCAGAGTGAGGCTGCATTGTGAGACCGTCTCAGAAAGGTGTAGGCTGGGAGAGTGTTTGCCTGGCGTGCCAAAGTCTTGGGTTCAAACCCTGAGACTGAGTGAGCCAGGAGTGGTGACACAGGCCTGTAGTTCCAGCACTCAGGAGGCAGAGGCAAAAGAATCAGGAGTTCAGAGTCATCCTCAGATACATAGAGAGTTTGAGGCTGATTAGATGCAGAAGATGCCGCCTCAATAAATGAAGACAGACTAGACTGGGATAAATTACTCTCACCTATGAATCTCAAATAAAGTCAACTGGAAATCCTCTGCTGAAGGATGTGAAGGCCCTTTCCACTCTCCTGCTATCATAAATAAGACTGTGATCAAACCTCTGTGGGCACAACTAACTGGTAAGATCCTTGGGATAAAATTCCTGGAGCCTCAGAGCCAGAGGAATATTTAAAGTGGGATTAGCAGGTGCGCCAGACAAGTTCTGTCCAGGAAGGCCGACTGGGGATGGGGGGACTCTTCATCCCACTGTCAGGACACCTCACAGAACATCCAAGTTAGTTCTCTCTTATGACCTTGCAACTGCATGTCTCAAAGGCAGCCCCCTCCTCCAGCCTGAATGCCCCTTCCACCAGTACCATGGAAGAAGGAAATCAAGCAAGCAATCTCTCCTCCATCTGCCAATACTCTGCCTGGCTGTACTTGTGGAATCATGGGATCTCAGTTTAAATTTAAACTTAAAAGTCCAGAAATCCCTTGTTCCCTGTCCTTCCATGATGCAGGCTGAGGACGGAGGTGGACACTCCCTCCCATAGTGAGATTCATTGCAGGAGTGTCCCCTGCAATGTGAGGTTATTGGGAAAAGGGCATTTGCAGACGGAGCCAAGGACCCTGAGGTGTGAGTACCCGATTATAAGGCTGGAACCAAACTTCAAGTGTCCTCCCATGAGATGCAGGGAGGAGGAGGCCATTGGAAGTAATGATGAGAGAGACGTTAAGCACAAGCAGAGGAATGCCTTGGGCCTCCGGGAGATGCGTTCCCAGATGGGAATTGTCTGGAACCATGAGTACTCCCCACTTTAAACATTCCTTCTGGCTCTGAGGTTCCTGAAACCTTTTCCCAAGGAAAAGGCAAAGAAAGACCCCTCCCAACGGATGGGGTTTCAGGAGAGAGACACAGCTCTCTTGGTACTTTGACTCTGAACTTGGGATTTCAGAACACAGAGCCTGGTGTCTGACCTCCAGACTGGAAGAGGTTCTGATCTCAGGGAGGTCAGAGCACACCTACTTTACAGATAATGGAAGTGAGGCCTGGAGAAGCTGTACAAGGCCAAACAGAATCCGTCTCCTGACCTCTGGGAGGCTTTGAGCTTTCTCCGACTCTGAGCCTGGAAGCTAAGGCTCTACAGAAATCCAAGGTCTTATCCAGCCTTCCAGGGCCTCCAGCAGAGTTCCAGGCTCTCAGGTGTCAACCCAGTCAGCTCCCAAGGGCTCCCAGGTCTGGTCATTGAGCAACCCAGGGTAGCTCCATGGACAGCAATTTGTAACAACCATTGCCACCTCCACTGTGCTGTGACAGTGATGTGTACCTGACGCATTCCATCAGGCTAGACCATGATATTGACATAGATTGTCTCATTTGCTCAGCCCTGTAAAATCATTATCACACTTCCCTAACTGTGGAGGGTTGAACTGAATACCATGCCCAGGATTCCATGCCAACCCTCGTGACCTGGTGATGTGCCCTTATGGGGAGACAATGACCATACTAGGTTAGGGTGGGTCCTAAGCCCCCTCCCCCCAACACTGATATTGAGACTAGGGCCTTGGGTACAGAAAAGCACTGAGCTATCTCCTGTCCAAATTCTATCCCTATTTAAAGTTCTGTTTCTTTGTGACCTTGGGATTGAACCCAAGACCTTGACTGTGTTCAACCTTTACCATTGAGCTGTCTCTCCGGCCCCCTGGGGTTTTTTTTGTTTGTTTTTTTATTTTTATGTTTATTTATTTATTTGGGGTGGGGGTGGGGCAGTGCATGGCATATCGTGCACATGGAGGTCTGAGGACAGCTTTTAGGAGTGAATTTTCTCCTTCCATCTTTTGGATTCAGCGTCATCAGGTTTAGCAGCGAGTCCCTTCACCAGCTCAGCCACGCCCCACCTCTCTTCTCATAAGTCGAAGAGAGGACGCACACACAGAGATGAACATGAGGAAATAAAGAACGAGCCCTTTCGAGGAAAGAGGCCAAGGGTGATGAGGACTGCCGAGCCCCAGCTCAGCAAAGGAAGGATTCTTAGAGCCTGACCACACCTTGAGTTTAAGCCTCTAGCCTTCCAAAAGAAGAAATTCTGGAAGCTTCTTTGATTTTTTGAGGTGAGTTTTGTTTTTGTTTTTTGTTTTTTGTTTTTTGTTTTTTGTTTTTTGTTTTTTTAAAACAGGCACAGGGACATGCTGCTGCTGCCTGAAACAGGGTTTTACCCTGTAGCCCAGGTTACCCTTGACCATGTCGTCCTCCAGAGTACTGTGAGGACAGGCCTGTGCATACAGATCACTGACACTGAAAGGAAAGGGAGCTGGCTGCCTGTCTCATGTGCAGACTCTCTGTTTGGTTTGGTGTGTTTTGCCTTGGTTCTTCGAGACAGATTTTTCTCTGTGTAGCCCTGGCTGTCCTGGAATTCACTCTGCAGAGCAGCCTGGCCTTGAACTCAGAGATCCACCTGCCTCAGCTGGGATTAAATGTGGGCAGCACAATGGCCCAGCCACTTGTGGATGGCTTACATGCTGGGGGCACAGATCACTCATTCTCCCGCTGAACCAACACAAACACACAGAGAGAAGCATGTTACCCTCTTTTTACCTGTGGAGAAGGCTGAGGGGCAGAGAAGTGAAACTGACTAGCAGGCCTTAAATTAGGTCTCTGGGGGGTTCCTGGGATTCTAAACTCAGATTCCTAGCCACTGCCCTAAGGTTCTCCCAGGGGTTAAAGTTCAACCCCTTTGTTTTACAAATGTGCTACAGCAGTGACCCCAGAGGCTGGGTGTACCGAGAGGGAACAGAGAGGAGTCAACAAAGCCAGTGCCAGCAGTCAGGGGTCCAGCTGAAGCTCCCTCTATTTGCACACAAAGGGTGATTGCTCCCCCAAAGGACAAAACAAGCCTGGCCAGGCAGCGAGGAGGACTTCGAGAGACTGCAAGCCGAGTCCCTGCCCACCACTTAAGAGGGATGGCACTTGGCCAGAAATTAATTAGCTGTCTCAGTTTAGGCAGAACCAGGGGAAGGAAAGTGTTTAATTATAATGAAGCCCAGCGAGCTTATCAAGGGGAAGCTTATGGCTAGGACGTGGAAGCAAAAGGCCCCAGAGTGGAACGTGAGTGGAGAGACATGCCAGGCTACACTTAACAACAACCAGGCCAAAGGCCTAGCTTCCATTGGAAACTCAGAGCGCACTCAAAGAATTCTCCCTTCCCTGACCCTGACCCTGCTTATGGATGGCTGGATTGTGGGGTGAACTGTATTCAGATACCATGAAAGCTCCAAGACAGCAGAATCTGGGGCTGGAGAGATGGCTCAGTTAGTAAAGTGTGTTCTGTGTAAGCATGGGGACCTGAGTTCAATCCCCAGGAGCCACAGAAACAAGCCAGGCGTGGTGGTGCAGAGACACAAGACAGACAGATTTGCTGGGACTTACTGGCTAAGTAGCCAGCCTGCCCAAGCCAAGGCTTTGTGTCCCAGGATCCAGTAAGCGATCCTATCTCAATAAAACAAGGTGGTTAGTTCCTGAGACATGACACTCTGAGACTGATACTAGGTGTGTGTGTGTGTGTGTGTGTGTCTGTGTGTGTGTGTGTGTCTGTGTGTCTGTGTGTGTATCTGTGTGTGTGTCTATGTGTCTGTGTGAGTGCCTGTCAGTGTGTTTGTGTGTGTGTGTCTGTGTATGTCTATGGGGGTGGGGGATGAAGAGAGAGAGTCAAAGAGAGTCCTTCAGTGTGGAAATCAGTGCCTGGGTTTCCAGAAACAGGGCATGACCCTCCTACAAACCATATGTGCCAGACTCCTCCACTCCACCTACTCATAGGAACACACAGAGAGATGAGTAGTTGAGTGTTTGAAATAGAACATGGAGGTTCGAGTGTGCTTCAGTGGTAGGACAACTGCTTAGTACATACGCTGCCCAGGGTTAGATAGCACACAGAAGGAAAGGGTAGAGAGGGGGTGGAGAACAGTATCCGGTCCCTGCTTTGATGGGGACACCAGAGTCACTGCTGCCAACCATCAGAGAAAAGCTCCCTGAAGGAGACAGTTACTTACTAAAGTAAGTGAAAAGACAGTGGTTGCCCTGGAGGGGTGGTGGCCTGCGTTCTATCACTACTCCTGTCCCTTTTATCTAGTGGCTGGTGGGTTTCTATTGTAGAGCCCAGTAACTTTTATTGTAGTGCTTGTTGGAGATTTAAGAACTATTTGGTGATGGCTTCTAAGAACCAGGGCCTGAGCGAGCTAGGAACAGGGTGAAGGATGAAGGAAATACAGTTTCTGCTCTAAGAGAAGCCAGAAAGAGAGGAGGAGCCAGAAATGGGGGAGAAGCCAGAGAGAGAGAGAGAGGGAGAAGCCCACAAGAAAGAGAAGCCCAATAGAGGGAAAACAGTGACCGGCACCATAAAGCCTCACTTACTGACCATCTCTGTGTGTGCCAAGATGCTTGTGCAGAGGTCAGAGGTCAGCTTCCAGGATCTTCCTCTATCGCTTGTCCACCTTATTTTTTGAGACAAGATCTCTCAAGGAGTCTAGAGTTCACCTTTCAGCCAGACTTGCTGGCCTGTGAACTCGTGGGATCTGCCTCCGCCTCCGCCTCCGCCTCCGCCTCCGCCTCCGCCTCCGCCCCCGCCTCCGCCTCCGCCTCCGCCTCCGCCTCCGCCCCCTGCCCCTCCCTCGCCCCCCCCCACCCCCCGGCCCCCGGCCCCCTGCCTCTGCCTAGCACTGGGGTCACAGAGGTATGTTGTTACAAGTTTCTGTGGGAGTTCTGAACCATTTCCCCTACCTGATCCGACCAGAT
Organism: Rhabdomys pumilio; assembly: GCA_030674055.1. NCBI lineage: Eukaryota > Metazoa > Chordata > Mammalia > Rodentia > Muridae > Rhabdomys > Rhabdomys pumilio. The sequence continues at coordinate 20,491,205 of JANHMN010000004.1, read as the reverse complement.
TTTTGTCTATGTCTCTGCTATCATTTGAAGGGATCTCAAAATTCCCACGGTGAGTGAGATAGTAAGAGGAAACAACCAAATATGGGGTTGGGGGAGGGGCTTTAAGAAGTGAACAGGGTTAGATAAAGCCAGGAGGAGCTCCCAAGATGGAGCCATGTGGCACCCACCTATAGTCCAAGAAGAGTGTGAAGCCAGTCAGCTGTGATGGCACACACCTTTAATCCCAGCTCTCAGGAGGCAGAGGCAGATGAGTTTGAAGCTATCCTGGTCTACATGGCAAGTTTTAGGGCAACCAAGGCTACTACCCTGTCTTTAAAAAAAAAAAAAAGGGGGGGGTTGTTTTTGTTTTTGTTTGGCTACAGGTCAATTCAACACAAAACAATATCCTCTCATTTTATTGAGGTGGTTGATGACGTCCATGGTTGAATCTCTGACCTGGAATTTGGTAGCTCACCCAGGCCCAATCTTGGCTCTGGTCTCAGGATGGCTGTGGCCAGCATGACATCAGGCAATCACGGACATACTGGGGACCTCGTGGGTAAAGTACCAGTAGAAATATCTCCAGGAAAACCTCTCCTGGAGCCTGGAGACTTGAGAAGATATATAGATATATCTTGATATGAAAGCTGAGTACACTGTTGTCTGCCTGCTCTGGGTGTGTGGGCATTCGAGCCTCTGTCTTGGCTACTAACATTCCCCCCAAGTTCATCGCCAAGTGCATAGAGATTTGCCATTTATACGGCATGGATGTCCTGCTCACACCTGAATGGGTTTCCCTTCTAGAAGTCATGGGTAAACTAGGAGTCTTGTTACATGACACAACATTTCCCTGATCTTAGGAACAAGTCTCAACTGAGAAAGGCCTTTCAGAAGGTCCCTGGAAGGAAGTCTTCACCTGGCACCCACCACACTAAAGTGCTAACAAACTACAAATTCTGAACCTCTTATAAAGGGGGCAGAGTTCTTAAACGCAATGCAGCTATTCTCGGGCATCAAATCTGGTCTGACAAAGCTAGAAAGTTTTTTACCACTCTTTGTCACCCAGCCCCCCTCCGCTAAGTGATGGGAGCTAGGAGGCACTTGAATAATGTCATCACACTTAATCCTGACAAGAATCAGCAAGCAACGACCCTGAATACTGCCTCAGAACTAGACAGCTGAGAAAAGTAAGGCTCAGAGAGTCAAAGGAGCCTGCTCGAGGCCACACAACCCTGTCTAACCTTTACTTTTGTACGTCAGTTCAGCTAGACAACAGCAACCAGCAATCAAAGTCAGGTATGGCTGAGAAGGAGTTTTATAATCAGCTGAGTTTAAATGAAGGAGACTAACCTTGGTCGTCTGTGGGAGCTCTATCTGAAGCAGTCGATAGGCCTTCAGAACAACCTCGAGGGCCTCTGAGATGGCTCAGAGGGCAAAGGTGACTGCCACCCAACAACGCAAGCCTGATAACCTGAATTTGATTCTTGGAACCAAGATAAAAGTGGAAGGAGAGAAGTGATTCCACCAAGTTGTCCTCTGACTTGTGCTGTGGAATGTGCCACCTCCCACGGCGCTAAACTGAGTGAAGTCTTACTTTAGAATACTGAGACCTTCCCCTGGAAGAAGGGGCAGGGTCTCCTGTGGAATTCGGCAACAGCTTTAGTGGAGGGTTTCTGGACTGGCTGGTTCTGTGTGTCAACTTGACACAAGCAGGAGTTATCACAGAGAAAGGAGCCTCCCTTGAGGAAAGGCCTCCATGAGATCCAGCTGTAAGGCATTTTCTCAGTCAGTGATCAAGGCGGGAGGGCCCATTGTGGGTGGAGCCATCCCTGGGCTGGTGTCCTGGGTTCTATAAGAAAACAAGCTGAGCAAGCCAGGAGGAGCAAGCCAGTAAGCAGCACCCTTCTAGGGCCTCGGCATCAGCTCCTGCCTCCAAGTTCCTGCCCTGTGTGAGTTTCTGTCCTGACTTTCTTTGGTGATGAACAGCAGTGTGGAAGTGTGGCTGAATAAACCCTCTCCTCCTCATCTTGCTTCTTGGTTATGATGTTTTGTGCAGGACTACAAACCCTGACTAAGACAGTTTCCAACCTGGAGACTCTTGTACCAATATCAGACTTACCTACCCATCACTACAGAAGCCCCCTCCCCGAGAAAAGCCCACTGGCTCTTTTTCAATGATAAAAGCAGAATTAATAAAGACTCATGCTAGGCTCGGGGCCAGTGAATAAGGGTCTCTTCACCACTCACCCAGAAAAGGACATGAGCAATAGGTTGTATCGTGGGGGTCAAGGTTTTATAAACTTTTATAAGGCACTGTGGGTGGGCAGTGGTGGTGTACATCATTAATCCCAGCTCTGGGGAGGCAGAGGCAGGCAGATTCTGTGAGTTCGAGGCCAGACTGGTCTACAGAGTTCCAGGACAGCCAGGGCTACACAGAGAAACCCTGTCTTGAAAAAAAAGAGAAAAATATCCTGCTTTCAGGCAGGTTGTGAAGATTAAGTGAGACTTTGTGTCTTGGATCTTTTAAGCCATGAGCTGAGCAGGATAGCATGGCTGGTCTGCCTTTAATGGTGATGGTTTTGGCCAAGTCCACATACTAGGCTCTGCTAGGCTGCCCTAGGTGACGTGGGGTGACCAGGCCTAAGGAAGCGGAAGCGGCTCGTGGCTACCTGCCCATCCAGCAGCTCTGCTTGCTCCCCCAAGGAGTGATGGAAAATCACCAGGCACTCTGGGCACTCTGGCAGGATACAGATTTGTAACCAAGGGAAGCAGATGCTCCCTTTCAGGTCCTGCAGGGTTATCTGGCTTGGCCGGGAGCAGCAGTTTCTCTCCTGACTTAACCTTTGTCCGAGTCCCAAGTGCTAGGCAGTCCGGCCACAAGCATCATAGCACCAACCCTTCTTGTAGGAGTCAGGCTGAGGGCCACACAAGCCTCATCAAGGCACACAGGCATCGACTTCTGCCTAAAATGCTCTTCCTCCCAAGCCCGCCTCTGCTCAACTGTCACTTCCCACATACAGAGGTATTCCCTCCACCCCATCTGCTTTGCCTGTTTTAGTTTTCTTGATTGCCAGTGGAGGGTATGTGATTTCTTTAGCCCCGCCCCTTGAATTTCTGAACTCCACCTCCCAAAGCTGAAACTTCAATTGTACAACACCACTCATAGCTGGTATGGGACTGGGAATTGAACCCAGGGCCTTCCGGCAGATTAAGCGAGCCGCTCCTCCAACTGAACCACGCCCCTAACCATGTGTCTTCTATTGTCTATCTTTTCTCCGTTAAAATGGCAGCTCCCAGAGGGCAGGGACTGTGCATCTGCCCTTGCTTTGATACAGTTTCTGGAAGTGTGTCTCAAACTCAGGAAAAGCTGCCGACAAGAGGACGCCACCCGCTGCACACGCAGTAAGTTACTGCCTCACTCAGTTCACGGATGAGAAAACAGGCTCAGCAAGAGACTTGGACCTGAATCCATTCAGCCACCTCTCCAGCAGCTGGCACTGCCCTAGGAAATCTGGGGTTCTGTAGGTCTCGATGACAGTGTCAGCGGTCCCCAGAACTGCCCTATGTACAAGAGGGGAGTTGTACTATGGGGAGGGTGGGACATCACTGTAATCACCCTGTTACACAGGGAGTCAGGCGACTGTCTGACCTAAGTGACTCTCTGTCTCAAGTAAATTCTAAAAAGAACCCATTCCTTTTACTCTTTAAATCTTTTTGTTGTTGTTGTTTTAAAAGTTAACTCAATTATCTATTTTTATTTTGTGTATAGGTAGGGTTTTAGTTTGGTTGGCTGGTTGGTTGATTAGTTGGTTAGTTGGTTGGTTTTCCAAGACAGGGTTTCTCTGCATGCCCTGGAACTCATTCTGTAGACCAGGCTGGCTTGAAATTCACAGAGATCCGCCTGCCTCTGCCTCCCAAGTGCTGCTGGGATTAAGGTGTGTGCCACCACTGTCTAGTGTGTATATCAAGTGGCCTACATGTATGTCTATACCACGCGCATTCCTGGTGCCCATGGAGGCCAAAAGAGGGCATCCGATCTCCTGGAACTAGAGTTACAAACAACTGTGAGCCAACTGTGGGTGCTGGGAATTGAACCCAGGTTCTCTGGAAGAACAGTTGATTCCCTGAACTATTGAGCCATCTCCATCCCAAGCGCACCCCTGTCTTGCTCCGCCCCCTCTCACTCTGCCTCCACTTTCTTTTTCCATGCCCGCTACTGTTGTAGTAAATATTTAATCTCAATCTGGGCTTTCTACCCTGCCTTTGGTCATTCAGTTCCCAGATAAAAGACATATAACAACCTTTATATTTATAATAAACCTTTAAAGAGATAGACCTGGGCAGATTATCTACCCTCTAAGCTATTACTATCTACTTCCCAATCAATAACCCTGAGTTATGACTTGCCATGTTCCATTTGGGCGGCTCTTAACTCCAATTGGCCAGCCCTCATGGCCATGTTTTCAAGATTCTTACTCCATGGCGTCTTCTCTCTCCATTTTCTTCTCTGTCTCTCTTGTGATCCTGCCTCAGATCTAAAGCTGGGAACCAAAACTCTACCTACCTCTCGTCTGCCCAGCGATAGACTGCCTGTATCTGTATTCAACCAATAGTTTTAAATTAAGGAGCAAAATCACATAGCATCACTTTGTGTATGCAACCAGGCCTTGGGGCCAGTATTTAGCACTAGGAGACATAGCCAAGACCAACCCTGAACACGATACCCCACATGCAAAAAAAAAAAAAAAAAAAAAAAGTAATTAAAAAATATTTTAAAAAATGTTTGTTTGTCTGTGTGTGTGTGTGTGTGTGTGTGTGTGTGTGTATGTTTTGTCTATGTGAATTTATGTGCACCATGGGTGTGCAGCAGCCCACTGGAAGTCTGAGAGGGCGTCAGATCCCTTGGAACTGAATTTACAGGAAGTTATGATCCCCATGTGAGTGCTAGGAGCAGAACCTGAGTCTTCTACAAGAGAAGTAAGTACTCCTAAACACTGAGCCGTCTCTCCAACCTCTAAATAAATTTAATCCTTAATGTTTTTAATTACTAAAGTAAATGTTCAATGTTTCAAGTCCTAGCATGTGGTAACAGTGTTATACTCCTGAGGAGGAAGGAGGCTCAGAGTTTCTTTGCTGTAGTTGGTTTGGGTTCTATTTTGAGACAGAGTCATACTCTGCAGTCCTGGCTGGCCTGGAACTCACAGAAATCTGCCTGCTTCGGTCTCCCAAATTCTGGGTTCAAAAGTCTGAATGCAGCTGAGGTTTTTGTTGTTTTTAAGATTTTTTTTTTTTTATAAAAGGGGCGGGACTGGAGAGATAGCTCAGTGGTTAAGAGCAGTGGCTGTTCTTCCAGAGGGCCTGGGTTTGATTCCCAGCACCCACACGGTGGCTCACAACCATCTGTGATTCCAGTTTCAGAAGATCTGATGCTCTTCTGAGTTCTGATAGGACCAACCACTTATGTGGTACAGACACACATGAAAAACAAATATCTGTACACATAAATAAAAATAATAAATCTTTAAAAGGTCATTTGTGTATATGTACCCGCGTGTGTGCTCACACATGTGTATAAGTGCTTACAGAGGCCAGAAGAGTGTGTCAGGTCCCAGGGGCTGGAGTTACAGGGAACTGGAAACGCCTGAGTTGGAACCTGAGGATTAAACTGGTATTCTCTAGAAGAATTTCAAGGGTTCTTTTTTTTTTAAATCTATGAGTGTTCTGTCTGTTCTCATGTCTTCATGCAAGGTGAGGGCATCAGAAATCATTGCAGATGGTTGTGAGCCACCATGTGGTTGCTGGGAACTGAACTCAGGACCTCTGGAAGAACAGTCACTGCTCTTAACCACTGAGCCATCTCTTTAGTCCCCATCCCAGCCCCCCACACACTGCCCCACTACAAGGGTTCTTAATACTGAGCCCCTGGCGTTTCCAGAGTAGGGATTCTTCTGACCTCGCCGGACTTTGAAGTTGAAGCTCTGCCTTTTCACGCATCACAGAGGTGAAGGATGAGCTTCTTCACAAGCCCTTCCAGGCCGGAGACAAAGCCGCTGATTTCTGCAGCTGCGCTGGAAGCTATACATCAGTAGAACACAGCCAGACACCCCGCCCCACCCTGCAGCCCGCAACTGGAAACTGGGCTGCATCAGCCTGCATGTTGGTAACTTGCTAATTTAAGCCGGGCTTTCTGTTCAACCCTGCCATTACCCTCCTTCCTGTGCATGTGAGGATATTCTGGGTGGCCAATTTGATTTCAAAGTTCCAGGATCCTGAGTTTAATGAAATCATGCCTTCCCTTGCCTCTCAAAGTCTAGACATCTGGCAGGGGTGTGTGTGGGGGGGGGGGGATGAGTCCTTGGGTCACGGCACCTGAGACTTATTCTTGTGATCCCAGCTGGGTGAGGAAGCCTGAATTTTTGCCTGTCTTATCTTTTCTCCATCTATCTGAATCTCTGGCACCAAACTTCAACTGGTGGCTTTCTAGTGTCCGCTTTATCCTTTCAGCCACAGGAAGCTCTCCATACAGGACAGCAGCCAGTTCTTCCTTAAAGAGGTCTGACTGCAGGAAAAGGGAAAAGTCTGTACAGAAATGGTGGGAGGAATCTACAACCACAAATGTTCTAAACAGTCCTAGAAGCTAGGCGGGGCGGCACACACCTTCAGTCTCAGCACTCAGGCAGAGGCAGGCAGTTCTCCAAGTTTGAGGCTAGCATGGTCTACAGAGTGAGTCCCAGGATACCCAGGGATACACAAAGAAACCTTGTCTTGAATGTCCTCCCCCAGCAAGAAAGAATACCCCAACGAGCCCACTCTACACTGAAGAGATGCCTCAGTATTTAAGAGGACAATAGTTCCGCCAGAGGCTCCAGGTTCAATCCCCAGCACCCACTGGGTGGCTCTCAACCACCTGTAACTTCAGTTTCATGGGATGTGATGCCCTCTTCTGGTCTCTACAAGAACCAGGCATGCATGTGGTACATGTATAAACATGCATGTAAAACACTCACACATAAAATTAAGTAAGTAAATCTAATTTTAAAAATTAAAAGAAAAGGACGATGACAGGCATGGAAAAATGACTCCAAGGTTAGGGTTAGGAATACTCGGTGTTGCTGAGGACCCAGGTTCGATTCCCAGCATCCACATGAAGGTTCACAACCATCCATAACTCCAGTTCCAAGAGATTTGATGCCCTCTTCTGACCAGCTTGGACCTCAGACACGCACACAGTGCACATACATACATGAAGGCAAAATACTTAAATAAAATAAACAGATCTCTAAAAAATAAAAGTAGTATTTAAAAAAAATCCAAGTTGCTCAAATAGAAAAATACACTCACAATATAGCTATCAAAATCCATGGACTTTTAAAAATATTTATTTTTATCTTATGTGTATGAGTGCTTTGCCAGCTAGTTTATCTGTGCACCATACTCATGCAGTGCCCGCAGAAGCCAGAAGAGGGCATCAGCCTGGAGTTACAGAAGCTTAAGCTGCCATACCTGTCTGTGCTGGGGTTTGAACTGGGTCCTCTGGAAGAGAAGAAAGCACTGTATACACCTGAGCCCTCTCTCTAACCCTAAACCAGTTTTAAAAAAAAAAGTTTCCCTTATCCCTTGGGTTTTGTTATTTTGAAACAAGGTTTCAATTTTGCAGCTCAGGCTAGCTTAGAAGGCAGGATGATCAGAAACTCAAGCCCAGTGTGGGCTACCTATTATACCTAATAGGGAGATTATATTATCTAATAGGGAGAGTAAAATAGGGATTATATTACCTAATAGGGAGAGTAAAATCTCCCTATTATTGTCATTCACACAATTTTACATAATCCATATGACTGGATGCTGATTTCCCTATGATTTCCCTATGCAATTCTAATTTCATGAAGACAAATGTGTGTGTGTGTGTGTGTGTGTGTGTGTGTGTGTGTGTGTGTGTGTAGAAGCAGAGATGGAAAAGAAATTCACATAAATGACTAAGCTTTTCTCTGCCATAGGACTATGGATAATATCAACCTCTCCCAAAAGGTCTCCTTAGGTCCTGAAATAACTCTCTAGTTATCTTTATTATAAAAGAAAGCTTCTAATAGCGACCTGATAAAGTTTCCCTGTAGCATCCAGCCAGAGCTTCTCCACAGCTTAATAAATGTTGACTGAGCAAATGAGCTTTACACATACTGCTTTTGAACAGCTAATAAACATACCTGGAGCTGGTTCACACCTCATGACTTCCTCACTCTCACCCGGTAAGGGTCTACCAGCCTCCCATTCCACAGAGCAAAATACTAAGGCACAGAGAGACAATACATGTATTGTTTAAGCTCACTCTCTTAGAAAACGTCACTGTCTGATGATGGCCACTGTTCGATGGTCATTGTGTAATGGCCACTGTATGATTGTTCACCGTGTGATGGTCACTGTGTGATGGACACAGTGTTATGGCCTCTGTGTAGCTCTAATGTCCAGGTTTACAGCTGCTGGTATCAAATACTGAGGCCTTGAGATTTGCATAATCCTAGCCTCCTCTCTCAGTGCATCTCGAGCCTAGCACAGGCAGAGTGGCTAAGGTGTGGTTTGGGGGCTCAGAAAGACCAAGTCTAAGATGGGCATGGTGGTGTGTGTCTGTAACCCTACTACCTGAGTGGTAGATGAGAAGGGAAGTTAACATTCATCCTCAATGACATAGCAAGTTGGGGCCCGCCTTGGCTACAGGAGACCCTGTCTCAGAACAAAAGCTGAGTTTGTGACTCCTTCACGGTGAGAGAACTCGCTGCCTCTGAGTTCGTGTCCTAGTTCTATGAATGAGAAGAGAAGGTCTCACTGTCGGATTGAAGTGCAGGTTAGAGAATCCTTAGAACCCAGGAGAAGCTGGGGAGAGAGTCGCTGTCCTCGGTGACTCCTCCCACTCACTCTACTGTGGTCTGTGACTCATACACTCCTCAGGGAATGATCCTAAGACCTGGGAAATGGCAGATTCTGGGCAAGACCTCAGCTCACTCTCCACTCTTCCTGTTTTGCTTCATCCAAAGTCACTGGGGCCAGTTTCCGCCTCCTTGTTAGGTCTAACAGGCTTGGGTTTCAGAGAGAGGTTAAGGAGGCTGGACGCAGGGGTTAACGTTACCTGTCTAGGTCTCCTCCTATCTCCCGGCTCTAGCCTCTGATTCTGTGACACCTGCTCTTTGCCTGCCTGGTCCACCCCTTCACCAAACCCATCCTCTTGACCACTACTCTTCACAGATGGCTCTCCTGACACCCCTGACACTCAAAGCCCCTTGGCTATCCCAGCATGGCTGGCCCAAGCTTGGGGCTAAGAACCTGTCCAGACTCCAATTCCACAACCAGACTGGCAGCCAGAGTCCCGACACCCTGGCCTGTCTCCAAGCCTCCCCTCAGGGTCTCACTCCTTTTGCCCTGATCTCCCCCTAGTCTCTCTGCTCTGTGACACTCCTCCAATATCTGCAACTTCTTGGGAATTCTGACCGGCAGAGACTAAGTCGGTAGGCTCAAACTGACTCCAGGCACTACTGAAACTCAAAACACAGCAGACGCCTCCACTTCCGGCAATCCCAACAACCCCTTCGGCTTCTGAGGATCCTGATAACCCCCAGGAGAAGGACAAGACTTCTATGGTTTTCATGCCTTTGTCCTGCAGCCTTTCTGCCGTCATGGCCACCCAGGCCCCAGGTGAAACCCTGCGCTCCCTACTGGACCTCTCAGTCTGTGCTGTCTGCTCTGACTGAGACGCCCCACCCCACCTCTCCATACAGACAACTGCGGCATCTGGGACACCTCAGTCTAGGCATCACCTCCTCCGGCTAAATCAAGTCCCTGCCCTGGATCTTACAGCCCTAGGAAGCTCATTTGGTCCTAGAGTCGCAACTAACCTTGGGTCTCTGAAGCATGGCTGTTGGGGCCAGAGGCCACGTTAGGCTTGTGCTCAGAGTCTGGGCATCAAGGGCTCTCATGCCTAGGTGTGGAGGTATATGCATTTAATTTCAGTACTAGGGTTGGGGAGGGAGATGGGAGGGACAAGGCAGGTAGATCTCTATGAGGTGACTTCAAGGCCTGCCTGGTTCTACATAGTGAATACAGCCAAGGCTGCACACCCTCCCCCCCCCCCCCCAAAAAAAAAAGAAAGAAAGAAAAGAAAGAAAAACAAACCTGAGGCTGGTGATGATTAGCTCCAGCAATTATTATTGTTATATTTGTTGTCTGACAAAATGTGTGCCCTTGCAGGACAGGAGACAGGGCCCACTGTGGAAACTACAAACAACCAGTCCCCAGCTGCAGGTGTGCTGGTTAATCCGGACCCCAACACACACCAGAGGCTTAGGATGCCTCCAGGTGCCTATTAGGCCCCTACCTGCATGACTCCATTTAATCTTCCCAACAGCCTACTGTGGGTTTGTTTGTTTTGGTTTTAGGGGGTGGTGGCAGGGGCGGTGGGAAGGGTTGGTTTCTCTGTGTAACCTTGGCTGTTCTGGAACTACTTGGCTGAACTACTCACAGAGATCTGCCTGCCTTTACCTCCCGAGTGCTGGGATTAAAGGCATGCCACCACTGCCTGGCCCCACAGACTATTCTAATCCTTGTACATTTTCAAATGAGGTAACTGAGGCTTGGGGACGTTGAACTGTTTGGCCAGAGCCACATTGTTAGGACATGTTGAAGCTGGGACAGAAACCGGCACCACCTGCCCCATGGCCATGACCTTTACCTCTGCACTGCGACATCTTTATAGAATGTCTTCTGGATGGGAGTCTAGGATCTGAACCGCTAATCTGAGCAAGAGAGGGGACAGAGGCAAGAGACACATGCTGTCTAAACAAAACAGGGTCTTAGCGCTCCCAAATCTCAAAGGTCTGGCTTGAGAACTCATCTCAGCGGCCCCTGGCACCTTGGCTGCAGACAGAAGGGAAAACCAAAACCTTTCATTTGCATACTTTATAATGTGGAGCCTGCTATGAGCCCTTACCTCAGTATGGGGTCTGGAAGGGATGCTTTATTTACATCAGTGTGCCCACAGGTACAGATGAGTTGAAGACATTTTGCTTTGTTAATTTAGGCAATTCTCAGCCTTGCACCTTAGGAGGCAAGTACTCTACCATTTAACTATATCCCAAGCCATTTATCCTAGACTGGCCTCAAATTCTCTACGTAACCAGACATGACTTTGAACTTCTGAGTGTTCTCCTTCAACACCTCTAGGGCTGGGACTGCAGCCATGGACCACCATGTTGTGCTAGGGACTGAACCCAGGGATTCATGCATGCATAAGCTATCAACTAAGGTGCATCCTGTGACCCCCTAAAGCCCCTATTAATAATCTCATTCTCTCTCTCTCTCTCCCTCTGTCTCTCTGTCTCTCTCTTTCTCTCCCTCTTCTCTCTTACTTCAAGCAGGGGTCTTGGTATGTTCTCTAGCTGGCCTTAAACTTGCTCTGTAGCCCAGGCCTCAAGGAGGATAAGCCTGCCTTGAATCATATCCCAAATTCCTGACCATACAGCTCCTGGGGAAGAGAAGAGAGAACCCGTGGCCAGTCCACAGAAACTATGGGGCTCTCCATCAAAGACCAGGCAGCACAAAGACCGGTGTTTAAAGCCATCCTGGATGTCTCCCTTACCTAGGACCTCTAGAGGTTTGACAAGAAACAATGCAAATACATTCTCAGTCTCATACAGAATTACAAACTGATGGTTTGGGCAAAGCACACACACACAGCAACCACAGCAGATGACTACTAAATGTGATTTGGGGAGTGTCTCCACAGCCCGGAGCAGACAGCCTATTCCATTTACATGCCTCAAAGACCTAGGTTATTGTGTACCTCATCTCACCCCCGTAAGATTTCAGAGGACCAAACACACATGCTACTGTCAAACTGCCCAATCACAAACTGTGTGCGTGGCAGATACACAAAGTGTTGCCAAACTGTCCCACCTCCCTGATGCAGAAGCAAAGAGATGTCAAGGATGATTAAATGTTATGTAGTTAGGCTAGTGTGAGGGTGTGCGCCCGCGCGAACACACAAACACCACACACACACACACACACACACACACACACACACACACACACACAC
>JANHMN010000004.1:20452790-20474709 GCA_030674055.1 Rhabdomys pumilio | reverse complement strand
GTGTGTGTGTGTGTGTGTGTGTGTGTGTGTGTGTGTGTGTGTGTGTGTTTGTGCACTCGAGCGTTTCTCATAAGTTTTTAAAAGAACATGCCCAGAAGACCCCCCTCAGCCCATTCTCCTCCTCATTCACTCTCCCCATTCACACCCAGCAACCACCTCAGCTCCACCATCAGCTAGAGAACCCCTCCCCCACCCACCACCCCAGACTTTCCCACTCACTCATCTGAGGTCTTGTGAAACGAGATTTTTATTGTGATCATATATGCTGCTAGATGCCACCCCCATCTCAAATGGTCTGAAGTACTCAGAGGCTTTGGTGCAAAGAGAGAAACTGGGAGAGAAAGGGGGGCTCTTCTGGCTTCTGGACTCCTCCCAACCCATCCAACTAAACCTACCGTTTCCCCCTCTCCTACATTAGAACTTTTAGAAATTCTTTTCCTTCTACTTGAAAGGTTGTCACTACCCTAAGGCTCTTAATATCCATTCTTAATGTGTGTGATGGTTTGTATATGCTTGGCCCAACAAGTGGTGCTATTAAAAGAAGTGTCCATGTTGGAGTAGGTGTGTCACTGTGGGCATGGGTTTTGAGAACCTTATCCTAGCTGCTTGGAAGCCAGTATTCTGCTAGCAGCCTTCAGATGAGGATGTAGAACTCTCAGCTCCTCCTGCTCCATGCCTGCCTGGATGCTGCCATGCTCCTGCCTTGATGATAATGGACTGAACCTCTGAAGCTGTAAGTCAGCCCCGATTAAATGTTGTCTTTATAGGAAGAGTTCTTGGTCATGGTGTCTGTGCACAGCAGTAAAACCCTAACTAAGACAATGTGTAATTTGTTAACGGTTTGGTTTCTGGGTCAGGATCTATAAGAATGATTGCTTGCCAGGTGTACCCCATGGTTTGACCTCTAATCTATCAAGCTAAATAAATTAATAATCCAAGCTCCTTTGTAAACTCTTTACTGACATCCTTACACCCACATGAGTCCCAACTAGGTCAGGCTTTATTAGTCAGGTTCTCTAGAGGAAGAAAACCAACAAAAGGATGATGTATGAAAAGGAGACTAAGTCGGGAGTGGTGGCACATAGCTTTAATCCCAGCACTCCAGATACAAAGGCAGACGGATCTCTGAGTTCAAGGCCAGCCTGGTCTACAAAGTGAGTTTCAGGACAGCCACACAGACTCGAAACCTGCACACACACACACACACACACACACACACACACTCCAATTGGCTAACCCTATAAGGCTTCAGTACTCCACCAATGACTGTTTCACACCAGTAAGACCAAGATCAATGAACGAGGTGCTTGCTCGGTGAATAAGGCTGAGGAGTCCTCATCTGCTGCCAGTGGTGGAGTCCTGAAGACCTGCTGGCCTTCAGTCCACGTAGAAAGCATGAGGAAGCTGGCTCCATTGTCGGTGAAGGTGGCAGTTGCGTTAGCAACAGGATAGATGAGCTTGCCAGGGAGAGTGAAGGCCATGTGAGCAACGCTTTCTTTCCTTCTGTGTCCTTGTATCTGGACACTGTCAGAAGACCCCACTCACATTTAGAGTGGGACTTCCCTCATCCATTAAGGCAACAAGACACTCCTCCACAGGACAATCCCTCACTGAGACTCTTTCTCTGGATGACTCTAGAGCATGACAAATTGTCAGGGTGTGTCAAACTGACAACACTAACATCACACAGGCCTTGCTGTCTGCCCTAGCATCCCTCACCTCTTCTTCCTGTAAGCTCCCATGCATTCCTCTTCCTCTTCCTCCTCTTCTTTTTCTTGCTTTTTTTTTTTTTTTTTTTTTTTTTTTTGGTTTTTGAGACAGGGTTTCTCTGTGTATTCCTGGCTGTCCTGGAACTCACTCTGTAGACCAGGCTGGCCTCGAACTCAGAAATCCGCCTGCCTCTGCCTCCCAAGTGCTGGGATTAAAGGCGTGCGCCACCACTGCCCGGCGCTTTTTTTTTTTTTTTTTTTTTAAGACAAGGATTCTCTATGTAACAGCCCTGGCTGTCCTGGACTCAATTTGTAGACCAGGCTGCTCTCAAACTCACAGAGATCTGCCTGCCTCTGCCTCTCAAGCGCTGGGATCAAAGGCATGGGCTTCCCATGTCTTTCTTTGTTGTCAGCATTGACAACAAAGCATTGTGTAGCACCTTAACAGCTCTTACAGTGTAGCCTAGGCTGGCCTAAAGTTCGAAGTATAGTTTTACCTAGCCTTGAACTTATGATCTTCTTGCAGCAGCCTCTTCCTGCAGGCAGGGATTACAGCATGCACCTTGCTTGGCTCATATGGCTGTCCTTCTACCTTGGCATGCCCAACTCTTAGGTTCTCTCTTAATTTGCAGATGTAGATTAATGCAGACCTGAGACTTCTCAGCAGCCAAAACCTTCTGCTCAGTAGACTCTGTATTACAGATTGGATTGTCCTCCAAAAGCCCATGTGTTGACAGCTTAGTTTCCATATGAGAGACCAAACTAACTCCATCTTGGATTCAGGCTCCATCTTAGAGATCCTAACCTAAAGTTGTACTCGAGTTAACCACCAGGCCTGTACCTAGCACGGGTCTCCAGGTCATTCCCTAACAACCACCAGTCAATCCGGAGGAAAGCAGAAGTTACAGTTGTACCTAAAGATATTTACTTATGAAAGTTTATGGTTTAGAGGAAATGTTCACCAGTGATGCCTCTGGGAGATGATCGGATCATAAGTCACTGTATCCATGGCAAAGTTCTAGCATGATAAGCTACTCAGAGGTGGCAGAGACCTTAGAATCAAGGCCTAGTGAGAGGAAAGAGTCATTAGACATGTGTCCATGAAGGAGATTATTTTATTTTATTTCATTTTATTTTATTTTATTTTATTTTATTTGGTTTTTCTGTGCAGGGTTTCTTTGTGTAGCTCTTACTATCCTAGAATGCTCTCTACGTAGACCAGGCTAGCCTTGAACTCACAGAGATCTTCCTGCCTCTGCCTCTTGAGTGCTATGTCAGAATCCATCTAGGAAAGGCTATAGCAAGCAAGCGAGTTTCCTGGAGATGGCCCACGTCTTGCATGGCTGCAGTGGGTGCACTCTGGAGAAGCACAGCCCCACAGACTTCATTCCAGGACTGCTTCTCACAGCTGATAAGCTCTTCCTGCCATTATTACATAGTCTAATGATCCCTGGGCATCAGCTCACCTTGCTGGACAGATGTCCTGCAGAATCAAGATGAAGGTGAACTTTCATGTAATAATGCTGTGTAGAAGAAGAATTTATGATTTCATAATTTCTGATAATGATTTTATAGAACTCCTAAATTGAAACAAGTAGTTTTAAGCCTCCTATAAAAGGAAAGTTGCAGTTAGAGCTCTGTGAACCTTCATGTGTCATGGGATAATTGTATTAGGAAAAAAAAACAGACTCGGAACAAAGTTACGATCAAGGAAAACATTCCTTCTACATTAGGAATGAGACTACTATCTGGTAACTAAAGGTCATAAATTGGGAATGGGGGCTGGAAAGATGGCTCAGTGGTTAAGAGCACCAACTGCTCTTCCAGAGGTCCTGAGTTCAATTCCCAACAACCACATGGTCTGTAATGGGATCTGATGCCCTCTTCTAGTGTGTCTGAAGACAAGCAACAGTGTACTCATAAAAATAAAATAAATGAATATTTAAAAAATAAGTAAATAAACTGGGAATGGACAATTAATTGTAGGTGCAAGGACAGAAAAGAAATGATGGACCAGTTTATCCATACAAGACTGTGGGGCAGTGAGAGGTAGCCTGGTCCTCAGTTGAGCTAAAGGCTTTGAAGCCCTGGGGACTGTGAAGGGAGCAGGGACCTTTGCCTGCTCCTGGGCTGCAGGCCCCTGTCACTAGTCGCAGCCACCCATAGATTTGTGGCCATCAGTCACATAAGGGCAGTGCCCTAAGCCCTTCCACATGTAGATGGGGCATCTCAGACCAAGACAATAGGAAAAGAGATGGGACCTATGGTCACATAGGCTCAAGACAGAGATCTCCATTCTAATGAGGTACATAGAGGCCTGGAGGGCATAGCCAATAAGCTTTCCTTCCCAGACATTCCTCCCTGCAAAAGGTATTTAATCTCAAGCCCACCCTGAGAAGTGAGGTGTGGTTTTACATCCACTTTCCACCATGACAATAAATGATTTGGAGCCACAGACTGTCTCTTTTCATTGGGATCCACCATGGAGAGCCATGGAGAAAACCTTTACCTACAGAGCCATCTAATCTCCCACAGAAGGCCTCTCTGCACTCCCAGACACAAGTTGGAGCCCTCCTTCCCAACCCCCCCATCCCTCACCTTGGGCTAGATCCAGCCTTTGAGCTGGATTCCATTCTCAGCTCTTCTGTGACTTCCATCAGCCCCTGGGTGTCCAAGAGCCTGGGAACTCCTCAATCCCAGCCTCCTTGCAGAACCACGGACCCCAAGCCAGCTTAGGTTGCCCCACACCTCAGACTGCACTTTCCCACTGCAAGCGGTACCTTGGCATTTCCCTATGGCCCAGCACCAGTCAAACTCCTCGTATTCTGCCTCCCTAAGCAGCTGTGTCCTGTGGCAAAGTGGACAAGACTTCAAAATAATAAGACACAAGGCAGATGATTTGCCTCTTGTCAAAACTGTGCTAACTTATGACATAAAAATTATTGCCTTAAACTTATAATGAACTAACGGAGCTAGTAACAAATACTGTAACTCCATAAGTTTTATCAATCTATGACATGAACTATTGTCTTAAACTTACTATGAACTTATAAAATGTAAACGTTTTTAGAAAATCATGTGATCAATTATCCTGAGAAAGTATAAAAACTAAAATCTATAATGAAGCAGGCAAAGGGTGCAGCCATCAGCTTCATCCGGTGTGTGTGTCTCTGTGTGTGCCTGAACTTTCTCTTTTTTCCTTTCTTTTCTTTTCTCTCTGGCTCACAAAGAGTTCAGGAACTCCAAGCCTCTTGCCTGGCCAGTGAGAGACCCCAGTCAAAGAGAGAGAACCCAAGGAACTAATTATTTTCCCCTGCTACTATCACCAGAAGCCATCAGCTTCTGGCTCTAGAGATAGAGACAGTTAATCACCAAAAGTCAACACGTCGGCCCTGATCACTAATGCCCCACCTAGCTACCTTCCCCAGGTACCCGAACTGGATGCTGGGCTGGACCCCAGCAGTGCTGAGATTATAGATGTACCACTACTGCCCAGCAAAGGAGAGATCTTTGTCCCAGCCTACTTAGCTTTTTTCTTTCTGCATCCCAGCTACCCTGAGGTAAGCAGCTTTGCTCCCCACATGCCACCCACCGTCACGCTCTGTCACTGGTGATGGGACCTTCTGAAACCAGAAGCTGAAATAAACAAACCTTTCCACCAGTGTGGGGTTGAAGCCAGTCAGCGCTGTAGGCATAGGCATCTGCTACTATCATTCCTTTTGACCGAGGTTGGGTCTCCTGCCTGCCCAAGTCAACTTCTACAGATATCATGCTCCTGAGTCAGTGACATAGTACCTGCCTGGCTTTCATCAGGCCCTGAGTTCAATCTCTTGTACCAAAAGGAGGAGGAGGAAGAGGAGGAGGAAAATGAGGAAAGAGATGAAGAAGAGGAAGAAGAGGAGGAAATGAGGAGGAGAAGGATGAAGAGGAGGAAGATGAAGAGGAGGAAGATGGGGAAGGAGTGAGTGAACTCTTCTCATCTCCAGGTTTACCTGAAATGGCTATGAGGATTTTGGTCTTAACAGGTTGACTGAAATCTCAGCTCAGCTCTTGGCAGAGGTGTCAGATGTGTGTGACCCAACACCTAGGCTTCTACCTCCCAGAGCAAAGCCAGTTGCCTCTGACCACCCTCTCTCCCCAGTATGTGGGGGATCACTCCCTTGGAAATCAGAACATCCTTGTGTTTGTCCCTACTCTTTTGTTTTGGGGTGGGAAGTTCTGACTATGTAGCCAGGGCTGGCCTCGGACTCACACTCCCTCTGCCTTTGCCTCCCAAGTGCTGGGATTTTAGGCATGAACACCGCACCTCCACCTCTGCACAGTACAGAGCAGACAAAAGCCCTCCAAATCTAACTGAAAACTTTGGGTTGGGCTTGGTGTTTAATACCATCCCTGACTTCAGGGGCAAAACCCAAAACTGGATGGGAAATCCGGGGCCAGCCCAGGGCATCAGAAGGCAATCAGCCAAGGGAGCAACAGAAATCACTGCAGGAGTCAGAACTGAAAGGAAACTCCCAGGGGAAGCTATTAGCAATTTAGTACGTGGGAATGTGGCTCCCACCTGCCAGAAAGACAGATCTGCCTGGTGCAAAATACAGCAGCTGGCTTGCCTCTTGGAAGCTCCCCTGGGCTGTCTTTCAGCCCAGCTCCATCTGTGAGCCCCTGGAGGGAAGAGGAATGTGAAGATGACCATAAAATAATAACCACTTTCACTTGCAAAGCACTTTTGGCTTCCCAGAGCATTTGCACATTAGCCGCTTCTCCTGATACCATCCCTGACACCGAGGTAAGATTTCCTCATTTCATCTCATAGCCAGAAAGGCCGACATCTTCAGAGCCGGGATGAGATTGGAAAAACATTCAACAAACGAGAGAAAAATGTAAGATTGGTGCCCACCATCTGGTTGCTGACAGTAGGCTTTGAGACTCAGGAAGAGAATATGAACAAGACCCAATGTATGTACGTATGAAATCCTTAAAGTACTAATACAAATACTATATTAAAAACAAAACCGTACAACGGAAGCCCATCTGGATGAACCAGTGAGTTTATTGGGGTTACTGATAGGAATATGGGTGATGGGTTACTTACAGAAGCATGGTTAACTTCTGAGGCAGGTGCATCACTGAAAGGCAACCCAGCATGAATGACAGTTGCAGCTCTTTGCATGATTTCAGGCAGCTCAGTAAGTCGGAGAGCATCTCCCAAGGCTCTGGTCTCAGGTTCCCCCTGCTCATATAACCTTGGAGGAGTTACCACAGTGCAGTGTGGAGATGAGAAGCTGACGTTCTTCTGGGTCCAGGGGATCAGAACCATATCATTAGACTTGGCAGCAGTCACCTTTACACTGACCAAGTTCTAGAATTGTTGGCTCATTTGTTTAGGGCAGAAGTGACAGGGCTTGCAAGGAAGGGACAGTCTGGGACTGGGACAGTCAGACAGTTTCAGACCTGCCAGCCCTGACTCACTGGGGCTCTAGGGGTGGAGGCCTGGGTGCTGTGTACAGAAGGTAAGGAACCCTGAGCTTGAGCCCCTCAACGCAGGCTGCCAGGGGTGGGGAGAAGAGTCTTCTCTAGATTTCTCCATTAACACAGTATATCAAGTCCAGCTAACAGCCCCCTGGGGTAGCAGTTTGATGGTGGCGGTTAGAAACCCTCCATCTGGCTTTTTGACCAATCTGGTTTTTTTTTTTGTTTTTTGTTTTTTTTTGTTTGTTTGTTTTTTTCTTCAACAGAAATAAGTTCTTTCCTGTATTTATTTAATCTCAGTCAGGGCCTTCTACACCCTCTCTGATCATTCAGCTCCCAGATAAAAGACACAAAACCTTTATATTTATAATAAGCCTTTAATGTACTAGACCTGGGCAGATCTACCCTCTAAGCCATTACTATCTACTTTCCAATCAATAACCCTGAGTTATGACTTGCCACGTTCCATCTGGGCGGCTCTTAACTCCAATTGGCCAGCCCTCATAGCCATGTTTTCAAGATTCTTACTCCATGGCGTCTTCTCCTCTCTCTACCTTCTCTTTCTCCCTTGTGGTCTCCTGCCTCAGACCCAAAGCTGGGAACCAAAACTCTACCTACCTTTCTTCTGCCCAGCTATAGGCTGTCTGCACCTTTATTCAACCAACAGTTTCAAATTAAGGAGCAAAGTCACATAGCATCACTTTGTGTACGCAACCAGGCCTTGGGGCCAGTATTTAGCATTAGGAGACATAGCCAAGACCAACCCTGAACACTTTCCCTTTCTGGGCTCTTTCTTCTTTCTTGTTCCCCTTTGGCTTCACGACCCTCCCTGGCATACTTGGGGATTCCTGTTTCCTCTGTTGGAGGTAAGCTACTTCCCTCTTCTTTCCTTCATCCAACCAGAGCAGAGTAGAATGTACTCAACCTTTGACATCCACCCTCTCATGCCCAAGGTATGCAGAAAGTTCTGACTGTTGACCTTGTCAGCCAAGGTGCTCCCAAGGCGCTCTTCTTCCCTTCTTTCCTTTCTTCCTCAGTCCCTCCCAACAGAGCATGCTCAGGACCGTAGGCTCGATGGAAACACCAAAGAGCTAAATGATGTCGCAAGTTAAGTTCTGGCCTTTGGTCAGTTTCCCCCTGTCCCTGTCTGGCAGTGAGCCAGGGTCATGTGTTGAAGTGAAAACTTAAAGGCTCTTTGGAAAATCGGTTGGATGGTGTTTTGCTGTGGCAAACACATGAAGGAACATTTTTGCTGAGGTGGACACAAGTGAAAAGCTGAGGTAGACTCATGAAGGAACATTTTGTTGAAGCAGACACAGGAGAGAGGATGTTCTGCTAAAGCAAGCACGTGAAAGGACACGTGATGAAGGATTCTTTGCTAACAACCAGCATGTATTGGTTTGTCTTACATTGTGCAGTTGAGCTCCATTTGTCAGGACCCCATAAAGAGAAAAGCACCAAAAGGCTTCTGGTGGTGTGCTGCAGTTTCTTGCTATTTCCAAGGACTCGGGCTGACTGGATATGAGGCAAGGCACATGGAGGACATGTGATGTTTGGAGAGTATAAATAGGACTCCGTAGAGTGCCGGACACAGAGCTTGGCTTGCTGGTACAGCTAGCTGTGCAAGGCTTATGGGTCTCTCATCTTCTCTGATCTTTGCATCCCTGAGAGAGGCACAGCTGAGAACTTCTCCTGGTGTTCCTGTTGGTTTCTCCTGCTGACTTGAGCTGAGGTTGAGGCCTGGCTGTCTCTGCTAGGTCGTTTTACCACTGTTGTTAGCCCACTGGACTGCTGGTGTATCTGTGAAGTGTTTTTGAGTGGATTGAGCTGCCAATGCCTGCTAACCTGTGAACTGAACTGCCGGATCCTTTCTCTTCCACTACCTCTGGTGGGTGGTGGGCTACAAGGAAGGGTAACGTGTTAACCATCATTAAAAATATGGTTTGAGGGTTGGAGAGAAGGCTCAGCAGTTAAAAACACTGACTGCTCTTCCAGAGGTCCTGAGTTCAATTCCCAGCAACCACATGGTGGCTCACAACCATCTGTAATGGGATCCGATGCCCTCTTCTGGGCAGTGACTGTGTACTCACTGCATAAAATAAATAAAGAAACCTTTACAAAATAATAAAAAATATGGTTTGAAAAAATTAAAGTTACAATAACCACAGTACTTGGAACCCTGGGATTTGCAGCCTGCCACAAATACATGGAATGATAGCGGCATCGGGAAGCAAGTTCAAACACCATCCAACCCCATATTCCTTCAGCCTACAGAAAAAGGGGCTGAGGTCCAGGCTGGTAGAGGGATACAGTACACAGGGAATTAGTGGAATATGGAAGCCAAGTCCCCTGAGTCCAATAGCATTTGGTGACATCTGGGTAAGGTGACAGCTGCTTATCTTTAACAAAGCTGCAGGCACTCTGGAAAAAACATGGTCCTCGATTAGAAAGGAGGAATCCTGGACTCAGAGCTTCAAACTTCTTTTTGCTCTGCAGTACCACACAAGAGTGAAAAAGTCCTCAATACATCCAAAGAATGCTGTGTGTGTTGTGTAGGCATACAATATTTGAACTGAGGGCCTCCAATGGGCTTGGACCATGTCACATGATCCCTATAAGGGCTGGATTAGAACTCAGATCTCTAACTCCATAGATCCTCTTGGCCAAGGCATAAACCTCTTGGAGAGATATTGACTACCCTGGGCCTTATCTTCCTCACCTGAGAAGTGACAGCATCTGGACCTCAGGCCCCCAAGCTTTTGGGAGAGATTTGAGAAGAAGCTGGTGTATGCCGCTGGTAGCCAGCATCAGTGGGAGAATTTTTCTGTTTTCCAGTTTGCTTCCAAACAGCTCGCCCCCAGGTTAACAGGGAGAAGAGCCCAGGAAGGTGCCATGGCAACCACAGCGACTCCAGGGAGTGGAATTTGCCTGACTTGTCCAGACTGACAAAGCATGTCACCACCCACGGCCTGCCCTCTCGAAAGAGTGTCAGGCTACATCCCCAGGCTGGTCCAGAAGATGAGAATAAGGCGGTGGGGGCAGCTTGAGCAAATCACTTTTTTTGAACCTTGAGAAAGCTCCCGCCCTCTGCACTCAGCACGGAAAATATGAACAAAAGAAAATATCTGGTATTATGATTACCGAAATCCAAATTCTGAAGAATTAGATACCCAGTAAATAATAGTTTCGAGAAGGCTTTGTGTGAGAGAGGTTCTTGTTGTTTAGTAAGAAGTTTTACTACCCTCAGGTGTGAAGAACCATTTATACGAGCAGAATAGTTGACTTTAGCACTCCCTGTAAAAAGGGTATGTTAGACACCATGAAGACCACTGTAGTGAACCATGCATGGATCTATGTCACCTGGAAGACAAGATATGGCAGTTGTGTTAGGAGACCCTTGTAAAAGCCGCTGGAACTCAAGAGACTGAGACAGACCATGGATTGCGTCAGTTTTAGGGAGGTTTGGCTGAGGATGAGCCAAGCGGGAAGGAAATTGATCCTTATGCCACAGCTGTACCCCACTGCAGATGCCTCTGGGCAGGCACACACTTCCTGAATTCCAGATATTTATGGCTATTGTTATCTGGGACTCTGGTTACAAAAACCAGAAATCCACGCAGCTAATTTAAACAGACAAAGGGGATGTGTTTATTGTAAGGAAGCAAGGATGTCTATGAATTGCCAGCAGGGATACAGACCCAGAACAAAGAAGAGCAAGAAAAATGTCCAAGGGGCAGGCTCCCAGCTACTCACCTGCCCATCCACCAGTTCTACCCGACTGCACCCTTTTCATAGTCCAGCCCCTCCACACTGTAGACATAGTGATGGGTGATGGGTCTGACAACCCAAAGCATTTGAACAGCCAGTTCAGTAAACCAGGGTCCAAACTAAACCCCACCCACTGAGCTCTGAGCTGTCTTCTTTTCTCTGTACTTTCCTTTCCAACATGAGTCACTCTCTGAGATCACCCTGGTCACTTACTAGTTTCAACTGTTTCTCCAAGACTATAATGTGAAGCCCAGAAAGACAGTAGACTTCTGGGCTACCTCACATATTTGGGTTTTGCCAGACTCCTTGATCTCATGGGTCAATTTTTTTTAAAAAAAGATTTATTATGTGTATGTGTGTGTTTACATGGGTATATGTGCGCCACATGTATGCAGAGTCCGTGGAGGCCAGAAGAGAGTGTCAGGTCTCCTAAACATGCAGTTACAGAAGGTTGTGAGCCTCCATAAAAGTACTGGGCACTGAACCCAGGTCCTCTGAAAGAACAGCCAGTGTTCTTAACCACTGAGCCATCTTTCCAGCCCCCTGAGCACTTCTGTTTCTCTGGGAAGCCATGCCTGAAGGAATTTACTATGCACTCAGTTCCCAAGACAGGGCAGCAAGCATGACAGATGTGAGCGATCCCACAGTCAACACACCAGTGATGACTGTTGGCAAGCGTGCTGTGGGGTGGCTTTGACTGAAGCTGGGAAAAGGAACTGAGCAGGGAGGCCTTGAGGAAAACCTCGATTCAGTTTCCTCTTTTTCCCTTTTCTCTTTTCTCTTTTCTCTTTCCTCCTCTCCCTCCTCCACCACCTCTTCTTCTTCCTCTTCTTCCTCTTCTTCCTCTTCTTCCTCCTCTTCTTCCTCCTCCCCTTCTCCTTCTCCTTCTCCTTCTCCTTCTCCTTCTCCTTCTCCTTCTCCGTCTCCGTCTCCGTCTCCGTCTCCTTCTCCTTCTCCTTCTCCTTCTCCTTCTCCGTCTCCTTCTCCTTCTCCTTCTCCTTCTCCTTCTCCTTCTCCTTCTCCTCCTCCTCCTCCTCCTCCTCCTCCTCCTCCTCCTCCTCCTCCTCCTCCTCCTCCTTCTCCTTCTCCTTCTCCTTCTCCTTCTTCTCATTTTTTTCTGGAGACAGGATCTCCCTGTGTTGCCTGGGCTGTCCCAAAACTCGCTCTTTAGACCAAGCTGGCCTTGAACTTACACCTGTCTCTGCCTCTCAAATGCTGGGATCAAAGGCCTGCACCAGCACCACCTGACTCAATTTCCTCCTTCTTAAAATATAGAGAAAGAATATGACCTCCATTGTCACAGAGAGAGGATAGGGATGAGCCCATTTTTGTCTAAAATAAAGGGGTGGAGAGGACCAAAGATTTAGCTCAGTTGGTAAACTACTTACCATGTGCACAAAGCCCAGGGTTCAATCCCAAGCACTACATAAACTGGCTGGAAGCAGCCTCCAGTAATTCCAGAAATTGGGAGGTAGAGGCAGGGATGGTCACAATTTCAAGGTTATCCTGTCAAGAGTCAAGTCCAGTCTAGTCTGCATAAGACCCTGTCTTGGAAAAAAAGGATGTGCATGGAAAGAAGGAGCTGAGTGGTAGAAACCTGCTTAGCATACTGCAGGCTTTAGGTTCCGTCCCCAGCACTGACATAAACGCACAAACACCAATAAATATGGAAAGGGTGTGCCTAGTGAGCTGAAAGAACCTGGGGACTTACATTTTTAAAAATTCATTTATTGTAGGGGGGATGGGGGGAAGTGCAGTATTCCCTAACCCCAACCGTCCCCCTAGCATGCCATGGCACACACATAGAGGTCAGAGGACAACTCCCCTGTGGAAACTTCTGGTTTCTTTGCAAAGTCAGCTATGTCACATGAAGTTTTCCTGAAGCAGATACAGGTAAAAGGATGTTTTGCTATAGCAAACACATGAAAGGACACATGATGCTCAGAAGAAACATAAACAGGACTCCACAGGCAATGGGAGACAAGCTTTGGTGTGCTTTGCCTATCTGCTTCACTAACCTTCGCTAACTACGCACGTGTACTGGTTCGCCTTACATTGTTTTGCTGAGCTCCGCTTGTGTGGGTGCCAGAGAGAAACTCAACAAAGAACTTCTCGTGAGGTTCCTGCAGCTTTTTGCTGCTTCCACAGGTCTTGGGCAGGTTGGTGAGCCTTGTAGTTTCTGCAGGACTGGACTGCAGCTGCTGGTTCATGTGTGGTGTCTGCTGGCTTGTATTTGATGTTTCTATGGAACTGAACTGCTGAGATCCTGACAATGAATATTGGACTCACCCCCAAAGAACTATTTTTAAACATGTCTACTTCCCCTGTGTCCTAATAATAATTTTTATCTTCTACTACCTCTGGTGAGTGGTTGAATGTTTATTAAAATAGGCTGCAAAATTTTTGCCTGCACTCCTCGGAAGTCTGTTCCCTCTTTCCACCTTGTGAGTCCCTGGGAATGAAGTCAAGTTGTCAGATTGTCCAGCACTTTTACCCTCTAGGTCAGGCTGGTGTCCCCATGAAGGAGGTTTCTCTGTCCTCCCTAAACTCAGGACCCAGGGTCAGCAAAGATAAATGGAGGAGTGGGAGGAGCCCAGGCTTGGGTATGGAGCTGGAATTTTGTTCCTGTGTCTGAGCCTTGTAGTGGAGTTAGCTCTGTGGAGGGGGAGACTGGGCAGTCTGCATTCTGTTCTCACTGGGGAAACAGAAGGGATGAACAATCTGTGAGTGAGCCTCCTTGGGCCTGCTTTCATGTCTTATTTATATTTTTTCTTTGCCTTTTCTCATTTACATTAAAATGTATTTTTATTTGTGTATATGTATGCTTGAGTATATGTGCATAGGTGTGCATGTGTGTGCTTGAGTGTGTGTGTGTATGTGTGTGTGTGCTTGAAGTAAGTGCTTGTATATGCTTGGGTATATGTGCGCATATGTGCTTGAGTATATGTACGTGTGTATATTTGTGCTTGAGTATGTGTGCATGTGTGTGCTCTAATATGTATATATCTGTGTATGCTGATGCACCTACAGAGGCAAGAAGAGGACATGGGACTCCCCAGGGCCAGAGTTACAGGAGTTTTCGTGACACATGTTTGTTGTGAGGAGGCTGGGCTCTGAATTCTGGTCCTCATGATTGTACAGAAGTGCTCTTAACCCATGAACCATCTCTCTAGTATGCTTTCCTTTGCTCCTACAAACTCTCCTCCCCCCTGCTCTGAAATAGGGGTACCACATAGCAGGTGGCAGATGGCAGAAGGGCTGAGCAGAGGCTGGGCTGCTGTCCTTCCTGGATTTGGAAGTGTGACTCATTTCTTCAGACTTCTCTGAAAAAGAAGAGCAGGCTCCCAAGGAGACTCCCGGATTGCTCATCTCTTCCCTTGTGTCTCTCCAGTTGAGAACAGAACACAGATTGCCCGGTCCTCCCCTCCACAAAGCTAACTTTCTGGCAAGGCTCAGAGCTGCCTGAGCCTGCCCTCATGGCCAGGCAAGTTAATAAGATCGCAGCTCCACGCCCAGGCCCAGGCTCTTTCCACCCCTCCAGTAATCTTTGCTGACCCTGAGTCCTGAGGGTCAGGGAGGACAGAGAAGCCTCCCTCCTGGGGACACCAGCCTGACCTTTGGCAAGGTCCCAGGCACAGTCAGGCACCCTGCCACTGTGCACAGCCACCTCTTCAGCTCCAAGATCTTGGATTTCTGGTGTCCACTCCCCAGTGATCATTTTTGTACTTGCTTTGCATAACCAGAGCCCGGGCAGGTGTGTAGTCTGGGAAAAACAGGCTCCTTGCACAGTAGCTACCTGCTGTAAAGGGTGCTGGCAGAGCTCCTCTTCCTGCTCCTCTTCTTCCTCCTCCTCCTTTTTCTTTTCCTTCTTTTCCTCTTCCTTCCTTCCTTCCTTCCTTTTTTTTTCTTTTTGTTGTTTTTTAAGACAGGGTTTCTTTGTGTAGTCCTGGAGTACCAGCTGTCCTTGAATTCAGTAGACCAGGCTAGCCTCTGCTTCCCAAGTGCTGTGTGTGTCTAAAGAGCTGCACCACCACATCCTTTATTGTTGTTGTTGTCGTCCTTCC
The DNA here is from genome assembly GCA_030674055.1 of Rhabdomys pumilio. Taxonomy (NCBI): domain Eukaryota; kingdom Metazoa; phylum Chordata; class Mammalia; order Rodentia; family Muridae; genus Rhabdomys; species Rhabdomys pumilio. The sequence continues at coordinate 20,459,699 of JANHMN010000004.1, read as the reverse complement.
TGTTCCTCTTGTTCTTCTTCTCCTCCTCCTTTTTTCTTCCTCTTCTTCCTCCCCTCCCCCCTCCTCCTCCTTCTTCTTTAAGTTTATTTTTATTTCATGTGCATTGGTGTTTTGTCTGCATGTATGTCTGTGTGAGGGCAGCAGATCCCCTGGCACTGGAGTTACAGACAGCTGTGAGCCGCCATGTGGATGCTGGGAATTGAACCAGGATCCTCTGGAAGAGCAGCCAGTTAACCTCCGAGCCTCTGAGTCATCTGAGCATCACAGGTGCTTCTTTTTTAAAGTCAACTCTATGTAGGATTTACCATGTCGGGCAGCTTCATAGAATCGTGCTCTTCTTGTCTGCATTAGTCCGTTGTCTGTTGCCAATAATGCAGTAGCAGACGGGTGGGTTTTTGAGAAAAGATTTATTTTGCCTCACAGTTCTGAATGTGTGAGATTGAGAAGCTGCGTCTGGTGGTGGCCTTCATGCTTGCTGGCTTTGTTATCAGAGTTTTTATCTTTATATCTGTGCTTGAGTGTGCACACAAGTGCCAGGGTATGCACGTGGAAGTCAGGAGACAACCTTAGGTGTCAGTCCTCACAAACTACTTTATTTGGGACAGGTCTTGTGACCCTGTGCCTAAGCTCAAAGGCTTGGTTTTCCTCACTTCGGATGCCAGGCCAGCTGGTCCCCAGGTCTCATGTCTCCGCCTCTCATCTTCCCAGAGGAATCCTAGGAATCCAGATGCAACGATCCTGATGCTGCTTCTAGCTTTGCTTGGGTTTTAGGGAATCAAACTCCATCTTGCCAGCCTACCTGCAGCCTCTGTGTGCTGTGCAAGGCATTATGTAAAAGAAGGTGCGTGTGTGTGTGTGTGTGTGTGTGTGTGTGTGTGTGTGTGTGTTCTGGCCCCTCTACCAGGATCATCAGAATCAATCACAAGCCCCACCCCCACAGCCATGTATAATTCCTCTCATCTCCCAAGGCCACGGCTCTGAAGCCCACATTTATATTTGATTCCTACTCCCACACAATGGGGATTAATTTTCAACTCATGAATCCTTGAGGGACACACTCAAACCATATCCAGACCGTAGCTCCTTCCCTGCTATAGTGTGAGCAAACAGGAACTGTGAAGTCTAAGCAGCACACAAACCAGCCAGGGCTGCGGCCAGAGGCATTGCTTTGCCAGGCAGGCAGTTCTCAGTGCCCCAGAGGTGCTCAGCTCTTCTTGGTACTTTCCGAGTTACTAATTTATCAGTTCAGCCTCCACTGGTACTTACGTATTAGGGAAAACAAAAACCAGTACACGTCAGGTGCGGTACTCTGGCTTCAGGCAGTCTGGGAATGGGGAGGGGGTTGTGGGAGGATGCATTCACAGGATCTTCAAGAGCTAGATAGCCAGCCAGCTGCAGGCTGAGCAGGAATTCTAGAGAGATGCAAGGACCCACAGGGACAAACTGTCTCAGCATCTTTGCTTTGTGCTTTCCCAGAGTAGTGGTCCTCTACTGAGCACTGCAGTACCTTCAGGGTCAGACACAGGGTCACTAAAGGGCCACCTTTAGTGACAGCAGAGCCACAGGGAGCACCCCAGACTCTTGGCCCTGCTCTGTGCAGGCTTCATCGAGGACCAAGCAATCCCTCCAGCAGAGCTCTCTGAAAGACTCAGGAGGTGCCAAGACTAAGGCTGAACTCTGCCGGTCTCTTCCAACTTGCCAACTGAAGAACTTAAAATCTGTCATGAGGGGGGCTGTAATAGGGGGTTGCTTGTAGCAGGGGTACTTATATTGCAAGCCAAAAAGGAAAAAAAGAGATAAAACAGAATCAGCCAATGAATACATAATACAACAGAATGTAAACACATCACTGCACTATAAATCAACGAACGGAGGGGCTGAGTCAGGGATTGTGTCTCAGAAGAGGTGTGTCTCCTGCAAAGTCATCATGAAGTCCCCTGGATCATAAAAGGGAACTTAGCGTTACTGGCTGTGGGTCCTTGTTAACCCTTCTCCTGCCCAGAGCCTCCTCTTTCACATTCAGGAGGCAGAGGCAGGCAGGCTTCTATGAGTTTAAGGCCAGCCTGGTCTACAGAGTGAGTTTCAGGAAAGTCAGGGCTACACAGAGAAACTGTGTAGATAGATAGATAGATAGATAGATAGATAGATAGATAGATAGATAGATAGATGATGTTATGTGTATGGTTGCTATGTATGTATGTATGTATGTATGTATGTATGTATGTATGTATGTATGTAACCTGTGCACCGCATCCATGCCTGGTACTCATGAAGGCCAGAAGAGGGCATTGGAACCCCTGGCATTGGAGTTACAAATGGCTGTGAGCTGTCCTGTGGGTACTGGGAACCGGACCTGGATCCTTTGAAAGAGCAGCCAGTGCTCTTAACTGCACAGCCATTTCTCCAGCCTTTCTCCTTCACATTAATGTCTTTTCAGAGCTAAGCTTCCGTGTCAGTCTGAAGAACAGGCTTGGGGAGATGGCTCCCCCTACAGAGTTCAGCACCATGCCAGAGGCAAGGAGCCAAGAAGAAGGGCAGTGACAGGCTACAGGTGACAGGGTGGGCTTGTCTTTGACACCTTGGTCTCATCCCACTGGAATTCTGTTTTACGCTACCCACTCAGTCTCTAGCACTTGCAAATGGACTGTAGCCAGAGACACTCCACTGTGGATGACCAGAGACCTCACAGCAGCTTCATCCACGGATGACCCAGTCACCAAAGCCCTTTCTTGAAAGTTCTTATTCCTGAGTCTCTCAGGAGCAAGTGACACACACAAAATCATCAGTTCCCAAGAGTGACTCGGTGGGGTGGCACACAACTGTAATCTGTCACTCAGGAGGCTGAGGCAAAAGGATGTCAAATTTGAGGCTAGCCTGTGCTATAGTTCCTGGCCAACCTAAGCTACAGAATGAGATCATAAAAAAATTAATTTAGGGGCTGGAGAAATGGCTCAGAGATTAAAAACATGTAATGGTGGCCAGATGGTGGTGGCACACACTTTAATCCCAACACTGGGGAGGCAGAGGCAGGCAGATCTCTGAGTTCGAGGCCAGCTGGTCTACAAAGTGAGTTCCAGGACAGCCAGGGCTACTCAGAGAAACCCTGTCTCCAACAAGCAAAAAAGGAGGAAGGCGTTCTGTCTATATCGATGGTTCAAGTTCAGGAGATTAAAAACACATATATAGGGGGTTGGAGAGATAGCTCAGTGGTTAAGAGCACAGGGTGTCTTCTGAAGGACCTGGGTTCAATTCCCAGCAACCACATAGCAGCTCACAACTGTCTGTAATTCCAGTGCCAGGGGATCTGACACCCTCACACAGACATACATGCAAGCAGAACACCAATGCACATGAAATAAATAAATTATTTAAGAAGAAAGAACAAGTGCACAGAATCGTGAGCCCTGGAATTCCAATCCCAGCACCCATGAAACAGGTGGGGTATCCGGGTCTCCTGCTACTCAAAAGGATCAATGGGGCCTGTTGGCTTCTGGCCTAGGGGGGAAAACTGGAGTGCCAGGCTCAGGGAAAGCCCCTGCCTCACAGGAATAGGCACTGGTAGAAGAGGACACCTGACACCCTACTCTAGACTCCATGTAAGGAGTCCAGATACACACATACATACACGCATATATTCACATATACTCACTAGGCAGATATACATACATACACATACATACACATATGCACATATACTCACTTAGGCAGATATACATACATACACATACATACACATATGCACATATACTCACTTAGGCAGGCAGATAGTAAGTAGGTAGATAAGTAGACAGATGATAGATAGATGATTATAGGGGTATAGAGGGGTGGTATAGATCACCTGGCTCACCTGCAGGTCTAAAAGTGACTGGTGGCCTTAGAGGGGGAGAATGTGCAGCTGACAGGCATGCTGGTTTTTGTAAGGCACAGAAAGTGGCTGTGTTCAGACACCACTGTAGCCTCACACCTGAGCCCCTCAAGGCATGGTACCAGGAGATGATAAATAGACTGACAGATAGAAAGACAGATACATACATACATACATACATACATACATACATACATACATACATCATACAGATATTGTTCTATAGGTCCTGGGTTCAATTCCCAGCACCTACATGGAATCTCACAATAGTCTATAACTGGAGTCCCATGAGATCTGATGTCCTCTTCTGGTGCATAGTTATACAGGCAGACAAAACACACATACAAATAAACAAATAAATCTTTAAAACATTAAAAGTCATGATCACGCTCAAATGTAACTGTAAAATAGGTAATTTGGGAGTGGGAGCAGGACACAGTAACAGAGCACTTGCTTAGCATACACAAGGCCCTAGGTGTCATTTCTAATATCAGAGAATATAAAATTAAGGCTGGAGAGCTGGCTTAAAGGTAAGAGCACTAGCTGCTTTCTCAGAGAACCCGGGCTCAGTTCCCAGCACCTATATAGTGGCTAGCAACTATATAGGTGCTGGGAATTCCAGCACCTGTAACTCCAGTTCTGGAGATGAGAGACCCTCTTCTGGCCTCTGCAGGCTCCTGCATACACAGCACACATACATATAAAATATAATAATAATAATATAAAAACAAGTCTTAGCCAGGAATGATGGCAATATGCCTTTAATCCCAGACCTAGGGAGGCAGAGACAGGTGGATCTCTGTGAGTTCAAGGTCAGTCTCGTCTACAAAGCAAATCTAGGACAGCCAGGGCTATGCATACAAACCCTGTCTTGCAGGGGTGGGAGGGATCAATCAATCAATCAATCAATCAATCAGGTAAGTGCTGCAGAAACACCCCCTATGGTACAGGGGCTTAGAGAAGCCTGTTTTTTTTGGACACACTCCAGTTTCTCTTTGATTTTCTGATCTGTATGACAACCTCCCTCCTCAGGCTCAGTCAGTGAATCGTTTGTGCTGTAGCCATCATGCTGGTGGCCCCGATGTCTGCCTCGCCTCCCTCCCACTTGCTACCCTGTGAGGTCCTGTGCACAGGATGATCTGTGAACCCGATGGGCCCGCAGAGGAGTGATTCATCGGTCCACTCAACATCTCCCTGTTGGTGTGCCTCCCCCATCATCCAGCCACCTCCCACAGAAAGGAACCAGCAAAACATCTCGCAATCCCATTAGCTGAAGGGGATGAAGGGCCAGAGAGCCAGCAGTAAGGCCCCTAAATAGAACTCACAGTACACTTTTAATCATCTCACTCACCACGACCCGTGCCATTATGTAATCCCGACATCGCTGACTTTTTTTTCTGCATTGTAAACAAACAGCAAATACACTCCAAAGCCATTTACTGATGACTCCTGCCTCGATCCAGGGCATTTAAACACGCACGCCTTAGCTACTTTGCCCCTCTCGGTTTCCTGCAGTCCCTCCCCCGCCATGGGTCTGCCCTGTCATTCTTATTTTTGAGCTAGAAGAAACCTGCCCTTTCTAAAAACTACTCTAACATTCTCCCCCTGCCCCCAACATAATTTCCAAACAGTAAATTACATACATCTTGAACAAACTTTTTTTTTTTCTCCTTCCAAATGATAGGGATTAAACTCGCAGCCTGAAGCATATGCTAGGTACAGTTGTCCATGCTTTACATATGTTCAGGTGCAGTCTCAGATCAAGACCCCAGAGAGGTCCCTCTGCTCCATCCCCCCACTCATTGTCTGACTGGAATCAATCTTCCATTCTCTGTCACCACAGATAGCTTCTGTCTGTTCTAGAGCACTAAAATGAACTGTATAGTAGCGTAGTGCTCAGGACTGGGGCAGGAGGATTGCCTGATTGGGTGGGGGCCAGCTTGGACCACTGAGGCTCACTAGCTCCAAGTGAGATACCCCGTCTCAAAGAAATAAGGTGAAATAAGACAGAGTGTGACGGACACCCAGGGCCTTACTCTGTTCCATGAGCACACGTGGGTGTGCACATCATTCAAGCACACACGCATGTGCATGCACACACACAAGTGCACATAACACACACACACACACACACACTAAATTCTCACCAGCTGGACTTTTTCTCCATTCCACTTTCTCTGTCACCAACTACAGGCTAAACCAGTTACCCCAGTTTCTGTGAGGAGTATGTTCCCACAACCTACAATATCCCTCCCAATCTGATAAGGCCTCCCAAATTCTAGGCCTCTTAAGCACTATGCCCCACCCTTAACCATTTCTAAGTTGTAAGTTCAAAGATCACTTCTGTGAACCTTCCTCAACTGCCTCAAGTAAGTGGAATCTGCCTTTCTCCAGCTCCCAATGGCAAAATAGCATGTGTTTTCTTATAGAGAGTTGATCTCCCTTTGGGGTTCCAGTCTTCCTGACCCATCTGTGTCTCTTCTTTAAAGTCCCTGAGGTGGTGGCACACACTTAATCCCAGCACTTGGGAGGCAGAGGCAAGCAGATCCCTGAGTTTGAGGCCAGCCTGGTCTACAGAGAGAGTTCCTGAACAGACAGAGCTACACAGAGAAACTCTGTCTCGAAAAACAGTCTCTGAAAGGAGGCTGAGGATTTGCATGATTCAGTGGTTAAAACACTTGCCCTTGACTCCCTGAATTACATGCCTGGATCCCATGGTCAAAGAGAGACACTCTCCCCCCCCCCCACACACACACACACACACAAAACTATTGCATACATGCACTCATGGGCACAATACACAATAATGACATCAATAAATGAAAATTTTCTTAAGCAACACCACCATCTTCTCTGGTCAAGCTACACGCCTCAGACTGCAGTCTAGGCTGAGAGGCCGGCTCAGAAATGCTACTTTAGTGCCACCTACTGGCCAGTGTAGTATGACAGTTCTTAGTTTCTCTCAATTCAGGAAACTCAAAATCTACCTCCCAACCCGTGTGTGTGTGTGTGTGTGTGTGTGTGTGTGTGTGTGTGTGTGTGTG
>JANHMN010000004.1:20400984-20452780 GCA_030674055.1 Rhabdomys pumilio | reverse complement strand
TGTGTGTGTGTGTGTGTGTGTGTGTGTGTGTGTGTGTGTGTGTGTGTAATACAGAGACAGAGGCAGACACAGAGATACCTTATGTGTTTCTGGGAATTAAACTCTGGTCATCAGGTTTGCAATGTCAGAGGACTTTTAGCCAAATTGCTGGCCCCACTTTGATAGTCTCTCACTGGGTCCTGCCTGTCGCTTACCAATTTGGCTAGGCTGGTCAGCAAGATAGAGAGAGCCATCTGTCTCTGCCTCTCCAACACTAGATTAAAGCACACTGGATCATGTCTGGTCTTTTACACAGGTGCTGAAATTCGAACTCAGAGCCCCACACTTGCACAGTACAATGGATAACGTCAGTTGTCAACTTGCTGAGATGTATCATCATTTTGATTAGAGACCTCTGGGATGACTATGGGGGACTACTCTGATTAGGGTAATTGAAGTGAGAATCCACCCACAGTGAACAGCACCATTCCTCATGCTGGGCTCCGAGACTATTAAAAAGAGGGAGGGGCCGACCACCAGCGGTCACTACTCTCTGCCTCCTGCACTGTAACCAGCCAGTTGCCTCAAGTTTCTGTGGCCCAGACTTTCCACCATGGTGGATTGTACCCTGAAACGGTGAGCCACAATAACGACCCCCTCAAGCCCCCTTTGCTGGGTGTTTCAGCGCAGCTGTAGGGAAAATAAGACATTTACTACCTGAGCTACCCCAGCCCTACCCAGTCTCTTTTCTTGCCTGTGAGACAGTCTCTCTCACAATGCCCAAGTTGGCCTTGAAAGAGCTATAAATCTGAGGATAACTTCAAACTCTGACCCTCAGGCCTTCACTTCACCCAAATACTGAGGGAAGAGTGGGAATGAGGGTGAATAGCCTAAAGCTTGTGGCTACCATTTCAGGCTGTGGCTTGTACTGAGAGCACAGGAAAGGTGGTGAGTACTGAGGAAAGGTGGTGAATTAAGAAACATCCTCTGATGTCCACACTCAAAGGACCCTTCTGCTGCTGTGTGGAAGGAACAGGGACTACAGCAGGCAAAAAAGAGAAGTGGACACTAGCCGAGAGGTTACTGCAGTCCCCAGGGTGAGGGAATACAGAAACTATGGCCGGCTGTGACCAGCCAAAATGTGCGAAGTAACAGTCCAGCGTAGTAGAAAGTCTACCGTCCACCAGATGCAGCCTAAGGAAGCTGTCCTCGTCAGGACTGCTATTACTGTCATGAAGTGCTGTGACCAAAGCAACTTGGGGAGTGTGGTGTTTGCATGAAAACTGTCTTCATAGGCCCACAGGGAGTGGCATTATTAGGAGGTGTGGCCTTTTTGGAGGAAGGGGCGGGGAGAGGCTTTGAGGTCTCAGAGGCTCAAGCCAGACTCTGTTTCTCTCTCTTTCTGCTGTCAGATCCAGATGTAGAACTCTCAGCTACTTCTCCAGCATCACATCTGCCTTCCTGCCAGGAATGTAATTCGTTAAAGCTCTCCAGCTGTAAGGCAGCCCCCATTAAATGTTTTCCATGAGAAGGGTTGCCATGGTCTGTTCACAGCAATAAAACCCTAAGACAGAGAGGCTTACATCACAGTTCATCATTGATGGAAGTCAGGGCAGGAACTCAAACAGGGTGGGAACCTGGAGGCAGGAACTGATGCAGAATAGAACCCAGGACCACCAGCCTAGGGATGCCATCACCCACAATGAACTGGGCCCTCCTCCATCAATCACTAGTTAAGAAAAATGCCTTACAGGCTTATCTACAGCTGGACCACTGTTTCAATAGAGTTTCTCAGATGACTCTAGCTGTGTCAAGCTGGCATAAAACCAGCAGCATAGAAGTGAAAGGACAAATTGTTTATTAATGGGATCAGGGAAAAGTTTGAGTTTGGGCCACAAACATGGATAAAATAGCTAATGACACAGCCATGCTGACAGCAGGACACTGCAGCGTTCAGGAGACAAATTTGGTCTGTCTAAATGTATTGATCTGTGATGGCTCGTATATGCTTGGCTCAGGGAGTGGCATTATTAGGTATGGCCTTGTTGGAGGTGTGACACTGTGGGCATGGGCTTGTCCTAGCTGCCTGGAAATCAGTCTTCCACTAGCAGCCTTCAGATGAAGATGTAGAACTCTCAGTTCCTCCTGCACCATGCCTGCCTGGATGCTGCCATGTTCCTGCCTTGATGATAATGGACTGAACCTCTGAACCTGTAAGTCAGCCCAATTAAATGTTGTCCTTATAAGAGCTGCCTTGGTCATGGTGTCTGTTTACAGCAGGAAAACTCTAAGACATGTGCCAAATCTAGGTGAAATTGCCTTGGGCTGTGGTTTATCTTTATTTTGTGTGTGTGCTGCACACACGTTGTGCCACAGTGTGCATGTGGAGGTCAGAGGATAACCTTGAGGAGTCAGGTCTCTTCTATCATGTAGGTTCCACCATGGCACTTAGGTCATCAAATTTGGTAGCAAATAAGGGTTCAGCACCCTTATCTGCAGAACCATCTTACCACTGCCCTGGTCTGGGCCTCTTTTCTTTTTTTGGGGGGGTGGGGTGGGGTGGGGGCAGCACAAGTCTTCATTATGTAACCATGTAGCACAGGCTGGTTTCAGTCAAATCCATGATCCCTCTGCTTACATCTCCCAAGTACTAGGGCTACAGTGCCCTCCATGTCAAGAAAGATGCCTTGCCAGGGTTCAAGTACACAAAGGATCAACGTACCAGCAACATCATCTGCTGCTGCCAGGCCAAGCCAGCAGACTGGGAATTGGCACTGGGAGGAGCTGGAGAGCTGATTTGAGGTGTCAGAGAGAACAGGAGAGGAGACAGTGAATAAGAGGAAAGAACGAGGTGAGTAAATAAGTAAACAAGACTGTAGCACGCCACCTAAGTTTATTCTTAAGACAAGGTAACCCAGGCTGGCAAGATGGGTAAAAGTGCTTGCCAGCAAGCCTGCCTGCCTGAGTTGGATGCCTGGGACCCACAGGATGAAGGAACAGAAACAACTTTTGCAGGTTGTTCTCTACACACACATATACCAAATCAATAAATGTAATATTTATTTATTTATCCATTTATTTATTTTGGTTTTTCTTTCTTTTTTTTTTTTAAGATTTATTTATTATATATGGGTACACTGTCTTCAGACACACCAGAAGAGAGCATCAGATCTCATTACAGATGGTTGTGAGCCACCATGTGGTTGCTGGGATTTGAACTCAGAACCTCTGGAAGTGCAGTCAGTGCTCTTAACCACTGAGCCATCTCTCCAGCCCTTATTTTGGCTTTTCAAGACTGGGTTTCTATATGTACTGAGTCTGAAACTCATTGGGTCGACCACTCTGAGATCGACCTGCTTCTGCCTCCCGAGTGCTGAGATTAAAGGCATGTGGCCCCACCATTCTGCTGACAAATGTAATTTTAAAAAAGAATGTTTGGACTGTTTGCATGTAGTATGGGCAGAAGCCAGAAGAGGGCGCTGCTGGATCCCCTGGAACTGGAGTTACTGGAGTGTCTGCTAGGAATGGAATTCAGGTCCTCTGAAGAGCAGTCAGTGCTCTTAAACATTAAGCCATCACTCCACCCCATGTAAAAGCAAGTTTTAAAAGTCCTAAGGAATCCTCCCGCTCTCACCTGCCCAAAGCAGGGATCCAGCTTTTTACAGGTGCTGAGGACTCTAACTCAGACCTCACACCAGCACGTCAAGCAATTCACCAAAGCGATCGTTCCAGGCCCTAAAATTAATTTAAAGCTCTATAAGAGAATATCACTGCCTTCAGCACCCATTTCCTTTTACAACGATGAAATTTACACAGAGGTTTGCCCAGGATCACACAACAGGGTGAGGATGGAGCAGAACACCTGAAAAGGCCAGGCTGTGAAAAATAAAAAGCAAAAGAGAAGCCACACTGGGAAGTCCAACTGTGACAGTTTTGTAGGTAGGACAGCATCCGACTCACCAACACGGTGCATGCACGGCACCAGGGATTCAACCTTGGTTTGTTGAAAAGCTAGGCAAGTGTTCTACTGCTGAGGACTGTTTTACATTTTGAGACGCTGCTCATGTTAACCTTTGAACTTGTGATCTGCCTGCCTCCATTTTCCAATCTGCTGGGTTCCAGAGCTGTACCACTTTCTGCTCTCAGCATTCTCTCCTAAAACTCTATAAACTCAGTGCATTCATTTCTTACTTCTTTCCCCCTGTGCCCAGCAGGTGCAACAGGGGTGTACAATACAGGCTGAATGACTCCATACAGGAAGAAATGAAACAGTTGACAGCAACACCAGGCAGAAAAGCAAAATTGGGAGTTTCCTGAGGATGCTGCTCATTTACAGAACAACTCGGTGGGGCTTTCCAACTCCCACCATTGAGAATTCTCATCTTTAGGGGTGCAAGAGGTTAAGGGGTGTGCCAAGATTGATGACTTCAGGTCAGTCCCTGGACTCACATGGTAGAATAAAGAACCAATTCCCCCCAAATTGATCTACACATACAATAAACAAAGGGATAAAAGGCATCCTCGCCTTCCAAACAAGGTGTCATTTGGCTAGGAAAGCTGCACAAGCACAGAAGCAGAACATGCTGAGCCCCCCAGAACTGTCCCGGCTAGAGGTTAAACGGACTGGCACAGCGGCAGAGCGTGGAACACAAGAACTGGACCAGCAGTGAGGCAGCTACCGGAACATGGTGGTAGTTCCAGAGTCTTCCAGAAGCAGGCTCCAGACGCAGGCGGGTGCAATCACCAAACCCCTTAGCTTTTGCAGAATAGCACCTTTTGCACGGGCAAAGCCTGCATCGGCTATTCCTAACGCCTCAGGGTTAAGGAGTTTCACAGCCTGTGGTGATTCAACTCTGAATGCAGGAAAAATACTTGGAATGGACTCCTCGGATCTGAGCACCTGTATTACCTACACTCTCATCTTCGGGGCATTTTTTGAAGACCCAAAGTGTTTGTATTCCCGTGCCAAGAAGGAACGGAAAACTAGTCCACTGCCATTTTCCATGGCAGGAATGGAAACCACAACTTGCAACATGCTAAAGGTTAAAAAAAATTAGGATGAAAACCAATCCATGTCTCCTAAGGCCCATGTTAGAATAAGGACAAATAAAAGTACCCTTCAATTTAAAGACTTTGTCACACAGCTAGGAAGGGGAGAAGTGAAATGTTCAAGTCTCCCTTAGGCTGAGTTAATTCTCTACCTAGATCAACCACCATGTTTAAAAAAGAAAAAAAAAAAAAAAGAAAAAAAGAAAAGAAAAAGGCTGAGCCAGGCCAGCCTGGTCTACCGAGTTCTAGAACAGTGAGAGCTGAACAAAGAAACCCTGTCTCAAAAAATACCAAAAAAGTGCAAACTAGCCGGCCAGGGGTGGTGGTGTACACACCTTTAATCACAGCATTAAGAAGGCAGAGGCAAGTGGATCTCTGTGCATTCAAGGACAGCCTGGTCTACAGAGCTAATTCCAGAACTTCCGGGGGCTACAAAGAAACTATGGGTGTGTGTGTGGGGGGGGGGGGGGGGAATCCATTGCACTGTCACAACACACACGGGTAGCTAGGGATATGGCTCAGTGAGGGCTATAGTAGTGTAAAGTTCTGGGTTCAATCCCCAACACTGAAGTAAAAATAAAAACTCTGGAGTCACCTTATGTTTCTATTGATTACAGCTGGGACAATTCAGCCAACAATATAAGCTGCAGAACTGATATTAACCCATGACATACCTGAACAAATGGAGAGACAAGCCACATCCTTCTGATTATAAATAGTAGATGAAGGAATAGAGGTAGTGAATTAACATTTGACCAAACCCACAGTAGTATTTGTTGCAGTCAGTAGTAATCCATAGATGCAGAAACTAGGGTCAGAGAACACAGCCTCAATTCTCTCCCTCCCTGCAAGTGTCTGCAAAGGGAAAACTATGTACAGTGCAGAGGTCTGGCAGACACCACTCTAACCTAGTGGTGTGGGTTTACCATTGGAAATCTTAGAAGCATCACATAATGAATACAATACACTGAAAGACAATGAATTGTGTGAGTCTCTTGTCAAAGAATAACCTCAAACTAGTAACAGAGTTATCCAGTGAATAAATACAACCTAAAGGCATTCTGTGACTGGCTAGCACTCCTAAGGTGTCAATCTGAGAAATAATGCCTAAAGCCAGGTGTGGTGCTGCTGGATCTGTGTACTCCCAGCTACTGAGGAAGCCATGACAGGATTACAAATTCAATGTCAGGCTGCACTTGCAGCCAAACTACCTCAAATAAAGGTCAGAAACATGACTCTGTGGCAGGCTACTTTATACATGGAAGGTCCAAGTTCAACCACCAGCACTGTGGAGAAAGCTAGGACTGAGAACTAAATGTTCTAAAACACAGAGGCAGCAGAATGCACTGTGGGATTCTAGATAGTATGCCGAACCAGAAAAAAGACAACAGGCACAATTTAAGTCTGTAGATTAGCTGATAGTGCTTTACGGATATTTACTGGTTTGGGTAACTTTATTATGGTTATGCAGAATGTTAACATTTAAAGGGAAGCTGAGTGAATAAAGTTCTATTATTTTTGAAAAAATAAGTTTTAAAATAGGACATGCTGGGAGTAGACAGCAATCAAATAATAACTAAAAATAAAGTGAATAGATTCATGCATTTTGTTAATATTCAAAATTTGAAATTCTCTGAACTCTTGACACCCATATAAGATTGCTTCCCCTCACTTTAACACAGGAAAGGAAGCACTGCTATCCAGTGTCTGACAATCTCTGATGACAAAACAAACCAAGCTGTGAGACTACTCAGAACAGGGCTGCCACCTGAGGACAGCCCTGAACTAGCTTTCAGACTACTCTTAGGCGACAGGAAGGAGCATCACCTGCTCCCCAGGGTCTCACATGGCCCAGGCTGGCCCTGAACTCACTACAGAACCAAAACCAACTTCCTGCCCTCACCATCCCCAGTACTGTGATTGATTACAGGTATGTCGCTACCATGTTGTTTTATGTGGTATTAGGAATTAACCGCAGAGTTTTGTGCACGCTAGGCTAGTACTGTACCAATTGAGCTACATCTCCATCCTGAGTATAACATTTAAAAAAGGGCCAATGTGGGGGTTTTTTAAGTTTTTTAATAGACCAAATCCAAGATTGTTTTTTTTTTTTTTTCTTTCCAGAGCTGAGGACCGAATGCAGGGCCTTGCACTTGCTAAGCAAGAACTCTACCACTGAACTAAATCACCAGCCCCCAAATCCAAGATTCTTAATGCCTCTAACATTCAACAATCTTGAGCCTCTCAATATTCAGGAAGGTTACAGCTCCTGCTCCTATTGGTCTGTTCCCAAATCCATGAGACAATTTCTATGTGATACGAAGAGAATGGGAAGAAATAGCTTAAATCACTATGGTGCTAACATTTTAAATTACAAAAAAAATTTTGAATAATCTCATGTCCAACCTAAATAAAGTATGAAAAAAACAGGTAAACCTGCTTTTCTCTGGATATTTTTCCAATTAAAGGCAAACTACTAAACAAAATGACCTATGAGAATCCTGTTAAACCTGGAAAGATGGTTCAGTGGTTGAATGCACTGGCTGTTCTTCTACAGGACCAGGGTCCAATTCCCAGCACCCACATGGCAACTCATAACTGCCTACAACTCAGGTTCCAGTGGATCTGACACTCTCACACAAATATACATGCAGGCCAACCACCAATGCCCATAAAAAACTTTTTGAAAATTAAATGTGAAAAATCTGTATATTCAAACTAACAAAAACACTGAGAACTCCAATATGGGGGAAGATATATTTTATAAGTTTGGCAGAGGTGGCTGGAGAGATGGCTAGCAGTTAAGAGCACTGACTGCTCTTCCAGAGAAAGGTCCTGAGTTCAATTCCTAACAACCTCATTGTGGCTCACAACCATCTGAAACAGGATCTGATACCCTCTTCTGGTGTGCATAAAGGCAGCGTGCTCATATGCATAAATAAATAAATCTTAAAATAAAAGCAGAAAAAAAAAATACGCAGCAGAAGACTTTCATGTGCCCTTGGTATACAGTGCTGACTACAATGTTAGAAACCAGTGCTAATTTCTCTCACTAGCACTAGGAAGCACCAGCTGACAGAGCAACGTCCCTGAGCTCCCTTACTTAGCAGCCTGGATGTGTGGAACAAAGCCCTGCATTTCAGTGTAACAATGTCCACAGTATTAAACTTTATTTCCAGAGTCACTGAGTATAGAGTTTTTGAACATGTAACTCTAGAATTAAGACATCTTAAGAGTAAAGACTCTCAAATGCAGAAAAGCCTTTTAAACCTTAGGGAAAACAAATTCCTCTGTGATCAAAGCTGCCAAGAGCAAACCACTAGAAGTTCACTTTTGAGCCCTACATGTCTGGGGCATACTGTCTAGCCTTATATTGGAGACACTTATATATTAGGATACTGGGTGCTATCTCTTTTTACTCAGGTGAGGTTCCTAGGGAATTAGCATAGTACCCGACACCATAAAACACAAATACTGTTGAAGGATTTAGCAGTGCTGTGTTTTCTCTATGGAGAACCAGAAACAGAGCATTATGAATACTGTCACAGCCTGGCTTACAGAAGTCAGGATTTCTAGTCCTTAGGTACAAAGCAAGCCTAAACTATGTCCTTCCAATACAACCTTTTTGTTAACAGGGTCTCATGTAGCCCAACTGGCCTTAATCTTGCTATGTCGTGAGGATAACCTCTGACCTTATCCATCCTGCTCCTGTCTAAGCGCAAGGATTACAGGCATGCAACACCATGCAAGGCCTTTAACACCAACTTTCTAAAACGAGTCGCTATTTCACCTCTCAAAACTCCTCACTCCACAGCCTCTCCCCGAAATACAGCAGACTCAAATAACACTGAGTGTACTAGACGTGATGCTCAACAGGGTCTCGCGTTTATTGAGAAGTGATTAATGGTAAAAAGAAAGGCAATGCCCTTTCCTCATTGGCTCAACAAGAAACTGAAGAAACATTCACTACATGTTTTACAATATTTTCTCTTCCAAAATGCATTTCTGAAAACAAGTTTTTACCACTGTTCTTAGCTTTGAAATCAAATTAATCCTGACTTAATCAGTATAATATACAAGAACAGAACATTTCTTAGGACTCCTAGTACTTTACTTTGAGTAACAAAGGGTCAGAGAAAATGAACCACCCTTACAGACACAACCTTGGGTAACACTGGTATTAAACTTTCCTAGACAAAAATTCTTCATAAAAATTTTCTTCCAGTTCGGAAGGGAAAAATCAAATTCCCACTTTCTGGGGTGGACACCCAAAATCTGCGCAACTCAAGTGTTCTCCAAGTGCAAATGTCAAAATGGGAGGAGGAAAGGGTTTAAAAATTAGAGAAAATTGTATGCACTTACGGACTTAAAAATCCGAAAAATATAGTAAAAAGACAAAAAAAAAAAAAAAGAAAGAAAAAAAAGCATTATGCTTTGAATCACAACCAAAGCCAAAATAAAAGGGACATTTTTTTTTTTTTACCTAAACTACCTAGAGGGAATTTTTGTTTAGGTTTTTCTTTTTTCCTTTTTTTTTTTTTCCCCATTTTCCAGTTAAGTCCTATGTCTTTTGTGAAATTCCAATACTTAAACTGCAAGTTTGCAATTGTCTCTGAAGTCAATGAAATTAAGAAAAAAAGTCCTAATTTTCTTGCAGGTCATCGTGTCCTCTTAGGATAAGCAGATGCAACCGTTGCTTCAGTCTATGCAGAACCGCTTTCTATTTCCCACGACCTTGACGTTCCTAAGGAAGAAAGAGTTAAAATAGTTAGCTAAAAATTATCTAAATTAAAACTTTATAGACTAGAACCTTCAACTTCTTATCACAAATAAAACTGAGTTATCTTATACACAATTTTTACAAAACTTAATGTAGCCAGTGTAACTGCATACACCTAGAATCCTAGTATTTGGAAATGCTGAGGCAGGAGAATGATCATAAATTTGAAACTAGTCTAGACTATGGAATAAGACCTTGTCTGAAAGGAAATAATAAACATGCAAACTCAAAACTATAAGGTTTTTAAAAGGAAAAGGGCTGTCCAGCTGTGATGCACCTCTTTGACCCAAGCTCTCAGGAGGCAAAGGCAGACGATCTCTGTGAGTTCCAGGCCAGCCTGGGTGGTCTAAAAAGTGAATTCTAGAAGAGCCAGAGCTGTGTTGAGAGACTCTGTCTCAAAATACAACAATAAAGAAGTGACCTTACGACTATGGTTCTGATGGTATGAATCCCCAATTGGACGTCCATGTCCCAGGTACTGTAAATATTAACAATCTCCTACTTTCACTTCAAGACTATAATTACTTCTGAGGCTTATTTTGTTGTTGTTGTTTAAGAGAGACATAACCCAAGCTGGTCCCAACTTGGAATCCTCCCTCCTGACTCAGCCCTCAGTATACTGGTATTACAGATGGGCATACAACACCAAACTATTATTTCCATCTTAAACTAAACCTCAAAATTACTTACCTGCCTGAGTCTATCTACCCAAGATGAAAAAGAACCAAAACTAATAACAAGGACTATGCAGCTACTGTACCAATTCTCTTCCTACATGTTGATCTTTGAGAGAAATTGTAAACTTTACTTGCCATTACTCAGGAGGTAGAGAAGAGACTCAGGGCAAACTGGATAGCCAAACTAGAATTGGGAAACTCCAGGACCAGCCAGAGATCCTGCCTCAATGCATAAATTAGGGGCAACCAAAGAAGATACCCATGTCACTTTTGGCCCCCACATACTGTATGCACCTACAATTTAAATACAAAGTACCTTACATACATATCTGAAAATGTCACATGAAGGTCCTACTTATCACAACAGTAAATGTTTTAACTAACCCACATATTCCAGTCTCTAGAAACCAGTTGCCATTCAAAAAGGAAAAGAAGTTCCATGTAATAGAATCGTAAGTTTTAATGTTCCTACAAGTTTTCTATTAAATTGTCCTAAAATTTCAATAGTGGATATTTAACAGTATGCATGAGAATAGCCCCCATAGCTCATGCTTAAATACCTGGTCCCCAGTTGGTAGAACTATTTGTAAAGGATTAGAAGGTCAGCTTTATTGGAGATGTTAATTGAGGGAGAAGGCTTTGAAACTTACTTCTGTGTGTGTGTGTGTGTGTGTGTGTGTGTGTGTGTGTGTGTAAGATTCGCTCTTAGCTGTTCCTACCACTGTGCCTTTGTTCCACCACCATGGACTCTAACCCTCTGAAACCTAAATTAAATGAATTTCTCTTAGAAATTGCTTTGTCATAGTGTTTTACCACAGCAAGAAAAAAAAAAGGTAATAAAAACAGACATACTGCTTACAGTAGGAAAACTGGTTTAAAAAGTAAAACGAAACTGTAGGCATAATGGCACAAGCCCAGCATCCTAGCACTCAGGATGCTCAAGTGAGTTCCAAGACAGCCAGGGCTACAGAGAGACACTGCTTCAAAATACAAACAGAAAACAAATCATTTAAATATTAGTAAGAAAAAAAATCAGAACTCAGGGTAGGATCTCAAGTATCAAGCTAGCATTTCAGTGTTAAAATTAAAGGAGCGATCTTAAATGCTCTATTTTCTTTTTTTTTGGTTTTTCGAGACAGGATTTCTCTGTGTAGCCCTGGCTGTCCTGGAACTCACTCTGTAGACCAGGCTGGCCTCGAACTCAGAAATCAGCCTACCTCTGCCTCCCAAGTGCTGGGATTAAAGGCGTGAGCCACCACCACCGGCAAATGTTCTATTTTCAATCACAGTTGTTTTTATATATATATTCCAAAATGATGACAATGCTAATAACAAACAAAGTTCTTATAAAGACTATAAAGACACTTAAGCATTTACACCAAAGCATCTTAAAAAGTAAATGATTTTGAAACTAGTAAATAAGTCACAGGATCTTACATACTAAATTATGTTTTAAAAGAGTTTTGAGGGGCTAGAGAGAAATGGCTCTGTAGTTAAGAGTACCGGCTGCTCTCCCAGAGGACTAGGGTTCAATTCCCAGCACCAACAAGGCAGTCATAACAATCTCTAATTCTAGTTCCAGGAGATCCAACCCAACATCCTCTTTGGACCTCTTTGTCAAAATATACACATGATACACACAAACACATCCAGGCAAAACACACACACACAAATTAACAAAGCTAATTATTATCTGAGCAAGGCAAGATTTATTAATAAGTATTTAAAGAGGTGAAACTCTAATAAGGAACAAGATACTCATAGTATCCTGCTTGTGGAAAAAAAAAACAAAAACCTGGATTTTAATACAATCTTTAAGATTTTATTTTATGTGTGTATAGATGTGCATGCCCCTTAGAGCCAGAGCTAAAGTATTTTGTGAGCTGCCCAACACAGGTGCTGAGAACTCAACTCAAGTCCTCTGAAAAAGTTCAGCAAGTTCTCTTTCAACTGCTGAGCCATCTCTCTGCCACCCCTTAACACAGGTACATAACCCAAAGTGCCTTGAAATTACAATTCTCTCACCTCATCTCCCAAGTGCAAAAGTTACAGGTGCACAGCACCACATCTACTAAAACAGTGAAGTGGGAACCCTGTGGGAGGTTATGCCTTATATGAAACGATCAAAATTCCCTATAACGGCATAAACTCTCCTAAAATCACTAAGATTAAAGCACATGAAACCAAATAATCCTGAATAAAAGAAAACTGCTATATGACATTAAGACAATTGGAACTAGGCACTATGACCAAGTGCCTGTGGTGTCATTTACTCAGTGGGCACTTGAACCAAGGTGTTCTTGGCCAGCATGGTCACAATGCTAAAGCCAGACAACTGCAAAAAGCTGTGTGTGGGTAATAAAACTGTATTGCCAATGTAGAATTTCCTGACTTGAGTAATACTGTGGCTATATAAGAACTGATTTGACAGGTGTAGCAAGCCAGCTTGCTTCAGGAATCTTGTCTCTCTGCCCGAGTAGAGGGATCCTAAAAACCACAAGGTGGCAGTGTTCAATTCTACTCTATGAAATCTCGAAGTACAAACACAAACCCAACTCTCCTTCTCCTTACCCTCAATGGATGCCACAAACAGCAGCTCAGGCCCAACTATGACACGGAGGGACGGATGGACAGACAGACAGACAGACAGACAGACAGGCAGGCAGGCAGGCAGACAGACACACAGACACAGACACAGACACAGACACAGACACACACACACACACACACACACACACACACACACACACACACACGTTTACTTTTATGTGTATAGGTAGTCTGCCTGCACAATTATAATTTGCAATCTGCAGATCGCAGAGAGCTTTCACTGACCAGCGAGAAATGAATTCTCAAAAATAAGCTGAAGAAGATCAACAGAGGAAGACACCTGACAACTGTACATGCAAGCAAGCCAACCCATGCAAACCCATACAAAATATTCTCTCTCGTTTTCTATGTATTCTTTGTGTGCTGTTTTAGCTGCCTGCTTATCTGTGTGTTATGTGAATATCGGGAGCCTTCAGAGGCCAGAAGAAAGCATTGGATCACCTGGAAATAGAGTTACAGATAGTTGTGACTTGCTATGTGGGTGCTGAAACTTGAACTTGGATCTTATGAAAGAGCAGCCATTCTCTTAACCACAGAGCCATCTTTCCAGACTCTTCTCACCTTTTAGTTTTCCTATTATTTTAAATACACATTCAAGTATAGTCCAACACTAGATGACCCCCACAAACTACAATTACAGGCAGCCCGACTTTTTTTTACTAGTAACCAAATTCCAGTCCTCTGTAAGAGAAGCAAGTGCTAAGACATCTCTCCAACCCGTTTTCATTTTTACAGACAATGTTGGTGACACAAACTGAGGGTTTCAACCTCCTAGATAGTGTGCTACCTTTCCCAATTCTGTATTTGTTTATTTTTTCTTCCTCTACTTTTTTTTTTCTTTTTGTGGTACTAGAGATTGAGCCCAAAGCTTTGCACATGCTAGGCAAGCTCTACCACTAAGCTACACTCCCCAGGCCTCTCTCTACTTTTAAGTGCTCATAAAACACAACTGACTCATATTCACATTCACTGAATATAATTTTATTAACACTAAAAATGTGATTATCCCCCCCCCAATAAATCTGAATAGTTTTGAATAGTAACCAAGTTGTACTCAAGTGCTGTGAATAAGCCCAGCAGTGCTGACTGGATGACTCTAACAGAATGGCAGACTACTACTAAGCTTCTCTTCCACGGGTCAAAGAATACAGCTTCATCAGTTTCCAGCTTTAAAGGAAGGCTGAAATAGCTTATGAAAAATATCTTTTATCTTCCCATCCTCTCTTCAGTCATGTATCTGGCTAAAGTTCTGGGAACACCAGGATGAAATAAACATATTCATTAATAACTTTTATTTATAGCATGCTGACTCAACCTATAACCTCAGCATTCTGGGGCTAAGGCAGGAAAAAAAAATGCTATGAGTTCAAGGCTAGCCTGTACTAAACAACATAGTCAGTACAAAAACATACATATAAACCCCCTCACTTTCCTATTGTCTCATTTTCCAAGACTAGTATTTGGTAGCCTAACTCCTATAAACATTTCATTGAAACAAGCTTGAAAGCCCAAAATCTGTTCAAGTCCCTGAGTAAACGTGACAATTTCTGGAGCTGGGCAGTGGTGGCACATGCCTTTAATCCCAGCACTTGGGAGGCAGAGGCAGGTGGATTTCTGAATTCGAGGCCAGCCTGGTCTACAGAGTTGAGTTCCAGGACAGCCAGGACTACACAGAGAAACCCTGTCTCGGGGGGGGGGGGGGGACAATTTCTGAGGTGTTCTATAAAGTAGAACTTTTTAAGTAGAACTAAAAGTAAAATTTTAAAGTACTACTTTTAAACTGAATGAAACTGTTTGCCAAACCTGACTATTCTCAGAATCATTACTTGACCCTCTACTAACAAAGAGCTACATGTGAATTGCAACAATTTCACAAACAATTTTATCAGGCAAGGCACAATGGCACAAGCCTATAACCCCAGTAGTTGGAAGTGGAGGCAGGATCATGTATGTTCAAAATCATTCTCAAACTCTAAAGTGAACTAAAGGCTAGGTTGAACTAGAGTAAAGCCTTTCTCAAGCAAATAAATACCCCTACAACTTTAAAGCCACAAATCTAAGTCACAGGATATCTAAGGGGCACTCAATTTTCAAGTTTAAAACTTACAAATGAAAGAGAGGGACAAGATACTGGAAAGATGGCTCCTAACACCTATAGGGGTGGCTTAAAATTATTTATAACTCCATCCATACATATCTGACACTTCCTTTCGGCTTCTTCAGGCTCTCATACACATGTGACATATAATCTCTCACACAGACATTTTTAAAAAAATTAATTAAAAGACATTTCAGAGCCAGAGGCAATGGCCCCACCCACACAGCCTCACTTGTTCTGGAGACTGAAGCAGGATAACCATTTGAGAGCAGCCTAGACAACAGGAGGAGAGAGGGAGAGGAAAGACAACTCTTTCCATGCTTTGTCTCAAACTCCTGACCTCAAGCCTTCTATCTGCATCTCAGCCGTTGAAGAGCAGGAACTACAGATATGACCACTGTACATGGGTCTTCATTTATAAATCTGTAAGAAATGCCTAGAATGCTTCTTTCTCTAGTAAAACTTAAGTAACTGGAGGTTCTGAACCTAGCTATAGAAATAGCGTTAAACCCTTTCAAACAACTCAAATGTTATCCTGGGTTGTAATCCCAGCACAGAAAACAACAAAAACCCATCTCAAAGATACCAAGAGCCAGAAGAGCCAGGTATGGTGAGAGGCACACCTTTTCCCAGGGCTCAGGAGGCAGAGGCGGAGAGTTCTGGCCTGTGAGTTCCAGGAATCCATAATCCAACAGTGGGGGCGGGGCAGGGCAGGGAGGGAAGGGTGGGGAGAGAATATGAATGAGAATGAATTTGCTCAGCAGTTTGACACACCGCAGCTATAGGGACTAACAAACACCCTCTTCCAACCTCCAGACACTGCACATACTTGGTGCACAAACAGAACACAGGCAAAACAGCCATACACATAAAATAAAAATAAAGGTTAAGCACACACACAAGAGGACCCGTAAGACAAGCTCAGCAAGTGAAGGTCCTTGCTTCAGAAATCTCTGAGAACTGCTGGGCAGTGGTGGTGCATACCTTAATCTCAGCACTTGGGAAGCAGAGGAAGGTGGACCTCTGAGTCCAAGACCAGCCTGGCCTACACAGAGAAAAACAAAAACAAAACAAAGCCTGACAACCAAATCCAATCTCCAAAGCCTACATAAAAGCGGAGGAAGAGCCAACCTCAAAAGCTTATTCTCAGACCTGCATGTGTGTAGTATATTCCTCCAAACACACACATCAATGCTTTTTTCAAATTTAAAAAAAAAAAAAAAATTAAATCAGTATCTGTAGGGGATGAGGAGGATTTATACTGTGACGCTCTCTCCACATTTGTCCAGTGTCCACCTCCTTCCTTATCCCTTTGCTGGATGGACCTTAAGTAATTTTTGACTAAATGACCCAAGAACTTATCTTATGTTCTAACTAAGGCTCTGCCAATGAGATGACATAACCTTATAGTTTGTGTGTAAACTAGGAATAGACCTCAGCCTTCTACTCAGTCTTGTGACATCTCAGCAATTTGCATTCTTTTTTTACTCTTCCTGCCTATCATTAAATCACAGCCCTTGAAACTTTCATCAAACGAACTCTTAATTCCAGGAGACCTGGCCCCTTTTCTGATCTCTTCACGTTCCTGCATGTATGCAGCACAGACACATTCAGGCTCAGATATACAGAACTAAGTATTTTTTAAATTATTTACTTATTTATTTTACTTTTCTGTCCCGTGGAACTGGAGTTAAGATGAATGTGAGTTATCATGTGGTCAATTGAACCTGGCTCGTCTGTTCTTAAATCTTTTGAGCCATCTTTCCAGTTTCATAAATATTTTCTTTAAAGTTCATGTAGGGTGCAGTGGCCCACACCTTTAACCCAGCGCTCAGGAGACAAGAGGCAGATGATCCCTGTGAGTTTGAAGGCAGCCTGATCTACACAGAGAATTCTAGCAAAACAGTGAGAACCTGTCTCCAAAATAGATAAATCTATAAATAAATTCACATGAAGTCAAATCTTGTATGAAAAAGTGATAGAACTGAATTTGTATATTTAGCAAGCACTTTCTGATGTTTGTTAAGGCCCACAAGAGGACTGGGGATATAACTATGCTGGTAGTATTCGGTTTGTAGGCACACAGTGCTGGGTTCAAGCTGCAACACCACATAAAATCAGGTATGGTAGCACAAGCCTGTAATCCCTGCATGCAGAAAGTATAAGAGCCACAGTAAACTCAAGGTCATCCTTTCATCCTTGCCCCTCAGACAAGTTCTGGGCTATATGAGATCCTATCTCAAAAATTATTACAACTGGAAGTCCATGAAGGTTCCAGGGATTTCTCCCATTGTCTAAAAAACATCCAGAGATACTCAAGTACCTCACAGAAAATGTCACAGTATAAAAGTCGATGATAAAGAAAATGCTAGTGTTTGCACACAACCAACACAAATTTTCTTGTGTGATGCTGAAGATAGAACAGTACTTTGAAAATGCTCTGCCAACATTTCACCACTAAGCAACATACCCTGTTACACTTTATAATCACCCCTAAATGACATAGTATAAAATGTAAATGTCTTATAAATAATTACTATAGTGTTTAGGAAACAATGACAAGTGAAGGAGACTTACTACCTCAGGGCCTTGTGTATGTACTAAATACTCAACTACTGAGTTAGACACCAGACCTTATGTATTTCTAATCCAATCAGCTGAATTGACAGATACAGAAACCACAGCTAGAGAGAGCAAACTAAGTGCAAATCAGTTAGAAAGAGCAGTTTCCTCAATGTCCAACAACTCAAACTTGGATTAGCCTTTAAAAAAAAAATTATTCATTTATTTTTACTTATGTGAGTATGCTGTCCCAGTCTTCAGACACACCAGAAGAGGCCATCAGATCCCATTACAGATGGCTGTGAGCCACCATGGGGGTGCTGGGAATTGAACTCAGAAGCACAGTCAGTGCTCTTACACTGGGTCATCTCTCTAGCCCCTCAGGGGTAAATTTTAAAGGTAGTTCCCTCCTCCACATTTTTGTGTTTCACGCACATGGACAGCTAGCTGAGTGTGTTGTAGGTGTGCTTGTCTATGCTGGAGGTGGACATCAAGTATCTTCCTCTATCACACTCCACTTTTTAATAAAAGATTTATTTTATTTTTAATTATGTGTGTCAATGCAAGTAAATGCAGGTGCCCTTGGAGACCAGAGCACTGACCTTGAGCTGAAGCTTTTGGGTTTGTCAGCCACCCAGCATAAACTCAGGTCCTCTGCCAAGTGCAGTACAGTACATGCTCTCAACTGCTGAGCCATCTCTACAGTTTTTTTGTTCCACCTTTTAAAAAAAACAACAGAAACATGGGGTCTATGGATTGAACTCAGGTTGCCAGGCCGACACAGCACTTCACCCACTGAGCCGTCTTGTTGGCCCAGTGTCAGCAATGTAACATACACTGTTGTGAAGCATTTCAGGTGACCTCATGTTCTAATTATCCTTAACATCAGGTCTGCTGTGGCTTGTTTACTCAGCAGGGTGCAAAGTATTACCCAGACAGATACTTGCACTACCTTTGTTGGAGCTATAGTTGTGTCCAGAAGGGGGCAGCAACAACTTTACTGTCAACCTCTGGCAAAGGAACCATCTAACCTGCCACACTCAATGCTTTTCTTCTTGGCTCATCTGCAGACTTAAGGGTCAATAGTAAATACAGAAAAGCAGATCAGCATCACCTCTGCTTGCTTTAACTCACTAGTTTTTTTTTTTTTTTTTTTCCTTCTGAGTGACAATCAGGTCAACAATGGCTCAGCAAGTAAAAGTGCTTGACACCAAGCCTACTGACTCTGAGTATGATCCCAGGGAACCACAATGCTATCAGCAAACTATAGCAGACGGTCCTGATCTACACATGCACTGTGGTTCATGCAAGCAACATGTATATACAAACACAAAATGATAAAGGACAACAAATAGAGCAATAGGAAACCCTTTATCACACAATCCTTTGAACTCCCTTTAGAATTCAATGCAATGCTTCAAAAGCTGTAGCAGCCTCTACATCATTCCAGCAGATGTGTAGGACTCTGCCCATCCCCCCACTAAACAACCCAACAAAATAGCAAAGATGCTGAACCTGCAGAATTTTGTTTTCTTTTTCTTTTTAAAGTTTTATGTATTTAATGTATGAGTGCTCTGCTACATATATATCCACCTGTCTGAAGAAGGCATGGGATCCTATAGATGGTTGTGAGCCACCATGTGGTTGCTGGGAATTGAACTCAGGACCTCTGGAAGAGCAGTCAGTGCTTTTTTTGTTTTGTTTTGTTTTTTGTTTTTTGAGACAAGGTTTCTCTGTGTAGCCCTGGCTATCCTGGAACTTGTTACTCTGTAGACCAGGCTGGCCTCGAACTCAGAAATCCACCTGCCTCTGCCTCCCAAGTGCTGGGGTTAAAGGCGTGCGCCACCACTACCTGGCCAGCCAGTGCTCTTAACCGCTGAGCCATTTCTCCAGCCACAGAATTTTCACTCACATTCCATTCCTTTTTTCCCTTTAGATCAAGAGTGCCATGTAGCCCAGGATAGCCTCAGAGGTAACTCTGAATTTCTGATCCTCCTGCCTCCACCCTTCCAATACTGGTATTAGAGGTACGGGTCACTCTGTTACTCAGTGCTAGGAGCTGAACCCAGAATCCTGGGCCATCTGAGCAAGCATTTCACCAACAGAGCTACACTCCCAGACAGTGGGAAAAGAGAACCAACTCCCACAAGCTGTTTTCTGACTTCCACATGTGTTGAGTATACAAATACACCCACAAATAGAACTGGATGTCCATTCGGTGGGTCTAAAGAGGGAACTTCAAAGTGTTAAGTAAGGAATAAATGAAAACCAACAGTAAGTATGGTATTTTTCTTTTCTTTTTTTTCTTTCTTTCTTTTAAAAAAAAAAAAAAAAAAAAGTTTCACTGTGTAGCCCTGGCCATCCTGGAAGTCACTGAGACCAGGCTGGCCTCAAACGCACTCCATCCACCTGCCTCCTGAGTGTTCTGTGTAAAGGCATTTGCCACAATGCTGGGCAAGTATGGTAATTTCTACACTAATCATTTAAAAAGAACATATAAAACCTGTATGCAATATCTTTCACCTGCAATCCTAACACTTGAGAGGATTCATTAGAAAGACTGATGTTGAGTTTGAGGCCAGCCTGAGCTACACAGTTAGGCTGTCTCAAAGAGTAAAATCAACCAACATGTTTTTTTGGTTTTTTTGTTTTGTTTTTTCGAGACAGGGTTTCTCTGTGTAGCCCTGGCTGTCCTGGAACTCACTCTGTAGACCAGGCTGGCCTCGAACTCAGAAATCCGCCTGCCTCTGCCTCCCAAGTGCTGGGATTAAAGGCGTGCGCCACCACTGCCCGGCAACCAACATGTTTTAACGTATTACGAAGCCACTAAAAGAGATGTTCTGAACCAAGTCAGTGAGATGGCTCAATAGGTAAAGGCAAACCCAGAGACCTACACATACAATAGAGAATCAACCCCTAAAAGTTGCCTCTAACCTCCACTTTCATACATTGGGGTGTGCTTGCTCTCTCTCACACAATTAAAAATGTTTTAGATACAAAGTTAAAAAAAAGTTACAAACCAAGACATGACTGGCCTGTAATCCCAGCATTCGGGTGTAGAAAAGAGGTTCAGAAGTTCAAGGCCAGCTGGGCTAGAGACAGGGGGTTGCAGGGGTGAGGTGGGATGAGAAACCCAAAAGATGTAAATATTCACTAAAAATTACTAGAAATATAAAGCCAGACAGATGCAATGTTTGAAGGTTTCAGGATATTGAATTATATCAGGTGACAGATGACTCTATAATAATGATTGGCAAGAATAGTGGTCTATACTTCAGTGTGGTCTGCCAAAATACAAGTCTGATTATGGGTCTTTACAACCATTGTGAGGGCTGGAGAGATGGCTCAGTGGTTAAGAGCACTGACTGCTCTTCCAAAAGTCCCGAGTTCGATTCCCCAGCAACCACATGGTGGCTCACAACAGCTATGATTTCATCCTCAGTAAGTTTAAGTGCTTTTTAAGTTACTGCATTCCTGCCCTACTCGCCATCAAGTCTTCAGTCATTTGGTAAATAATACATAGGCACAAACATGTAGAGAGAGCCTTGATGAGCTGAGTTCCATTCTCATGAAACTTTCTTGGAAGTCTAATAAAATAAACTATTAGGAGATTGCAGTCAGTTATGCATGGACAGAAGAGGAGCAACCAATAGAGCAGGCAATTCTGACTGAAATGGAAATAGCTAGCAGTGAGACTTCCTGAAAACCCCATAGCCTCTTCCCACAGAACATCAAAAGGCAACGGGACACAAATATAACCAAAGCTTTAATTTTTACCCGGTGTTTTGTTCACCAGTCTGAGAAGAATCAGGATACTCACTCACCTATGTCTTTACAAATGGTTTTGGAGATGAACCATTACCTTTTTATTTAAAGGAGGAGGATGCTGGGGATAAAACCCAAGGTTTGGTGCATGTTCCCCAAACATTCTATCAGAGTTACATCACTACCCATAGACTATTTAACAATTTTCATTACTACATTCATCCTAGGAAAAGTGTAAGGCTGGTCAGTTCTAAGATAAGAATCTTACACCCAACTATGCTATAAGGTTCATTATCAGAACTGAGGTTGACTCAGTAGAGCTCTACCTTAGTGTGAATAAAGCCTTTAGTTCAATCCCAAGCAATGTAAACAGGACATGGAGGCAATGGTGGTAGTTATAATGCCAGCACTTGGAAAGTGGAGACAGACAGGAGTATCAGAAATTCTAGCTCAATGGGTAAAGGTTCTGGCCACATAAGGCAGGATACCTAGTTTGAGTCCATGAACACATATAAAATAAAGGTAAAGAGAGAGAACTGTATCTGTGCTCCCCTACCCCCATGTAGGCACAGACACACCACACACACACAATTAAAACAAGCTTTAAAAAAACAATTGTGGTAGTTCAAACCGGTAGTATCTGCTGAAGGATACACTGGCAGGAGGATCACTAAGTTCAAGGCCAGCCTGGGCTGTATATTTATGGGGCTAGAGAGATAGTCCAGCAGCAGATAAAAGCATTTGGTTTTACAGAGGATCAAGTCCCTGCACTCACATGGCAGCTCACAACTGACCATAACACTGTGGTACACAGACATGTATAGGAGCAAAATACTTAAAACATAAATCTAAAAAATTTAAAAATAAACTAAAATATAAAAAAAACATATTAATTTCAGCACTGGGTATGTTGCTGCATGTCTTTAATTCCAGCACAGGCAAACAGATCTCTGTGAGTTCAAGGCCAACCTAGTTTACAAAGTAAATGCCAGACCATGGAGGACTACATAGTGAGACCCTGTCTCAAAAGTCAGATAAAAAAAGTTAGTTTCACAGATTCAAGGTCATTCTCAGTTAATGAGTTTTGAGGTCTAATCTATGAGACCCTTTCTCCCTGAACCACTCCAATGAATTTAATCCAATTTAGTCCCTTGACTAAAAGTCAAAATAGGGGGCTTAGCTCATTGTCAGACTGTTTTCCTAACATGCTCAGGTCTTCATTCCATCCAGAGAACTGGTTTTTTGTTTTGTTTTGTTTTTTTCTTTTTTAAGAAAAAAAAAAAAAAAAAAGTCAACCCTGGGTTCAATCACCAGCAGGACAAAAATTAAGTCAGCATAAATCAACAGTAAACTCCTGTTTCATGGGATCTGAAACCCTCTTTTGGTTTGTGTATGAACCAGGCCTGAATGTAATACACATACATACATGCAAGCAAAACACCTGTACACATAAAAGCTAATAAAATATGAGTAAGTAGCAAGCAAGCTGGAAAGATGGATCAGTTGTTAAGATCACTAACTGCCGTTCTTGAGAAACTAGGTTCAATTTCAACACCTACAGGGCAGAGCTTACAACTACCTGTAACTCCAATTTCCAGGACACCTAATATCCTCTTCTGGTCCTGCAAGTGCGCATGTGTTGCACATGCATAAATGCAGGCCCACACACATGAAGTAAAAATAAATCTTAAAAACCAAACCACTGGAAGGCGGTGGGGCACATCTTTAATCCTAGCACTTAGAAGCCAGAGACAGGCGGATCTCTCTCTATGAGTTTGAGGCCAACCTGGTCTATAGATTGAACCAAGAATACACAGCCAGATAAACCATTGAAAAGACCAACTGTGATGGTTTGTATGCTTAGCCCAGGGAGTGGCACTATTAGAAGTTGTAGCCTTGGATTAGGCATGTAACTGTAGGCGTGGGCTTTTAATACCCTCTTACTAGCAGCCTTCAGATGAAGATGTAAAACTCTCAGTTCTGCCTGCACTATTTCTGTCTGGACGCTGCCATGCTCCCACCTTGACGATAATGGACTGAAACTCTGAACCTGTAAGCCAACCCCAATTAAATATTGTTTATAACTTTTAAGAGTTGCCTTGGTCACGGTGTGTGTTCACAGCAGTAAAACCCTAACTAAGAGATTAACCTACCAAACAAACAAACAAAAACACAAAACAAACACCCCCACTATAGTCCTAAAATTTACAGATACATAATACCCCCAGATCAAATACTGTCTATTTCAAATAAATGAGTCCAGTTGCAATCTATTTTTCTATCACTCTTTCTACTTCATAAAGAAAAATCAAGAGAAAGGGGTTGAGTAATAAAATGTTAAAACCAAGAGAGAGCTTTTCTAATGTTCAATTTCTTGGTTCTTAAAGATATTTTATGTGCATGAATTTTTGTAAGAATGGATGTGGTGCACATGTGCCTGTTGGTTGCCCTGGAACTGTGGTTATGGATGGTTATGAGCCACCATGTGACTGATAGGAACTGAACTGATCCTCTGCAAGAACAGCCAGTGCTTTTTAAATGCTGATCCATTTCTCCAGCCTCTCTCATACTGTTTTAAAGTTTTATATAATAAACAGTAACTTTCTTACAGCTAGGGGTGTGGTTCATCGACAGAGGGCTTGCCTAGCATATACTTGGTTCAGTTATCACTTAAAAAAAGAAAAGTAAATAAAGTGAGCATTCAAAGAGGAAAACAAAATTCTGACAAATAATATTATCAACCGTCAGAAGCAGGTAGATTTCAGGGCAGGAACACACCAATTCTTGAAAATAACAAAAACCGACCAAAGACACAGACCAACTCAGACACAGAACTTTCATTCTTTTCTGTAATTTCATCCCCATGGTCCCTTTCCATCACACCATCACCTCAATTATCCCTTTGTATCTTTACAATTACCTGTCTATACCAGTTAAGTTCACACTGTATTGTTTCTGCTCTCCACTAATGCTCACATTCCTTCACACTAGGGTTCAAAAGACCAATTATACTCCCATAAAGCCTTAAGCTGCTAAATGACACCATTATTTACAGAGCTTTTATTAACCATTCAGTCACTACAATACTTTTCTGATCCTTTCTAATGCCTCCTCCTTCCCCATAGTCTGAATGATAAGCTCCTTTACCTTTTTAACACTTTCTTCTTCCTCTTGGCGTTTCTCATAGTGTGAGAAGTCATCAAAAATGGAAGTGGTGTGCTTGTAGCTGGCTATGATTTTCAACACCTGCTTAGCTTTTTCCAGAGGCACTTCCTGAGTGTCCCTAGAGTTGGTCACTGGTTTATTCTCGTTGTTCTCTAGACGAATGTGTCGCAGTTGGCTATTGGGAACGTCCTTCACAAAAATCCATCTGACATCAAAACGACCCTTCCATTTGTCCTGGGACCACACACCTGCACATGTGTTGTAGTCCACAGCAGATTTCATCTCTGCAACTCCACAGAAGTGTCCACTGCCGTTGACACTGAAAAGTAAGTACACGGGACCCTTCCCGTTCATGGAACGATAGGCGGCATCCAGTCTCTTGTTACCATGCTCTGTGCTGCACCAGATATTATACTTAATGGAGCGGTGAATATCGTCCTCAGAGTAGCTCTTAATGATGAAAACCCGGCCATGTTTCAGATTCCAGTCGAAATCTTTAGGGTTATAGTTATTAATGGACCGGAGTTTCTCCAACACTGGGTGAGGCTCGGAAGGAGTAGATCCAGAACCTGCCTGAGATTGTCCTACTCCATTACCATCCACCCCATTATGACCGAACCCACTGCCACGGTTCCGAGGTGCTACCCAGCGAGCTGGCTGAGCTGCCTGTTGCTGAACTGAGAGCTGAGCAGGCTGTGGTGGAGGTGGAGGCAATGGCTGCGTCTGTTGCCCTACTGATGTCTGAGCCACTGGTGGGCTATTATTAGCCTGTTGTCCTACAGGCTGAGGAGATCCCTGGGTTGGCTGACCTATATTTTGAACCAAAGCCTGTGAGGGGGCTTTTGCCACAGGACCCTTGTTATCCCAAGTTCCAATATCCATGTTATGCTTTATTGGGGGTGGTGGAAGACTTGATCCTGCAATGCCATTCTTGGTCTTCAGTTTAGGTTGTTGTTTTGCAGGCTTGCTAGCAATATCAGCCCAAGATGCTGGTTTTGGAGGAGCAATAGTAGCTGGAGGCAAACTGCTAGAAGCCACAATGTTACTAGTGATGGACCCACTACCAACAGCAGAGCCTACAACTTTTGGAACACTGCTTGCAACTTCTGTGCTACCTAGTTTCAGTGCTGCCATCCCTTGGTCTATAGTATTCATGCCAGGAGCTTTATTGAGGGTCTCATTGGCAAAAGCTGACTGTCCATCAATCATGGCTCCACCTAAGGAGCTGGGTGCATAAGCATAATTGCTACTATATCCAGAGCTTTGAGTAGACTGTCCCTGAGAACTGTTATTTCCCCATGCTGAGAAGTCAATCCCACTGGGAAAAAAATTAAAACCATGCTGACCAAGAAATGGAGTGCTACCTAGGGCTCCTGGTTGCCCAAACATTGCATCTGGTAGAAAGTGGGGCTCTCCGTTGCTCAGTTGTCCATAAGAAGTTAGATAGGGCATGGCTGTGTCACCTCCAGTAGACCAAGCAGCTTCACCCAAAGAATAGGAGAAGCCAATGGAGGGGCTGTAGTAACTGGGTAAGTAGGAGTCTGACATGGCAGTATATGCATTATTCTGTGGAAGGAAAAAAGGCAGATACATCAAAACAACATATATATATATATAAATAATATAAATTTAACAGGACTTTTCCTTCCACATCAATCACAACTCAAGGATTTGAGCCATCACTACAAAAGGGAGTAGCCCATTCACATGATCTTTCAGTAAACTTTCTGGCATTTTCAACTATATGGAATTTGATGTGATAACTGAACTGCGTAACCCTTTTGGTTGCTGGTTTTCACATGCTTTGTAGTTCAGCTGGTCAAACTTAAGGCAAGCCTCCTGCCTCAGTTCTAAGTGTTGGGATTATAGGCATGTCACACCATATCTGAGGTTCTGTGAAAACATGTATAGTCAAGCTGATAATGATACATACAGTAAATGTACATTTTGATGGTTATTCGTTTTTTGAGACAGTCTTACTATGTAGCTTTGGCTATTCTAAAATTTTCTATATAGACCAGGCTGGGATTAAAGGAGTATGCCACTGGGGCCAGACAGATGGCTCAATGGTTAATAACATTTGAGTACTTCCAGAAGATCCAGGTTTCGTTCCCAGCATACACATGGCAGCTAACAACCATGTTACTCCAGTCCCAAAGGATCTGATGTCCCTTTCTGTGAGTAATGCACACATGTGGTACATGACATACCTGCTAGCAAATACCCATACATATCTATATAGCTATAAACACACACACACACACACACACACACACACACACACACTTAAAAAAAAAAAAGATGTGTGCCACCATGCCTGCCAGTTGTTGCTTTAGGTAAGTTCTATGTAGCTGGCAAACCAGGCTGGCCTTATACTCCCAGAGATCCTTCAGCCTCTGCCTCCCAAGAGCTAAAATTAAAGGCTTTCGCCACCATGTCCAGCTTTTATTTTTCCTAACAGGATTTTACTCTATATCCAAAGGAGGTGAGGCAGCTTCTAACTCCTGCTAATCCAGGTCCAGTAGAGATGATGTATTTATTCAAACTACTTAGTTTTGGATTTAAAAAGTGGGAATTTTGCTGGATATTGGTGGCACACTCAGCACTGTGAGAGGTAGAAGCAGGCAGATTTCTATGAGCGTGAGGCCAGTCTGGTCTACAGAACGAGTTCCAGAACACCCAAGGCTACACAGAGAAACCCTGTCTGGAAAAACAAAAACAACAAAGGTGAGATTCATGGAAGATCGGTGTTGAGAGTCTCTGGCAAGAGCCAGACTTCATAGCACATGCCTATAATCCAGACTTCATGGCACATGCCTATAATCCAGACTTCATGGCACATGCAATTGGGCAAAGTGGGGGGGGGGGGGGGGGGATGGGAATCAAAGTAGAATTCAAGGTCTTTCTAAGCTATACAGTAAGTTTAAAACCTAACAAAATCAGAAATATCCAACAAGAACCTGATGACCTCTTCTGACCTCCACATGCAAAAGGCACACAATTACTGCACATACAAATACACAGGCAAATACTCAAAACATAAAATTAATAAATCCTAAAAATGAAGGCCAAAAGATATCTCAAAGGGTAAAGATATTTGCTATCACGCTTGATAAGTGGAGTTCAATCACCAGCACTCATATGGCGATGAGAACTGGCACCGTCGAGTTGTCCTCTGACTTGTACACACACGCTACGGCAGGCCCACACCCACATGATATATATATATTGATACACACACACACACACACACACACACACACACACACACACAAAGCTTGGTGAGATGGCTCAGTAGTCAGGCTCAAGAACCTGAGTTAGATCCCTGGAACACACAAAGCCAACTTCTGCAAATTGTTCTCTGCCCTCCACATCTGTATGGTAGCACACACATGCCCAGTTTGTTCGTTCGTTTGAGAGTGTGTGTGAGTGTGTGTGTGTGTGTGTGTGTGTGTGTGTGTGTGTGTGCAAGAAAATTTTGGAGGGAAGAAAAAAAAAAGAGCTACAACTTTCAAGTTCTAGTCCAAATGTCTAGTCTAAGCATTCTTCCCTCATAAACTAACATAGTTCACTAAGTAAACTATACAATAATTTGGAAGGGAAATAGTGGTTTCCAAAGGACTTAAATATAAAATTATGTACACTTACTCTTCAGATCAAGGATACATTATTATTATCATCATCATCATCATCATCATTTGAAAAGCCTTAATCATTCTTGATCTTAGTTTGTGTTAGTTTTGGGGTTTTTTGCAAAAAAAAGAAAGAAAGAAAGAAAAGAAGAAAGAAAGAAAGAAAGAAAGAAAGAAAGAAAGAAAGGAGGAAGGAAAATCCTACAGAAATTACTGGGCATATACCTTTCATCCCAGCACTGAAAAGGCAAAGGCAGATAAATCTCTATCACTTAGAAGCCAACCTGGTCTACATATACATAGGTCCAAGTCAGCCTGGGCAACACTGTTAAGACCCTATCTCAAAACTATATGAACCACACAGTGTACAGAACAATCAAGTGAAAAACAAGAGGTGTGTAACACTGATCCCCATAAATACATAGCCCAGTTAAAAAGTCTGCCTTAGTTTTAATAGTTCCAGTAATATAAGGCACTAATTACTTACCAATCCACTAGCTACCAATAGGTAGATCTGACCTGAAGAGACTTGGAAAACTAAGTACCTTAGTACTCAAACTTGTATTACCAAGGCCAGCAAACAATATAGACTGTATTCTTTAGCTTCTAAAAACATCTATATAATAACATTTTCAATTAATGGAGTGTGATAAGGACAAGTATGGTGCCTTATGCCTTTAGTCCTAGGATTCAGGAGACAGACAAGCAGTGGCTAGTTGAAACTACATATGACAGAGACTCAAAGAAAAAAGAAAGAAAAGAAAAGGAGAAAAAAAAAAAGATTTAGCATGAGGCCCTGTATTGGACATAGCACACATATTCAATTAAAAAAAAGCCTCACAAATTACCTTTTTCCTTCTTTCTTTCTTTTTTTTTTTTTTCTTTTTGAATCAGGGTCTTACAATGTAGTCATGGCTAGCCTAGCATTCTTTTGGGTTGCATTTTTTGTTTTTTTGTTTTTTTGGTTTTTTTTTAAGATATAGTTTAAACCTCTGTGTAACAGTTCTGGCTGCCCTGGAACTCACTTTGTAGAGCAGACTGGCTCACAGAGACCCACCTTCCTCTACCTCCCAAATGCTGAGACTAAAGACTTACATCACCATGCACAGGTTGGCCCAGAATTCTTAAGAAACTCAAAAGATCCGCTTGCCTCTGTCTCCCAAGTCCTTGAATTAAAGGTATGAGGCATAATACCCAGCTCTGTGAACTACTCTTGATGATATGCCACAAGAAAAACAAACCAGCCACACGTCTTCAAGGTCTATAACCACACCTCAATCTTTAAAAAAGTCATTAAGCTTCAGCTTCTCTAAGAAAAACAAAACATTCTTACTGGCAGAGCTTATACCACGATACAGGTGAATGGCTATACATGAAAGGCAAGCTCACACATGCCACAGAACTCAAAAATCCCAATTACACAATACTTTATAACAACTACCTAGAATGGGCCCTAAATGCTCCCACTCTGTCACAATGGTTAGGAAAGCCGACTGCATCATTAACAGCAACTCGTCTACTTCTGTCTGCTTTTTTTGATTGGCTATTTGGCCAGTGTGGAAACTTTTTGTTAATCACTTCCTAGATAGTTTTTGGACTCTCAATGTGAAAATTTTTTTTTTCTCAAAATCTTATGGAACAATCAGGTCCAAATCTTAATACATACATATATGCCAAGTTACTGAAAACCAGCTACAGTTCTTTCCTACAGAACAGGTTCAAATTTTTATATAAATATCCCACGAACTTCTTAATCTATGCTATAGCATCTTAAAATCAAAATCTTCAATTCTTTTGGATACATTTATCTGTGGATTTATGTTAACTAAAATTCTGTGGCTATCTTGAGATGGAAAAACAAAGTTGATGAATCAATTTCCACACGTACAGTTCATATTAGGAGTATCTAAATACATATGCAACTAATCTTCCCATCAGAAATAGTAAATGCATCTCAAACTTTTTTTTTTTTTTTTTGGTTTTTCGAGACAGGGTTTCTCTATATAGCCTTGGCTGTCCTGAACTATCTCAAACTTTTCTTGGTGGCAATGGGGACTATACTAGAGGAACACACTAATGCATAAACCTTCTATCACTGAACCCCTAACCCGGCCCCTACCTGTCTGAGTGTCAACTGTGTTCAACAGTGTTTTAACCTCCTTCAATTCCATTTCATAAACACATCAGCCAAAGAGCCAGGAACAAAGTTGTTCTCTACAGATACCAAAGAACCAAAACCAAGCACCCCACTCTGTCTCACTTTGAAATAGTTTTAATATAGAAAGAGCCTCATTAGAGACCAGAGGGATAGTAGTTTTGTGTAAGTGAAGTTCAGGTGATTACTCACTAAAATTTCCTTACTACATTACCATCCCAATTTTCCTAAAGACAAGGCTCTGTTTTCTTTAGAGCTTGGGCTAAACACTGAAAAATATTCAGTTGTGCACTGATCCATTCCTGGCAAGCAAGGGGCAATTACTCATGCCGGTATTACTGCTCTTATACAGCGAATGTTATCAGTGCTATGGTCTCAACTCAGTGCTATGCTCTGTTGACCACACAACGTATATTTCTAATAAATGTTTTATATAATAAATTAATAAGTTATATTAGTAGAGTCAGCCACCAACACAAAAGTGGGACTGATAGGGCGGAAAGAGTACAGTGTACCCTCAGATAATATAGAATGATCAACTACTCACCGGCCTTGCCTGTGGGCTCAAGTAAGGCTCGAAATCATCATCATTTAGTCCATCCTTTTGATGCACAGAACCATTTTGTACTAGAGGGGAAAAGTCAAATTAGTAATGTCCAGGTCTGACGAGCTCCCTTCCAAACCCATCAACTTACATCCTCACCGGAAAGAAACTATGCTAGTTCAGAGAGTCACTCACTTAGTTTGAAACTCCGGGGAAATAACCAAGGCTGAATGAACACCAAGGCAGAAGCAAGATTCGACAGGGAAAAAGTGTCTTCATCCCAGAGCAAAGCTGATCTTTTTTTAAAAGGTCAGTTTATTGGCTCCTTCGAATTTCAATTCCCTCCAGCTTTCTCTACCCCCTTCACATGTGAGTTACTTCCAGAAAGTGATCCACGAGGAGGAAAAACAAAGGCTTCCTAAGACCTACGGAAAACTAAGGACCTGATGCTTTTCAAAATGCATTCCACCCCCACCCGCTCATGAATTACTCCTTGTTAACGAAAAAGCTGCACGCCAGCTGCAGGGACACACCAAAAGGGTCGAATACCCCGCGCGAGGCACCTGCGAACTGAGCGGCTTCGGAAAGGTCCTTTCCCCGGGGCGCGTCCCCGAGACACCGCCCCCACTGCCCGGCGTACCCCACCATCCCGGCCGGAGCGGGGCTTACCTTTGTTTCCTTGACCTTTTGGTCTCTGGGGGAGAAGGGACCGTCGCCGTGCAGCAAGTCGTCCGGGAAGAAAACGGAAAGGGAAAGACAAATGAAAGTAGGGCCTGAGCAGGGAAGAAAGGAAAAGGGCCTGGGGGGACGCGTGGTGAGGGGGAGGCGGGGAAGAGCGCTAGGCCGGCGAGTCAGCCCGGCAGCGCCGGCAGCGACACGAGGGAAGGAGAAGGAAACGAGGAAGGGAAGCCCGGGCCGCTAATGGGAGGGAGCGCGGCGCGGCCGGCGAGGCCCGGGGAGGAGCGGGAAGAGCGGGCCAGGCGGGGAGGCTCAGGGCGCGGCCGGCCTGAGGCCCGAATCCCGACCCGCGAGAGGCGCCGCCGCGGCCCGGCCAGGAGCGGCGGGCCCCGGCCTAGTCCGGCCCCGTCTCGCCTCACACAATGGCCGAGACATGCGGGCTGGGCCTGTACCTGCTCCAAGAGGCTGCTGGCCGACATGGCTCTCGGATCCTCACTGGTAACAACGGTGGCTGACTCCTCGTCAGGACGGCGGCGGCGGCGGATGAGCCCCGGCGGCGGGAGCAGAGGGCGCGGCGGCGGCTTTTGTCCCTGACACTCGGAGCCTCGGCGGACGCAGCGAAGACACAGCGCGCGGCTCGGGCTCCGGCTCCGATTCAGCGACGCTCTAGCCGGGGAGCTCAACGCCCGTCTCTATGCTCTGGCGCGCGCACCCTCTCCTCACAGCCGGAATGTGGGAGCCGAGCGGCAGAGACGAGCGGCGCGCGCGCTGTGCGAGCGCTGACTCTCACATTCACTTACCCACGCGGAAGGGGCCCGGCGCGGAGCATCTCGGGAAGGTAGAACCGTGCCCTTGGCGCCCTCTGCTGGGCTGGAGGAGCGGAAGCGGCGCGCGCTGTCTCCCCGCCCCCACAGCCGCTGCTTTGGGCCTAGGAGCATTGGGTGGCTGGGGTCGCGACTGTAGTTTTTTGACAAACACCTAGAAAAAATTGCTTTGTCTTAAGAAAACACGGAAGCTCGTTTCTTAATGTTGCAGAGGCTTCTGCTACATGCAAGACTTGAACCCTAATTCGTAACTGCATTTGATAACTCTCCCCCAATTTGAAAAGGAACCAGAAGAGAGGTCCTAAAAGCTCACAGGGAAAACTTCATGGAGGTATGGAGGTCGACCCAGAAGACACCTTAGCCCTTTCTTAGGACTATTGTCACCTTCCTTCCTCAGGAACTTGAAAAAAAGCACCCAGGAGCAGTACTTCCACTAAATATTAAAAAGCCAACCCTCATTGCCCTGCACACAAGACATTTATCCCTTTGGCTTTTGAGGGAGAAAAAATACACAGTCCCTTTGCAGAGAAGTCGGTGACCCCAAAATAATCTAGGAAACTCTGGACTTTATTTCCAGGTAAAAGACACATCACGCATAGGCACACAATGTCGCACATACTTCCACGAAGTCTGTCAGACCCTAAGAGGAAGTATTCTTGATCTGAGGACAGGAAAATGAATACTATTCCAGTACATGCTGTGTGCGGGACATTATCGTTAAGTGCTTCCCAACACATTAAACTTAGAGACTTTAGACAAGTTCAAAGTGGCTATCAAACAATGTTACAGCTGGGAAAAATCGAGATTAAGAATGCTGCCAAAGTTACCACGCTATTAAATAGATTGTTTGTTTGTTTGTTTGGGGGGGGTCGATACAGGGTTTCTCTGTATATCCCTGGCTGTCCTGGAACTCACTCTGTAGACCAGGCTGGCCTCGAACTCAGAAATCCACCTGCCTCTGTCTCCCAAGTGCTGGGATTAAAGGCCTGTGCCACCACCGCCCGGCTTAGATCTGTGTTTTTGACACAAAGAAGAATATAATATCATCCTGCAACAGCTCATAAAGAAATCATATATTCATGAACTAAGATCCAGAGGACATCCAAAGAATGAGCCAAGACATTTTTGTTTGTTTGTTTGTTTGTTTGAAAGGGTTTTTTGTTCGTTTTTTTTGAAACAGGATGCCTCTAGCTGTCCTCCAACTCACTAGGTAGACCAGGCTAGCCTTGAACTCATATTTCTGCCTGCTTCTGCCTCCAAACTCCAAAGTGATGTTATCAAAGGCATGCACTGTCCAAAGGTATTTTTAACTAAAAAAAAAAAACAAAACAAAACAAAAAAAAAAACAAAAAAAAACAATCACTCTATACAGGGATATTTAATAGTAAGTTTTGTTATTGCAAACAGTAGACACCTGAGCAATGCAATATTGTTAACCTAATACCATCTGCTTGCTAGATAAAGAAGATTTTGATTTGACAGACTCAGGAGAAAAAGCCAAGATTCTTAGATTCTACTTCATAAATTGCTCAGAGTGCAAAGCGTCTCTTTTCTACTTATACTCACATCTATAGCTTAACTGAATAAGATCAGGCACCAAAGTTGAAGAACTCAGTAAAATGTCAAGTCTCAGAGTGGAGATCCCGCTAACTGAATGAGGAAAGCCTAGTAAAGCTTTTTATGCAAGATAATTAGCCAGCCAACCTCATGGCCCAGATTTATATATAAACTATATCAGCAATTGCTTACACTTGGAGGCAGCATGATTTTGTAAAAAGAGAATTAGACTAGAAGTCATCTCCTGAGGGAGAGAGAGTCTAAACATCGGTCCCCCGAGGCCAAGTATAACACTAGGAAAATTATTACACCTGTCTCAGATTCCCTCCCTTAAGACAGAGCATAAAAAAATTAATAAATAAAAAAAAGACATTGGATAATACTATCTGCCTAATCAGTTTGTCACAAAAATAAAGGTTAAGAAAAATTGAAAACGCCGGGCGGTGGTGGCGCATGCCTTTAATCCCAGCACTTGGGAGGCAGAGGCAGGCAGATTTCTGAGTTCAAGGGTAGCCTGGTCTACAGAG
This sequence comes from Rhabdomys pumilio, assembly GCA_030674055.1. Classification (NCBI taxonomy): domain Eukaryota; kingdom Metazoa; phylum Chordata; class Mammalia; order Rodentia; family Muridae; genus Rhabdomys; species Rhabdomys pumilio. The sequence continues at coordinate 20,418,178 of JANHMN010000004.1, read as the reverse complement.
TGAGTTCCAGGACAGCCAGGGCTACACAGAGAAACCCTGTCTCGAAAAACCAAAAAAAAAAAAAAAAAAAAAAAAAAAAAAAGGAAACAAGAAGAAACGAATAAGTTGAAAACATTAGGAAATGTTTGGTATGCTGGAGGTTCCTTTTGTGCTTTTGTGTGATCTCCTTAAGGAGACGGGAGTGGGAGGGAGTGCTTTAGACAGTTTCTTCAGGTACAAGGAACCTTGATTAACTCCTGTGAGGTCACCTTTTCTGCAGGAGTTCTCAGCTGATTGCTAAAATATCCTTGTGGGGAAGAGTAATGCTAACTCTAGGTTCATTTACCAGATTAGTTTCTCAGACTCCTAAATAAACAGAACATAGCAAACTGATATGTTTAATCCCTGGGAAGCAGGAAGCGAAGGCTGCAGTGGGTGGTGGTATTTTAGGGCGTGGAGGGTACTACACAAGGACTGAGGTTCGGGTCTAGTCGAGGCTCTGCCACTGGAGTGTTTTAACGGCATCTACTGAGCTCTAAGCAATGTGCCAGGGCGAAAGGCTTACAGTTCACTTTCCCTTGGAGTTTATAGACTGGTTAAGGACATTGAGAACATGCAAATAGTTATTCAAAGTGACTCAATTACCGCTGTGCAAAGTGCACAGAGGAAGTGCAGGCAAATGACCTCTTCAGAAGAGCTTGGAAGTTTTCACTGAGGAGTGAGCTGTAGCCCAGACTTGAAGGACCATGAGTTATTAACCAGACAAGGAAGGAAGCTAGCAAGAGCACATGATGTGCAAAGACCCTAAATGAGGAAGAAGCAGGCACAGTAGGGACTGATAGGAGGTTGCCAAGGCTGGCTCAGAGGGAGGGTGGTACCACGTGAGACTAGAGAATTAAGCAGAAAAGCCAGCCGCAAGGACCTTGTTCTTTGGCTACACATTTTGGTCAGCCAATAAAAGGTTAAAGGTATAGTAAATCCCAGTGCATTGTGGGAAAAGAGAGATTAGGGATTAAAAGATCATGACACTAAATCTAGGCCAAAAATAACGGCAGCAAATTCAGTGTAGACTAACTTGTAAACACAGTAGAAATCTAAGCAGCCATGGGGTAGAAGGGGATGCTTATAATACCAGTAGGTAGGAAGTAGAGGCAGGATATCTTCAAGGGCAATCTTGCCTACATGAGAGTCTCTCTAGAATGTACGGGGACTAGAGAGAATCTGGTCTCCATATGCACCACATACATGTGAAATACACACATACATACACAATTAGAAATAAAGTAAATTTTGCCAGGTGTGGTGACACATCAAAGGTGTGAAATACTGTGCCTAGCCACTGAATTCATTCACTAGCCCAGGTAGACCTTGGATTTATAATCCTCCTGCCTCAGGTTCCCAAATAGCTGGGATTACAGGCTTTTTCTATCTGATTTTGTTCTCTACTGATTTTTGTTTTCCTTCAGTGCTGAGTTCCAGGCCAGCCTGGTCTACAGAACAAGTTCTAGGACAGCCAGGGCTACACAGAGGGACCCAGTCTCATATACACAAACATATAATGAAAGAAAGTCTTGCCGGGCGGTGGTGGCGCACTCCTTTAATCCCAGCACTTGGGAGGCAGAGGCAGGCGGATTTCTGAGTTCGAGGCCAGCCTGGTCTACAGAGTGAGTTCCAGGACAGCCAGGGCTATACAGAGAAACCCTGTCTCCAAAAAACCAAAAAAAAAAAAAAAAAGAAAGAAAGAAAGAAAGAAAGAAAGTCTTGGATTCAGGATTCCGTTAGGAATCTAGAAGAAGGAAGTAAAAGAAAGGAATGAATCTTCACAGAGGCCTGTGGTGGCAAATGGGCATAATCTGAGCACTTGGGAGGTAGAGTGAGATTTAGGGAGTGGGCAAGGTTAATCTCAGCTATATTTATTACAAGTTGCATGGAGCAGGGGCTACAAGGAACCTTGTCTCAAATTTTATTTTATTTTATTTTATTATTTCATTTATTTTTATTTTATTTTAAGGAAGTATCACACTATGAAGCCCTGGCTGCTAAACTCCCTATTTAGATGAAGCTGGTTTTGAACTCACTCATCCACTAGTCTCTGATTCTTGAGTGCTGGAAATAAAGGTATACACCATTATACTCAGAAAAAACAAATCTTATTTTGAGACAAGGTATTGCTTTATTTATTTATGCCATCCCAGCTGGCCTAAATTCACCCAGCCCTGCAGTCAAGCTAGGGTTAAAGGTATATGCCAGGATGCCCAGCTCAGAGTCTATTTTCTTCTTCTTTTTTTAGTATAGCCTGGGTCAGAAATAGGGGCACATGGAAGTTAGGGACAGGCACATCTCTGAGTTGAAAGCCAGCCTGATCTATATAGCCACCTCTAGGACAGCCAGAGCTACATAGAGAGGCCTGTCTCAAAACAAAACAACAACAAATAGACATAAAACAAGGCAGAATGAACAAAAATAGGAAGGAGCAGGAGGAAGTGGCCATCTTCATAGGGTGGGTGGTTAAGGAAGCCTCTAACAAGGCAGCATGTGCTCAGAGCCTGGAAAGAAGTGAGCAAAGAAGCTGGGCAGCTATCTGTTGGGTGACATTAAGAGACTGCAGAAGCAGAAGCATACACTGCCCAGATCAGGAGATATGGGTTGGCCACAGGGAGCTGAAGCCTGTGAAGAGGCCAGGCCCCCAGTAAGACATGTCTCAAGGACTCTGAGGAAACACTGTTATCAGAACTTCTGGTAGCAGTTGGGATTTTCTTCTGTTTGAAGCAGGGGCTCACACTGACCTGGCTAGCCTCTGACTCAGTATGTAGCCAGCACTGTCTGTGAGATTCAGGTCCTTCCTTGGCCGCCTGAGTGCTGGATTTGTAGGCACTCGATGCAGCTGACTTTCAGTTTGGATTTCTGAGCACCGGTCTTATCTGGGATTGCAGGTGTAGCCCACCAGTGCCAGCTACCTTTACTAGTTTATTACATACTCATACTCATTGACCATCCTGTTCTCACACTAGTGACAGATCCATATGCAGCCTGTGCTAAGCTGTGGCTCTCAGGAGACTGGAGATGTGTGAGAACCCAGAGCAGTTCTCCAGGCAGAGCTCTGACACAGCTGAGCAGCTTAACAGACGTTATAGGGATGAATGTCGTCAGGTAACTGTGAAGAAAGAATGCTACCCAGCAGAAGTTATTTATCCAGAAAATTAAGGTGTGTCTTAGCACAGTCCATGATCCTGGGAGAGAATGAAGCAGGCGGTAAAGATAGGCTTTGTAGGCGTGTGGTGTGTGTGTTATGTTCATATTTGTATATGCAGCTATATATGTATATGAAGATACACCACACACACACACACACACACACACACACACACTTGCAGGTACACATGTTGTCATGGTTTGAATATGCTTGGCCCAGGGAGTGGAACTATTTGGAGGTGTGGCCTTGTCGGAGTAGGCTTTAAAACCTTCACCCTAGCTTCCTGGAAGTCAGTCTTACACTAGGAGCCTTCAGAATTCTCAACTCTGCCTGCACCATGCCTGCCTGGATACTGCCATATTCTTGCCTTGATGATAATGGACTGAACCTCTGAACCTGTAAGCCAGCCCGATTAAATGTTGTCCTTTATAAGACTTACTTTGGTCATGGTGTCTGTTCACAGCAGTAAACCCCTAACTAAGACACATGTATATACAGATACATGTATATGCAGGTACATATATACATATACATATATGCAGGTATGCATATCACATGCACATATAGAAGTCTGAGGAAGATGTGTCCTGTTCTATCCCTTCTTTTTTTTTGGTTTTTTTTTTTTTTTTTTTTTGGTTTTTCGAGACAGAGTTTCGCTGTGTAGCCCTGGCTGTCCTGGAACTCACTCTGCAGACCAGGCTGGCCTCGAACTCAGAAATCTGCCTGCCTCTGCCTCCCAAGTGCTGGGGTTAAAGGCGTGTGCCACCACCGCCCGGCCCCTTCTTATTTTCTTAAGACAGGGTCTCTCACTGAACCTGGAACTAGACTCACAGCCTCTGACCCTTAGCAACACGTCTGTTTCTGCCCACACAGCAGTGAGTTATATGTGTGCACGAGGACATCAAGCTTTTGGCATGGGTGCTGGAATTCCAATTGTCCTCAAGCTTACAGAGAAAGTACTCTAACCCAGTGAGTTATCCTCCTGGACCCAGATATGCTCTTCGAATCTGTATGTTCTGGAAAACTTACTTTGTGTACACAGTACATGGCAAAAGGTGTTTCAAAACCAGATCTGGTGCAGACTGGTCATTACCGTTTCTTAGGAAGCTGAGAAAGTTCAAAACCAGCCTAGAACCCCCCCCCCCCTAACAGTAAAGAGGTCTGGAGCCAGTAAAATGGCTCTTGTCAATCATAATGACTTGAGGTCAATTCTTAGAAACCACATTGTGGATGGCAAGAACAGACCTCCAGAAGTTGTCCTCTAATGTCACATGTGTGCTCTGGCCCTCCTACGAACATGAAAAAAGATGCCTAAAAAGAGATAAGAGATCTGGGGCTATAGCTCAGTAGTAAGGGGTTTACTCTATCACATCCCAGGCCCTAGGTTCAATCCCTCATACTGCACAAGATGATAATAATAATAATAATAATAATAATAATAATAATAATAATAATAATAAATGTACTTAGTTCAGTAACCAGTGGTGTTAGACTGGGTTTTTTAGCCAGTGAAACTGATAGTATGTAAATATATACTTATATGTTGGAGTCCTGACAGTGCCTTTAGTTTAAAAAAAAGAAAGATTGTTTCAAAATGTCAAATATGCAGGTTGGAGAGATGGCTCTCTGTGTAGGAGCATAGGTTACTCTTTTAGAGGTCCGGGATTCAGTTCCTAGCACCTATACTCACACCCATCTGTAACTGGAGATCCAGGGGACCTCATGTCCTTTTTTGGCCTCTGAGGGTGCCAGGTACTCACAAAGTGAGTATAATTTGTACATGCAGACAAAATACTCATACCCAAAAAGCTCGTGCTCTCTCTCTCTCTCTCTCTCTCGTTCTCTCGCTCTCCCTCTCCCTCCTCCTCCCCCCCCTCTCTCTGTGTCTCCCTTTCTTTCTCTCCCTCTTACTTTGTTCTCTGAGACAGGGTTTTTCTGTGTAGTCTTGGCTGTCCTGGAACTCACTCTGTAGACCAGGTCTCTAATTCAGATTCACTTGCCTCTGCTTCCCAAGTGCTGGGACTAAAGGTGTGCGCCACCACTGCCCAGCCTTAAAATATTTTTAAAAATAAGTTAAAGTGGACAAGTGGAGCTGAAGAGATGGCTCAGCAGTTTAGAGTACTTGCTCAAATCTAAGACCCACGTTTAGTTTCCAGCACCCACATGGCAGCTTACAACAGTCCTTAACAGAGTCCTTAAGGCACTCTGTTTTAGCATCAGGCACTTGTAAAGTGAGTATCATAAATGCAGGCCAAACACACACATAAAATAAAAATAATAATTAAAAAAAAAAAAAAAAAAAAAAGCACCTTCTTGCCTGGCGCTGCCTGCAAGGTGGCTACCATCGCCATCGGTTTTGCGGCATCAAGGCTGCCCTGTGGCCTCTGGTGAAGTCCAGAATCGTCAAAAAGAGGACCAAGAAGTTCGTCCAGGCACCCGTCAGACCGATATGTGAAAATTAAGCGAAACTGGCAGAAACCCAGAGGCACTGACAACAGTGTGCAGAGAATATTCGAGGGCCAGACCTTGATGCCCAACATTGGTTAGGGGAGCAACAAGGAAATCAAGCACGGACTACCTAGCAGCTTCCAGAAGTTTCTGGACTACAATGTCAAGGAGCCGGAAGTGCTGCTGATGTGCAACTGTGCTGAGATTGCTCACGAAGTGTCCTCTAAGAACCAAAAAGCCATCTAGAGAGGGCAGCACAGCTGGCCTTCAGAGTCACCGATCCCAACGCCAGGCGTTGAAAGTGAATAAATGGCTTGCGTGCATGTTTTGTGTTTAAATAAAACCACAAAAATTGCCCCTCCCACCGCCAAAAAAAAAAAAAAAAAAAAAAAAAAAAAAAAAAAAAAAAAAAAAAAAGCAAAGGGGCTGGAGAGATGGCTCAGCGGTTAAGAGCACTGGCTTTTCTTCTAAGGGTTCTGAGTTCAATTTCCAGCACCCACATGGTGGCTCACAACCATCAATAACTTTAGTCCCATGGCAGCCAATGGCGTCTTCTGGTGTGCAGATGCAAAGGCAGATAAAACACTTATATATATAAAATATATAGATACATGAATCTTAAAAATATATTAATAAACAGAAATGGGACAGGCGGAGTTATTAACGTGGCAAAGCGTGAGAATCAAACTATGGCTTTTTAGGAGCTGAAGAGAAAAGATGATGCAGAAGTGTGGCTTGGAGATTCCGAGTTCTCTCCGGATGTCCTTCTCAGTCCTGAGCAGAGAGAGGGACAGAGAACAGACTGAGAAGAGGAGAGACCCCTGGAGTCCCTGACAAACTTGGTTCTGGGTATTTACTTGAAACAGGATTTCGCTTTAGAACCTAAGCTGACCCCAAATTCACGAGCTCTTCCAGCCTCCGGCCTCTGCAGGAAAAGTTGGGTTACAGGTAGAACACACCACACCTGGCCATCTTGGGTGTTCATTAGCATATTATAGATTATATGAGAATTCTCAGCTGGGGCCTTGTGCGTGCTGGGCAAGGGCTTTTCAATCACACTGCTGCTTCTACTCTAGGATTCCCCAGGAAAGAATTATTCTACGTGGAAGGGACTTGCCTCAACTCCAAGTGATCAATTACTAGGAAATCATCTGGAGGTGCAGGGACTGGGCTACATTAGGACTTTCTGTCACTGAGTTTAACCTCAGGACTGACCAAAGCAAACCACAACTTCTTTTTTTTTTTTTTTTTTTTTTCAGGATGGGATTTCTCTGTGTAGCCTTGGCTGTTCTGGAACTCTCTGTAGACAAGTCTAAGTCTCAAACTCAGAGATCCAACTGCCTCCCAAGTGCTGGGATGAATGGTTTGTGCTACCAACACTTTGTGCTTTATTTCAGAATCCAACCTTTTTTCTAGGAGTAGGGGCAGGGAGGATTCTTTCCCACCTCCTAGATCGTCCTCCATTATGGATCAATGACTCCATATTTCACAACAGAGTTTTGTTGCTTATAACGTCATCCGAAGAGACGGTTCAGTTGAGAGCATGCATTCTTCCAGAGAACCTGGGTTGGATTCTCAGCATCCACATGGTAGCCGACAATCATCTGGAACTCTAGTTCCAGGGTATCTGAAATGCTCTCCGACCGATACCAGGCATGTGTGTGGTGCACATACATACTTGTAAGAACATTTATACACATAAACTAAAATAAATACATCTAAAACAAACAGATGTCTTCGGCCAGCAAGATGGCTCAGTGAGTAAAGGAGCTTGCTTGCCTTGCTTGCCAAGCCTGGCAAACTGAACTGGATCCCTGGAACCCACATGGCGAAAGGAGAGAACTGGCTCCTGAAGGTTTTTCTTTGACAAAGATACTGTGCACCCTGGCATCACACACACACACACACACACACACACACAATGTACATTTTTTTTTTTGTAAATAAAATCAGTACTCTCCATATACACTTACCTTCAGTGTCTTTAATGAAACGGGACAAAACATCAACATTAAAAGAATCATCTGATATTAATTTCCAAAATACTTTCATTTATATTAGTTCCCCCTCCTACTATGGCAGGGAAGTACACACCAAAGTGGTTGTGAATCTTGAATGTCTATTGTCCATGGGGGAGGGGGGATGACACAAAAGCAGAGTAACTTTTGGTTTGGGGTGTGGAAGCCTACATTTCTGGTTTGTGAGACAGGATCTTGAAACATTCTATCCTCCTGCACCTGCCCTCTAGGGCTGGGGTCGCAGGCATGCATGCAACACCACTCTTTGGAAGACTAGAAACTGAGGAGTAACAAGAACCAATTGTGGTAGCGTTAATCCCAGTGCCTGGGATTAATCCAGAGGCAGATGGACCTCTAGGAGTTCAGAGCCAGGCTGCTCTACATAGCCAAGTTCAAGGGCAGCTAGGGTATGCAGAGATGACAGTTCAGAGATTCACCTTCTACCAGAAGAACTATGCTGTAGATTAAGCCCAAGGCCCCATCCGATGGTTACCAGCTCAGGTGTAACTGAACTGGAGCACACACCTTCTCCAACGGACTGCCTCAGAGTAGCTGAATCCATTTATACCCCAAGCTGAGTGAGGTGTTTGATCCTTTGTGCTTAACTCCAGGCCAAAAGTCCATAGCTACACTCACCTCAACATAATGTACTATCTCACCAGCGGTGACTTCACCTCTGACTTTGCCAGCTTGCTGAAACCTAGGAACTAAAGACTCAGAGTCCTTCTCAATGCTTAAGAGAAAAAAAGCATCACAAAAGAAACAAATGACATTAAAATATGGTTGACTATTCACTATGGCAGTGGTGGTGCACACTTTTATTCCCAGCACTTGGGAGGCAGAGGCAGGCAGATCTCTTTGAGTTCGAGTCAGCCTGGCTACAGACTGAATTCCAGGACAGCCAGGGCTACACAGAGAAACCATCTCAAAAAACCAACCAACCAACCAAACAAACAAACAAAAAGTATGGTTAACTGCAAAGATGTCTGGGTATGAACTTCTTGGGAACGGGGATTGTCAGCAAGATCAGGGTCTAGCACAAACTCTGCACCTTCATAGTACTTACTGGGGCCTTGACGACGCAATCAATTGGCATTCAGTACTTATACATAGACAGTACTTACAAATGTTTATTTAATGAATGGCTAGAGAAAAGATAGCTACCATCAAGTCAGCCTGAGGAGTAATTTCATTGCAACTGCCTATTCACACATCAGTAACTTGCATGTGTATCACCCCATCTAAAATAATCTAGACCAGGGCTGCGAGAGGTCTCACCCCTACAAGTATCACAGCAGCTAGCAATGACAGCAATTGGAAGACCAGAAAAATAACAAAGCTCGTGTAATCCACCCGCCAAAATGTTTTTAAGTAAACAGGCTCTGTCTGAAGAAGGAGATCTGACTCTGGAAGAGTGATGCTCACACGACCTTTAATGCTACAACAGCAGAAGAGCAAAGACAGGACCTGAGGGAGCCTGCCTCTATTCTCTAGGATGCCTCCCATGTCCAGAATTGGTCCACCCATCTCTGGAAAAAAGAAATGACCTAAAGGGCACAACAGGGATGAGATGTGGCTTTCTAGGTTCAAGTAACAGTTTCAGTCTGAAAACTGAAACTTTTAGGGCTGGCAAGATGGCTCAGTGGATGAGGGTGCTTGCCACCAAGCCTGGCAACCTGAGTTCAATTCCCAGGACCCACATGGTGGAAGGAGAGAACAGACTCCTGCAGGTTGTTCTCTGACCTCCACATACATACCATAGCAAGCTCTCCATCACACACACTCACACACACACACACACACACACACACACACAGATAAATAAATGTAATAAACATTCCTATGTAGTTAACAAAAAGTCTAAGGAAGCTAGAAATAAATTCCACTTCCTTCACTAAAAATGTAAGAGACCAAAAGCTTGTCCTAAACAGAATATTTTTGAGACACTATTCCATATATCCCAGGTTAATCTTGAACTTGCTATGTATGACCTTGAATTTCTAAGTCTCCTGTCTCTACTTCCCAAGTGTTAGGATCAAAAGTATGTGCCCCCATGCCCTTTATTTCCTGCTGGAGACTGAACCCATGGTTTCACACATGCTAGGTGAACAGTTCACCAACTCAGTTCTGTCCCCAGCCTAATTAATATTCTGAAAAGAAAAGTCCAGTTTTAAAGCTGAAACAAATCTGAATAGAGTTAAGAAATCGAACTCTTAAGGGTCTTCAGAGTGACCCCCAAGGGCTTCCCTGGAGACATAAGGCCATCTAAGAGATGGGAGGTGAAATTTTTGGTTGCCTACAGGGTTTTTAAAACCTGCAGGTAAAAAGACAGGTTTAGCAGGCATCCTTTTCTATTTTTTTTTTAAACTAAAGCCAACATTTTACTTTTAATAATAATAATAAATCCTCCAACTCCTAAGCTGTATGCTTTTCTGACCTATAAAGTCACCTGGAGAGTGTCCATATTTTCACTAATTATAATAAACAATATAATTAAAGAAATCAGAAACTGTTCATTCTTCCCCAAACCCCGAAAAGAACTAAAGAAAAGGGATCACATCAGAAAAAGTGACCTAGTAACTCTGAATGTACAAACAGCATTCAGGAAGAAGCCCTACACCCAATGTTACTGATACTTCTGTCATATTTCTTATGACGCCACAATGTCCCTTTCCCAGGAAGTCCAGCTCACTCAGGAGACATCTAGTCCACGCCTCAGGAAAGGCTGGGTGTGTTACCAGTCTTCCCTGCCAAGCCTAAGCCATTTTATGAGTTCTGTATCTCACAGAAACATCTGTGGTATAAACAGTAGAGGAGAATGTCAAGGGAATGAAGGCAGGCAGGCACCTGTCCCTGCTGTCTGCCGAAGGGCTGCAGAGCATGGAATCCAACAGACTAAAGTAAAAGAAGGGGAAGCACCAGGTGAATGACTGCTTTTGGTTCCAAAGTCAAAACATGTACACACGTACACACACACACACACACACACACACACACACACACTTGTGTGCAGGGCTCCACTGAAAATAGCAGTTAGTCTGCATGAGGGACTCTGCCATTCCTAGAGTCAAGAAACAAAACTGATGACCTTGGAGCCCCACCTCCATGACAGCCACAGTCAAGAACTAACAATTTATACCACATCACAGTCTGCAAAGGAATGGACTAACAACCCTCGGTGAGGAGGACGAGGGCTCTGACAAGGCTGGGGGCAAAGTGAGCTATCCCAAAAGCACAGCTGTGATAATCTTTTGATTGCTGTGTATCTTTCTGTAATCTCTGGCCTCTTCTAACACTGGTACCCAACCCTCAGAGAGCTGGAGAAGCATCACATGCACCTCTGGAAGACCATTTCTTGCCCTCTCCTTGTCAAAGGGCTCCCCCCTTTAAGCTGCTGATCATGCTCCTTCTTACACTAAGCAGAGGCAACTTCCTGTTGTTTCAGTTTTGCACCAGCGTCTGAGGCCCTCACATCCAGGACACAGAGGCAAGTATGCTCCTGTATTCATAGCAGAGCTGGTCGTCTTGTGGTGTCAGATCTGTGTTCCAGGGTCTCATCAATGCAACTTTACAAGAGAGAAACCATGCAGGTATACACAGACAGACTACTCTGGAAAGGATTTCTGGTTATTTTTGATACCTCCCCTAAAAGTAATTACCTTCCTTATGGAAAGATGATTCAGACCCTGGGTGACCTGTTCCTAATTTCAGGAAAGGTAGCTTGTTCTGTCTATTTGTCAATGAGGGAGTAGGAGGAACCCAACATTTTCAGTTACAATGAGATTTTGTAGTTTTGTTTGTTTGTTTTTTTTGTTTTTTTAGAAAAACAAAGGTTCTATGTGGAAATGAGTGGGACAATGATAAAAATAAACATAATTAAAGTTCCAACCCAAACATAGCTCTCGCCCATCCCCAGTCAGTCCTCCAAGACCACAATCTCCACATTGTGGACCTGATGCTGGTGCTCTTCCATTTCGGCTACCACTTTCTCCTCAGTCCTCAGCTCTGTCTCCAAGATGACTGCTTTGCCCTCAGAATCATCAGCTTCAGGGTCTGGGGCAGGGTCGATTTCAATGATGGTCTGCCCATCCTCAGAGGTGCTTTCAACAGCCTGGATTGCTGAAGTCAGGCCAGACTCCATGGCCACCAGCTCCATTGGGCTCACCATGGTAGCCATATTGCCCAGGGTACTCCCATCCTGCATAGAGGTGGAGCTTAGCAGTGCCAAACTTGATGAAGGGTGGATGGTCACTGTCTCTGGTGAGCTGCTCTTGGCAGAGGAAACCACTGTGGCGTAGCGGAAGAGCTGAGGGCCAGAAGGCAACGTGTGGACAGTCACAGGACTGGAGCCCTGGCTGAGGGTAGCCACTGGGATATTGCCCATGGAGAAGGACTGGCCCACAGGGGTGATGGTGATGGGAGAGATGACAGTAAACTGAGGTTGCTGGACAGGAGAAGGGCTCAGGACAGTGGTAGAGGCTGGCCGCTGGAGCCGGGGTCGTTTTGGAGGCTTTGGGGTGCTCACAGGCATCAGTACCACATTTTGAACCGTCTGGGATTTCAGTCTGGGATCTTGGGCTTGCTTTTTTTGCTCTTCCAACTGCCGTTCCAAGTCTATGGGGGAAAAAACAAAACCAGCCAGACTTTGTGGAAAGAAATGTTTTCTTGGGAACAGTGACCAGGGGTGAGGAGACAGAGTCCTGTCCTGTCCTGGTTCTACATTATGTAACCGCAGGCATGTCATACCACTTTTCCCCAAATAACTCCTGGAGATAGTTTTGTAAACCCTTCAGTAATTGCATTTAATGGTGGGATTATGGGCTGGGCAACAGTTCAGAGCCTTTAAACTGTGATCTTACTTAACTCACCACACACTCCACTGCAAATTTTTCATCTCTTGGCAAAACACAAATCCAAGAAGCTCCCATGGTCCTTTTCCTTTTCACAAGTGTGTGATTTACACTCAGGACCACCAGCATCCTAAGGATGTGCTTTAGCATTGAGCTACAGCTCCCAGAATGCACCTTGACACATGCAGACATAGATTTTAAAGATTAAAATATTTAATTTTTAATTGTGTGTGTGAGAGTGTGTGTGTGAGATACACACACTCACAGAGAGAGAGAGAAGAGAAGAAAAGAGAGAGAGAGAGAATGCACATGAGTGCAGGGTGCCTGTGGAGGCAGAGAGGGAGTCAGACCCCCCAGCTGGAGTTTCAGGTGGTGTAGGTGCGGGGATTCTCTGGAAGAGGAGGAAGTATGCTCTGAACTGTGAGCTATCACTCCAGCACACCTGTATCTATCTTAAACTGTACATATTGATGAGGCATAGTATAACACCTTTCTTTTACCTTTTGAGGGATTGTGTGTGTATGTGTATATGTATGGGTACATGTGTTCCCATGTGTATGTAGATTCCTGTGCAGGCAAGAGGACAAACTCAGGTGTCACTCATAGGAGCACTGTTTTTTTGTTTGTTTGTTTGTTTGTTTTTCATTTGTTTGTTTGTTTTTTCGAGACAGGGTTTCTCTATGTAGCCTTGGCTGTCCTGGAACTCACTCTGTAGACCAGGCTGGCCATAGGAGCACTGTTTATCTCCTTCAAGACAAGGTCTCTCATTAGGCTGCAACTCACCAATTAGGCTCGAGTGGCTGTCTCCCAAGCTGAGTTAAATAGTGCATCCATTAAAGCAATCGTTCAAGAACACTTAGAGCAGCCGGGCAGTCTGACCGTGCTCTACAGCGGAGGCGGCCCCACTTCTGTCCCTCACAGCTCTCCTGCTCTACAGGAAAGTCTTTTTGTTCTTCCAGCACACCTACATACCTGAGCACTGTCTTGTCTTTATCTGTTTCTGTCTGCTTTTCCTTAAGTTCCTTAAAGATCCTGAAGAGACAGAGACTATTGTGTTCCGTATTACACGTCTAAAGATTCTTTGGAAATGAACAAAGTAGGTGGAAGAACTAGATTACCGAGATGCTCACAGTTCCTGATGGCTTTGTTTGTGTATTTTTGTGCTTGTGGTGTAGGTATATGTTAGTGTGGGGATGTGGCCAAGTGTGTGGAAAGACAGGGTCTTTCACTGAACCTGGAGCTCTACAGTTTGGCTAGGTAGCTAGCCAATGAGCTCCAGGCATCTGCCTGTCTCTTCTTCCCCAGTGCTGGGATTGCAGATGCATGTCCTGAGCCTGGGGTTGGGTGTTGGGGAACAACGTACAAAATCCACAGTCAGCAAAAACAGCAACACAATAATGCGAAAAGTGAAAGCTGATCCGTGTTCTGTCACCAACATTCATAGACTATTAGAATAACCTAGTGGCATGTCAGCCCTCCAAAACGCACTCAGGAATAAGCACATTCTGAAAAGAGGAAGCTCCACGTACCTGCCAGGGTATAGAGAAACTGTTCCTCCCCCTGCTCCACTTGCCTCCGTCTGTTGTCCAAAACTCTCTTGACTGTGTCCATTAGGCCAAACGTGTTCGCCACATTGTTTAGAACTGCAGCATCTATTAAACAAAGTACAAGCCTACAGAGTCAAAACAGAAGCTCTTACCAGCTCCCTCCTGTGCTAGTTACAGACCTGAAAGAAGCCAGAAGAAAGGTCATACATGCTTGCAAACCCAGCACACTTGGGAGACACAAGCAGTGTGGTCAGGAGTTCAAGGATAGCCTAAGCTACAGAGTAAGCTCTAGCCAGCCTGAGTATGTTAGACTCGGATTCAATCATACCTCCCTTACCCACTTACAAGGAAAAGAACCAAGATGTTATGGGACTCTCTTAAATACATCTTAATAATTGTTGTGGTGATGGTTTTGAGACAACATCTCATTTCCTAGACTGGCCTCGAACTTGCCAAAGATAACTGAACTCCTAATTCCGCATCTTTAGTTCTGAGATGACAGGTGCTCATCACCATGTCTGGCAACTTTTTTTAAGCCAAGATTTATCACTAGTTTTGATTTTGCAGCATACTTGCAGATCTTTCTATGTAAACAATCACACAGGGGTAGGGGTATGCTGTAGTGACTGGGGGCTTGCTTAGCATGATGGTTCCATCCTGACCACTGCAAAAACAAAGGCAAAAATCAATAAATTAGAGAAATAAATAATCTTAAAAAAAAAAAAAAAAAAAGCCCGTCTGAGGCAGAAGGACTATTTGAGCCTAGGAGTTCGAGATCAGCCTGGGCAGTACGGCGGGACTACATCATCAAATAATCCAAGAGGCCAGGGATGACGGCTTGGCTCACACTGCAATCCCAGCATCTGGGAGGTTGAGCTGAGACCACTGCCTTGAGTTGAAGACCAACCTGGGTTAGAGTAAAGCCTTGTCTCAAAAAAAAAAAAAAAAAATCAATAAATGAAAAAATAAAATAAAAAAAAATCAATAAATGTCTAGGTGTGGTGGTACATGCCTTTCCCAGAACTTGGCAGAGACAACTTCAGGGCTAGCTTGTTCTACATAGTGAGTTCTAGGTCAGCCAAGACTACATATAGCGAGACCTTATCTCAAACAATAACAACAAATACTTAGACAATCACACACACACATATCATATTTTACATGTCAAACATGAGGCCTTGCATACAATACTGCTAGTAACATTACCACTACCCTACACAGCTGACTCTTTAACCAAGACCACTTTACGCACACTCCTTTCCACAGTTAACTCACCGGTTCTGTGTGTTGCTTTTGGTGTTTAGAGAGAAAGTCTCCATATGTGTGCTGGTTTGTATATGCAAGGCCCAGGGAGTGGCACGATTAGAAGGTGTGGCCCTGTTGGAGTAGGTGTGTCACTGTAGGTGTGGGCTTTGAGACCCTCATCCTAGCTGTCTGGAAGTCAGTATTCTGCTAGCAGCCTTTAGATGAAGATGAAGAACCCTCAGATCCTCCTGCATCATGTCTGCCTGGATGCTGCCACGTTCCTGCCTTGATGATAATGGACTGAACCTCTGAACCTGTAAGTCAGCCCCAATTAACTGTTGTCCTTTGTAAGACTTGCCTTGGTCATGGTGTCTGCTCACAGCAGTAACACCCTAAGACAATATGTAACCAGATAGCCTTAAACTCCTGAGCCTCCACTTCCTTTGGGCTGGGATTATAGATAGATAACACACTGTCTGCTTTATAATCCACTAAGGAGCCAAGACCACAGGCTGGTGTAACTGTGTTCAACTCAATGGTTTTATACATACAAAAGTGGAGAACTCCCACATTTAGTTCCCCAGCTCTGCTGTGTTTCAAATTCACACCCTCATCTAATTTGCTGATGCTTCTATTCGAAGACCTTACAATCATCTCAATTTAGTAGCTAAACAATACAGTGTGTACTTAGCCCGTTCAAAGCCCTGCCAGGTCAGTGGTTAAGAGCACTCTGCTTTTCCAGAAGCCCTGTGCTAAGTTCCCAGCATCCATGTCAATCAGTGCACAACTGCCAGCTCCAGGAGGTTCTGATGGCTCTGTTCTCCATGAGCATACACATTCATGTGCACATACAGACACACATGTGTGCTAAATAATTTCATGCCAACTCAACACAAGCTAGAATCATTTCAAAGAGAAAACTACAATTTGGAAAATATCCCCACCAGAGTGGTCTGTGGACAAGCCCATGATGCATTCTCACCCCCACCCCTCAGACAGGGTTTTGTGCGGGTGATCTTTTAGTGCATTGTGTAAAGGTTGTCTTTTTATTATTCAAATGCTGATTTCAGTACTGGCAGAGATCTGATTACCAGCCAGACTTTGGTAATGTTATTTTTATGATGCTTTACCTGTCTCAGTATTTTGTAAACATCTTCTCCATCACCTCCTGATTGGTTTAATAAAGAGCTGAACAGCCTATAGCAAAACAGGAGAGGATAGGCGGGACATCTGGGCAGAGATAGGAACTCTGGGAAAGAGTCAGAGGCTGGAGATTCGCCATCCAGACAAAGAAGAAAAAGCAGGTGCCAGTACGCAGGAGGCAGCGAGCCACAATTGGTGTAAGTGTGTCAGGGACAGAGTGTGACCTAGAAGCATATGATAAGGAAGCCCTTCCCCACACATGCAAAAGTTGCTTTTGTTATGCTGTTTCATCACAGTAGTAGAAACTTTTAAGACAACAGAATTTAAAAAGAAAAGTAAAATTTCTAAAAAAAAAAAAAGATATGACCAAACCAAAATTTAAAGGCCGGTGAATGAATAAACTAAGGACGGGGATCTATCTCAGTGGAAGAGTGCTTTTCCACATGTTGAGGCCTAGTTAAACCCCTAGGACCGCATAAACAAGCATAGTCATGAACCGTATAAAACAGTGCCTCAACTTCGCCAAGCCTTACTCTTCTTCTCTGTAAAATTAAGGTAAGACGCCTTTGCCTCTGGAGTTGTGAGGCCATCAGCAACGTGGGACACCTGTGAGTATTCGAGCGCAGGCTCACTCCAGACTCAGTGAACTCACCTGTGACCTGGAAAGGTGCGTGAATGAGCCGCTGCTGAACTCCCCTGAGAAGCTCTTCTATTTCCTTCTGTATGTTGCAGACGACCTCCTCCATCAACCCTACATCAGCTATCCCCTTC
>JANHMN010000004.1:20380984-20395984 GCA_030674055.1 Rhabdomys pumilio | reverse complement strand
AGCTCACAGTTGTGAGCTGTTAAGTGGATGCTGGGAACTAAACCCAGATCCTCTGGCAGAGCAGCAGAGCAGGCAGCACTCTTAACAGCTGAGTCATCTCTGTAGTTCCACTCTTTGCACTGAATTTTTTTCTATCAGAAGGTGAACATTCAAAGAATACTAATGCATTCAAGAGGGAAACATTCAAGAATACTAATGCATTCAAGAGGGAAAACCATAATGCTAAACTTGTTGGAGCAAAAAAAAGTGTGGGTGGCCTCTACTCCACACACTGACACTTGTTTCTGTGATGGTCCCAGGATCACGGCCATTAGACTTACTCGGCACCAAGACTGCTGCCTCTATGTGAGGAGGACAGGGAGGACCTCTGCCAATAAAGGATCCTGCTAACCTCCTGACATTAGCAGCCTTAGGCAAGCATGCTGGTGTCAGCCTTAGCTACACAGCAAGTTCAGGGCTCACCTGAACTAGAAAGAATAAAAAATTTAATGTAGATGCTGGGTTAGTTTGTTTCATTTAATAGTTATTTAAATATAACTATTATATTAATAATATAGTTACTGTTAATATAAATTGATTGAATAGTTAGGACTTGCAGGAGTAACTCAGCAGTAGTGTGCTGACTTAGCAGGCACAAGGCCCTGGGTTACGTCCCAAGTGACAGAGGAAGAAAAAGATTAAAGACAAGTTGACAAAAGAAACAGTATAGACTGCCCAAGCTAACCCTACAGATAGGATACAACTGTCAAGTTAAAGAGAAGACTCTCCCATGACTGAGTGCTTGTCGCCAGCACTTACCTGAGCATGATGCCACCTAGACGGATGGCTCTCTTCCAGTCCTTCAGCGTGGACTTGCCAGCCAGATGAACAAAATGCTTGGGGCTGATCAACTGATCATTGAACTGAAAAATCCAAAGCAGTCCAGTGTCAACTCAGGTAGGCTAACAAGGAAAGAACGAAGTAATGCTCCCAGACAATGTCACGCGTCACATCAGTATTACTCAACCTCCTGACCTAGGTTAACCAGACAGTATTCCTCTCTCAGGCCCGGTCCTTTCCAGGACAATGTCACAGAAGATGAGAGTGAAAACACACTAAATGGCATTTACAAATCATTCACATTTTAAAGCAGGGGTTGGGTCTAGTGTTCCGCAGGTTGGTTAAGTAAAGCGGAGAGATCTAAGCAGTAATAAAGATAGAAGGGCCAGGGAGACAGGTCACCACTACAGGTGCTAATTGTACAAGACTACACACTGAGCGCAATCCCAGAAACCATATAAAAAGCAGATGCACTCAACTGTATCTGTAGTTCCAGCACCTTTTGTTTTGCTCTTTGAGACAGGGTTTCTCTGTGCAGCCCTGACTATTCTGAAACTCACTCTGTGGACCAGGCTGGGTCAACTCAGAGATCTTCTTGCCTCTGCCTCCTGAGTGCTAGGTTAAAGGCCTGTACCACCCACCACCATCTGTTTAGTTTCAGCACCTTATTATATGATGAGATGAAACTCAGAGACAGAAGAATCCCCTAGAAGCTAGAAGACCGGTTAGCTTGGAATACTCAGTAGAATACAGCAGTACAAGTAAATCAGTCAGTCAGTCAGTCTCTCTCTCTCTCTCTCTCTCTCTCTCTCTCTCTCTCTCTCTCTCACACACACACACACACACATACATACACACACACACACACACACACACACACACACACACACACACACACACACCCCTGCGCACACACTGAAGACTCTTTTAAAGATTTAATCTTATATGTATGGGTGTTTGTTTTGCCTGCATGTGTCTGTGCACCACAAGCATGCAGTGCCCACAGAATCTCGAAGAAAGCAACAGATCCTGTAGAGGAGTTTTTTTTTTCTTCCTGGTTTTTCGAGACAGGGTTTCTCTGTGTAGCCCTGGCTGTCCTGGAACTCACTCTGTAGACCAGGCTGGCCTCGAACTCAGAAATCCGCCTGCTTCTGCCTCCCAAGTACTGGGATTAAAGGCATGCGCCACACCACCCCACCACCCGGCTAGAGGAGTGGTTCTAATGCTTTGATTTAATCTGGAATCTTCGAGTACTGGCACTAAAGGTCCTTATCCCCGATTGGTTCTTGATCAATCAATAAAGATGCCAGCAGCCAATGGCTTGGCAGTAAGAGGCGGGACTTTCAGGTTCCCACAGGCTAGGAGATACTTGGGGGAGAGAGAGGGAACAGGCTCAGAGCTACAGGGGAGATCTTCCAAAATGAAGGCAGAAAGGGAAACTGGCCCACGGAAGGGCAGCCCAAAAGTGTCTTGGGCAGCAAGGCCAATGGGCTTCACAGATGGTAATTGGGTATCTAAGCTGAGGGCAGATTTAGAGGTGGTGAGCTAGGAGTAAAGCTAGCTGCCAGAGGCTCAGAAGATCTCATCCACTGAGCCAGTATGGCACGTTAAATATGACCTAATATGTATGTGTCTTTTACCTGTGGATGGAAGATAGCTCCTGTGTGCCTGTGACTCGCAGGGAGCTCGGAGCAGTAAAAAATACTGGCAACATATGGCACCAACATCACCGCTCCAAGATCCCTGATACTGGATTTTGAGCTGCCATGTGGGTGCTGGGAACTGAACCCAGGTTCTCTGGAAGAGCAGCCAGTGCTTTTAGCCACTGCATCATTTCTCCAGCCCCCTAACTTATTATTCTTTAAAGATTCAAGATGATAGAAAACGTTAAGTATAATAGAAACCAACTGCATAGCTTCAAAATTCTGAAGCTCTTCTTTGACCTAGGCTGGTACCACAAAAGCCTCGGTGACGACAATATACAGGGATCACTGTGGCCACGACTGGAGGCAGAACAACTACTTACAGATGCTCTTGAGAGAATTGTCTTTCTTTTTTTTTTTTTTTAGTTTATTTTTTTCTTGAGATAGAGTCACACTGTGCAGTTCTGGCTGGGCTGGAACTTAATATGTAAACCAGGCAGGCTTTAACTTCACAGCAATCCACCTGCCTCTGCCTCCCAAATGCTAGAATTAAAGGTGTACACCACCATGCCTGGCTCTCATGAGATTTTTCATTTGTTTGTTTGGTTTGTGGGGGCCAGGATTTCATTATATAGCTCTGGCTGGTTTAGGACTCCATGTGTATAGACCAGGTTGACCCTGGACTCACTGAGATCCACCTTCTTCTGTCTCTAAGTGGTGACATTAAAGGTGTGAGCCACCGTACCTTTTTGGTTTTTTGAGACAGGGTCTGTAGTGAGAATTTTGGAGTTTTGGTTTCTCTAAAAACACAGAGATATTGTAATATGTTTTCATTTTAATCCCACATGTGGGATACGGGGCTGCTTCAGAGTGTCCACAGCAGCAGACTGTGACTTGCCTCCTGCTCTGGTAGAGCATGATTTTGCCAGCTACAGATAGTTTCTGTGTTTGTGTGCTGTCTGGAATTCTGGGGACTTTTCAGAGGGTATATAAATGCTAGGGCAGCTAGGCGGTGGTGGCGCATACCTTTAATCCCAGCACTTGGGAGGAAGAGGCAGGCGGATTTCTGAGTTCAAGGCCCCAGCCTGGTCTACAGAATGAGTTCCAGGACAGCCAGAGTTACAGAAAAACCCTGTCTCGAAAAACCAAAAATAAACAAACAAACAAATAAATAAATAAATGCTAGGGCCTTGATAGGTGGGTTGTTGGTCTCAGTTTGTTAAATAGTCATGCACAAAGAAGAAAGAGGAAGAAAAAAATTAAATATCCTAATGGCAAAGATCAAACTTGCCCCAGGGACTCGATGCCCCTAATCAGCAGGAGGGAGTTACCTACTGATATATCATCCCCCTTCTGGCCTGATTTATTCAGGGATCTCTTTCCTGTTCTCTCTATTCTTTTTTCTCTCTTATCTAGTGTTAGGGGGTTTGAAAGGGTGATGAAAGGTAGAAGAAAGAAGAATCCACAAAGTAGCAGAAGACTGACTGACTACAGGGTTCTGCTCATTACTTATCTCTTGCCCACAAACTTAGACAAATCCTTCTGCCTCCATGATGGGTTACAGTCATGACATATTACACCTGCTTTTTTTTTTTTTTAAGATTTTATATATTTATTATGTATACAGTGTTCTGTATGAATGTATGCCTATAGGCCAGAAGAGGGCATCAGATTCATTACAGATGGTTGTGAGTCACCATGTGGTTGCTGAGAATTGAACTCAGGACCTCTGGAAGAATAGGCAGTGCTCTTAACCTCTAAGCCATCTCTCCAGCCCACACCTGCTTATTCTTGTCAATGACAATGAAAATAAGGCTATTACGGCTATTACGCTGCATGACAGTTCTAGGCACGTTGCATATGATTTCATTCACTACAGTACAGTGTATGTGCTGTATGAATGTGTATGCACACTTATGTGTATGCATATTGATGAGAACTGTGAGGAGCCGGGCGCCTTTCCCTAACTGAGCCACAACAGCAGAACTACTGCGCAGACTCTCTGCCACGCAGAGTCAGGCTGTTTGAGTGCACCAATGAGGCATGCCCACGTGGCAGGTGCTGATTGGGACAGGCAGGGGTATAAAAGGACGGCCCTTAAGGGGCTGAGACAGAAGAGCTTCCAGAGAGAGAGGACAGAAGGGCTTCCAGAGAGGAGATTGTAAAGGATCCTGAATAAACTGCGTTGAGAAGAACTCTGACTTACATGGTTCCTGTCTGCTGGTCAGATAGAAAACCGACAGAGAACGAGTACTATTTTAATTCATGAGACTCTGAAGATTTTTTTTTTTTTTTGGTTGTTTTTTTTTCCGAGACAGGGTTTCTCTGTGTAGCTCTAGCTGTCCTGGAACTCACTCTGTAGACCAGGCTGGCCTCGAACTCACTCAGAAATCCGCTTCCTCTGCCTCCCAAGTGCTGGGATTAAAGGCGTGCGCCACCACCGCCCAGCTAAAACTTATTTTCCCCCCCATCAGACTCCGCAAAGGAGCCCGACGGGATTCGAACCGGCACGGGAAGGACTGCGCCCAACCTCTAGAGGTGGACGCCCAAGCTGCTGCGCCACAGCGCACTCGCTATCTGAAGATTTTTTTTGGAGACAGGATTTTTCTGTGTAGCCCCAGCTATCCTGGAACTCCCTTTATAGACCAGACTGATCTCAAACTCACAGAGATCTGCCTGCTTCTGCCTCCCAAGTGCTGGGATTAAAGTTGTACATCACAATGCCTGGTGAGGCTCAAAATCACATGGCTAGGCAGACACAGAGAAGAGTTCTGGCCATTCACTCATTGTTGAGCAAGTACTTACCAAACACTATTATATATTAGGCAGCACACAGGGACAGCACTATGACGCACAAGGTCCTGTCACTACTAGAAGGCATCATACTATGTACTAGGTTTAACTCCATGAGAACAGACAATGCACTCTGCTTGGACAAGACTCAAGCTCCAGTAGGACTGGAGGCAGGCCCATTTTACTTCAAAACCTTCATGCTTTCCATTGTGATAGCATAAGAATGAAGCTGTGTAGACAGCAAGACAGCTCGGCAGATAAACGTATCCGCTGCCTGTAAGGGTCAGAAAGGCCGCTGATCGCTGGGCAGTGAAGTTCCAAGAGAGTGTGTGGTTGGATAGGGTCTCACTCTGTAAACCAGCCTGGTTGCCTCTGCATTCCAAGTGCTAGAATTAAAGGCGTGTCCACTATGCCAGGCTGGGGATGTATATTTTGATGTGGGCACAGCCATGCCAAGGAAGCCCAAAGCCTCAGACCATGGGGCAATTGGCAAAGTCTTTACCCATTATGGTCCAGGCTCACAAGTCCCAATAAGAGTGAGTACTTATGAATAATTGATCAGTGTGAGCAAAGACCAGCCATGGTAGCTTCCTCCTCTGAGACGTTTCCAGCCAAAGAGACTGCTCACCCACAGAAACCTGCTCCGAAGACTAGCTAACCTCTCCCTCTGTTCCATATAGCAGTTAAGAGAATCCTGCCTGACCTAGCTTTCTATCCATGTGGCTGTCCTTTCTTCCTTCTCGAGGGTTCCAGAGCCCAAGTCACCTAGAAGCAGCATTATGCTGCCAAGCCTGCCGAGCAGACTTCAGTCCTCAGACGAATCCACATGGAGAAGACAGGACAGAGTGGCTGACCTGGTGAGGAAGAGAGAGATAAGGCACTGAAGCCAAACCTCAAGACAGGAGAAATTACCTTGACACACTTCACATTTATTCCTGGACACACGAACTTCTTCCAGAGGAGGACAGCTTTACTCTCTCCACAGGTGATAGGGTAAGCGATTTCCATATCCTCGGTCGCTTCTATACTGCTTGCATCTGAAATGGAACGGAGTCTCTTCTTACTGAACGACTCTTTCCTAAACTCAAGTTTAGGATCTGTATACTTTGGGGGTTCCTTTCAGACCATAGTTTTGTTTTCTTTTTCTTCTTCTTTGGCTAGGGTCTCATGTAGCTCAGGCTGGCCTTGAACTGAGTGTACAGCAGTGATGAACTAGACTACGGATCCTGCACTCTACCAGCTGACCTTGTCCCCAGCACCAACAGGACACGCTTTATTCTTTTTAATTTTAATTGTATTTTATGTGCATGGTGCCTACATGCAAGTCTGTACACCTCTTGTTTGCGCGATGCCTACAGAGACCAGAAGAAAGCACTGGATCCCCTGAAACTGGAGTTATGATGGTTGTGAGCTGCCATGTGAGTGCTGGAAATCGAAGCCTGGTCCTCACAGCTTACTGAAGACTATTAACTACTGGGGATAGAGAGATGACGTCCACAGGTCCTAAGTTCAATTCCCAGCAACCACATGGTGGCTCACAACCATCTGTAATGGATCCGATGCCCTCTTCTGGTGTGTCTGAAGACAGCTATAGTGTACACACATACATTTAAAAAAAGAAAGAAAGAAAGAAAGAAAGAAGGAAAGAAAGAAAGAAAGAAAGAAAGAAAGAAAGAAAGAAAGAAAGAAATCCTTTTTTAAAGTGATTATTAACTACTTAATCTCTCCAGCCCAGGAATACTTGTGAGGTCTGACAGAACGGCTATGTCTTATCGGGCAAGCACGGTGCCTGTAGAGATCAGAAAACAACTCGAGGGTGTCTGTTCTCTTCTTCCACCTTCGTGTGGGTTCTGGGGACTGAACTCACTTGCAGGTTTGCCTGCTTTCTATCTGCTGTCCCTCTCTCCAGCCCCGCAGAGTCTCTTGTTTTTATGTTGTTGGGGATCAAACCCCGGGTTTCGTCCATGCTGGTTAAGTGTTGTACCACTGAACAATATGGCCAACCCTACCATAAACCTTTACCTGTTTCAATATTATGATTCTTTTGTTTGTTTGTTTGTTTTCTGATACAGGGCCTTGTGTCCCTCAAGCTGCTGTGGCCTTTTCATGTAGCCAAGGGAGATCTTGCTGCCACTATTTCCAAAGTACCAGAATTACAGACATGAGACAACACACCCAGAATTTTTAGTTCCTCCTATAATTTTTTGAGATAGGAACTACTTCCTATGTTTTACATATAAAGATATGAACTTCAGAAAGAGGAGTTTCTGAAGAACACACAGTGAAATGTAAGAAAAGTCAGATTTGCTTAGTTTCTAAGTTTCCTTCCATTGACAAGTTCCCAGTTGATACAACACCTCTTCGGTCATCACCAACAGCCTCACTTAATGACAGGCTCCCGTTTCTCTGTGGGATCTTTTATTTTTAAAGACAAAGTCTTGTTATAGAGCCCAACCTCAAATACAATCTTCCTGTCCAGGCTCCCAGCTGTTTACAGGTGTACCTCACTATGATGTGTGGGGAGTGGAAGTGGGGACAGATGACTAAAAATTCCATTTAGGTCCTTGTAAATTTGAGGCAAGCATTTTACTATCGACTTCATGTCCCTGATCTGGCTTTGAACTTGCTCTGCAGTACAGACAGGCCCTAAACTTGTGATTCTTTTGCTTCAACTGCCCAAATAGCTAGACTTAAAATTCACATCACAGGCCCCATGCTCGATCATTTGTTTTTAATGTGTTTGTTTCCCCCTCATAGTGCTTAGGGATCCCACGCAGAGTCTAAGCTAAGCATTTTACCTCACCTCTTTGTATGATTCGTTTCAGACAAAACAAACAAACAAACTTTTTGGCTACTATGCTATATTGATATTAAGTGATCAAGTGACAGGTCTGCCACCTTTTTATTTGTTTGTTTTTTGGTTTGGTTTTGTTTTGTTGAGACAGGGTTTTTCTGTATAATCCTGGCTCTCCTGGAACTTGCTCGGTAGACCAGGCTGGCCTCGAACTCCCTAGTACTGGGATTAAAGGCTTGTTCCACCATGCCTGCCAAGTCT
The DNA here is from genome assembly GCA_030674055.1 of Rhabdomys pumilio. Lineage (NCBI taxonomy): Eukaryota > Metazoa > Chordata > Mammalia > Rodentia > Muridae > Rhabdomys > Rhabdomys pumilio. Next base: position 20,387,674 of record JANHMN010000004.1, on the reverse strand, counting down.
GCCATCTTAACTGGTATTACCAGTTGGTACACTGGATTGGTTGGGACAGAAAATAAGGCACTAAAGACCAGAAATCACAGGCTGGGGACACAGCTTAGTAGTGAACCACCTGCTGGCTTGGACAAGATCCTGGGTTCCATCACCAGGGATTTCAAAGGAAAAATACATAGAAACTTTCAAAACATACAAAAGCTGAAGTGTTGTGGATAGCCCTGGTCTTGTATTTTGAAGCTAATTCCACTTTCCCAGGAGGGACTGCAGAGGAGGAATGAATCAGTACACAGGTGACTTCTTGTGAACCTTCTGCCCACCTTAATGTGTAAAACAAAGCCAGAGCCGGTGATTGGGAAGTAGAAGGGGAGGTGGAGCGGAAAGTTTGGGGGAGGAGAAGAGAGAGAAGAACGAAGGAGGAGAGGTGGAAGGACAATGGAGGACAAGCAAGTGGCCTGGAAAAACCCAAGTTATAAGGGATCCCATAGACGGGAAACAGAGTAGTGTGGTGGTGAATCTGCCCAGTCTAGGCCTGCAGTTTGTATTCATAATTATTGAGTTGTGTTTTCATTGATCGGGCTTATTTGGGTTGGAGATTTACTGCAACACTGAAGTCAAAGGTACTGGATAGAATGGTAGAAAAACTTACCAATTCCTTCTTCGATTTTGTGTATCGTGTGGGTCTCTACAGCTACAACTGCTGCGCTGTTCTCCGGCCCAGCTTCATAAATCCTGTAGTAAAAAGTGCCCATCAATAAAGAAACTACATAAGTCATGAAAAAAATGAATATTCCTAGCACGGGGTTAAGACATTTGTTTTAATCTATCTGAAAAAGGAGTAAAATAGGTGTATTTTACTTTAATGCTTTGACAAGTTTCCCCTGTAAACTCCAAGAGGCCCAGACCAATTAGCAGTTACTGCCAGGAAGATGAAACACAACTCACTCATCCCAAGTAAATAACTCTTGCTACGTTCACTTCCTTTGCTACTGTATTACACGGACCCTTTCTTTAATAACTTTAAAGATTTGTGTAAGTTATGTGTATAAAACATGTGATTGCTTATATCCATGTACATGTGTATGTATGTATGCACATGTATGCATGCACCTATGGAGAACAGGAGGGGATGTCAGATCCCCTGGAGCTGGAGTTACAGGTGGTTGTGAGCTGCCTGCCTAATGTGGGTGTTGGGAGCCAAACTTGGGTCCTCTGGAAGAGCAACACTTCTCTTCTCCTGCTGAGCCATCTCTCCAGCCCTCCTCAGTAACTGGAGGGCAGGTTCTCACCCTCCCTTCACTGCTGCCTTCTGCTCTAACATAGCTACTAATACTGTGGTGACCCCCAACCATAAAATTATAAATTATTTCCTTGCTACTTCATAACTTAGCTACTGGTATGAATTGTAATGTAAATTTCCGTATTTTCCAGTGGGCTTAGGCAAGCCCTGTGAAAGGGTTGTTCAACCTCCAAAGGGGTCTCGACCCACAGGTTGAGAAGCACTGCTTAAACTGCTCAGGCTACAGTAAGTTCTACTTCAAGTACAGGACGAGCCTGGTCATGAAATCACCTGACTAAGGCAGAGCCAGCAGACAGTGAGACAGGAAGTGGCCTGATGGCCCAGAAATGGATGATTCTTGCTGAAATCTGCACATTATAGAGTTGGGTTTTGTTTTTTTTTTTTTAATTAATTAATTAATTTATTTATTTATTTATTTATTTATTTTTAGCACTTTAGTCTCTCAGAAGCAAATTATTGGCATAAACCAAGCATATATAAACATGAATCTGCCCCAGGTACCCAGCAGTCACCAGAGACACCACTAAATGGGAGGTTATACAATCTGTCTAAGGCCACACCACAGTGAACACAACCCCTCTCATGTGCTCTTTGAAGCGAATCAGGGCTGGGCCTATTTGGACTCTGCTGAAGTAGGTTAGGTAAAGCAGATCTTCCCAAATGTCCCTACACTCAGATGACCCAAGATGCCACACAACTACCCTTTCTTTCCTCTCTCTCACCAGCCTTATGCAGTAACTTGTACACACTGGTATCTGAAGCAATGCCTGTACTCTCTTCTCTGCAGATGCTGATCCACCGCCATGGCGGCACCTCTACTGTGCAGACCTCCCCTTTGAATTAATTATGTTTGCAATAATCACCATGCTACTTCTATTCCTGAGCTGAGTGTAATGTCACACGCCTGCCATCCCAGCATGTGAGAGTAGAGGCAGGAGGGCCAGGAGTTCTAGGTCAACCTGGGATACAAGACGCTGTCCCAATAAACAAACCCAAACAATACAGAAGCCATTGTCTTGTCCCATGTTCCAAGCCCCTGTCAGGGGTGTCAGCCTGTACACTGCATGGGGCTGGGCACTGCACTAGACCTCCTCCTCTCTTTCCTGCTCTGGGTGAAGTGGTGAATGCTTCTATTTCTTTGCCTTTCTTTTGTTCAGTGGACATTAAGCTAGACCCTTATGCATAGTAGATAGGCACTCTGTCACTAAATTGCATACCCAGCTCGTCTGCTACTTTTCTGAATTTTTTTCCCTCAGTTCCAACAGCTGTCAAATCTTGCCAGACAGACCTCTTTAACTCAGATGTCTTCTCTGCCTCTAGTGCCATAGCTGCTACTTTGACAAGGGCCTCACTATGTCCACCCTCGAAGAGCTCACCCAGACTCTCATTAATCCCGTATACTCCTACCAGAGTAATCATGTGGTTCTCCTCCTTAAAACACTTAAAATTTGGGTCTCTTTGTATTTGCAGTTCTAGGGACTAAACCCAGAACCTCTCACATACTAGCCCAGGGTTCTACCCCTGAGCTAAATTGCTATTTATTTTTTTCATCTCTTACTTTTTATTTTGAGACAAAGTCATAATAAGTTGCCTAGGCTGGCCTCAAATTGAAATGATCCTTCTGCTTCAGACTCCACAGTGCTCAAACTACAGGCAGTGTCCTCATACCCAGCTCCCACTGTTGGGTTTATGTTTTAATTTTTGCATTGCTAGGGATAATACCTAGGATTGCTTGGAAGTGATGGCAAACAACTTTAATCCCAGGCCTTGGGAATCAGAGGCAGCCTGGTTTACAGAGTGAGCTCCAGGACAGGCACAGCTATACAGAGAAACCTGTCTTGGAAACACACACGCGTGCACACACAGACACACACACACCAAAATAACAAATCCACCTGAGGACCTCATGCTCAGAACTAGGCAAGCACTGAACTGACTGAGCTCAACTCCCCACCTGTCTTCATAAGCAGTTTGCAGAGCACTTGCTCATGACAATTACTGATGTTGAGGGAGCATAAGGAGACTTAGAGGAGGAGGAATCAGCAGTCTTTCTCCAGACAGGTGTTTTGGTCTATCTGTCTGTCTGTCTGTCTGTCTTTCCTTCTTTCTTTCTTTCTTTCTTTTTTTTTTTTTTTTTTTTGGTTTTTCGAGACAGGGTTTCTCTGTATAGCCCTGGCCATCCTGGAACTCACTCTGTAGACCAGGCTGGCCTCAAACTCAGAAATCCGCCTGCCTCTGCCTCCCAAGTGCTGGGATTAAAGGTGTAAGCCACCACTGCCCAGCCAGACAGGTGTTTCATCTGCCTCAGGAGACTAGCAATGCCACCACAGGCACGATGGTGAACCTCACTCTGGTAATGGACATCAGCCAGACTCCATCCTGTGCTCTAAATCACTAGTCTTCAGGATAAACTCTGTCATGTTCTTCCTACTGAATATCTCCCTAGAGTGTCAATGACTGTACAATATATCCTTCCATACTGATAATTACTTGAACCAAAATGTCAGTCTTCTCCCTGGGTGGTGGTGACTTGTGCCTTTAATCCCAGAAGAGGCAAGCAGATCTCTGTGAGTTCAAAGCCAGCCTGGTCTACAGCTCTAGAACACTCGGGGCTGTTATACAAACCCTGCCTCAAAAAAGTCTGTTATCTCAAGAGGACGGTGTTTCAGGAAAAGCAAACTCAGGGGCACATGCTGCCACTAAGATGTCACCTTATCTAGTTCAGGTGTACTTGTAACAGTCACATATGACTGTGTTCTCAGCTACCGATAGTTGTCAGGTGTTACCCAAGTATCTGATGAAGACTCTGAGCTAAGGATTTGGTTATTTTCTGTATTAGTCAATTATTGATTCTGTGCAATGAAAAAGAAGAACCAAGCCAAGCAGTGGCGGTGCTTTAATCCCAGCACTCAGGAGGCAGAGGCAGAGGCAGATAGATCTCTGAGGCAGAGGCCAGCCTGCTGTACAGAGTGAGCTCCAGAACAGCTGAGTGCTGAGGTTAAGTCTACACCAGCTAGCTTTATGTTTGATGTGTTGCCAAAGTGTTTGGATTCTGAATATAATTTTAATGGTTGTTATAAAACCATATCAACAAACCAAGTTTACAAATGCTAATTAAAAAATAATCACAAAGGTTGGAAACATGACTCAGCAGTTAAAAAATATTAGCTGCTCTTGCAGAGGACTGGGTTCAATTCCCAGCACCCACGTGGTGCCTTACAACTGACTGCGACTCCAGTTCCAAGGGGTCTGACACCTCTTACAGGCAAAACACTAATGCACAGGAAATGAAAATAAATCATTAAGATAAATAGAAGATGCTTTCCTTCTATCTACTGCTTCCAGGCTGGTCACCCTCCCCTCTTCTAGTTTGACTGCTCTTGAGCTTTGGTTACAGCACCTTTGGTATTTAGTAAAACATTCTTGGGGCTAGAGAGATGGCTAAGTAGCTAAGGGCTCTGTTCCTGCAAGGACCCATATTCTGTTCCCAGCACTCACTCAGTAGCTCACAATCTTTGGTAAATCCAGTTTCAGGGTATCTGATGTTTCCTTCTGACCTCCAAGGGCACCAAGCATGTATATAGTACTATACATAATGTCAGCAAAAGAATAAAATGTAGAAAAACCAAATTCTTATTTATCTCTGTCTCCCCAAGAGATGCTCTAGATTAAACGCGTCCATTTGTTCATTATTGCGTGCCTGACGTTCCGTATACCAACATGGCAACATAATGGCTTCAGTAAATAGTTCTTTAATGAATAAGGAATGAGCTGGAGATAAGAAAACAGTGTTTAAAATATGAAAACTACTGGGCATGATGGCTCATGTCTGTAATCCAGCACCAAGAAAGCTAAGGCAGGATTCCATCAAGTTTGAGGCTAGCCTGAGCTACACAATAAGATCAAATATCAGAAGAATAAAATAGGGGGCTGGAGAACTGGCTCAGTAGTTAAAAGCACTGACTGCTCTTCCAAGAAACTGGGTTTTTTGTCTTATTTTGTTTTTCTGAGATATGGTTTCACTACATAGATTTGGTGGTCCTGGAACTCACCATGTAGACCAGGCTGGGCTTGAACTCACAGACTGCCTCAGTCTGCTGAGTGCTGGGGCTAAAGGTATTTATCATCATGCCCACTAACAACCTGCATTTAATTCCCAGCACCTAAATATTAGTTAAGAACCATCTCTAATTGTGTGAACACTGCACACATGTGGCGTTCAAACATGCATGCCGCCAAAACATTCATACACATGAAAATTAACAAACAAAAATCAGTAACACCAACAAAATGAAAACATAAACTATTCATTGTGGATTATTATGAATTCAAAATGCCTGGAAAGTCAGAAATGGTGACAGAATCTTAGTCCCTTCATTTCCTCTGAGCTCTCTAAGAATGTTGTAAAAGAGATTTACTTGAAAAATTAGTAACCATTTTGAAATGGCCAGCGAAGCTAGAGATGTAAGTCAGGCCCTCTGCACGCTGAGACTGCAGCACTGAGGGGTCTGCAGAGCCCTCTGCGGCTACTGGGTCATTCTCACTGGTTTGTGTGCGTTTGAGACTGGATTTCATGCAGTTCAGCTGGCCTCCAATTTGCTATGCACCCAGCACAGCCTTGACTACTAGAAGCATGCTTCTCTCTCTCCCCCACCCCCAGGAGGTATGGAAATACATGCTGAATGCATTTTCTATTATGGAAAGCTCTGGGAATTATCATTTGCAGTGACAGCAGTGTGAACTCAGCAAATGCTTAACCCCTGAGATATACCCGAGACCTTCCTTCCCTAGAATTAGTAAAAGGCTTCTAGATATCTCACTGTATATGGAGGAAAGAAAGGTTAAGCTGTAGGCCTATTTTAAAATCAACCCATTAATATAAAAGTATCACCACATACACTGGCAGCATCTCTGTGTACCCATGGGAAGATGTTTCAGCCTGCCTCTGCTGCCTAATGCATTCCTGCAAACGTGGACATAATAAACACCTGGTGAAGTACAAATGGAAGTCAAGTTTACTACTGTATGCCTGTAATTCCAACACTGGGGAAGCTGAGACAGGAGGATTTCTAGTTTGAGGTTGGCATAGGCTTTGTAGTGAGTTCAAGGACAGCTGGAGATCCTACTTTCAAAAGAGCACTGTGCTGAAGAGACAGCTCTGAGGTTAAAAACACTGGCTGCTCCCAGAGGACCCACCCACAGCTGCTGGCTCAAACTGAGTAACTCTAGCTTCAGGATCTAGTGCCCTCTTCTGGCCTCTATGTGCACCTACGCTGCCCTCTTCTGGTCTCTATGTGCACCTACACTGCCCTCTTCTGGCCTCTATGTGCACCTACACTGCCCTCTTCTGGTCTCTATGTGCACCTACGCTGCCCTCTTCTGGCCTCTATGTGCACCTA
>JANHMN010000004.1:20337007-20369441 GCA_030674055.1 Rhabdomys pumilio | reverse complement strand
CCCCCGCCCCCAGCCCTCGCCGCGCCCGCGCCGCGCGCCCACCCCTCCCCCTCCTCACCGTCTCCGTCGGGCGGGCGGGCGGCGAGCGGCCAGGGCGGGCGGGCGACGGAGCATGCGCACAAGCCGCCACGGCTGCCGCCGCCACCGCCGCCGCCAAGCCGGGCTCCAGCACTTCCGGCCGCCGCCGCGGGCGAGCTGGGGCCTTAAAGGGGACGCGTCCTTATTGTGGGCCGCTCGGGGGATACACACCTCAGCCGAATGACTTAGGGAGCCGGAGAGCTTAGGCCTTCAGCCCTTGAAAGGCAGTGTTGGAGAAGTCGGGAGACCCCAGGGACTGAATAAGGTTTAGATGCAAAGATCAACTCGCCTTGACTCTTGTGGAGGGCTAGGGCTTTTCTTTACCCAAATCCTCTTTATTGACGCTTACAGTTTATTAGGGACCAATGTGGAATCAAAAGATGTAGCTGAGCAATGATAGTAACCCCTTCCTGCGTCCAAACCATGGCTCTTTACCCAGGTTTTCCTGCTTGTGCGGGTTCTGGGTTCAAGTTTGAATTTCCTTGTAACGGGTTCAACCATGCAGCGACTTGACAACTCTAAGCCACTTATTTCCCAAAAGGTGTATGTCGCTTATATACAATGAAATGATATTTGAAAAGTACTTGGGCCGGGCAGTGGTGGCGCTCGCCTTTAATCCCAGCACTTGGGAGGCAGAGGCAGGAGGATTTCTGAGTTCGAGGCCAGCCTGGTCTACAGTGTGAGTTCCAGGACTACAAAGAGAAAACCTGTCTCGAAAAACCAAAAAATCAAAAAAAAAAAAGAAAAAAAAAAAGAAAAGAAAAGAAAAGTACTTGGGCAAGTTGAGGCCGGGAATCGTAACTTCCCCAGGCCTTGGGGAAGATGCTTTGGGTTTATAAAAGCCTCACAGCAATCGTACTCTTTCATTCTCATCTTAAAAAGCTAAACAGGAACGTTGGTACATGGTAATACACGCCTTTAATTCCAGCAGAATTCCTGTCTAGCCTGGTCTACATAGTGGGTTCTAGGCCAGCCAAGGCTACATAGTGAGACCTTGTCTCAAAAAAAGCAAGCAAAAAGTAGAGATGAGGTGAGTGAAGAGGGAAGAAGGTCGGTAGGTAGAATACATGAGGAAGACCCGGAAGAATTATTTCCCCATCTTGTTTCCTATATACATTGTATCTGTCTTCTTCCAAGGGGCAGGTGGTAGGCTGGTTCTATGTATAGAGATGGCTCGTCAGGTACAGGCTCCTGAAGACCTGAGTTCCACCACTGGAACCTACATAGTAGAAGGAGAACAAACACACACACTAAATGTGATTTTAAAAAAGATATATAAGACATAATTGAGAGCAAGCAGGAAAAGAATCACTGGGGCCTGGAGAGATGGCTCAGCAATTAAAATGTGTACTGTTCTTGCTGAGGGCATGCGTTGAGTTCCAGCACTCATGTGGGCTGGCATATTAGTACGTGTAACTCTTTTTTGTTGTTGTTGTTGTTTTTAATTTATTTATTTATTTTATGTATAAAATAAATACAGACACACCAGAAGAGGGAAGCAGATCCCATTACAGATGGTTGTGAGCCACCATGTGGTTGCTAGGAACTGAACTCAGGACCTCTGGAAGAGCAGTCAGTGCTCGTAACTGAGCCATCTCTCCAGCCCTACCTGTAACTCTTATCTCTAGGGGATCTAACTCCTTTTCTGTCCTCTGGTGATACTGCATTCACATGAACAAACACACATACAGTTATAAATAAAAAATAAGATCTTAAGCTTCCCCCCCCACACACACACACACACAAAGACAGGAATCACATACAACAGCAGAACTAAATGTGTAGTGTGGTGTGTGTGTGTGTGTGTGTGTGTGTGTGTGTGTGTGTGACAGCTGGAATCCAGAGTTGGTGGTTGGTGTTGCCAGCCTTGGGACCATGATCAAGTCACAGCTCCCTTACCCCTGCTGTCTTCATCTATAGAACTGTTGGTTGTCCCACTCAGGACTGTCACCAGGACCGGATAGGAAGACTGTACTATGTTAAATCTGGGTGTCTGTGAGACCAGCCCTGCAGTGGATGATGCCTTGAATTCCTGTTCCTCCTGCCTCTGCCTCTCAAGGGCTAGATTACAGACCACCAGCACCATGCCCAGGTTCTGTGGAGCTGGGGATGGAACCCAGGGCTTTGCAAATGCTAGCCAAGCATTTTGCCAATTGAGCTATATTGTCAGCCCCTAGACTTTCATTTTTTAAAAAAGATTTATTTATTTTATGTATATGAGTACACCGTAGCTGTCTTTAGACACACACCAGAAGAGGGCATTGGGTCCCATTACAGATAGTTATGAGCCACCATATGGTTGCTGGGAATTGAACTCGGGACCTTTGGATGAGCAGTCAGTGCTCTTACCAGCTAAGCCATCTCTCCAGCCTCTTGTTTGTTTATTTTTAAGATTGACTTTGTGTCTGGGATATTTGATCTGTCATATATAGAGAGACAGGACCATCAAAGCCAAAAGCAGATGAGGTCACCCAAAAAGAATGAGCATACAGAAGCCAGGTGCCCAAGCTTAAAGAACATCAAGCCTGAAGGAACCCTGAGCAGCCAGCCTGAGCGGCTGGAAAGTTGGGTTATTGTACAAAGGGAGAAAAGAATTCCACAGAACACACTGGATGGTTCTAAGAGGAGATGGTGCCAGCAACATCAGGGCTGCAAAAAGTTCTGGAAGGGAAAGGGGGCAGCCCCTGGGTTCAGCACCTGAGAGCTGCTTCTGCTGAGGCAGAGTCCTTTCTGAGGCCAAACTAAATGGAGCTGGCTGGCAGTAAATGGAGCTTGTTCGCAAAACACTAAGGAACAACAACTGTAATTGTATTTCTTTATTATGTTGCTGGAATGAAGGGAACAACAAAACAAGGGAATAAGATGACTGTCGGCTTTCAGAGGAAAGTAATGTACAAGATCCCCACCCCCACTTAATCACTCCTCCTGAAACACAGAATGTATTTCTATTTATAACTGACACATTTCCAGCCAATATGGTTTTTATTAATTTTCCTCCTTTACCTTCATGATTTATTATACATACACAATTCTGAATTACACTTTTTTTTCTTTTTTAGTTCACTAAATGCTGTTTCTTAGGAATTGAACAGTCGAGCGGTGGTGGCGCACGCCTTTAATCCCAGCACTTGGGAGGCAGAGGCAGGCAGATTTCTGAGTTCGAGGCCAGCCTGGCCTACACAGTGAGGTTGTTTTTGTTTTTTATTGTTGTTTTTCAGTCTTAGTGCATTGGTGTTTTGTCTACATATTAGTCTAGGTGAAGTTGTTAAACCTCTTGGAACTTAGATTACAGACAGTTGTGAGCTGTCGTATGGGTGCTAGGAATGAAACCTGGGACCTCTGGAAGAGCAACCAGTGCTCCTAACTACTGAGTCATTTCCCTAGCCATACATAGTGAGTTCTTATCCAGCTCATGAGATATTGTCTCAAGGAGCAAAAAACTAAACGAAACAAAAAGCCCATCCCTCTTCTCTGTACTTGGTCCTGATCTCCTTTGGTGGCTCTGTAATAGCCAGAGGCTCCTGGTGGTCTCCCCACTCTCCGTCCTACTGTTTTAAATATTCAGTCTTCTAATGCCCCACAGGTCCTTAGAACCAAACCTGAACTCCTTTTCACTCTACCTGACCTCTTCTTCACTTGCTTTCTTTCTGTCCCTCTGCTGCCTCACAGCGTCCCCCTTTCTTCCCCCATTTACCATGGAACTACACCCCCAGCCCCACACTGACCCTCTCATCCCGACACAGGGATTCTGTGGCCTTTGGAGATATGCAGCTTCCCCACTTGAAATACTGCTCCAGACCTTCAGCTGCCTCTTTCCCAAGTCTGAGAGGCCTTTCCTGTCCTCAGTGTCCTCATGGACACTCTCTTCCATATCTCTTAATGTTCTTACCCATTGTAATGGCTATTCCTGGTTGTCAACTTGACTATATCTGGAATGAACTACAATTCAGAATTGGAAGGCTCACCCTGTGATCCAGGTCTTGAGACTGGGAGATACACCTTTCTGACCTGGATCTTGGCATGGAGATCCAGAGGCATAGTAGGCTACGAATCCCAGGAGACTAAGGCAAGGAGATCTCTGAGTTCAAGGTCATCTGGGACGAAGCAAGTCCCAGATCCAGGCGTGGTAGTACACACCTTTAACCTGGGCCACACCTTCTGCTGGAGACCTACATAAGGATATTGGACAAAGGAAGATTGAGTCTTCTCCTGCCTGCCTTGTAGGACTGAGCAAGTATTAGATCCTTGGACTTCCATTCATAGCTGACCATTGTTGGAGCATTGGACTACAAACTGTAAGTCATCAACAAATTCCCTTACTATATAGAGACTACCTGTAAGTTCTGTGACTCTAGAGAACCCTGACTGATATACCCATACTCAACAAGGCTTCCTCTTGCCTGGACTTGCTCCCCCTTGTTCCCTCCACAATACGTATTTCATCTGTGAAGGCTCAGACAGGTTATCTTAGTCTCAGAGGACTCCCTGGTACACAGAACTCTCAAAATAATTTGTTGCTTAAGAACTACTGTACTCTCTGTTCCTCCCTCCCAACCCCCTAAGCTTTTCCCTCCCTTCTGGATCATCCACACTCCGAGAAACCAGAAACTAGTAACAGATGGGATGTGAATCAGAAAAGAAGGCAGAATCAGAACGAGAGGAAGTTCTGCCAATTGATGAGAAAAAAAAAAACTGAGACTAATGTAGATGAAGACAGGTTAGTCACTGCCTCAGCCATCTCAGCCCCATCTGTGTCTGCACCAAAGGGAAAAGCTGGCTTAGGAGGAAGGGGAAGAGCCTTGCTGGCACTGTGCTTAGGGGTCTCTATCTCAACTTCAGCATCCTTATGTAGAAAAAGGAGATGGAGGTCAGGAGTACGGGCCCACACCTTAAATTCCAGCACTCAGGAGGAGATGCAGGAGGATCTCTGTGAGTTCAAGGCAAGCTTGGTCTATAGAGTTAGTTCCAGGATAGCCAGGGTTGTTACATAGAGAAACCCTGACTCAAAAGACAAGAAAAGTGGTGTTGGGAGTACCAGCTGGAGCTGAGTGTGTCAGCATAAATCTTGAATCCCAGCAGATCTCTGTGTTCTAGGCCAGTCTGATTTACAGGGTGAGACTTTGGAGTATAAACTCCTTGAGCCCAATGCAGGACTATCAAAGCCCAGAGAAACTCCATCTTCTTCCTCTCCATTTTCTTTTCTTCTGTTTTTATTCCTTCACTCATTCCTTCCCTGAGACAGGGTCTCACTATACAACTCTGGTTGGTACTCACAGAGATCTTGCCTACCTCTGCCTCCAGAGTGCTAGGATAAAGATATCTACTACTACAGGGCCAGTGGTGGCACATGCCTTTAATCACAGTGCTTGGGAGGCAGAGTCAGACAGATCTCTGAGTTAAAGGCTAGCCTGGTCTACAGAGTGAGTTCCAGGATAGCCAAAGCTACATAGATACACAGAGAAATTCTATTTAGAAAAACAAAACAAAGCAAAACAAAACAAAAGGACTGTATGTATATACATTTATTTAAACAATGATTTTTTATCTTTAATTTATGTGTGTTTGTCTACACACATGCATACATACTTCATTTGTACCTAGTGCCAAGGAAACCAGAGGAGGGAGGAGTGCTGGATACTGGGAACTGAACAAGTGTGGAGCCATCTCTCCAGCCCCCATATCCTTTTTGAAAGCTAATAGAGACTGGGCAAAATGGCACATCAGCACTTCGGGGTGTGTGTGTGTGTGTGTGTGTGTGTGTACTGTATATGTATCCATAGATATGAGTAGTTATTTCAGAATTTTTAATTATATTGATTTATTGAAGGGGGTACACCATGGCTGGCACATGAAGGTCAGAAGACAACTGGCAGGGGTTCATCCTCTCCCACCATGTGGGTTCTGAGAATTCAACTCCTCATGAACTCTCACAGTCAGTCAGTCAGTCTCTCTCTCTCATACACACACACACACACACACACACACACACACACACACACACACACATCAAAGCACTTATGAAGCAGATCTCTGAGTTTAAGGCCAAGTTTGGTCTACAAAGAGAAAAAGAACCAGCCATAATGACTATATAGTGAGACTGTTTCAAAAATAAAACAATTTAAAAGAGATAGACATATATGAGGCATGCACACCAAAATATGTAACTCCAGACATCAAGTTGTTTTAAATACACACACTCCATATGAAATGTATATCGAAGGAGGAAATTTCACAGTCAAGTTTTATATGATTCGCTTACTCTTACAGGAAGGCATTTCAAAGTGGGATATTCCTTTTGCCTGCATAATACAATATAATCCTCAACTAACCTGTGAAGCAGATTTCTCTCAGGAATCAGTTGCAGGACTAGAGAAATGGCTCATTGGTTAAGAGCACTGGCTACATAAAGGCCAGTCATGCACTTATGTTGACATTACCTCAAATCAATATTGTGACTGGCGTTATGGCATTGACTTGTAACCCAATGTTCATAAAAAGGCTTTCACGAGTTTAAAAGCAGATAGGGGTAGGTAATAAGAAAAAAACACCACAAAAGCTCCAGGAACAGTCTGCTTAATTCTTACGTGACTTACTACTAGCAAACGCCACAAGTTCCAGATATCAGGATATTTAAGTAGAAAGAAAATGTATCTCACAGTTGACATACAACAAAAAAGATACAACGTCCTTTTTTTCACACAATAAAACAGGCGCCGGGACCAACGATCACCAGCTGCCCAGACACCAAAAAATTATGCTTCCGAAATCTCTTGATGTCGATTCCGCACGCAGAGCAATCGAGTTGCCCTGCGTGTGCCACTCACGACAGAAGCCCTTTTTGCTCGAGCGCCAGCAGAGGCGCAGTGGCATTGTCTGCCCACCCATCTTAGGGTAAAGGTGAAAAGAAAGCCTGACCAACTTTCAATTGCATATTGTCAAGGCTAAGAAGGGAACTTCGATTCTTCTTAAGCTGAGGGAAAGCCTTCACAAGAACTGTTGTCTCTATTTTTTTTTTTTATAGAAGTAAAGGAAAGTCCGTGAGTCAATATGCAAATCAGAGCAGTGCTTGCCGGGAAGACTGGCTGGCGCGGAGGAAAAGATAGGCGGCGCTGGTGCAAACCAGCTGCTCCCGGCTGGAGGTGGAATGTTGGGTTCTAGGAGCATTTAGGTAACTTACTGGGGATTCACGGTGCCCCAACGTGTCAAAACTGAAAATGTGTAATCTAGTGTCACTCGTAGCCTCCTACTTGGACGTTGTGTTCTGTCATATGGGTGCTAGGAACTGAACTCAGGTCTTCCGACAGGGATGCACAGGAGACTGTTAAAGCAAAAAATGGAGTAAACGTATCAAAGACCTGTATTCTAGGTGATGGGGAGGGATTAAAAAAAGCTGACAAGTGCCCTGTGCTCATATGGTGGGACGATTTATTCTGTACTTCAATTAAATCAGATAAAGTTTTTAAAAGTAAGTCGGGTGTGATGGCTCATGCTTGTAATTCCTGCGTTCAGGAGGCTGACACAGAGCATTACAGAGTTATAGGCTAGGCTATTGTACATGTTGGGTTGCAGGCCAGCCTGGGCTACATGACACCCCATTTCAACAAAACCCAAACCACTGGACCGAGTATAATGGCACATGTAATCCTACATGGGAAGCTGCCACAGGATGACTGCAGCTTCCCGGTCCGCCTGGGTTTCTTGAGGAAAACTACTACAACAACAACAAAAAATCTCACCCCAGAAAAGAATAATAGATCTTCATTTACTTATTTCTGAGACAGGGTGTTGTGTAGGACTTAGGCCCTGCCTGAGTCAGGCAATCACCACCTTGGGGTGTTCAGCTGAGCCTACTTGCAAAGGATCATCCCAGTTCGTTGACTGTTTACATCCCCTCAAATCGGTGGGTGGGGTGGTGGTCAGAAAACTCACCTGAGTATCCAGCTGCTGTACAATAATAACCTATCACATGGAATTAATTGTATGTGGTGTCCAAGGAAGGTTATAGCATGTAAACCAAGTAACATTAGGGAAGGGGGCTCTATCATGCACTACAGCAAAGTCATTATCCATGCTAAGTAACACTTTTTAATGTGTGGCTTTGGGGGAACAAATTAACCACATCCTTGTTGTGACCCCTTACTTGCTATGTAAACAAGCCAAGTAAACTAATTGGCTGCCCAGAGTGAACTTTGGTGGAATCATGCCTCAGGTTTCAGCTGGGACTTTATGTCTCCTCCAGGGAAGGTAGTTAAGCAAGTGTCTTGTCAGGTAGTCCAGGACTGAACTTGAGTGCCTGCTGCTTCAGCTTCCAGAGTGCTTTGTTTGTTTGTTTTTAAGATTTTTTTTGAGTACACTGTTGCTGTCTTCAGACACACCAGAAGAGGGCATCAGATCCCATTACAGATGGTTGTGAGCCACCATGTGGTTGCTAGGAGTTGAACTCAGGACTTCTGGAAGAGACCTTAGTGCTCTTAACTGCTGTGCTGTCTCTCCAGCCCACAGAGTGCTTTTAAGATTTAAAAAAAAAAAAAAGTGTGTGTGTGTGTGTGTGTGTGTGTGTGTATGTTAGTTCTCACTATGCTGCAAGTCTATGGGGCCCTATACTCTGAATCCAGCCTTAAGTTATAGGTCAGAAGTCAACATCTGATGTCTTTCCTCAATTACTTCCATTTTTTGAGAGCAGGTCTCTCACATGTCCTCAACTTACCTAGACTGGCCAGCCAACAAGCTGCAGAGATGGATCCTTCTGTGTCCAGCTCCCAGAGCCTACAGACATCAGTCTGACCCAGCTTTTTCTGAGGATGCTAGGGCTGGAATGCATACCTTGTTTGCACACCAAGGACTTTACCCATTTAGTGAGCCCTTCCCCCACCCTTACTGTTTTTATATTAAAAAGTGTGTGTAGAAGTTTATGAATACTTTTTGAAACAACAACAACAACAACAAAAATAACCAGACTGTTGGTCATTACACTTTAATGATGTATGGAGTTCCCTGCTTTTTATAAAGTGGAAGCTACAAAGGAGATACATAAACAGGAAGTGTGGTTGAAACTGTAAGGAGCCAGGCAGGTGCTACCAACTGTCCATCCAGGGATCCTTCTAGAGTCCAAGTGTGCGTCCTTTATTTGACACTTGCTCTTACTGCAGAGCAGTGGCTAGCCTGAGGACCAGGCTAACCTCAAACTCAGATATTTACCTGCCTCTGCCTTCCGAGAGTACGGACCAGTGGCTTGAGCCAAGATACCATACCACCTATGTTTCCTTAAATACAAATTACCATCTCCTCAGTTTCCATGTCTTTTCACTGTATACAGAATAAAATCTTCCTACCTCTTCTAGCTGTCCCTTCCTGTCACCCAAGCCAAGTTTCAGCCATGCTGGCTACCTTAGTCTTAGGGAACACAGGCTCAGGACCCTCCATCACTCAGTCTTAATTTATTGATATTCTTCCCTCTTGTGCAGTGATGTCTGACCTCCCCAACAGGATATACCTAGCACATAGCAAAAAAAGGTTTAGTAGATGCAAGAATGCAACAACAAACTGATTTACCTGACTCTGAGAACCATGACAGAAAAAAAAAAAAAACGCTGGGGCTGGAGAGATGGCTCAGGAGTTAACGAACCTGTTACTCTTCCAGAGGACCTAGGATCAGTACAAGCAGCCACATGATGGCTCACAACTATCTGTAAAACTTCTATGCCAAGGCTTCTTCTGACTTCTTTGTACACCAGGCATGCACGTGGCATACATATATAAATGCAAACAAAATACTTTAACGCATAAAATTAATCCAAATAGAAAAATAGGGCTATAGTCACTTTGCCACTTAATGGTAACTAAGCCTTTGCATGTAGACTTTGGACCAAGAGGGTGGATGAGCCTAATAGGATGGGGATGAAAAGATAGAACGGAATCTATTTGGGCGAAAACCGTTGGTAGTTCTTAAGATGTTAGACTTATATACATTGGTTTGCGAGTTCTCCATTTTAATGAGAATCCTTGCCAGGGGCTGAAACCGCGTGTTGCTTACATGCCTAGCATTTGAAACAGGGAAAATAATGAAAAAAGTACTCAAAGCTCAAGGCTTAATGTTTTAACGGTTACTCGACCACCCCGGGCTTTGGTCTGAGAATTTTCAGCTCAAATTGAGAACCTACATCTCTTAGGTAGAATTTCATACAAGTTTCTTCCACTATTACATGACATAACAAGTGAGGGACTTAACCAGTTCCTCACAGATTGCTCTCGTCCAAGTGTTACTGAGCTACAAATGAACTAATAGGCGCAATCAGCCTCTCTAGTCCCCAAGTTCTTGTGCCGCCAACTACCCTGTTTAAGTTGGTCTCTAGGTGCAACTGAGGTCCCATCCTCATAGCACAACAAAGGCACCAACCAAATATGGCGACTTGGAAACCTCCCGAGGCCGTCGGTTACCGGTCACGTTAGTGAAAGATATGAGTAGGAAAGAAACATCTAGAGCAGGGATTCACGCCGAGGTAGGAGACGCAGAGTTGGCCCACCAGTCAGCGACACACAGCAGAAAACACAACCGGCCAAGCTCGGCGCAAGGCTCACAGCTCAACCACGTGTTATAGTAAGGTCTGCGCCTGCGCGAGTCAGGCGCGCGCCCGGCGGCCGGAAGAGCCGCGCGTTTCCGGGTTGGAGGCGGGGAGCGGTGCCGGAAGTGCTTGGGGAGGGCCGCGCAGTCGGACCGGCTGCTGAGACGAAAGCTTCACTGGGGCAGTCTCCGCATATCATGGGGAGATAGACGCTGCTGCCTGTGAGTCTTGGGCCCTGGCAGTTGAGGACGAAGAGCGGGAGGAGGGTGTCAGGACCCAGACGCACAGCGGGTCAGTGCTGGAAGAACTAGGTTGTGGAAGAGACGGGGCTGTGAGGAGCCAGGCTCTTGGGACGGGACTTGAGGGGTTCGGGCTCGCAGAAGCAGCGGCTGTTGGGGACTTGGGCTCTGAATGAGACTTAGGAAACGGGGACAGATGTGAATTCTGCAGCATCTGAGGAGAAGCCTTCTGAGAGGGACAGGATGGTGAAGACCCCGTACTTTATAGGAGGCGAGGGTAGGAACGAAACGGGACGTGAAGACAGGCTCCAGAGAGGTAAAAGCCCGAGTCTCGGGCTCCTAAGAGCCAGAAGCGGGACAGTAAAGTTCCAGCTCCTAAGGATTCAGAAACAGGGCAGCAAAGACTTAGGGACTGGAGACAGAGAAGTAGGCAGAGAAGACTTGAGTTTGAAAGGGTATAGAAACGGGCAGTGAGGACTGGGTCTTTGGGGACAAGATCCGGGCTTTCAGACTCGAGTTTCTGAAGGGACAGGGATGTGCAGACCCGAGCTCCTAAAAGTGGAGGATCTAAGGGGTCCTTGAAGGCTGATATCCCAGCCTTCAAGGGAAGGAGGTTGAAAAGATTTAGCGATCTGTTCTCTGTACCCGGAGGATTAAGATATATGTTCGGGAGAAGACTTCTTGACGCTGCCTATTTGGCTTTTTGCATTTAGGGTTTTTCTTGTGTTAGATACTTAATCTAGAAAACCCACATGAAACCTTTTCGGTTTTCTTCATTATTGTGAATCAAATGTGAAGTTGAAAGCAGTTTGAACTCAGTTATATACTGGATAAGTAAGTGCCTTAAGCCCTATTCCTTTCAGCCCCTGTTGAGCACAGATCTTTGCATCACAAGCAAACGGTCATAGATGGAAGGGCAGCAAAAGATCATTTTAAATTCTTTTACATTTAAGGGAAAGAGGGTCCAAAGAAAGATTAGGATCACTGTGAGCCAATTCTTAGGTTATATAGCACTCTACCATGTACATCAAACAAGGGATGCTTGGAAATTACTCGAATAAATGCTTTTAGAATCTCTGCCCTCAAACTCAGAAGGGATTTTTTTTTCTAACGGATTTTAATATTTTAGTACCTATTATGGCATTGGCATAGATACCATAAATGTTACAAATGAGGAAACTAACTTTTAAGTGAAACCCATTTTATTTATTTTTCAATAAGGTGTTGCGAAATTGACAAGTAAATGTGGCCTAGAACATTTTCTAGGGATTGCTGTTAGAAGAGTGACTTGAACCCTGTCATTTCCCTTCATAAAGATCCACGACTGAAACCTACACAGATGAATCGGGCACAGCTTTAGCACTTTGGGTTTTTTGTTCTGTGGTTTTTTTTTGTTTGTTTGGTTGGTTGGTTGGTTTTGTTTGGTTTTTTGTTTGTTTGTTTCTTTGTATGTTTTTCAAGACAGGGTTTTTCTGTGTAGCCCTGGCTGTCCTGGAACTCACTCTTCAGACCAGGCTGGCTTCAAACTCAAGAGATCCGCCTGCCTCCGAGTGTTAGGATTAAAGGCGTTCGACACCACGAACAACTTGAGCACTTTCAAATATTCCATCACTTCCTTATCACAGCTCCACAGTCCTGTTGTACATATAAGAATGTCCAGAGAGGCCGGGTGGTGGTGGCGCACGCCTTTAATCCCAGCGCTTGGGAGGCAGAGGCAGGCGGATTTCTGAGTTTGAGGCCAGCCTGGTCTACAGAGTGAGTTCCAGCCAGGACTACACAGAGAAACCCTGTCTCGAAAAAACAAAAAACAAAAAAAAAAAGAATGTTGTCCAGAGAGGTTAAGGAGCTTGTCTTTTTTTTTTTTCTTTTAATTTATGTATATAAGAACACTGTAACTGTCTTCAGATAGAGGGCATCGGATCCCATTAGAGATGGTTGTGAGCCTGTGAGCCACCATGTGGTTGCTGGGAATTGAACTCAGGACCTCTGGTAGAACAGTCTGTATTCTTAACCACTGAGCCATCTCTCCAGCCCAAGAAGTTTGTCTTAAACGGCATGGTACTGAATAGCTTATCCCCAAATGTGCCTCTAAAACTTTCATGAACTTTCCTAAGTGGATTCGCCTCCATGTGTAGTTTGCATGTGAACAAAATATAAGTAATATTTATAAAGCCTGCCATTGAATGAAAGTACACCTCCTTCTCCCCCAACTATTTAGCTCCCCCTAGCCTGGAAATTGCTATGTAGACCAAGCTGTCCTCAAACTCAAGAGATTCACCTGCCTTTGCTGTCACAGCACTGAGATTCAAGACTGCACCACCACACCCAGCTTCCTCCTTAACTCCTTTTAAAGTGAAGGACTGTAACTTTTAGGATATTTCCATAGTATTTGAAATATAAATTTCTGTGTTTTCACAGAAACATAGATAGATATTCCAGGTAAGAAAAGAAATATTTGTAGAATCTTTCCTACAATAGAGTAAGTTATATTTAATTTGTTTGAAAATTAGAGGTACATCAGAATAACTTTGCAGTTAATTGCTAGCATGTACTCTATGTTGTGGATGCTTGGGCTAACAGAGCCGGGCGTCATGGTGCTTGACTGTAATCCCATTATATTGGAGGTGGAGGCTGGAAGATCAGGAGTTCAATGTCAACATGAGACTTTATCTCAAGGGGAAAAAAAAGAAGAGCAGATCAGGTGAGGTGGTTCTTCTGGTAAGGTGATTGCCACAAGAAGTGATGATTTGAGTTCAGTTCCTGAGTTCAGTTCCTGAGTCCTGCATGGTGAAAGAAGAGAACCAGCTCCCATCCTCCGATCACATCAGCACAGACACACTGAAGAAAGAAAGAAAAAGTTTTTTTTTTTTTTTTTTTTTTTTTTTTTAATATACTTGAAACATTATTTTCCCAGTAGCTCAGCTGCTACTGTTATTTTTAAGGTTTTACTAAGAATGATGAGACATGTTCAGCCAGCACACAGAAAGACATCCACAAAGCTAAAGGGAGGATTTGTGAAGCCAAAGCCCCTGGTACCATTTTTAAAGATGTGTTTGTTTGTTCATTCATTTCTTATTGGAAAGGGCATAGAGACAGGGTCTCTCGGTGTAGTCCCGACTACCTTGGAACTTTGCACATCAGGCTGGCCTCAAATTCACAGAGACCCTCCTGCTTCTGCTTCCTTATATTTTATGTGTCTGAATGTTTTGCCTCAATATATGTTTATGTATGTACATGTCTGCTTGATTCTCTCAGAGTCCTGAAAAGGGCATTGGGTCCCCCTAGAACTGTGTTGTGAGCCATTGTGTGGATGCCGGTGACAGAAGCTGGGTCCTCTGCAAAAGCAACAAATTCTCTTAACCACTGACCCATCTCCTGCTCCTGATAACTGTTTTCAGAAGCCTGTATAAAAGTGATCAGAATTTATTTATACCAAATTATGAGCGAGCAAAAGCATACCCATATCACCATCTTGTTGATTTTAATTTAGAGGGAGGTTGTTTTTAGATAGGGTCTCACTGTGTACCTAAGATTCTGTTGCCTTGGTTTCCTGAATGCTGGGATTACAGGTATGCACCACAATGCCCAGCTTGATAGTTAGTGATAATGGATTGCTGAGTTAGCATTCTTACCTGTATTTATAAAATACTGCAATTTTTTTTTCTTTTTAAATTATGTTTCTTTGTCTGTATATATGAATGCCGGTGCAGCTAGAGATCAGAGAAGTCAGATACCCTGGAGATGGGAGTTTGGGGTGTTGTGAGCCCCTTTGTATGAGTGCTGAGAACTTAACATGGTTCCTCTGAAAGCGCAGATGTACTCTTAATCACTGAGCCACCTCTCCAGCTCCTACAGTTTTCTTTTCTGATTCAGAGTCACTAGCCCAGGCTGGCCTCAAACTCTATATAGCTAAGGACGACTAAATTTTGATGCTTAGTGCTGGAATTACAGGCATGGGGCACTATACCAAGTTTATGTGGTACTGGGTATCCAACCCACAGTATCACGTATGTGAGGCAAGCACACTACCAACTGAGCTACATCCCAACCCAACATCCAGTTTGTGTTCTGCACTGTGAAACAAGTGAACTAGAGTCATCTTGAAATATTCACATATGGACTTAATTTTCAACTTACACTGCTTCGAGGCCAGCCTGGTCTACCTAGTGAGTTCCAGGACAGCCAGGGCTACACAAAGAAACCCTGTCTCAAAAAAAAAAAAACAAACAACAAAAAAACAAAAAAAACTTACACTGCTTATTGAACCTTAAAGGGACTTTAGAGTCTGCACGGTTCAGCTGCTAAAACAGAACTAGGGTCACAGATGGCACCTAGCTCCCTTCACTTGGGTTTTCCACAGTACCTTTCATAAGCCTCCTGCATACACTCTGTCCATCTGTCTCTTCCTTTCTTCATCCTCCTCTTCTTCTTTTTCTCATCTTCTTCCTCCTTCTTCTTCTCTCTGCTTCTCTCTTCTTTCTCCTCCTCTTTTCCTTCTTGTTCTTCTTATTCTTATTTGAAACAGGGTTTCTCTGTGTAACCCTGGCTGTTCTGAAACTCAGTCTGTAGACCAGACTGACTTCAAACTCACCTGACTCTACCTTCCCAGGGCTGGGATTAAAGGTGTGCATCACCACCCTGCACTGATATGATTTTTCAATTCACTGTTCTATTTATTATTTTTTTTTTATATTTTTGGTCTTTTTTTTTTTTTTTTTTTTTTTTTTTTTAGTGCTGTCTCATGTACCCCACAGTAGCCTTGAACTGACTATGTAGCTCAGGACTGCCTTGAAGTGCTTCCTGCCATCAGCTCAGAAGTACTGGGCTTACAGGCACTCACCACTGTACCCAGCTATTTATTTTTATTCTTTGAGATGGAGTCTTACAGTGTAGCCCAGGCTGCCCTTGAATGCCTGGGCTTCTGTGATCCCCTTTCCTGCTTTTCCAAGTAGCTGGGGTTACAGGCTTCAATCCTTCCTTCATCTCTCCCTGTGTAGGAGATTAAACCCATAGCCTCATACATA
This sequence comes from Rhabdomys pumilio, assembly GCA_030674055.1. Lineage (NCBI taxonomy): Eukaryota > Metazoa > Chordata > Mammalia > Rodentia > Muridae > Rhabdomys > Rhabdomys pumilio. The sequence goes on along the minus strand of JANHMN010000004.1, from coordinate 20,353,538 downwards.
CAAGGCAAAATATCCTACCCAGTAACCAGACTCTTTCCTAAAAAACAAACAAAAACCCTCAAAAATAACTCTCGTCATTAGGGCCAATAAGATACCTCAGAGAACCAGAGTGTTCGATGTCAATCCTAACCTTCTCTAAGCTTGATCAACGTGGCGAAATGAGAGAACCAACTCCCCAAAGTTATCTTCTGACTCCCATGCTCACTGTGACCCATGTCTGTCCCTTGCCCAACATAAAACAAGTGGTAAGTAGAAAAATTCTCCAGCTGTAGAAGTTACTATAGAAATCAGACCTGGCGGCATATGCTGTGATCTTCGCAGTGGAGCAGGAGGGGTGAGTCAGGAGAAGCACTCCTGATTCTAAGTCAATTTAGGCTACTAGCAAGTGCTAATCTAACTAAGGGTCTGGAACAACATTCTGTCTTTTCTAAGACCTGGGTCTGGTGGTTCTGGCCTGTAATGCCAGCATTGGGGAGGCTAAGACTGGAAGGTTGTTTCTGAGTTCAGTTGTCTCCAAGTGAATTCCAGGTCAATCTGGGGTACATAGCAAGACCCTAAAGACATATAATAAGAAATAATACCCCCCCTCCAAAAAAAAGCCAAGTTGGTTATAATGCGGGGGTAGTAATAATGAGTGACCAAAATGAGCAAAACTTTGTAATATACTGATCTTGCCACTGGGCACGATGTAGCACCCCGTTAGTCCCAGCACTTGGGAAGCAGAGGCAGGTAGCTGTCTGACTTTGAGGTTAACCTTGTCTGTACAGTGTGTTCCAGGACAATAAGAGCTTAAGACCCTGTCTCAAAAACAGCAAAAGAATCCCACCAGACAAGGATGCTGATACCTCTAATCTTTAATCCCAGCACTGGAGTCAGGCAGGCAGATCTGAGGTCCAGGCTAGTCAGACCTACATAGAGTTCCTGCCTCAACAAAGCAAAACAACCCCCCCACAAAACTGACTATGATTTAGAGGAGAATGAAGCATATGCACATTTATAATATTAGAAAACATTCGTCTTTATACACACTCTTCTGTGTGCTTTCATTTCAGAAACTCAGTGAATCAGAAACTTTCAGAAAATCAGTGTCAGGTCTAATGACACACTTTTTGTTTTGTTTTGTTTTTTGTTTTTTTGGAGACAGGGTTTCTCTGTGTAGCCCTGGCTGTCCTGGAACTCACTCTGTAGACCAGGCTGGCCTCAAACTCAGAAATCCACCTGCCTCTGCCTCCCAAGTGCTGGGATCAAAGGTGTGGGCCACCACCGCCCGGCCATGACACACTTTGTAACTGTTATTTTGTTTGTTAAGGAATTGGGGGAGCCAGATGGTGGTAGCATGCACCTTTTATCCCAGTACTCAGGAGGAGGAGGTAGAGGAAGGTAGAGCTCTGTAAGTTCGAGGCCAGCCTGGTCTACAGAGTGAGTTCCAGGATAGCCAGGGCCACACAGAGAAACCCTGTCTTCAAGAAGAAGAAAAAAGTCCACAAGGCCTGAAGTTAATCTCCACATGAACATGTACACACACACACACACACAGACAGACAGAATTGCATAACTTGTTCAAAGCCTTATAGGGCAGTGGTACTTGAACCCAGATACACATGCTCAACCACCGACCTATTGATTGAAAACAATCCACACAAGTTCAACTGTCCAGAATGGGACTGGGGGGATGGTACAGCAGTTAAGAGCACTGACTGCTCTTCCAGAGGTCCTGAGTTCAATTCCCAGCAACCACATGGTGGCTCACAACCATCTGCAATGGGATCTGATGCCCTCCTCTGGTGTGTCTGAAGAGCTACAGTGTATTCATATATATAAAATAAATAAATAAATTTTAAAAATTTAAGGAAAAAAAACAAACCAAAACAAAAAAACTTTTCTTTTGCTCCCTAGTTTCAGATCACTGGTTCTTTTCAGTTCATGTAAACTATGAAACACTAATTTGTTTAGACAGCTAGAAGCTGGAGAGGAAACGGCAAGGTAAAACCCAATTATTAAGTCAGGCTGGGCACCATAGTCACAGGCTTTTCTGCCACCAGCAAATAGTCCTCTTGACTCCGATATTGTATTTTTTTTTGTTGTTTTTTGTTTTTTTTTGTTTGTTTGTTTTTGTTTTTTTCGAGACAGGGTTTCTCTGTATAGCTCTGGCTGTCCTGGAACTCACTCTGTAGACCAGGTTGGCCTCGAACTCAGAAATCCGCCTGGCTCTGCCTCCCAAGCGCTGGGATTAAAGGCGTGCGCCGCCACTGCCCGGCCGATATTGTATTTCAATAGTAAAATTCCTGACCATTGTAGAAGTAAAATTGTTTAAATAGAATCTGTCTTTATTCCTGTCTCCCAACTTTCCCTCCTTCCTTTTTTCCTTCATTTCTTTCCTTCCTTTTTTCTTCCATCCTTTTTTTTTTTTTTTTTTTTTTTTTTTTTGAGACAGGGTCTTATTGTGTAGCCTTGGTTAGTCTAGAACTCATAGAGACCTGCCTGCCTCTTCCTCCTGAGTGATGGAATTAACAACATCCACCATCACTTTAAAAAGTGATCACAACAAAAAAGGAAAACTTTTAAAAGGAGAAGCCGTTAGAGCATGCCATTCTGTCAGCCAACCCCAGCTTAACTGTGGCAGATGGGGTGCAAGGGGTTAGACTTTGTTATTTAATTGAATTCTCAACCATGTAGCCTATAGTTTTGCTGTTTAGGGTGAGAACAGCTACCTGAATAGCTGACTGTGGCCTCATAACCAAGATCCTCCTGCCTCAGCTGCCACACCTGACTATACAATACAGTCTTGATGCAGTTATGAAGCCAGGGCCTCACACATGCTAGGCAAGCGCTCTAGCACTGAGCTGCGTCCTCAGCTGGATCCCTGCTGGCGAAGTTGCACCATGCCACACAACTGGAATAGTTAGGTGGCCAGGGTGGTACTTGATACTAGTTATTTGTTTACAGGTAGCTTTTGAAAATGGCTGCCTCACATTACAGCGGGCTTACAGCTGTTGCTGATGTAATTAAAGATCTAGACACTCAGATAGCAGTAAGTAAAATCCCTGAGGCCGCCATGGGCAGAACTTGGTGAATGTGCTTCTGGTCTTACACCGCAGCCGATGTCCGCAGAGTCAGTCTAATGGCTCTAAGATTTAGGAGTTGTGGCTGCTTTAGGCAAGGGCCTGGCATGTCTTGTAGAAATGCTAAAACACAAATGAGTTTACTGGTAAAGCAGAGCTCTTAACAGTTGCTAGAAGTTGTGTTTCGTGGGCAGAGCCCTGCCTTGGACTTCAGCATGTGTTGAAAATGAGCTAATTGTTTTCTTAAGCTTTGTAACTGAGTTTCAAGTATTTGATTGTGCTTCTGTTTATTTGAATTTAACATTATTTGATACTTAAAATAATGCATGTAAGTTCTTAACCCAGTATTCTGCTTGTGTGGATGCCTCAAAAATGTCTTACTTATTCTACTTCATCTTTTTAAAATAAGATTGCTGATTTCACTTACTTTTTTCCTTATTTCAATTTTGTGAACTATTTCATTTCGGTTTTGGAGACAAGATGGTTTCTAAAAACCAGGTGAGAGCTATGAAATTCTTTATTCCCTCCATTTTAATGTCAACATCAAGAGGTCACCCTCTCAGATAAGACTCAAGAGTCTACAGAGTTCATGTTACTTTTAAAAGTCAGCCAGCACTGCAGGTGTCTCTAGAGTAACTCTGACTGTTTCTTTCTCCAGTTGATCGGCCTTGGTCCTCACAGCTCTAAGAAGAAGCAAGACCTTGAGAAACTCCATGAGCTGAGGTCTAAAGCTCGGCAGATTATGAACCAGTTTGGCCCCTCAGCGCTAATCAACCTCTCCAGTTTCTCATCCATAAAACCAGAGCCAGCCAGCACCCCGCCGCAAGGCTCCATGGCCAATAGCACCACAGTGGGAAAGATACCAGGCACTCCTGGGACAGGCGGTCGTCTTAGCCCTGAGAACAATCAGGTACCTCTGAGCCTTTCTTCCTCTTGGCCCCGTTTCTAATTTGGCCCCGTCCATACAGAGATGGGCATTGTCAGGCACTTATTCTTTGTTGAAGAAGGCCTTCCCCTCTAACATTTTTATTGAATTATTGTCTACATTGTCAATTTTTACTCTGTTATAGATGGCTGCGTATATATATATATATATATATATATATATATATATATATATATAAATGCATGTAAAAACAAACTTTCCTATGGCAGGTGGCTGGAGTTTTGGTTTTATTTTGTTGAACTAGTGTTTTTGTCTGTAGCCCAGAGTGACTGGAAGCCCAGTCACTGTGTAGCCCAAGCCAGCCTCAGGTCATAGGCAATCCTCCTGCCAAGCCTTGGGATTACAGAGTGAACCACCACACTCAGCAGTAGCAGATACTGTATGAGTCATCTATACAACATAGCTATCTATCTCTATCTATATATATATATCTATATATAGATATATAGATATACTATATATCTGTAGTATAGATACTCTATAGTATAGCTCCTTATTCGTAAAATGAGAATCTTCTCTTCCGTAGTTCCGTCCTGTAGTTTTATCTCACTGCTGCCATCAATGTCAGTAGGGATCCCCTCTTTGTACTTGTGACCCTGATTCTAGAGCAACCAGAAAAGAAGCATAACCTTTCCTTGGGTCTTGCAGGCCGCATAGGACGGCTGAGGGGCAGTTTAAGGGAACGGGTAGAAGGACTAGCCGAGCTGCTTGGGGAAGGCTTGGCTGAGCAGAGACCAGCCTGTGTTGACTCTGGAAGCCACTGGAAATGAGCAAAAAAGTCACACCTGTGATCCCAGCACTTGCAAGATGGTAGGAGAAAGTCAGGAGCCGCAGCCTCTACTGTAAAACAAGTTCAGGACCCTGTCTCAAAAAACAGAAGGCCATCAAGATGGCTCAACCAGGAAAGGCACATGCTGCCAAGCTTGATAATCTGAGTTCAGTCCCCAAATCTATGGTGGAAGGAGAGATCCTAGTTCCTCAAGTTAGCCTCTTACTTCCACATATGCATTGTGGTGGGCACATATCAACACATGCACACCCCTAACTACCGTAAAGAGAAGCCTTGGCTGGGCACTGGTGGCGCACGCCTTTAATCCCAGTACTTGGGAGGCAGAGGCAGGCGGATTTCTGAGTTCGAGGCCAACCTGGTCTACAGAGTGAGCCCCAGGACAGCCAGAGTCGGGAAGGGGGAAATTATTTGTTGTATTTTGTTGTTGGGTTCTATTTGTGATGCTGGGAATCTACTGTAGGATCAAGGCAGGCAAGCAATCTACAACCAAGCTGAATCTTCAGCTCCCTCATCATGTTTTAACTTACTCTAGATGTGGAATGACTTTCCTAAGAAAAGAGGGGTGATAACTCTAGCTGCTTACACACTATGGGGGTGGCCCCCATAGAACTGTTAGGGTTTTTTCTTTTTTTCTCTTTTCTTCTCCTCCTTCTCCTTCTCCTTCTCCTTCTCCTTCTCCTTCTCCTTCTCCTTCTCCTTCTCCTTCTCCTTCTCTTCTTCCTCCTCTTCTTCCTCCTCCTCCTTCTTCTTTTTTGTGGGGAGAGAGTTGTTTTGAGACAAAGTTTCTCTGTGTAGCCCTAGCTGTCCTGGAACTCACTTTGTAGGCCAGAATGGCCTTGAACTTAGACGCTGCCAGCCTCCACCTTCCTGGTGCCACCAGGTGTGTGCTACCACACCCAGCTTGACCGGTCAGCCAGATGCAGAGAAGAGTGTGAAAGATGAAACTGCATAAACTGCTGGCCTCTGTTTTAAACTACTCTCCCCATCTCTCCCTCCAAACTGCTCTCGCTCTCTTTCCCATGACAGCTTCTGTCTGGATCGTACATTTGTAACTGTACCACAAGGTAGGGCTAACTGAATGAGACTAAACCCAGCCATTTGACAGCCTGTCTTCTGTAGTCACAATGAGACTTGCTTCCTTAATACTTATGAAAACCCCTCCCCCAATTCACTTTAGGTATTGACCAAGAAGAAATTACAAGACCTAGTAAGAGAAGTGGACCCTAATGAGCAGCTGGATGAAGATGTGGAAGAGGTAAGGTGGACTTGGGGATCAAAGACAGTGTGGCCCTGCAGTTGAGACATCATGGTGAGTAGGAGCAAAGATGGTGGGTTTGGAAAATACCTCAGCAGTTAAAAGCATTTACTGATCTTTAAGAGGATTCTAGTTTGGCTTCCAATGCTTGAATCGGGCAGCTTACAACTGCCTTAACTCCTGCTGCAAATAATCTGGTGCCCTCTTCTGGCTTCTTGGGGCATCCTCACACATGGGCATGTGCGTATACCTGCATGGATATAGAGAAAATAAAAATATTTGGCGGGACTGGAGGTGGCTTGGCGTTTAAGAGTCCTTGCTCCAGAGGACACTCAGTTCCCAGCACCCACGTGGTAGCTTACAACTATCCATGACTCCAGTTCCAGGGGATGCCCACTTTTGACTTATGCAGCTACAGGTACACACATGCTCACTCTCTCTCTCTCTCTCTCTCTCTCTCTCTCTCTATCTATATATATATATATATATATACACACACACACATATGCAGGTAAAATATTTGTAAACATAAAATAAAATTTAAAAATCTAAAAAAAAGATTTTTAAATAGAGATAAATTTTATGCAGGGCTGCTCTTTTCAGAGGACTGGGGTTCAGTTCCCAGCACCCACACAGCAGCTTACAACTGTCTGAAACTCTAGATTGAGGAGATCTGACACCTAGCCTTCATAGGTTCCAGGCACAGAAGTACATGTAGGCAATATACACGTACATATGAGAGGGAGACGGGGGGGGGGGGGGGGGGGGCAGTTTTGAAAGTAAACAAAAATAAAAAAGACTCAGGATTTGAACTTAACCCTTAAGGCTGAGTTCCGTCTCCACTGCTTGCTGGTTACACAGCCCTGAGCAGGTTGGTCTTAGTCTCGCCATCTTCCTTTAATGACTAGGGATAAAGGTCAAGGGGGTGGTGGCTGGGCCAAGAGCACTTGCTGCACAAGCATGAGAGCTAAAGACCTGATACTGGAACCCATGTGAGAAGGTGGGCATCCCACTTGGTCAGTAACCCCCGCTCCACCAGGAGCAGAGACAGCTGGGTTCTCAGTGTGCTGAGAAAGGGTCAGTTCAGAGAGAGAGACACTGCCTCATAGAAACAGGCTGAGGCGGGTGGAGGGTACTTAGTGTGCTTATTAAGCCCTCCAAAGGCCCTGGAGAAATGGGTTAGTCACTGAGAGCACGTGCTGCTCTTACACAGGATCCAAGTTTGATTCCCAGCACCCATGTCAGGCAGCTCATAAGCACCTGTTACTCCCGACTGCAGAGGATCTGACACCTTCTTAGGTCTTCTGATCTCCTAGAGCACCTGCACATAGATAAATACCAGCAATTGGGAGACAGAGGCAGTCCTGGAGTGAGTTCAAAACCAGCCTGGTCTATATAGCAAGCTCCAGGCCCGCTGTGATTGTATAGTGAGACACTGACTCAAAAATGCAAATAGCCAGCCATGGTGGTTCGTGACTTTAGTCCTAACCCTTGGAAAGTAGAAGCAAGCAGATGTCTGTGAGTTCAAGGCCAATCAGGGCCACACAATGAGACTTTGTCTCAAAAACATATTAAACAAGCAAACCTTAAAAACAAAAATGATCAAGGATATACTGGGTATAAAGTCAGGTGCCTGTCCTCCCTAGGAGATAGAGGCAGGAGAATTAGGAGTTAAAAGCCATCCTAGACTACAGAAGACCTTGTCTAAGGTCTGGAGAGATGACTCAGCACTGCGCGTTCTTCTAGAGGTCCTGAGTTCAATTCCCAGCAACCACATGGTGGCTCACAAGCATCTGTAATGGGATCCGATACCCTCTTCCGGCATGTACTATATATACACACAGAATACTCATACATACATAAATAAAAATTAAAAAACAAACAAACCATAAAATAAAAAAGATCCTGTCTGGTGGGCTGTATGTGGTGTGCATGCCTTAATCCCAGCACTCAGGAGGCAAAGGCAGGAGGAATCTCTGTAATTTCACTGCCAGCCTGTTCTACAGAGTGAGTTCCAGGACAGCCAAAGCTAGATAGAGAAACCCTGTCTCAAAAAAACAAAACAAACAACAACAAACAAACAAAACCAAAGGAGTATATAAAAGAACAGAAATAGCAGATCTGTCATGTGTCAGCAGTGACTAATCAGGGTTCACCTTTGTTCCATGATTAAATCAGGAGAAAGCAGAGGGACAGGGAGTGCAGAAAGATCAGAAGACATTCTCAGTAAGGCATGGGCCTCAGGAAGGCACGAGCTGCTCTTGTTCTGAGTGATGTTTGTTTTGTCCTCCTCACTCCTCATCCACACTGGTCCAGATGCTGATTCCAGCCTGCTGATAGAAAGCCTAGCCAAATATGAGACTCAGGAAGCACACGGTTGTCCCAGCAGCAGGATCCTGACCTGGCTGGTTCCATGCTTACTCTCCCATTTGTCCTCTCCAGATGCTGCTACAGATCGCTGATGATTTTATTGAGAGTGTGGTGACAGCTGCCTGCCAGCTTGCTCGGCATCGAAAGTCCAGCACCCTAGAGGTGAAAGATGTCCAGCTGCATCTAGGTATGTGGTTTCATTTCTCCCTGAAGTAGCTCTATGACTAGTCCATAGGACCTCTGACAAATGTCAGAGAAACCTTCATGCCAGGACCAGACCTTTAGATCTGGAATTTACCATTCAGAAGCAGCACCTAATAGAAGAGAGAAAGGTCTTTGTGGAAGGGGTATGCCCCAGGACATCAGATTTAAAACATTCTTTCACTTTCCATCTACACAACAGCCTTCATACTTGACTTCTGAGAGTCTGCCTCCCTGTTCATAAAATGAGGATCATAAAATGTCTTCCTTGAAGATTATATTTATGAACTGGAAGAAAAAAGGACATGTTCTACAGCTGAACACAAGTCACTCTCAGTATTTATGTGCATAAGATGTGACATATAATGATAAAATCACTAAATCTCTGTTTGAGGGCCAAGGAGATGGCTCAGTGGGTAAGAGCTCTTATCATGGATGTGTGATGGCCTTCATGCAGTCCCCAGCACCCACATAAAATGTCAGGGCTGTGCTCCTGTAACCAAAGCCCTAAGGAGTTGGGATGTGCAGGAAGGCTGCTGGGGCTGGCAACCAGCTTGGCTAGAAAACAGTGTGTTGCAGGCTCACTGATAGATCCTGTCTCAGAAGAAGGTGCAGAGTCAGAGAGGAAGACACCAGATGTCCCCTGACCCACAGGCACACAGAAGCATGTGCACTTGTGCACACACATACATACATACACGCCACACATACGTATATACATACATACACACCACACATACATATATACATGCACACCACACATACATACATACACACCACACATACATACATACATACATACACGCCACACATACATACATACATACACACCACACATACATACATACATACATACATACCACACATACATACATACATGCATGTATAATATACACACATAACTTCAGTTTGATTTAAGTAGTTGGTCTGTCTAGAGTAAAATAAATTTTAAAAGACAAGCCCTGCTTTTGTGCTCTGGGACCACTGATGGAGTAATAAAGGGACCCACTTGTGTACAACTAGGGACAAGTTAGGAGCCGGAGTTTTGGGCCTGTAATACTGTACTCAGTGTCTTTAAAGGAATCTCATGATGTACTTAAATATGAAGCTTGGGTACAAAATGGAAAGAAATAGCGTCTGGGTAAACCCGTCTGACTGTAACTTATTCTCTAAGTGTATATGTACACTGTTTTAAAAAAAGAAAGGGTCTTCTCCCAGGACAGCTAGGGCTTGTTACAAAGAGAAACCTTGTCTTAAAAAACAAAGAAAAAAAAGAAAGGTCACCTTGGCCTGGAAATCACAGAGACCCACCTGCCTCTCCATCCCTACAGCTGGCACTAAAATCTTATGTTACCATGTCTGGCCAAAAATAAAATGCATAAAAACATAATATAGATTTTAAAACCATAAGAAGTAAGCTAGGCAGTAGCCAGCAGAGTCGTCATTCGAGCACTTCAGAGGCCAGCACAGGCAGTCAGATCACTGGGAGTTCAGTTCTAGTCTAGGAGGCAGATCAATCTTTGCCTCAGAAATATAAAAATGGGGACTAGCGAGAGACCTCAGTGGTTAAGAGCCTTTGTTATTCTTTCCTAAGTCCCAGGGTCAGCTTCCTGATCCACATGAGGTGGCTTCCTGGAACTCAAGCTCCAGGGAATGCTATGCCCTTGTCTGGCCTCTGTGGGTACCTACATACACTCACCCAAACATACACACAAATAAAACACTACACAAAATAAAAACTAGAGACATAGCTCAGTGTTTAAGGGCACTGGATGCTCTTCCTGAGGGCTCAGGTCTGATTCCCAGCACCCACATGGTGGCTCACAGCCGTCTTTAACTCCAGATCCTGGGAATCTAGCACCCTCTTCTGGCCTCCTTGGGGACACGCTTGCACACTGCACACATACATACATGCAGGTAAAACACATAACTCCATGCATATAAAATTAATGTTAGCCGGGCAGTAGTGGCACACGCCTTTAATCCCAGCACTTGGGAGGTAGAGGCAGGCGAATTTCTGAGTTCGAGGCCAACCTGGTCTACAGAGTGAGTTCCAGGACAGCCAGGGCTATACAGAGAAACCCTGTCTCGAAAAACCAAAAAAAAAAAAAAAAAAAAAAAAGTAATGTTACTAAGTAATATTTTAAAAAATAAAAATTAAAAAGGTTAAAGAACTTGGGGGATATAGCTCAGTGGTAGTGTTTGCCTGGTGTGTAGTAAACCCAGTGCTAAAACAATGAAGAGACCTGGCGAGGCCATGCGTGTAGATTCGGAGTCCAGGTCTGTCTTTGCTGCTTCTCCCAGCTGCATTGCCGTCTGGCTGGAGCCTCAGCTCTGTGCTGTTGTCTTCTTTGCAGAGCGCCAGTGGAACATGTGGATCCCAGGATTTGGCTCTGAGGAAATCAGACCCTACAAAAAAGCCTGTACCACAGAAGCTCACAAACAGGTGAGGAGCCTGAGACAGCCAGGACTGGTCCCTAGAACTGCATCTCAAACAGCTGTCTCCTGGAGTGTCAGTCCCCTGCACAGCCAGCTTCACTGCACCAGAGGTCAGAGGTCAGAGGAAGCTCCGTCAAAGCTTCCTTGATGCTGTGCTGCTGCAAGTGCACTTTCAGTCTTCATTTAGAGCTCTGGGTTCCAGATCTCCTGTGGGCATGCCACCAGCTCACAGTGAGACTGCCTTGAATGTCATACGCCACCCAGGTCAGAGGAAGAAGTATGTCAGGCTTGTGCGGAGAGCTACCTGGGCTTTTCTGCCTGACATTCTGGGTTGTGTTCCATGTTAGCTGCTGTCCTCTGCACTTGACAGTGTGAGGATATCATTTCTGATCAAGAGCCAGTTGTCCCTGTCCTTAGTCCAGTAAGGGCACTGGCCTTCCAGTGACAAGCCTGGTATCCTTTCTGTTGTGATGTCAACAGCTGCTCTGATGGGCAGTGAGCTGCATGTGAGTGTGACAGGCATAGCTGAGCAGGCTGGTCTCTTGGGTCGGGAACCGGGCCCAGGCCTCTGCAACCATCTCTCGGCCCTGTGTGCTGTCATCTAGACCATGCTATTTGCTAGTGGCATCTGGATGTACCTGAAAGCTCCTAACTCTGACCCTGTTAACTGCTCATCTCTATCTCCTTTCAGAGAATGGCATTGATCCGGAAAACAACCAAGAAATAACACAGGGAGCAGTCAGGGAATGGACGACATGTATTTGGAAATACTTGAGCTGAGACCTCAGCCATCTCATCCTTGGATTTTTTTTTAAATGCTTTACAGAGAAGCATATATTTTTTATTAACAGTGCAGCAATATCTATAATGACTGAGAAGATCTGCCAAAAGAATAAAGCCTCCTACCCCACCTTCTGGTCCCTTTTCCCTGCCGTCTCAAAGAGAAGCAGTGTATCTTCCGGAGAAGATTCTGCCTGTGGTTTATGATATGAGTGTTTGGCTGTAGGAAGAGTGTTTTGGTTGTGTTGGTGAGACAGTGTTAGCAGGTTTGTAGAGGGTTTATCTCCTCCTTTCCCCATCCCTGTACTTTGTAATGTCAGTGTTTATATGAATATGAACTTGATTTGCTTTTCCAGAATAAAGGAGTTATTAATTGAAGACACAGGGTGCATAGCTGAGAGCCTTCCCAGCAAGGTTAGGCATGCTACAGACAGCAGGTGGCAGCACAGGCAGGGATTGTGTTAGAGAAACCGGCAGGGATTTCCTTCCCACTGCTTTACTCCAAAGGAACAAGCCAGCAGTAGGAGTTGGAGCACTTTCTCTGCCACCAGACATGGAGAACTCTGCTAAGCCCCAAAATAAACAAGCATTCTAGTTTTGATAATGTTAGTGTCCCTAGGACCTTTTTGTGTGCGTGTGTGCATGTATGTGTGTATGTGTGTGTGTTTTGAGGCAACTTCTTGGGTAGGCCAGGCTGGCTTCAAACTCGATGTATTGCTGAGGCTGTCTTTGAACTGACCCTCCTGCCTCCACCTCACGGTGAACTGAGACCACAGTTGTGTGTTATCACATCTAACTCCTTAGAGCCCCTTTGGACCTCTCTGGATCTCCATAGAAGATTGTATTCAGCCTTGTCCCCAAGGAAGGATGTGAATCACTTTGGGGAAAGTCCTGTTGCTGGGATTCTGTCATCAGAGGAAAGCAAGCCCTGTCTCAGCAGCAGAATGTCCTTCCCAGGCATCATCCTGACTCACCCACGCCCAGCACAAGCCTTGTGGATTGTGAGGGACCATGGGCTTAAAGGAGGGTGGCTATTCCACCTAGGAGCCACAGCATAGCCATACCTACCTTTGTTCCCTGCTTTGGTCATCTTCCTCCTGAGGCTTGGTCCAAGATGTGACACAGTTCATAGATCTGAGGCGTTCAAAGGCCATGCTGAGGTTTCAGCCTGGAGAGTGAAAGGGGACATCCAGCTTCTTCACTGGTCACACCTGACACCGAGCTTCTGGATCTGTGGCCTAGCTTCAGGATGAGGATGTTGAAAGGTCTTAACTTTCTTCAGAACCTACGACCACTGGAAGATGTTCTCAGAGGATGCTTTCTTGGTGACATCAGACAGCAGAAGGGTCCCACTGAGTCTGGATAAGAACAAGCCAGGAAGGAATCTGGAATGACTCTTGAGTCCTCTTCGGAGGACAGAAAGGGACAAGGGGATGGGGAAAGTACAATGGACAGAAGTGAGGGACTCACAGGATGTCAGTTTATCATTCTCTGTCAGCTGTGTGACAGGTAGGTGGCTTCCTCTGTCTCAGTCTTACTGTCTTGTCAGCACACTGAAGGGCTGTTCATGTCTCTGTAAGCTGTGCCCATTCATCCAGTAGGCAGGAGCCATACATAATAAAAGGAAGAAAGGGGTGGACAGCCCTCAGATTCAGTGTGTGGCTTCATTCTGGCATCTCAGGCACTGGAGCCCTTGGTTCGGTGACCTGTGTTGGCAGTAGGCTGCTCTCGGCTTCCCACCCAATTCACTTGAACTGTGTCTTTGGTTTTTCAAGCAGGGTTTCTCTGTGTAGCCCTGGCTATCCTAGAACTCACTCTGTAAACCAGGCTGGCCTAGAACTCAGAAATCTGCCTGCTCTGCCTCCCAAGTGCTGGAACTAAAGGTGTGCGCCACCACTGCCCAGCTGAGCAATGTCTTAACTGTTGAGATGTGGGAACGGTTGCATTAGACAGAATGATATGGCCAGTTCTGCCTTTCTTCAGAACATGTGCGTGTGTGTTCTCACAGGTGTGTGTGTGTATGTGCGTGTGTACACACGTGTACTCATAGATGCATGTTCACATGTATATGTGGAGGCCAAAGAAAATCCTCAGGTGTCATTCTCAGGAATGTCATCTCCTTACTTTGGCTCTTTCCTTGGACTCGAACCTACCAATTAGGCTAGACTGGCTGTCCAACGAGCCCCAAGGATTCTCCTGTCTGCACCTCCACAACACTGAGATTACAACTCTAGGTTCTGGGCATCAAACTCAGATCCTAGCTATCTGGATTAGGACAAGCACCTAGCTATCCCCCAGCCCTGGTTACCATCTTGATTGTTTACTTGTCGTTGTCTTGAGGAAAACAGATTTATTGAATACACTGCAAGGAACAGCAGGCTAAATACTATCTAGCATACCACCAGCCTTGTTTCTTTTCTTTTTCTTCCTTTCCTTTCTTTTCTTTTTTTTTTTTTTTTTTTTTTTTTTTTTTGAGACAAGATCTATAGCCTAGGTTGATTTTGAATTTGAATTTGTTATGTATCTAAGATCCAGCTGCCGCCACGCCCAAGTGCTGGCATGACAGTAGTGTACTACCAACCTTGCAGGCTGTCACCATCCCACTCAGAGCAGCTGTGACTACCTGCAATCGTCCCTAAGATCAGGTCTGCCAGCCTTGCCTTATAGAAGGCAGGGGGTGAGAAGGGTCACTGGACCCTCGTCAAGGATTCTAACCTGCCTCCTCACAAGCTGCTTGCTACTCTGTTCCAGCCACACGTGGTCCTGGGGCGTGCTGGAAGGCCAGCCAAAGCGAGAATTCCATCTTTGCTGTTTGAGGGAGGTTGCCACCATGCGGGGTGGGGCTTTTCAGTGGTGCAGCTGTTTGGTGGTCACCCATGTCCTGTAAGCCAAACAAACTCATTGGTTTACCAAGATAGAGTTGGGTGGAATTGTTCAGTCCTTGGTGCCCTGACTAGACTAGACATCAGGAAAAAAAATAATGCACTTGAAGGGACTAGGGAGGGGAGCAGATTCTGAAGCCACCTTTGGCTCTGCAGAAGATGACATCATGGAATGTCAGCGTCAAGCATTTCCCCAAAAGAACTAAAGTTAGCAAGAGGCTGGGGTCTCAGTGGAGAGGCTGTAAGCACCCAAAGGAAGGAGCAAGCTGTTTGCCAAGGTGTTTGAGGCCTGGCGGGATGGCTCAGTGGGGAGAGGGTTTGCCATGCAAACCTGTCAGCCTAAATTCCGTCTCTAGAAGTCATGTAAAGGTGGAGGGAGGGAGGCAGGCAGACAATAATATAAATGGCTTTCAAACTGTACACGTATGGGTCTTTTGCCTGGATGTATGTCATGCAGTGTCCGTGGAGGACAGAAGAGGGCATCAGATCCCTGGGACCAGAGTTAGAGACGACTGAGCTGCTATATGGGAGCTAGGGGTTGAATCTGAGTCCTCTGGAGGAGCAGCTCATCTCTCCAGGCCCAAGTAAATAATTTTGTCTTTGTTTGTCGAGACAGGGTCTCACTGTGCAGCTCTGACTGTCCTGGAACTCACTCTGTAGACCAGGCTAGCCTTGAATTTGCAGAAATATCACCTACTTCTGCCTCCTGGATACTGGGATTAAATCAGTGTGCCAGCCTAAATAAATAAAATTTAAAATGTATTTGAAATACCTTGCCAAAAATATTGGATGAAGAATCCAATTATTAAAGACTCAAATGTGGGACTGGCTGTTTGCTCATAGCTGCTAATGCCAAATTATTTGCCTATAAACTAAAATGAATATGATCTAGGTTGTTTTGTTTGAGATTTCTTGTTAGATGTTTACTGCTTTGTTTTATTTTACTGTTCATTTATTATGTACTTGTTTATTTGCAGTGCTAGGGACCAAACTCAGAGTCGTTGCTCACATTTGACGAGATTTGTGACACTACATTCCCAAATACTGGGCTTTTGAGAAAGTCTCCAAGTTGGTGATGGTGGTGGCGGCACACACCTCTGATTCTGGCATTTGGGAGGCAGAGGCAGGTGAATCTCTGAGTTTGAGGCCAGCTTGGTTTACATAGAGAAACCTGAGAAACTCTTGTCTCAGAGGGAGAGAGAGAAAGAGAGAGAGGGGGAAGGGGGGAGGGGAAGAGAAGCTGACTAAGCAACTGAGAGAGACCCTGTGTGGCCTTAAATTCATGATCTTCCTCCCTTAGCCTGCTGAGTGGCTGAGTGATAGATATATATCACTATGCCAGCTTGTTTGTTTGAGTGATTGAGTAAAACTTGGACTCCCTCCGCTGAACCCCAAAAAATGAATCCAAGGAAGAATTCTGATATTCAAGATTGGCATATAAGGACTGGAAAGATGGCCTGAAGGCCCTGATGGTTAACTCTTACATGGCAGTTCACAATATAGTTCCAGTCCCGGGGATCTGATGCCCTCTGGGCCTCCTTGGTGCTGTATGCTGGTGATACACAGACATACATGCGGACATTCCCACCTACACATAAATAAAGACACAGTGCACATGCACTTAATGCCAGCACTTAGGAGGCAGAGGCAAGTAAATCTCTGTGAGTTCAAGACTAGCTCGGTTTATATAGCAAGCTCAAGGCCAGCCATGGCTACACAATGAGACCCTGACTCAAAAATAGGTAGGTAGGTAGGTAGGTAGATAGATAGATAGATAGATAGATAGATAGATAGATAGATAGATAG
>JANHMN010000004.1:20300383-20336997 GCA_030674055.1 Rhabdomys pumilio | reverse complement strand
TAGATAGATAGATAGATAGATAGATAGATAGATAGATAGATAGATAGAATAAAAGGAAAAGCAGGCTGTGGTAGTACATGCCTTTAATCCCAGCACTGGGGAGGTAGAGGCAGGCAAGTTTAAGGCCAACCTGGTTTACAAAATGAGTTCCAGTTCAGCCAGGGCTATTATATAGAGAAACCATATCTCAAAGGAGAAGAAATATATTTTTAAAAAGACTGGCATGTTGGCTAGTTATAGTGGCACATGCCTTTAATCCCAGAACTTGAGGCTAGTGGATCTCTGGGAGTTCAAGGTCAGCCTGGTCTACATAGTGAGTTCCAGGATATCTAGGGTTATGTAGGGAGACCCTGTCTCAAAAACCAACCAACCAAATAAAAAACTGACATGTTGAGCAGGGGTCTGTGAACCACTGCCCAGACAGTCAGAGGACAGGAAGATTTGGATGAAGCAGGTATGCTTATCGTGAGGAAAGAGCATTTCTGGGCCTGAGGTGGAGACTGGAGATGGAACCAGACAAGAAGGGCTGGCTGGGGTGTTGTTGTGGTTATTTGGACCAAAGATAAAGAAACCCTCGAGGGAGCCTTTGAAGGAAGAATTCACTAAAATGCAGCGTGTTGGGGGTGGGGTGGGAGGGCTCCTAATAATAGGATAAATGCTGAAGGATAAGTGCTTCTGACCCACCTAGGACCAGGAAGCCACCATGAAGAAGCCTGTGCCTGCATGGGGTGGGCCAGGAAAAGGAGTGAGAAACTGAAATAAGGTCTTAATGGAGTTAGAAAAGACAAGGCTTCAATAGCTGGGCATGGTGGCACGTGTCTGTAACCTCAGCACTCAGGAGACAGAGACAGAAGGGTTGCCATCAGTTCTGTTCCAAGGCTACATATAAAGTTCTTGTCTCAAAAAATAAAGAGAACTGGGAATGTAACTCAGTTGGTAACGTGCTTGCCTTCAGACCTTGGGTTTGATTGCCCTGTCCCACTTAAAGTAGGAAGGGTATTGTATACCTATTATCCCAGCAGCTGGGAGCTTGTGGACAGAGCATCAGGAGGTCAAGGTCACCTTTACCAATACTTTTTGAGTTTGAAACCAGCCTCTGATACATAAAATTCTGTCCAAGAAGAAGCAGAAGAGGGAGAAAGATAATGTGACCAAGAAGGGAGAGAAACAAGAAGACAGAAGGAGTGAGGGAGAAAGATCCCCCCCCCTTTAGGTCTCTGGTAGATCATATGGATAAGGACCCTGGGAAGAAAAAGACTCCTTTTAGGGATGAGGATGCTGGATCACAGGGAAGACCTTGTAAGCCTGAAACCCTCCAGAGGAGGGTGCAGCCCACAGGATAGAAGGGGGAGAGGCTGCAGTTTTCAGGGCTACATCTTCATAATGGAGACATACACTGAAGCCTCTTGGAGTCTCTTAACGCTTCTCTCATCAATGCAGCTTGCCAAGGTGGGATAAAGCCTTCAGGTATGAGACAGAGCACATTTCGGACCAGGTGGCGGTGGCTTAATCCCAGCACTTGGGAGGCAGAATCAATGGATCTCAGAGTTCAAGGCCAACCTGGTCTATAGAGAGAGTTTCAAAAATAAAGACCATACACTTTGGGTCTGGCTACTGGAATGTGGCACTGTGAACTGGCCTCTGTAATTCAGTCATGTCACTCGACCAGTCATGATTGAGTCTTTGTCTATAAAACAGTCAGGACTTTTGGACCTCGAGGGTTACTGTGTTGCCATGGAGAAGACCCAAGCCACAGAAAGCCCATGGGCATGAACCCACACTGTGCAAAGAGTCCATATAGTAAGCATGTCAGCCGCACAACAGCCCCGTGAGACCAAAACTGTTGGTATTCCTATTTTGCAGCTGTGATTGCAGCTTTCTGAACACTGAAGGGAGGCACAGGGTATAATGACGTCACCTTTTCTCTGAGTGGGTCTGGCCTGGGTGACGGGATTTCCAGACTTTTCTCTGAACTCTGACTAGAATGCTCCATTTGTTTTGTTTCTGAGATCCTTCTCACTTCAACCCAGGCAGGCCTGGAACTCCTGATCTTCCTGTCTCAATTTCTGAGCATTGCCTGCTCAACCATTCGGAGTGACTCTGACAGGAAACAGCTGGTTCAAGTTACCCTGAGCATCGTGAAGCATGTCTGGAGCCCCACCACTGTGGGAGGTGGAGGCAGGAGGATGAGGCATCCAAGGTCACCCTGCTTGGTTCTAGAGTCAGAAGCCCAGTCTATCCTACATGAAACCCTGTCTCGAAAACAACCAACACTGCACAAGGCATTATGGATGCTTATTATCACAGAACAGAAGAAATCAGTAAAGCCATTTCCTTCATGACAAACATGAAGGCTTTGGACTGGCTGCAGCCAGATGGAGAAATCTCTCTAGGTTTCAGATAATTTTTATTTCGTGTTTTGTGTGTGTCTGCTTGTTTGGTTGATTGATTGATTTTTTGGAGACAGGGTTTCTCTCTGTAGCCCCGGATGTCCTGGAACTCACTCTGTAGACCAGGGTGACAGCCAGTCGGCTGATAACCTTAGTGATATATTCTGAGACGAAATCTAGATCAAGGTGCCACAAGCTAAGACCAGCCTGTGTACACAGTGAGTCTGAGGTTAACTCCCATTCTCCAGAAGCAGAGGGAAGAAAACCAGGAAGAGTCAGGGACCACCCTCATTTATAGCACTCCTCAGGCCACCCACAAATCTTGCCTGAAATGAACCAAATCTAAAAGTAAGCAACAAAATAAACCCAAAACATAACCAGGGGTGGGGGTGGGGGGGAAGGGGAGAGGGATGGGAGGGGGAGGGGGAGGGGGAGGGGGAGGGGGAGGGCCGCTGTTTGTAGGCCCTGACTGCTCATAGCCTGCTCATGTCTGCTGGTACAATTACATCCCTGAAAAGGCCTCTGCAAGTTGGCCCAACACTCAGTATAAACACCAGAAGCCATCCACAATTGCCCCCTTGGCCATCCCCGTCTACAAAGTCCCCTTGGAGGTCACATGTCCATGCAACAAAGTCTCAGTTGGACAGGAACATGTAGCTGTTTGTCTGCAGCCATTGGAGAAGAAGGAAGCAGGATTGGACCGAGGGAGAGCCTGGCTCTCCTTCACAGTAATGCCTTCCATAAAGCCCACGGAGACTGACAATGCTGGATATGATCTTTACACGTGTCCGGAGCTGGGGTAGGAGAACAAGGTTGCTTATTCATTTGTTTTTTAGTGTTTCAGACTGGCCTCAAACTTTCATCCTCACTATGTAGTTAAGGGTGGCCTTGAACTTTGGTTCTTGTCTCTGTGTGCCCTATATGTATGTATGAAGGTATGGGCTGCCTTGCTTTACACTTATTTAATTTTATGTACTTTTTAAATATTGTGATTTTTAACCTCCTTTATTTATATGTGTATGGGTGTTTTGCCTGCATGTGGATCTGTGTACCACTACCTACCTGCTTAGTGCCTTCAACGAATCTCCTGGGACTGGAGTTAGACTATCGTAAGCTGCCGTGGGTGCTGGAAATCGAGCCTGGTTCACTGGAAGAGCAGCCAGTGCTCTCAGCCCTGAGCCACTTCCTGTATGAATGTCTTGTCGTCGGCATGTGTGTATGTGTGCCATATACAAGCCTGGTGTCCTTGGAGGTTAGATAAGAGCATCACATCCCCTGGAACTGAAGTGATGGATGTTTGTGACTCACTGTGTGGATGCTGAGGATTGAATTACTACTCTACACTATTAACAAGGACTCAGAACTGCTGAGCCACCTCTCCAGCCTCTTCCCTGCCTCCTTTTTTGTTTGTTTTGATATCATCTCATTGAATAGCACAGCTCTGGCTGTCCTGGAACTTACTATGTAGATCAGGCTGATCCACCTATCTTCTCAGTGCTGACAGGCGTCTACGCCTTGAAGAAGGCAAGTTCTTTAACACCATCCTCTTAGGCAGATGTGAGTTGCCCTAAGGATGGATGGTCAGGTTCCAGGCAGTGCAGAAACCTAAGGTCCATCATCCAAAGGGCCTTCCGGCAAACACCCTGGTGGCTCCTCCATGTTGTCTACCGTGCGTCCAACAAGTCCGCTGCTCATTCATGGTCAACCCTAAAAGTCAACTCTAGTTGCTGAGCTTGGGTTGAGAGCCATGAGAAGCACCACGTGTTAGGGCCAAACTCATGTTACCCTAAGGACTGAGAAGCTCTAAAGTTTCCACTAGAATTCCCCACACTACCTTGCCAGCAAAGCCTTGGACAGATGCTGGAAAGCTGTTGTCTTCCAGCTCAGAAACGCTGCCAGAAATAACCATGTGGAAGCCAAGAAAGAAGCCCAGAAGCATATTACCATTCACCTGTCAATTAGGCTCTGCGTGAGCAAGCCTGTCCCTTATGGGTCTTTGCATGTAGCCTGGTCCACTGGAAGAACAGCCAATGTCCTCACCCTGAGCCACCAAGGCTGACCTTGAACTGTCTGTGGAGCCGAGAATGTGTTTAAACTCCTGATCTCTGCCTTTCAAGCTCGGGGGTTGCAAGCATTTGTGGGCGACCACAAGTCACAATAAGTCACATACCTGATCTTAGATTTTCCTCTAAGAAGGAGTTGTGCAGAGAACTAAAAACCCGGGAAAGGTTCTGGCTTAGTGGAATGCTTCTGTAATCTCAATCACTGAAGAAAGTTACTAGTTCAAGACCAGACTGGGCAATTTAGCAAGATCCATTTTGAAAATATAAAAGGATTGAGACTGTCAGGCAGTGGTGGCACATGCCTGTAATCCCAGCACTTGAGATGGCAGAGGCAGGTGGATTTCTGAGTTCGAGGCCAGCCTGCTCTATAGAATGAGTTCCAGGACAGCCAGGGATACACAGAGAAACCCTGTCTCGAAAAACCAAAAAAAAAAAAAAAAAAAAAAAAAAAAAAAAAAAAAAAAAAAAAAAATTTTGTTGAGGCTGTTTGTAACTAGCTAGCCCTGTGTTGAATCCCTGACGAAGAAAAAGAAAAATCCCAAGAATCAAGAATTAGAAGGCAGGGACATCATGCCGGGCGATGGTGGTGCATGCCTTTAATCCCAGCACTTGGGAGGCAGAGGCAGGCAGATTTCTGAGTTTGAGACTAGCCTGGTCTACAGAGTGAGTTCCAGGACAGCCAAGGCTACACAGAGAAACCCTGTCTCAAAAAACAAAAAACAAAACAAAACAAAAACAAAACAAAAAAAATAGGCAGGGACATGTCAGGAGACTGTTGGTATTTTTTTTTTTTTTTGTCTGTTGCCCTCCTGTCTGTCTAGGGAGTCTGAGGCTCGTACCACCTTAAACCTTTCTCTCCTGGAGTCAACACTGGCAGGAGCCTGAGTCCTGCTTCCTGCTGGAGGATCTAGGGTTTTGGGCTCTATGGAGGAGCCGGACACCTGCCCAGTCCTCGTCTAGCTTGATGGACCCCTGCTGCAGGGCCTGTTCAATGGCGCTGGTGACAGTGTCAAAGGCCAGGTTCACATTGCAGTTACTTTTGGCTGAGGTCTCCATGAAGGCCATGCCCAGCGAGGCAGCAAGTTCCTCTGCCTCCTGAGTGGAGACGCATCGGGTGCTCAGGTCGCATTTGTGGCCAACCAGTAAGAAGACCACCTTGTCAGGGCCCTGAGTGGATACGACCTCCTGGTGCCAGGCTTGGATGTGTTCAAAGGATTCTCTGTTCGTCACATCAAAGACCAACAGAACGCCCACCATGTTCCGGTAGAAGGATCTGGTGATGCACCTGGAGGGGCGTGTGTATAATTGGGAGAGTCTTAATACCTTTAAGACAGCCTTAGGAGGGCACCCCACCTCCACACCGAGATCCACAGAAGGCCTCCTGTCAGCAGCTCCCACCGATGCCTCTCACACCAGTCTTCCTTCCCTTCCCCTTGACATGTCTGCTTCGAGCTCCTTGGGCTCTCTGCATCTCTGGGGAAGTCAGAGTTTCAGTGCAAATTCCCTTTATGATGCCGTTCCTCTAGGGCTGGGTAAGGGCTTTGGGTGTGGGGATGTGGCTCAAGGACAGCACAAACTGGGGGCTGGAGAGATGCCTCAGCAGTTACGAGTTAAGCACTTAAGACTGCTCTTCTAGGGGTCCTGAGTTCAATTCCCAGCACCACACGGTGGCTCACAACCATCTTAATGGGATCTGATGCCCTCTTCTGGTGTGTCAGAAGACAGCTGCAGTGTACTCATATATATAAAATAAATAAAATCTTTTTTTAAAAAAGACAGCACAAACGGGCTGGCGGCTTGACAAACTCTGAGTTTGAAGGATGAATGACTGAGGAGGGGAGGGGTTGGCACCGTAGGGACCACGGAACCTGGCTTGAGCCCCTGCAGTTGGCACCTGTGAGAAAGGGTCCCCCGCTAGGTGACTGACATTACCCCCTTCCCGCCGCACCTGAAGCGCTCTTGGCCTGCGGTGTCCCAGAGCTGCAGCTTGACCCGCAGCCCGGCCGGCAGCTGCAGCGTGCGGCTGTAGAACTCCACGCCCACAGTGGGTTCGGGATCCGGCTCCGCCGCCCCCCGCGCGCCCGCCACGTAGCACCGCAGCAGTGACGTCTTGCCGACCGCCGCGTCCCCGAGCAGCGCGATCCGAAACTGGTAGCTGCAGCCTGGCACCTCCATGGGATCTGGGCTCCCCGCGGACCTCGGAACCTCCGACAGTTTCTGTGTGGCGGCGGCGGCTGCTGCGGCTGCTGCTGCGGCTGCTGCTGCTGCTGCTGCTGCTGCTGCTGCTCCTCCTCCTCCTCCTCCTCCTCCCCCTCCCCCTCCTTCTTCTTCTAGTCTCCTCTTCCTTCACCTCCTCCTCTTTTTATGTGTCAAGATCTGGGGAACTTGATCCTGGAAAGCAATGCCAGATGTAACTGGTTGGGCAAGATGTACATTACTACCTCTGTAAAATGGGACGATGACCACCTTTGCTTCACAGGATAAAGGAATTAAAAAGCCTTTAATCCCAGCACTCGGGCAGAGGCAAGAGTTGGAGGCCAGCCTGGTCTACAAAGTTCCAAGGCAGCCAGTGTAGGGAGCCGACTTTAAGCAGAAAGCGGCTAGAAAGCAGTTATCATCTTTGCAGCCATCTGGAACCATTTACTCTGATAGAGACTTGGTTTTTCAGCAGCCTACAACAGCTGAGCGCACTCTAACAAATATCTTGTTTATCCCACATAGCTTGTTTTGCTGTTTAGTGACCCCAGCTGCATAGTGCACGTGGTAAAATGTTTTCACCTGTGTTCTCCTGCGTGTGCTTATAAATACCCAGGATTTCCTTGTACTGTGGTGAATGAGAATCAATAGAGTTAATATATACACAGTCAATAGAGTTAAGAGCAATATGAGTGAAGAGGACAATATGCGTCAGTAGGAGACAAGAGGAGTCAATGTGCGCCAACAGTAGAGAGACAATAAAGGAGACTTGAGATTTGACTCCAGAACCTCTGTCTTGTCTCCATTCTTCGAGACTCTAGCCACGTGGACCCGAGCAGCAGCGCAACCCAAGCCAGCCAGAGCTCGGTCTTCAACAAGCCAGTGCTAAACAGAGAAACCCTGTATCAGGGAAGAAAAAAAAAATAAAAAAGGAAGGAAGGAAAGAACAAAACAAACAGAATTAAAATAGAAAAAATGGGAAGTGGGGGACTGGGAGGAGCCTAAAGTCCAGGCCTTTACAGCATAAGACACCAAGTTAGAGTCTCTTCTCTCTAATCCTAACCCTCTACCTGTGCTTCCCGGCACCTCCACACTAAGGGGATGGAATCACTCTGGGAAGTCCAGGTTACCCTTTTCTGGAGTCTCATGAGCCCTGCCTGGGGCCCTCCCCAGTGCAAGGGTCAAAGTGAATGTTCAACACCCCCTCTGCCTTGGATAGCAGGGTCCTCGGACAGAGTTGAATGTGCTCTAGCAGAGGAGACAAGACTGCAGACGACACAGAATATGAGGCTGATTTCAGGGAGTAACACTTAGATTTCGATTTAGTGCCTAATTTAGGGCTTAGGAGTCCAAGACTCAAAGGTGTGGCTTGTCTCAGGTCATACAGTGCCTCTTAGGGTCACAATGACTCTATGGTAGGCACTCAGCCCTCATGATTCCCTTGATACCTCAAAAGGGACAGTCAGAACATCAGGATGACATGGTTGGGTCTCTGGTTCCACTTGGATTAAAAGCTCATGTAAGACCAGCATGTGTGCATTCAAATCTGGCTTCTCGAAGCTTAAGGAATCAAGGCTGAAGTCTGGCTGGTCCCAGGCAGATGTTTGTTTTTGAAGACGGTTTCTCTGTGTAGCCCTGACTAACCTAGATCTGCTCTGTAGACCAGGTCGACCTGCCTCTGTCACTACCACCCAGCACGGGCCTAGGCAGTTTTCAACCTTACAAGTAGGTGGCTATTCTGCCCATTTCTATAGTTGAAGAAACAGAAGCCTGGAGAAATTACATGGCAAGCCCAAGCTCACTCACCAACGAAGACTTCAACATCTGGCAAAACTATACGAACCCAGAGTTTAGTTTGTTTGTTTATTTATTTATTTATTTGAGGCAGAGTTTCTCTGTGTAGCAACAACATTGGCTGTCCTGAAACTCACTTTCTAGACAAGGTTTTGTTTATTATTTAATTTTCTCACAGGACCAGTCTGGGATCTGCAACAGCCAATTATTCTTTTATTTTATGTACATGAGAACATTGTTACATTGTGTCTTCAGACACACCAGAAGGGGGCATCAGATCCCATTATAGATGGTCATGAGCCACCATGTGGTTGCTGGGAATTGAACTCAGGACCTCTGGAAGAGCAGTCAGTGCTCTTAACCTCTGAGCCATCTCTCCAGCCCTTTTTTCTTCTTCTTCTTCTTTTTTTTTTTTGCACTTACTTATGTGTATGTGTATATGGAGGCCAGAAGACAACTTGAAGAAGTAGGTCCTCTTCTTCTACCTTGTAGGTCCCAGGGACTGAACTCAGGTCTTCAAGCTTGGCACCGAGTATCTTTATCCAAGAAACAGCTCAGTGACCCTCTCTCTTCTCACCGGCTCTAAACAAAGAAACAAACGCCATTTATGTATTATTTGTAAATAATCTTAGCCAGAGCAGCTGGGCAAGTGCGGAGAGGCATCAAACAGTTGGAACTGAGCTCTCCCCAAAGATGGGCTGCACAAACAAAGATGGGGCTCTGAGGTCAGCCCTCACATGCTGTGCTGTGTCAGCATCAGATTCTTTGAACTTTGCATTTTCTGTTTCAGAGGCTCCCACTGGGGCTGGGGTCATGTGGCTGCTTCTGACTGCACCTGACATCAGAATCTACAGTTCAGCTGACCCATGCCATAGATAAGGAGTGTGTAACCTAATGGGCTAGCTGTTTTCCTTCCCTAAGCCCTGTTTCTTCATCTGCTAAGGCCACCCTCATGGGGTGGCTCAGATGGAACTGTAAACCTCAGCAACAAAGGTCTGCACATTTCCACTGGGGAGATTTTGAGTTGCTGTTCAAGGGTCACTTGCTGGTTATACAATTGCAGCCAAGTTTCATTCATCTTCCCACCCCCACCCCAGTCATCCGTGTGGAGGCAGGTGGACAACTGTGGAGTCAGTTCTACCTATTATGTGGATTCTGGGCGATGAACTCAAGTTTCAGAGTTGAACACATAGAGCATGGATCAGGCAGAGATGTTCCTGCTCTTGGGGAGCTCCCATTCTAATGAGGAAGACTGAAAAACAGACACTTGGGCTAGAGTGATAGGTAGCTCTTGGCTGGTAAAGTGCTTTGTTGCCACACAGGCCTGAGGACGGGAGCACCATCCTGAGAATAATAATAAATAATAAATAAAGCCGGGAGCACATTAGTAACCTCAGCACTGGGAGGAGACAGGACGATGCCTGGGCGCTCTCCTACTCTGCTTGGCAAACTTCAGGTCAACAAGAGCCCAAGTCTTAAAAAACAAGGAAGGGTGGTGTGGTGCATGTCTTTAATCCCAGCACTCAGGAGGAAGAGGAAGGTGGATTTCTGGGAGTTCAAGGCCAGCCTGGTCTATATAGTGAGACTCATTCTCAAAAAAAAAAAAAAAACAAAAAAACAAAAAAACAAAGAAAAAAAAAAAAACCCCAACACTTCCTAAATTACCACATCCAGCTTGCTACCAGGTGTGGGGGTGGGGACTGGGGGTGAGGAGGTAGGGGGTGGGTGGGGATGGTGGTGGTGGTATCCAAACTGCAAACAGCTGTTAACCTCTCCAGCCTGAAACCTCTTTTTTCAGGTGTATGTAGGAGCTAAAGGATAGTTTAGGAGCAGTCTGCAGTAAGTCCAGTGACGCCCTCCCCTAACATTGGAGAGGGAAAGAAGCTGGGCCTGGCTTGTAATTCCAGCTACTTGGGAGACTGAGGCCCGCCTGGACAAACTAATGAGATGCTGAGTAAAATAAAAACAAAATAGCACTTGGGAGGCAGATGCAGGCAGATTTCTGAGTTCGAGGCCAGCCTGGTCTACAGAGTGAGTTCCAGGACAGCCAGGGCTACACAGAGAAACCCTGTCTCAAAAAACAAAAACAAACAAACAAACAAACAAACAAAACAAAAGACAAAACAACAACAAAAAGAAAATGTCACACTTCCACTATATACTCTAGATGTGATACAACCAGCTATCTCACCACCCCACCCCCTGCTGTGACTTTCCTGCAATGAAGGACTGTAATCTGGAATTATAAACCAAATAAACTATATTCCTCCATCAAAGGAAAAAAATTAGAAAAAAAAGGTTAATGGAAGAGCAAAATTTATAAATTTGACACACAACAGAATAAGTAATTAATCCTTAGCAACTATTTACTTTTTTTTCTTTTCCTTTTCTTTAAAAATTTTCTATTTTTTAAATATTATTTTATTTATTTATTTTTGGTTTTTCGAGACAGGGTTTCTCTGTGTAGCCCTGGCTGTCCTGGAACTCACTCTGTAGACCAGGCTGGCCTCGAACTCAGAAATTTGCATGCCTCTGCCTCCCAAATGCTGGGATTAAAGGGGTGCGCTACTGCTGCCCGGCTCCATGTATGCTTTCAAGTTGATATTCATTCATCCCATGAGCAAAGGACAGCACACGGTTGTTACTTTGAGTGTCTGAGCTGTGCTGAGTCTAGTTAACCTTGCTTGATAGCTGTGATCCATTCTTCAACCCCTATGAAAAGGGTATAATCATGAAGCCTGTACACAAGGTGTGTATGAACACAAGGTGGAATAATAGGGCCCAGTATAAACAGCGGGTGCTTAGAAAATACACAGTGGCAGGGGAAATAAGTTTTGAACAAATAATGCATCCATCTGAGTCCTCCTTTAAGAAGACCTGCCAGCCGGGCGGTGGTGGCGCACGCCTTTAATCCCAGCACACTTGGGAGGCAGAGGCAGGCAGATTTCTGAGTTCGAGGCCAGCCTGGTCTACAGAGTGAGTTCCAGGACAGCCAAGGCACACAGAGAAACCCTGTCTCGAAAAACCAAAAAAAAAAAAAAGAAGAAGAAGAAGAAGAAGACCTGCCAGTATCCCACTACCCCCTCAGGCATCCCGGGATGCTCCGGACGGAAAACCCTTTCTAAAATCGATGTTAATTCAAAGTCTCGCGGAGACTAATCCGCAGGATTGACAGCTGGTCTGACATGAGTTGAACTCTCTGGCTCCAGTGGAACCAGGCAATCCTATGAACTACATTTCCCAGAGGCACCTAGCGGCAGGTGGATGACGCAGACGCTATTGAGGGCGCGAGCTTATATAAGCCAGCTGCAGGCCGGTCTCAGTCCTTTCTCGCTTCGTCCGCGTTTGTCTTCTGTGCTTGTGATGGCGACCTGTACCTCGACCAGATTTTGCCTCCCCCCCATCTTCCCAGCCCCCCCAGCACACCATTCTCGTCCTTCATCTCCGGATGCTGCCTCCGAGGCTGCGGCATCCAGAGCCCGCGGCGAAGGAACCCGGTTTCCTCATCTCGGCGTTGGAAACACGGGTCATAATGGCCGCATGCGCAGTGATAATTTAGCCGCCTGCGGACCGCGCCTTTTGACCGGTGAGTGCTGCAAATTATCGGCTTGGGGATGATGGGATCTAGTAGTAGCATTTGTACCTTGAAGGTATTACGTGCTTGGGTGCAGTAACCTTATTAGGATGACGCCAACTGGAAAGACTAGTGACCATTGCCTGTGAGCCACCTTTGGCGACCAACCTCGCTATGTTGGGTGGAATTTGGATCCTGCCACGTGCTAGGCGATCCCTATGTCAACCATAGTATTAAAGCCTTTAAGAAAAGTCAGGAGCTTGTCCTGGCCTTACCCCTACAGAGTTGGGTAAGAGGCTTTTGTATGACCTCGGCTTTCTCGCTTTATGATTGCAGAAGGCCGCCATTTTATTCAGCTTACCCTGGTATCTACAGCATGTTAAAGATTTTTGTGTTTGGAAGCAGTAAGGTTATTAATTTGAAACTGCTTTGCGTTAATAGTAAGAACCTCTCCCAGTGTTTAAAGCTGCACCTATTAAGCTAGGAGCCTTTGGAGCTTACAGGATTGCCGTTTTCTGGTGTGTCGAGTAGATTCTGGTGTGTCGAGTAGACGGAGCTGAGGCAGGTGGCTTGTGGGTTTGAGGTCTAGTAACCACTGTTACTGTCTGGCCCTTATCGAAGCTGCAGCTGCTTCTACATAGCTGCTGTGGTCAAAAAGGTGGCCCAGAGAAATATTTTCCTTGACGGTCGCGGTTCTGTTTCCTGTAACTGATCTGCAACATTTTGGGGAAAGACAACACCTTACGGTTTCTATCGAGTGTGTAGGGATCTTTATTATTCAACACAAACTGTTCTGACAGCCCCGAGGCTTTTATTCCCAATACTCCGTGGGTAGAGGAGAGGTATTAGCAGATGTGTGGTATGAGCCAACAAAAACCGTTCTGAAAGTAGTTTGCTGAGCTTTCAAACATCTGTTGATACATATGCCTTGGTCACTGTTGAATTCCCAGTAATAGAAAGACTAGGACTGTGGAACAAGGTTATTGGGGATAATTCTGTTGCCATTCATTTTAGCTGTTCAGATGAAGATTGTGGTAAGGAAGAAGACATGATGGATGATGAGACGCAGAAGAAATAGCCAGGTAAGCTCAGTGGTTTATTTAGTTGGATTTCCTGGGGAGAAATGAGGCATGTTTCCAAGGGCTGTGGCTGCTTGTAGCCATGGGATCTCCAACTGCATGCCAGAGTAATGGAGAGACTTTGACAGCCCAGGTCATCACAGTGCCTGCAGCTGCCACTCAGCTTTCCTATATATTTTGGGATTGGAACTAAGAGCTGTCTCTCTGGGATACTCTGCTGTCGTGTGGTGTTTACAACAGACTTACTTACCTTCTGCAGGTTACACTTGAGGTTCTTGGGAAGAATCTGAGAAGACAGCCTGTCAGGTAAAGTTCTGTCTGAGAGAGCCTAACCCTCCGGTTTCCCTTTCCCATCGGACCTCCATGCTGGTCTTGGTGGTCGTAAAGGAGGAAGAGTACCTGAAGCTGGCCTCAGCGATGCAGTCTGGTGTGGAGCAGTAGGCCAGGTTCAGACATACCTGGGCTTTGTGAAATGGGATGACTTGAATTCAAAATGACCTTAGGCAGGAGGATTGCTAAATACTGACTTTCATGCTTTTTTCCTTTTTTTCTTTTAAGGGGCCATGTAACCAGTGAAGTGGCCATTATATGATTTGGTCTACAGTTGGGCAAGCTTAAGGACTGGCTGTTCCTAAGTAGCAGAGCAGAATTTCAGGTTTGTATAGAGGCTAGCCAACACCTCAGTAATATTTCTGGCCTGTATGCTGGATTAGTTAAGCTGTCTGGGACAATGGTTTGGCTAATATTTGCCCACTGAAAACCATTCATGAGCACAGCAGCACCATCCAATAATCCAGCAGGGAGGCTGTAAGGAGCGAGGACGCTCAGATAACTGGACCATGATGAGACCCATTATCAGTGGACATCTATGGATGAGAAATGCGGATATGGGACTGAGGCCAGTTCTTAGGAATAGCCTGAGGTAGGGATTTGAGTCAGGGTGGAACTAACATGGACTTGTACTTCCTTTTCAGAAAAATTACAAGAGGATTGTCCTGGAAGCTAGCAGAAATTTTTGGCAGCCTTTGAAATCAGGGCAGTCAGATCTTTCAGTTCAAGGCCAACTTGGTCTACATCAAGAAACCTCATTTTGGAAAAGTGAAATACTTTGTCACTTAATAAAGATTTTTGGAACTTGGTGTGTTTGGTCTCTGTAGCTTTGTCTGCTGTATTGTAAGTTCCAGGACAGCCTACCTTTACACCCTTAGATTCTGTGGGGGCTCCAGTTTTCTGATGGATCAGGACTGAGCATGGTGGCAGGCAGGTGTGGAAACTGCCATTCTGGAATCAGCCCTAGTGATTCCTCAGCAAGGCCTGTTAAGTGGTCATTCTTAATTAAAACCACTAGTTAGTTGCTTAACATTGACAAACTTAACTGCTAGGATATTTTCAATACAGTTGAAGTGTCCCACAATTTCAGGAAAAGTAATTTATTAAAACATTGTAAATCACCTTCAAAAGATAAAAGCTTCACAATAAAAAAGGGATCACTGCTCGGTCTTCACCGCCTGGTCACATCATGGCAGGGATCTCTGACGACACGGTGTCCAGGGGCTGCCAGTGACAGTCCATCAGTGCATCATACAGCTCCTCGCTCTGCTCCATGAACTCTCTGTTGGCCTCAGTCACATCCAGCTGTGGAGCTGGGTCTGCAGGAAAAGAAAGTCGGAGGCTGAGACCAGCTGCAAGTGGGTTGAGGGTTCAAGTGTGTTTTTCATCAAGTGATGGAATTTGGGTTTGAAAAACAAAAGTTAATCTAAAATTCCTCCTTAATTACTGGGGACCTAGTCCTGTCTTTAACATTTTCAAGGTATGGTGGCACCCCTATAATTTCATTCCATGGGAGGTGGAGGCAAATGGATCATGAGTTTTAACTTATATTGAGAATGTCTGCAAAAAAAAGACCTTTATGTTTTGAGACAGGGTCTGTAGTTCAGGTGAAATAACTCAATCCTGCCTCCCTCAGCCTGGAGATGACAGGTGCTCTACTATGGTGAGCATGAAAGGGATTTATAAAGAGAAATCCTCAGTGTGGTGTCTTAGGAGTCTAATTGTGTGGTCCTGTCTGTTCTAGAACCAAGGCTGACTCTTAAAGCCTCGCACGACCACACCAAGCTGAATTGCTTTCCACCTGATTTTCTGGGCACTATGTAGACCAGGCTGGCCTCAGACTCAGATATCCCTCTCTGTCTTTGCTTGGCAGGCTGTGTATTTAAAGGCTTGTACTGCCCACTACACCTGATCTTTTCTCTTTTGATAGAAAGTCTCACTATGTAAACTAACTTGAACTCAAAGCAATCATTTTATCTCAACCTTCTGGAGTTTTAAACCTTAGCTATGCTTTAAGGAAACTGTAGTGACTGGGTGTGGTGGCCCAGGAGGCAGAAGCAGGAGTTCAAGGTCATCCAGAGCTACACTGGGAGCAGCAGATTCAAAATAAACAAAGGCTATGGGTTAGCGTGATTTCTAGTGTATTTCAGTATTTTTTTTCCCCTAAATTTTGAAGCCTATCAAATTTTCTTTGCGAACTCTATTTTCCCCTGGAACTCACTGCCAGCCTGCGAAATGCTAGGATCTTAGAATACTAATCAAAAAAGTTGTCATTTCAAAACCGCATAGACTGGAGGGATTTAGTTCAGTGGCGAGAACATCACTAGCATGAAGTGGCCTTAGGTTTACACCCAGCATTAAAACAAAAAGCAAACTGGAAAATAGAAGAATATAAAGACACAAAATTAACCTTGCAAACTGGTAAACAGTAGGAGCTGGAGAGATGGCTCAGTGGTTAAGAGCACTGGCTGCTCTTCCAGAGGTCCTGAGTTCAATTCCTAGTACCCATGCAATGGCTCACAACTGCCTGTAAGTAACTCCAATTCCAGAAGATCCCTGACCCTCATACAGACATACTTGCAGGCAAAACACCAAAGCACATAAAATATAAAAGCCAGACAAAATAAGTAAAAAAATAACAAATACAACAAATACCAAGTAACAGTGTTACTGTTAGGGAGAGACTGGGTGGGTTGAGTGCAACAGCTTGGAGACAATGGGCTCCTGGGAGTGGCCTTCACTTCTTACAACACTGTACAGGTGCAATCTACTCCCATTAGAAGCATACTTGGGAGGCAGAGGCAGGCAGACCTCTGAGTTCCAGGCCAGCCTGGTCTACAGAGCAACTTCCAGAACAACCAGGGCCACATGGAGAATCTCTGTCTTAAAAAACAACAAAAAGCAAGCACACGCATCCTTGGTGTCCCTCAGCACCCAGCTGAGGGCCCTGGCTGGTACCTGAGACAGCTGACAGAGGCACACAGGGGTTCTTACCTTCCAGAGCATCATCTCCAACCTCTTCGTATGTCTGTGAAGAGAGGACAGGACAGTGAGGAACCTGAGAAAATCCTGGCTGGCTTTGGACAACTGGAACTGGGTCTCTCCAGCCCTTCCCACTTTTCAAAGCCCAAGCCCATGAACAATTTTCTGTGTGGAATGATGGTCTCTGTAGGGGACATGAGACCCAAGGGTTGCCAAACACGGTTACCTGCATGGTGCTCTGGGTATAGCCATACTGGGGGTAGCTGTAGCTGTAGCTGCCTGTGTTCTGGTCATAGCCCCACTGGGCATAGTAGTTCTGGTACTGCTGGTAATACTGGTTGTAGCTGTAACTGTACATCTGGCTGTACTCAACTGGCTTTACACGGCTCCTGACATGAAAGAAAACCACAAGTCAGAGGACATTTCCCTTGACCAAGGACTGTGCGGGTGCTCTGGGAGGGTCCAGGCCTATTGTCCTGCACACTCCCTATGCAGTCCCTGCCATACAGATGGGGACACAGAACAGAGTGTTTTAAGTGATTGGTCCAAGGCTACATGACTAGGGAACAAACAGAAACCTAGGCAGTCTGCCTGCAGAGCCCAGGCTCTTAGGATGAACATCTTTCCTGGCTCAGTCGTCTGCCTTGTCAGGCTTTTTTTTTTTTTTTTTTTTTTTTTAAAAAGGGTTTGCTTATATAATTTACGTATAGGGATGTTCTGCATTGGATCTCAGTATTGAGAACTGTTAACTACCATGCAGGTGCTCAGAACTGAACTCAGGACCTCTGGAAGAGCAGTCAGTGCTCTTAACCGCTGAGCCATTTCTCCATCCTTTCTCAAGATCTTGGGAGACTTTTTTTTTTTTGACAGTTGCAAAAACTCAGGAAAACACAGCATAAAAAATCTGGGCTAGCCAGGCAGTGGTAACACACTATCTTTAATCCAGCACTGGGAAGGCAGAGCTTGAGGAAAGCTTGGTCTACAGAATGAATTCCAAGACAGACAAGGCTACATAGAGAAACCTCTTCCCCTCAAAATGATAAAAACATAAAATAAAATAATAATAAAATCTGGGCTTAAGAGGATTGAAGATGAATTTCAAACTGCAGACTACGCCATCACTTTGTCTACACTGTAACAGTCTTACTGTCTCTGCAAGGATGTTAACTGCTGTTATGAATACCATCTGGTATATGCTAAGCAATGTTCTATCTTGAGCTCCCCCTCCCCCAGCTGCCTTATTTGATGAGTTACTTGGGATTTGGACTTGAGTTTTGCAGTGCTGGGGACACATGCAACAGAGGTGTTATTTATCATTCCCATCATACAAGGAGAAAGCCGAATGTCTGAACGTTTGGAATCCACAGATGGCTCAGTGGATAAAGATGTGTAAGCCTGACCTGACAGGCCACACACACAGATGAAAGAACCTGCTCCACACAGCTGACCTCTGACGTGTGCTAAGTGGGCCATACACATCTTTGTGGACACACACACATACTATATAATAAGTAAATTGATTTAAAATGTCTTAATAATTTTAAAATTGAGCCAAGTATGATGGCTTTAATGCCAGCCCTTGGAAGGCAGAGGCAGAGCTAAACGGTATGACCATCCCGATAAAAAAGAATAAAGTCCAGTGATTTGCCTAAGGCCAATTACAGGACGGGGCTATACTTAACTCTTACGTTCCTTTCTCTTTTAGGTCCTGTGACCACCACTTTTCCCAACCAAAGACAGGGTGCCAAATCTACAAAGGATCCACTGCTTTCAAAGACACAAAAGCCTTGTCTGGAGAAACTTCAGAATCAGGCCCATTACCATCTAAGTGGTAATCCAAACTGAGAAAATCTCAGGAACACAGGTGAAGCTCCAGCAAACGACAATGACAATTCTTAGCTCATGAATTTGAGCTTAGAGTGTCCTGTGACACCAAAACCATGAAAGAGCCAGAGGCCGACTCCTCCACGCAGCTGGCTGATCATGAGAATCACCTCTCCTCCAGATAGGTTTATTCCATTGCTATGCTAACCAAGCCTCATAGGACACTGTTAGCATGAGCTGAGAACAGCAGGCAGGGCAAAGGCAGCAACAGTTGACTGAGCACTTTTAAGCTCCTTTCTTAGGGAAGGGGACTCAGCTATTGCAAGCAAATCCAACTGCTGATTATTGAAGCATCCAACTTGAGACCAGGACACCTCTCTGCAAGCTGTAGGCAGACAGTCCTACCTGCTAAGTGCTAGGCAGGTATACCCACTAGTCACCATTCTGACCTCTCCTCTATGAACCTACTTTTTTTTTTTTTTTTTTTGGTTTTTTGAGACAGGGTTTCTCTGTATAGCCCTGGCTGTCCTGGAACTCACTCGGTAGACCAGGCTGGCCTCGAACTCAGAAATCCACCTGCCTCTGCCTCCCAAGTGCTGGGATTAAAGGTGTGCGCCACCACCACCTGGCCTCTATGAATCTATTGATCTTTATCACTGTGTTGGCAGTAACTGAGGTTCGTCTCCCTCATCTGGGATCCTTGTGTCTCCTAGCTCTCTCCAGGGCCTGCCAATCCTTATCCTGAGGGCTTGAGGGCACCTCCCCAGGGGTGGGCTTGGATTACTAATAACAGTGTTCAGTGTGGCACAGATAGAACAAATTAGAAGTTTGCACATGGGCCTTTGTTTCTGTTTATAGCTATATTGCCAGAGTCTAATTATGGAACGAACAAGAATATACCAGAAATAGCCAAATGGTGGACAACAGAAGACCTGTTGGACAGAACTTATACATGAAGGACTATGCTACAATACTTAAGAATAAGATCAAGACAGGAGTATGCTTCAGTGGACAGAGCGTGCTTAGAATGTGAAGTCTAATACCTACTGCCAGCAAACAGCAAATAAAACCACATTCATACAGGCGTGCGACATGGGAAAATTTGTATATGAAATAAGCTACGAAAAAAAGACATATTACTTATGAAATTCAAAGCTGGATGCAAGGCTCTGGGTTGGAACTGCAGTTATAAGAAACAAATCCTCCCACATGTAACCGACTTGTATGTAGCATATGATCTCAGAACGGGAGTTAAGAGACAATAACTACTTTTCACATTTTCAGTTTGCTTGTCTGCACCACAGGGTTTTCCAGCACTGTCCTGGAGTCTGTCCGATTGTCCCATCTCAGCCCCAGTACTGGAGTTATAGGCGCGTTGCACTAATTGACTCTACAGTCAATTCAGGTAATGAAATCAGGACTTTAGAAGAACATCTCTCCAGACATGCCACTTCCTTTAAAAACTGCCTTTCTCTGCTGGCCTTCCTGGCCCACACCTTACTCTGATCACTTTCATCTTAACATTCAAGTCTCTGTTGCTTCAACAGGACCATGCGGAAGGTCTATCCTAAAGTTTGGCTGCCCTTCTTCATTTTGGCAACACTATCTCAGCCTCGTTCCTACTGCCAGTGGTAGGGTGTGCCACCTACTTCCTAGCTATGGGCTGCCCTGCGCACTGCAGCAGCCCCCCAACTAAGACCTCCTGGACGCTACTGCACAGCCTGTCATAAAGATGTAAAATATTTTCAGATGCCACCAATGCCTCCTAGTGAGTGAAATCTCCACCTGCTAGGAAGCACTGCATTGGCTGAAGGAGAAGAAATGTCACTCAGGGGCCAGGGCTGGTGGCACACACCTTTAATGCCAGTACTTGGAGGCAGAGGCAGGTGGGTCTCTGTGAGTTCCAGATGTCACTGGTTGAAAAACTGTTTTGTGTTTGTGTAAGATACACACTTGGACTCATAAGAGCTTTCTAACGACCTAGCATGACAAGTTAACAGTGAGACACAGAATTTCAGAAGCTGTTTAGAATTCTTTTTCTTAAAATAATTTATTTATCTTTATTTTATATGCACTGGTGTTTTGCCTGCATGTACATCTATGGGGGAAGTGTTGGGTCCTCTGGAACTAGAATTATAGATGGTTGTGCTGCTATGTGGGTGCTGGGAATTGAACCTTGTACCTCTTGGAGAGCAGTTGGTGCTCTTAACTGCTGAGCCATCTCTGCAGCCTCAACTGTTTAGAATTCTTAGCCAGTCATTCCCACTGCAACAGATCCTAACAGGAACTTTGGAAGCCTCAATATAAATAAGGCTAAAACTGAAAGAAAAATTTCCCCTTTTCTTCATTCTACCTAATTTCCATCCTAGATAATTCCCCAATAGCAGCTGCTGGACAAAGTCAGGACACAGAACCAAACAGCACTCCCCTCAATGTCTGACTCCTTAGCTACAGCTTCCAGGGATGCGTGGCTACATTACTTTGTCCCCCACACCCAACCCAACCAAAGCATGTGATAACTGTGACCTCTGACTCTCTGTAACCTCTTCTCCCACATATGATGCCCTGACTCAGCCTCTGCTCTCTGCAGGACTCACGCTTTAGGGATGGCCACACTCAGCCGCACAGGTTTACACCCCAGTCCCACCGCTCCCTGGCACTCCGTCAAGGCTCGCTTCTGTTCCAACTCATCTGTGAATTTCACAAAACCATAGCCCCTGGAGGAAGAAAAAAACCAACACACTACTCAGATCACAAGGTGATGAAGCCTATAAGAAGAATCATGGACAAGAGGGGTGGGAAAAGAGGTAGGCTGGAGCACAAAGGAGAAAGGGTTGGGAAGGGAAGGGAAGCCCCTATCAAACACAGCACAGAGGAGTCAGCTTTAGGCACAGTATGATCCTGACATTGTGGGAAGTCCTTTCAGTCTAGTCCCCCATTCTCCTTCACACCCAGGCCTACTATCCAAACAGGAGCTTCCCTCCCAAATCACTGTTTCCACAGTGTAGCTGAGGGACAGGTGT
Organism: Rhabdomys pumilio; assembly: GCA_030674055.1. Taxonomy (NCBI): domain Eukaryota; kingdom Metazoa; phylum Chordata; class Mammalia; order Rodentia; family Muridae; genus Rhabdomys; species Rhabdomys pumilio. Next base: position 20,315,742 of record JANHMN010000004.1, on the reverse strand, counting down.
GTCAGCCTGCACACTTCCCACTTTCTGCTGTGTGGTGCTAGGCACGTGGGAAAGTGCTTATGGACGGACCTGGTTCTTGCTCCTCAGAGGTCAGACTCTACTCAGAGACTATTCATGACACCCATGAATAGTTAGTTAGTGAGTACCTACTATGTACTTCTAGCCATTAGTGAGCAGGCACCAAGTGCTGGTGAGGTACCGAGGACATTCTCAGTATCTCACCAGACGGAGTGCCACTCCACACTAAGGAGCAGCCTTAAACTTCAGAGAGGTCTGAAAACTTTGACGAAATCACACACAACAAAACCAAGCCTTAACTCTAGGTCACCCTCTCAAAGCCTGAGAGTCCGGACTGCACTAACTAGGAACCAGCCTTTCAGTGCTGCTGGCGGTGCATGCCTGTAATCCTGGTGCCGTGGAAGCTGAGCATGGAGAATTGAGTTTGAGGCCAGCTATGGCCACATGGAAGAAAACCAGGGGAGACAGGCCTGAGGATGTGGCTCTGGGGCAGGGCTCTGGCTTGGCACACTAAGTAACTGGGTGCAACCCTGAGTACTGAAATACAAAAAGAATGAGCGTTTCTTGGAATGGGACATATGATTGGGTTCAATTCTATGCACAGTAAAGAAAATGATCCTTCGTTCATTCCTTCCTTCCTGGAGTTGGGAGCTCAAATTAGGACCTTGTCCATGCTAAACAAGCTTTCTAATGCTGAACCACATCCTAGCCTTTACATTGTCTTTATTTATGTATTTAGTATTTTAGAGACAGGGTTTCTCTAGTCCTCAAACTTAGGTTATCCTGGAATACACTCTGTAGTAGACTAGGCGGTCATCTTTATTTTTCTGAGACAGTGTGTTGCTAAGTTGCTTAGGTTGGCCTTAAGCTCATTGTGCAGCATACAAAGACCCCAAATTTGCAATCTTTCTGCTTCAGCAGAGCAGCTGATATTATAGAGCTGTGCCCGCAAGTCCAGTTTGACTTTTCTTGTTTCATATTTTTTGTTTATTTGTTTGTTTTTCAAGACAGGGTTTCTCTGTGTCACCCTGGCTGTCTGGGAACTCACTCTGTAGACCAGGCTGGTTCCAAATTCAGAAATCTGCCTGCCTTTGCCTCCCAAGTGCTGGAACTAAAGGCGTGTGCCACCACTGCCCAGCTTTTGTTTTATATTTTTAAAGTAGGGTCTTGCTATGTAGTTTCCGGTGGCTTCAGTTCAAAATCCTTAGCTTCCACCCTCTAATGACAGGTCTCCCCATTTTCAAATGGAAAGATCCTTTTTCTTTTTACTGGGGGGTTGTGTATTAAGAAAAAGTTTCATGTAGCTCAGGCTGGCCTTGAACTCACCAAATATTCAAAGCTGGATGGCTTTGACTTTCTGATCCTCCACTGCCCAAGTGCAGGAAATACAGGCGTGCAATGCCACAGGAGACTAAACTACAACATTTTTAACTACACAGAAAACCTTAGTAACAGGGTTAAATACAGCAACAAATAGTATATCACTTCCCCTAATTCTTATGTCAATCATATAAGTGACACTATTAGATTGCCTCAATTTATAGATTAGAAACTAGTCAGGGACTAGTTTGTCTCTAACTTGTCTAGTACACAGTCCTTGTCAGGGATGAAGCTAGGTTCAAAGTAGGTTGCCTGGCTGAAAGCTTGCACCATGAGCTGCCACCCTCCCTGGTGTCTCTACACTACTCCCTCAGGGGGTAAGAATGCACAACAAAGAGGAAACATAAATAGCAGGTAAGGCCTTACTTAGACACGCCTGTCTGGTCCAAAACCACTTTGCCTCCCCGGCAGGAGGGGTAGACTTTGACAAAGAACTCATACAGCATGCCATCGTCCACGTCTGGGGTCAGGTCCCCCACAAACAGGGAGTACTCAGGGCTGAGAGGAGAGAAGAAGCAGTGAAAAGTCAAACTCCACTGTCAGTGTCTGAAACCTTCTTTCTCCACTTCTCTTTTTTAAGACAAAAAGTTTTGCTATGGAGTCCAGGCTGGCCTCAAACTCCCAGCAATCCTCCTTCCAAAGCTTCCTGAGTGCTGAAATTGAGTGACAGGCACACGTTTCCATTGGCTAAGGAGTTATGGAAATAGTACCATGCCCTGAATTTTCCAGACACTGCACAAAACTTGTCTGACTTTAAGCATCAAGAACTCTGTGACTTTGAGGTCAGCCTGGTCTACAGAGCAAGTTCTAGAGGCAGGCCAACCTCTAGGCCAGCCAAGGGCCCACAGGAATGAAACCTGTCTCACAAAAAAAAAAAAAAAAAAAAAAAAAAGCTAGTGGGAGGTAGTGAGGGGGGGAGAGGGAGAGAGAATGAGCAGATGAAGGGACAGATCAGAGTCATATGCAAGGATTAAAAAGAAAAACTAAGTATATGTTAAATGTAATGATAAATAAAACCAGACCCTTATCTCCTAAAGACCTTTGCTCTGTTGTTACAAGGCCAGCAAATGTTTTCTACAAGTGTTTACAAATGGATGTCGTGTGCGATTCAGTTTTTGCTTTCTGCTACTATGCCAGGTCTTATTTTAGCATTTCAAGTATGATACATAATCTTTGTATAAAATTAGAATATAACAACTCACAAAGAAGCTGGGCAGTGGTGGCGCACACCTTTGATCCCAGTACCAAGAAGGCAATGGTGGGCAGACCTTTCTGAGTTCGAGGCCAGCCTGGTCTACAGAGTGAGTTCCAGGACAGCCAGGGCTATACAGAGAAACCCTGTCTTGAAAAGCCAAAATAAATAAAACAACACAAAAAACAAAAAAATAAAAACTCACAAAGAAAAGTAAAATTAGTGGCCAGGTATGGCAGCCGTGCTCAGGGAGAGGCAGGATGACCCACAAGTTCAAGGTCTACTTGAGCTGTATAGAAGTTCACAGTTGGCCTTGTTTATAGGAGCCTTTGTCCCCATACCTATCTATGGGCAGAACCGAGCTCTGCAGGAGCAATCCTCTCCTAACTGCTGAGCCATACCTCTAGCCCACTGTCTGCTTTTTGAAACAGTCTCATATAGGTCAGGCTAACCTCGGACTCCATATTTTGCTTAGGGTGACCTAGAAGGTCTGATTTACCTGCCGGCACCTCCCATGTGCTAGGATTATAGGCGTGTGTCTCTATGCCACTTTATGTGGTGCTGGGCACAGAACCCAGGGCTCCTTGCATAGACACTCTGCCTAGTGAGCTACATACCCCAGCCCTGTCATTTCTTTTGAACTTACAAAACTTCAGTATGAACCATTATATTTCATTGTGCTATTTTCAGTTCTCATATACTGCCCAAACTGGGTGCAGAGAATCTCACCTGTAAATCTCAGGCCACCAGGGGCTACAGTCTGAGGTCAGCCTAGGCAACACAGCCATATCGCCATCACCATGATGTCAGGTCTAGGATGTGACTTGTGAGCAGTTCAGTAAACGAATGTATTATAACTGACCCACTTTCCATTATCAGGCTGACTGGGATTCCTCTCAACATTTCCCATCACACACACACACACACACACACACACACACACACACACACACACACCTTAATGAGACTTGTGAGGTTGCTCCTTGCACACACCCGTGAAAACATTCTGCGGAGTGGAACTCTTCGGGAGCCATACACTCTCTTGCAGAGTCCATGGGTAACAAGCCGGGGACACTGGGACATTGTCTTAAGAGTTTTTGAAACCTATTTAGCCTAAGGAGTGTAACTCAGTTTCTTCTTTGGGTGAAGGTCTCATTGTATGGCCCTGGCTAGTTTAGAACTCACTATGTAGACCACGATGACCTCCAACCTGCCTCTTCCTCTTGTCTCTACCTCCCCAGTGCAGAGAGCAGGGGAGGCAGGGCGCCACCATGCCTGACCACAGTACTGTCTTTAGAAGAGATGCAGCTGAAGCTTGTCATTGCTAAATGAGAAGCTCTGTGACGTAGGCAGGATTGCTTCCAATGTAGAAATGCAAAACTGGACTGCCTATTCTAGCCTGGACTGTTAAATCCCTAACTCTGTAGATAAATACTTCCAGACAGCCACTGGAAATTCACACTGTTACAGTAAGTAGATCCTCACTGAATAAAACCTCAAAATCTGAAAAGTTAATAGGATGGAAGGTTGAGGAAGGACCAGAGAGAGGCTGTGGCCCTGTCACATTCACAGAATAAGGTGGGCTGCTGTGATCGAGGCTGGTCTGAGCACCCTAGTGAATAGGTCAGTGTGGGCTACACAATGAGACCCTGTCTCAATAAAACAAAAAATAATTCCAGTGGGCAGTGGCGCAGCCTTTGATCCAAGAACTTGGAAAGCAGAGGCAGGCAGATCTCTAAGTATGAGGCTAGCTTGGTCTACAGTGTGATTTCCAGGACAGCCAGGGCTACACAGAGAAAACCTGTCTCAAAAAACAATAAACAGCCAGGCGGTGGTGGCGCACGCCTTTAATTCCAGCACTTGGGAGGCAGAGGCAGGCGGATTTCTGAGTTTGAGGCTAGCCTGGTCTACAGACTGAGTTCCAGGACAGCCAGGGCTACACAGAGAAACCCTGTCTCGAAAAACCAAAAAAACAAAACAAAACAAAAAAACCCAATAAACAAACAAGTAGCAGGGCTGGGGATACAGTCTTTGCCTTCTGTAGTGGTTCAAATAAGAAAGCCCCTTCCCCATAGGCACATATCTTTGCTTAGTCTCAGGGAGGGAACTCTTTGACAGAATTAGAAGGACCAGGATGTGTGATTGCCTTGTTAGCGGAAGTGCTTCATTGGAGGTGGGCTCCGAGCTTTCAAAAGCCCAGTGTCTCTTTCTACTCAGCTACTCTCCAGCAATACCTGCTGCCATGCTCCCTGCCATGATAATTAATAATTAAACCTCTGAAACTCTCGTCACAGAAACAGAACAGTGACTAAGACACTTTGTTTGCACCAAGTGCTGGGCCCCATCAGCAGCCCTGTGTAACTCTAGCACTTTCCATCTGGGGCAGGAGCACACATATTAATCCCAACACTTGGGAGGTAGAGGGAAGCAGAAGATTAGAATTTAAGGTCATCCTTGACTACATAGGGAGCCTGAGGCCAGTCTGGGATACATGAGAAAGAAGGAAAGACATTGCCTTGACATAATGGAGGCCAGGGAGTAGGACAGTGTCCTTCAGAAGGCAGCAAGGTACAGCAGGTTAAACTCTCCACCCTCCTAAGGCAGAAATAGGCACTGTGACATCCTGTGCCTCTGTCTAGACACACACAGAGGCTTGACCCACATTTGGGGCAGCTCCTTACTTACCTATTGTCTGGTTGTTTTCCATAAGTGGCATAATTCAGTTTAAAACGTTTTGCCTGGAAATTTAAAAACACACGGACAAACTAAAACAGAGAAGGATCTTTCAAAAGTCAAACAATGTTTGAAGAAAACTGAAATAAATTACCTTGGCCAAAACATCTCCCCCTCTCTAAGCCTCAGCTTTTCTCCTGTATAACATGAAGGGGTTGCACAGTTGACCATTAAGGGCACTGCCAGCTCCATGGTTCTATGAGCCCAGGTGTGTCAGCTGGTACAGCTGTGAGCTAAGTAACTGTGGGAAGAGCAGAATGTGACCCTCTTGAGATGTGTCCTTGATGCTATCAGCCTGTTCCAGATTCTCATTGGGCAAAAGACTTAAAGAGTTTTTGGCTGAGGACTGAACCCAGGGTCTTGGGCATGCTAGGCAAATACTCAGCCACTGAGCTACATCCCAGCCTGCTTTTCGAGTCTTCTGTCATAAAGGCAGTGCTACAGAGTAGAAAGGGCCTGGGTTTTGGAGGCAATCAGTTTTCCATCAGAATCTTGGCCCTGCCACTTGAATTGCTTTCAGCAAGTCACTGCGCCTCCCTGAGCTTCTGTTTCCTGATCAAAGATAACAGTACCTATTGTGCAGGTGGCTGCGGGATTAAAGGAATGCTGTGTGCATCCAGTGGCAATTCACTGTGTGGTAGCAATTAAAGACAACAAAAATGGCAAGGCCATCATCTAAGTGTCCTTACAGGTGTGGCTCCAGGAAGGGGCTTCCCATTAATTTTATGCAAACACTTCTCCGCTGTGGCCAAATCTGCGAATTCCACAAAACAGTAGCCAGCTGGGATTCTGGAAGCAAGCAGAGAAAGTGGTAAGAACGCCCAGGTACATTTTGGCCATGAAGAAAGTAAAAGATGGTTTCCTTTTTTCCCCTCTGACTCTCTCCTTTTCTGTTAAGACAGGATCTAATCTTACTATACAGCTCTGGCTGTCCTGTAGCTCACTCTGTAGACCAGGCTGGCTTTAAAGCCGAGATCCACCTGCCCCTGCCTTCTAAGTGCGCGCACCCACAAACCAGCTTGAAAAATGGTTTTCAAAACTGTTTTTTTTTCTGATAGAGCCACACTATTTTTATTCCACTCTATATTCCAGATCAGAAATAACTTACAAACTTAAGTACAAGGTCAGTGAATCTGACCAGTTCCTGACTGATTTGATAACCAATTATGTATATGTCGTATTACCTGTGATGAAAAACTGCCAAAAATCCTTAATGTGACCCACTCGATCCTTCAGATCCTTTGTCTAGCTTACAAGAAATTAAAAATAGCCCCAGAGAAAAATACCAGAATAAATAATAAATTGATTTTTACTTACTTAAAAAGCCTACATTAAGCTGGGCAATGGTGGTGCACACCTTTGATCCCAGCACTCAAGATTCAGAGATAGGTAGATCTCTGTAAATTCCAGGCCAGCCTGGTCACAGACCAAGATCCAGGCCAGTCAGTGCTACACAAAGAAACACTGTCTGAAGCCAGGCAGTTGTGGTGCACGCCTTTAATCCCAGCACTTGGGAGGCAGAGGCAGGCAGATTTCTGAGTTCGAGGCCAGCCTGGTCTACTGAGTGAGTTCCAGGACAGCCAGGGCTACACAGAGAAACCCTGTCTAGAAAAACCAAAAATAAATAAATAAATAAATAAATAAATAAATAAATAAAACCCCACTGTCTCGAAAAGCCAAACAAACAAAAAAATTCACATTAAGGCACCTGCCTAGTATACAAAAGGCTGCAGATTCTTTGTTCAGTTTAAGGGGCAGGGGGTGTCATGGGTGGGCTTTTGTATGTTAAAAGTCAGGAGTTCATGATGATGGCACCTGCCTGGAATCAGAACACTTTAGATTCTAGTTTAGAAGCTGAGGCTAGAGGACTTGCCTCCGGTTCAGTGCCAGTCCCAGTTGTGTAGTGAATTCAAGGCCAGTCTATGCTATAAAATGAGACCATGTCTTTTACATTTTTTGTTTGAGATAGGTTCTCACTATGGAGACCTAGCTGTCCTGGAACTCAATATGTACACTGGGCCAGCCTTGAACTCACAGAGATCTACCTACCTCAACTTCTGCCTCCAGAGTGCTGGGATTAGAGGCATGTCCTACCATACCCAGATCTTCTTAAAATTCTTTAATATCTGTATCAATTATTTGAGAAATCTTTGCTTTTTTTGAGACAGGGTCTCACCATTGTTAGCTCTGGCTTGCTGTGGTCTCCCAAAGCTGGGTTAAGTTAAAAGCATGCATGCACTACAACCCAGCAATTATTTGAGAATTCTATGCAATGTATCATGGGTCCAGGTTTTCTAACTCAGGTCAACAGGCTTATGAGGCAAGCGCTTGTACCTGCTGGGTCACCTCACTGTCCTCCCCCACCCTTGTACTTCTGCATGCTCCTAACTGATTGGAAAAAAAAAAGGGGGGGTATGTGTGTGTGTGAAATTGCACACACTCAAGACTCTGTAAAGGAGATATGGTTCAGGCAGAGATATGGTTGAACAGTTATGAGTTTTGTACTGCTCTTCCAAGGGGCCTCAGTTTAATATCCAGGAACCATGGATGAGCACGGCACAGAATTGGACACCTCTGGCATCCACGGGCACCTGCACTCTTGCATACCCTGCTCTCCAACGTAATTAAATGTAATCAAAAGTAAAAATAAATCTTAGAAAAAAAAAAAAAAAAGGAGCCAGGATTGCTGGCACACCTTGTGGTTGTGCCACTTGGGAGGCAGAGGCCGGGTTGTCATATGTTTGAGGCCAGCCTATGGCACTACAGGAAGACTTTGTTTCAAAGTAAAGCAAAATAAAATAAGGACAAATGGAACACACAGTAACTTACCAAAGATCACACAACAGTTTTCAAAACAGGTTCCAGCATCCTGCCCTGAATCAGTGGAATCCTGACACCTGAAACACTCATCGCTTCTGCTCAGTAAGCCACCCTCTGTGTCTCTTTTTTATAATACGGTGTGATCACTACTACTAGGGATGGTGAGAAGCCCCTTCCTCCCGCTATGTTTACTCCCTTGAATGACAGCAGCTGCAGGCTCTATTTAGCGAGAAGCAGAAAGATGAAAAGGAAGGAGTACCCAGTGAGGCGGTTTCGGATAATTTTGACGCTCATCACGGTCTCCCCCATGGTGGCAAAGGCTCTAGAGATGAAGTTCTCATCCATGTAGGGTTCCAGCTGCATGAAAACCAGAGCAGAGAGGCTCAGGTCCAAGTTCAGGAGCCCCACAAGGGGCTGAGCCCCTCCCACTCTGTCCAGGACACTCTCCACTGCACTACGGGAGACAAGCATTCTACCACAGAAGGGGGCATGGTTCCAACCAACTCCATGACTTCAAATAGCTCCCCTCGCTGGGAGGCGTGGCCACACACCCTTAATCCCAGCACTAGGGAGGCAGTGGCGGGTAGATCTGAGTTTGAGGTCTACATAATGAGTTCCAGGACAGACAGAACTATGTGAGAGACCCCATCTCAAAATCAACAAAAGAAAAAAATACTAAAAATAGTTTTCCTTTATAAAACTCCCTGTCTTCTGGCCCTAGAAACACAGGACTCCTCAATCCTTGGGGTTCCTCCCACTCCATCCTCCCAAATCTTCTTTTCTTTCCCATAGAAAGGGGGATTTCAGAACCTCTAACCTATAGATCCAGCATTTGAGGAATCTTCATTCTGATGCTCAGACTCTCATTTCAAAGCCCGGAAGAACAGGCCTCGCTACGAAGCCCAAGTTGGCCTAGAATTCACTATGGAGTCTCGAACTTGTGGCGGTCCTCCTGTCTGTGCCTCACCAAGTGCAGGGATTAAGGTATGGGCCACCACATCCTGCCTGGCTTTCCTCTGTCACCCAAACCCTTCCTGTTCACCGCTTCCCTCCTGGAATCCGAAGGCCCTTCGCCCTCAGGCCCTTCTTTCCCCTACGGCTGGAGACCCTCTTGTCCTCCTCAGAGCAGGGGCGGTCCTGACTCACGTCTCCCATCCATAGGCTGGCCGCCATCCCGCACCCGGGCGGGAGCCGTGCGGGCCTGTGGCGCGCAACCGCGCCAGTCTGCGCAGCCGAGCCCGCCGGGAGTCTGCGCCGGCGGCACCTCCTGCGCACACGCTGCCTCGGCGGCCAGACGCGCCGATCCGGGCTTTCTTCCGACCTGTCAGCAGCTTCCGGCTCCCGGGGGGCGTGGCTTCCACAGGGGCAGGGGCGTGGCTTCGACTCCGGAGCAGGAAATCTAGCTGACGCTGGCTCTGAAGAGAGTCTCAGTGGGGCAGCCTGCCCCGCTCTTTAATAAAACCGCGTAAATGCTTCTATAATTAGAGAGGTAAGGTTTGCTCTCTGTAGGGAATTCCAAGCATAAGCACGGAAGGACAGTGAGTGACGGAATCTCTCTGGGAGCGCCGAGGAAAAGCTTCCGTGGGTCTATGGAGGAGCTGCGGCCGCACAGTGGTCCTCTTGTCCTGCATCCCAGTTTGGGCTTTTTTGGAAGATGTAGTGGGATTCTTCATTTTCCTAAGTCCCGAGGCGGAGAGGGCGGAGAGGACTAAAGGACGGTTCTCGATAATACAATCAAAGTGCTAGCATCCGTCGTTTTGTGTGTAGTTGGGGTTGGGGAGCGTCGGCGTCCGCAAGGTCTCTATGTTGGCCTATTTAAGTCTGTCTCTAGAGATCTATTTGCTTTTGCCGGCCTGTTTGTTTGATGAACTCCAGTCTTCTCAAGGCATTCCTTCTCCTTAATGGTGGCCAGAGCCTTGTCTCCAGCCCCACACCTTTTTTTTTTTTTTTTTTTTTTTTGTCTTGAGGCAAGGTCTCATGTTGCTCCCTGGTGCAAGCTATGTTAATCCAGGCTGGCTGCAAACTCTAGTCAGTCCTCCGGCTTCAGCCTCCTAAGTGCAAGTTTTACAAGTGCAAGACACCAATTCTGGCTCTTTCCACTTGTATTATTCTATTCCAGAACATCAAGGCATTACCACAGAGCACAGACCTACCCATATCCCAGGCTTCATCCAGTTGGTAGCCAATTTAGTAGAAAGTGGGGAGCTCTTGTGCCTTCAGACTGTTTCTGACAACCAAGTTCATTATGTGGCGGAAAGTCCTCCAACCCCAAGCTATAGAAAGTTCCCCAGGCCAAGAACTCAAATCTGAAAACCAGAGGCCAGCTGTTAGTTAATTTCATGTTCCTTTCTGTTAACTGTATGAATAGGGGCTGGTGAGATGGCTCAGTAGGGTACATAAAAGTGCATTGCACTGAACCTGACACACAGACACACACACACACACAAAGTTTTTCAGGGTCTATAGAATGCTTTGGAGTCCACGGGATTGTAGTTAGATGGTTGTGTAGCACCATTTGGGTGCAGGGAATTGAACCCGGGTCCTCTTCAAATGCAACTAGTGCTCTTAATCAAATCAGAGTCATCGCTCCTGCAGGGAATGCTACAACTGAGAATAAACTTCTGAAACTGACCAATCAGGCCCCTCCCTCAGAGTAAGCAATAGAAGCAGAGTCCCTCTCAGACTAAGAGGCTGACCTGCAAAGCAGAAGGCAGCCGAGCTGCCGGAATTTTAGACCTGGGTCACTTGGAAAGGGAGCTGTAACCTCCTAAGCTGTACAGTGAGCTGTCACCCATGCTGGCTGGGGTGGGCTTTGATGATAAGAGTTGTGTCACTTCTGCCCCAGTAAGTAATGCCAATAAAGCTCATTGGTTCACCGAGTGCAGTTTTGGTGGTATCCGCAATTTCATGGGTTTTGGGCTCCCTACCTGAGGTGAATAGACACGTGTATAGCATCTCCCTGGACACTTGTCACACAACACACAAAGTTTTAAATATACCAGCGGTTAAAAATGCAGGCAGATCAGTGAGAACTTTTAGTAATGTGCTGTACTTAAAAACTGGAATTTGGGCCAGGAGCGGTAGTTACATGACTGATCAAAAACGAAGCAACAAAAGCAAAACAGACAAAAACTCAGGAAGCAGATGCAGCTAGATTTCTGTGAGTTCTTCTAGATCAGCCAGGGACACTCGGTAAGATCCTAACAAAAACCCCTGACTTAGGATTTAAAAATTCCTTCCCAAAGCCAGGCCTGTAATCTCAGCACTCAAGAGGCTTAGGCAGGAAGACCAGGTTGTCAGCTCGGGCTACACCAGAGTCCATTTAACAAAACAAACAAACCGACAAACTCCCGCATCTCTTATGCATCATGGCCATGAAGAAACTGCAGTGCTCCCTACTGCACATGTACCCCAGACACCTCTGTCTTCTCCAGCCTTTGGAATGGCTGCATCAGCCATAACCTACTGTAGACAGACTCATAGGCAGGTGCTCCTTTAGAGACAACAGAACAGCTCCAGGGGACAAGCATAAAAACAAAACCATTTTATAAAACTCTAAGTTTATTCAAAGTGTTACAAGATTTTACTCTTCCCTTCAAAATATTATACAATTAAAAAAATCAAAACTATTTTCTCAGCCACCGTTCCTTTTCTTAGGACCAGCCTCTGCCCCTCCACACCTTTCCCCCCACTCCTCCCTGAGCACCATTATAAAATACCCCCCACTACCCTCCCCCAACTGTCCAGCCGAGCCCAGCATGGCTATTCAGTCCTCTACAGCAGAAAGGCTGACTGATGGGGAACAGACAGGTGACACCCAAGGGACACTGGGGTGCTTTGTGCTTTTGGGAGGACAGCTGGTCTTTTTCAAGTGGGTCAGTGTTTTTGCCCATGGACACCTGTTCAGAGCCAAATATTTGGCTTAGGTCACCCAGAGCCTTGTAAAGCCTTTGTCCAGCTCTCCCCAGGCATGGGTCCATGACAACTGAATCCGATGACTATACAAACCATCTGTGTCCTCATAAACTATGGTTAGGGACAGAGAGAGAGAGAGACTCATGGGAAGGAGGACCTCATGAAGTCCCAACTTTTCGGATGTGGGCACCAAGACCCTGGAGCTGGATGTTTTCTGTAGTTTTGAGCTATAGTTTTGAGTTTTGTAAGTGATGAGCCAGCACCCGCTAGGACCACAGGAGGTGGGGATCGAAAGGAGAAAAGGTCTAACAAAGTAAGCCTCTGATAAGCAAAGATCCTTCTGAGATCCTCCTCCCGTCCTCCCACGTCCTCCAAGTACCAGGATGATTATAGAAAGGACGGAACAGAAGAAAAAGGAATCTGCGGTGGTGATGGGAAAAGACAGGAGATGATATCTGCTCAGGGTTGGGGAGGGGCCTTCTGGAGTCTGTAGCTGGCTGTTTTCCTGTTCTGTGAAGCTGGGTTGGGGCCAGAAGCCAGGCCCACAAAGACTTCATCAGCTCTGTGCCTTGTCCTTAACTAGTAAGACTGTGTGCTGGCCCCCACTGGACACAGTTAACACCAAACGGTTCTCCAGCTGTTTGCCAGTCATTTCCACAGGGCTCCAGGCATCTTCATCCTGCCCAGTGCCCAGCTGGTAGTTGGTGCCCATGCCCCAAGCAAAAACACGACCTGCAAGGGACAGAAATACAGACAGCTGTCTTTGTGCCTTTAATCAGGAGATGCCTGGGCCATGGTGGCCTTGACCAATAGTTTAAGGGAGATTGATTGGAAGAGGCAGGGGGATTATACCCTCCTTTGCATTCTCCTTACCCCCAGGCAGGCACGGAGGGGCTACATCCTAAATCCCTGTCCTTGGAACCAGCCACCTTTTACTCTGTTCAGGATGCTCTTGAGTTTGATATGCCACCCTCTGGTAGGTTTTTTGTTTTGGTAAGGTCTCGCTGTGTAGATAAGGCTGGCTTCAAACTCCCAACTTTCTGCCTCCTGAGTACTGGGACTAAAAGTATGTGAATTCCAGGCTAGCCTGGTCTACATGGAGACCCTGTCTCAAAAAACAAGAGCAAAAACATGCCAGAGCTTCTGAGAGTCAATGAGAAAGCTGTGTCATCTCTTAACACTGCATCTGACTCTATGTGACAGGAGATACAACATGGCAGGGAATTTGCTAGGTGCCATGACCTCCACTTTCCAAAACCGGACCAGGTTTGAGGAGCCCCACTTACCATCCTTGGATACAGCATACCCCACAGAAGCTCCACAGGCCACTGAAGAGACCACCGGCAGCCGGGAAATGAGGGTGGGTATGCTTTTCTCCTCAGCACCCTCCCCAAGACCCAGCCGTCCGTACTCAGCCCGGCCTAGGCTGTATGCTTTTCCTGTGGGACAATGGAGAGAAAAAGTATCAGCAGGGGGCATATTCCAAGTAAGATGAACACACACCACCAGGTAAGGTAGAAGATACTCTACACAACTCCCTGTGTGTTCATAATCTGAAGCACCAGGACAACCTTCATGGAAGCAAATCTCTGTCCGGCCCAAACCACGATCCTAGTGATGTGGGTGTCTCAGGGGCTACTGTCTCTGAGATGTAGAATACCGGGGAGTCTTACCTTCTGAATCCATGCAGACTGTATGATGCTGGCCACCAGAGAAGCCCACCCAGGACTTGGTGGAATTCCTGAAGGATGTCAAGTTTTGAGGAATGAAGTAAGATCCAGTGCCTGGAGTTCCTGTTGTCAAGGGTGAAGGTGTTCCAGAAGCTTCCCTTCTCACTGCCTCCCCAGCAAGGCCAGCTCCACCCACCCCCAGAAATGCCACCTTACACTACATAGCCTCGAGGGGTCAGGCTATCCCACAAAGCAGAAATGAAGAACGAATGCTAAAGCCGTGACTGGAATCAAGGCCCAAGTCATGCCTGAGGACTCACCCAGCTGGTGATAGTTAGAGAGGCCAAAGCCATATACATGGCCCTCACGGGAGATGGCAAAAGTGAAATAGGCGCCACAGAAGGCATCCTGGAACCTCACACGGCCCCGGGTTCCCCTGGATTTCAGCAGTACACATCTGGGGACAAGTAGTCGCTCTGTAAGTGTAGAGGAAGCCAGGGTCAGTGACAGACATGGTATTTCTGAAGAAGGCTAAGCAGGGCCACCCCTGATTGGCCTCCTGATCAAACACCCTGCTCAAAAATTTAAGTCTCGAAAAGAGACGCTTAAGGGCGACTTACCCTGTGCCAGCCATTTTTCTGATCAAGACATTTCTCTCTTCATAGTAACCAGTTAGGGGTGGGGTGTGGGGGGAGCTAGATAGAAGGGAATCAGCCCCTAAAGTTGGAGCCCCACCCCCTTGAGATTATTTACTGGCTGGTCTAGAACTCAATACATACACCAGGCTGGCCTCAAACTCAAGAGGTCCACATGCCTCTCTCTCTGCCTCCTGAGTGCTGAGCTTAAAGGTGTATAACACCATGGCCAGCTTAAGGCTTGAGGTTTTTAACCAACACCAGAGGTGCACTGGATATAAGCCAACACCGAATCCCACCTGCCTTTCAGCTTCACCAGGAGATGGCTTACCAAATCTTCCCACTGGAGGTGCCAAAGCCACTTACCAAGGCCCTGACGGCCACCTCGGTTGGAAAACAACTCAGGTACACGGCCCAGCTGACCTTGCTCCCCACAACCCAAGGTGAAGAGGTCTCCATCAGCTGTGAGCATCACCAAATGGTCATTCCCTGAGGAGAGCGAGCACAGGAAAGGCTTGTCTTAGGGCCCAAGGCTGAACTACGCTAGCACCTGCCCAGTGTGCCCAACACTCACCTGAGGCTACCTTTACCACCGGTGCATCCAGCTGCACTTGAACAGGTACCAGGCTCTTCTTCATGGGCTCCAACAACCCGATCACACCATTATTGTCCTAAAGAGAGGGGCAGAGACTCAAGCAGCCAGTTCTGCTGCTCTGAAAACATCCAAGACAGCTGCTTGGCAGTAAGCGACAGCAGATATGGACAGACACAGCAGCAGGGGCCTGGCCACACACGGAAACTCTGATGAATGGATACATTCAGAGTCTGGGAACTGTGTTAAAGTGAGGGGCAGATGCGAATGGAGGGAAGCAAACCTAGCTGTAAGTAAATCGTTAAGGCAGCAGGTTCTCGCTCCATCTTCTTGCAGTACATTATTCTGAGTCAGCTAGCCTGCCCGCCTGCCCGCCTGCCCGCCTGCCCGCCTGCCCGCCTGCC
>JANHMN010000004.1:20268205-20300373 GCA_030674055.1 Rhabdomys pumilio | reverse complement strand
GCCTGCCCGCCTGCCCGCCTGCCCGCCTGCCCGCCTGCCCGCCTGCCTTCCTAGTCAGGATTTCTCTGTGTTGCCCTGGCTATCCTTGAACTCACTCTACACCAGGATGGCCTTGAATTCAGAGATCCGAATGCCTCTGTCTCCCAGTGCTGGGGTTAAAGGTGTGTGCCACCACCACCCGGCTTATTCTGAGCATTTCTGTGTTAAAACCATCCCCATAAAATGCTTTTACAATGCTTCTACAGGCGTGCTGGTAGACTTTTTAAACCCAGCACTAATGGGTGTGAGTTAAGATCTCTGAGTGTGAGCCATGTCCTCACAGTGAGTTCCAACCCAGTAAGGGATACATAGCGAGAACCCCACTCAAAAAAGTCAATGTGGGCCTGGCATAGTGGCCCACACTTTTAATCCTAGAGGCAAGAGGATCTTTGTGAGTTCGAGGCCAGTCTGGTCTACAAGGCAAGCTCTAGAACAGATAGAATTACATAGAGAGAGCCTGCCTCAAAAGATAAGTAAATAAATAATTACTTTTATAATAGCCTTAATAAGGAAGTAATTGTGAAATTCTGCTTTGTTTTTTAATTTACTTTTTATGTGTATGGGTATTTTACAAGTATGTATGTCTTTCACCACATATGTGCCTAGTACACATAAAGGCCAGAAGGCATTGGCCCTTCTGGAACTTGAGTTATAAACAGCTGTGAGTTGCTCGGTGAGTGTTGGAAACCAAACCTGAGTCCTTTGCAAGAATAATACATGGTCTGAACCTCTGAGGCATCTCTCCAGCCGTAATACTCCAACTGTACCTCCCCTTGCTGAAGCTCCCCTGACTTCCTGCTAGCCCAGCACTCATAAAGCCTCCTTTTGATCTCTGCTCTAGCACCCAGGAGATAAAGGAAGGAAGATTACAAGTTCAAAGTTATCCTCAGCTACATAGTCAGTATGGGGCTAACCTGAGACACATGAGACCTCATCTTAGGGGAAAAAAAAACCATACGAACAAACAAACAAAACAAAGATTACACTCTCCTACTTTAGAGAGATCGATAAGCAACATTTCCCAAACCCAAGACCTTTCTCGATAAGACTCCAGAAAGGGGATGTGAAAGAGAATGAGGCAGGAGATGAGACACAACAGCTTCCAGGGGCCAGCTCAGCCCAGAGGCAACCTTGACCCTCCCCTTCTTAAAGACATACACTTCATCACACTCAACCAAATAGGGCATGGAGTGGACAGGCCCACATGAAAATGCCAGGGATTAGAATCTGGGCCCTACCGATGAATGTGGCCTTTACTTCCCACCAGTGTGCAAGCACAAGGGAGACAGGAGAGTGGGATCATTTGGGGATCCTAAATTAATTCTACCTGCCAGCCCCAGTCTTACCCGGAAAGAGCCCCAGAGGAAGACACGGCCATCTTCGGTGAGGGCTGCTGTGTGACTGTCCCCCGCTGACACCTGCACCACTTTCTCTTGCAGCTCCACTTTCCCAGGAACCATCTCTGAGCCCTCGACTGAAGTGTCCCTTCCTAGGGCACCCTCATCATTGCAGCCAAAGGAGTAGACCTGTGCCCAGGATGTCCCATTAATACAAAGTCTGGCCTGTGGCCTCCTTGCTTAGGCCACTCCCTGCTTCTATAGCCAGATTCTGTTCCATACCCTTGCACCCAGGCCCTATCCAGCCTGTCCCAACCCTCTGACCTACCTGGCCACTTTGGCTCAGACACACAGTATGCATGCCCCCGGCCTCAGCCTGCACAACATCCTGTAGAAGGTGTACCAAGGCCGGCTTCTTCCTCTCCAGCACACTCTCACCCAGCCCCAGCTGGCCCACGTCGCCCTGGCCCAGTGTCAGCACCAAGCCTGGTTCTGTGTTGTGGGACCTGTGTGAGACTAAAAGGTGGAGAAGATAGCCCCTGAGTGTGTAGGATGAAGGCAGACAGCAGATCGTAGCATGGGCTCTGGGACTGTGATAGCCAGGGTTTCAAGCCCTTGCCCTACCAATAGACCTCTGTGGACCTGAGCTCCCCCTTTGTGAACAGAGGATTACAAGGGTGTCTATCTCCTGGGGGTATTTTGAGGATTAAAATCCATGCATGTTATTGATACAAGGAAGGGAGAGAGACAAGGAGACACTCCACACAGCGAAATGGATCTTGGTAGGCAGGGCACCAGGACAGTGAGGAGACAATTTGCAGGTGAGCCTATGTCACAGACATGATCCATACTGCCAACTTTTACTAACTGGTCACCCTACCAACACTCTTGGCCAGCCAGCCAAGCGCTCTTCGGACCTCCCTTATTTAGAAGAGCCTGTTGCTGGCGAGGGAGGCAGAAGCAGACAGGTCTCTCTTGAGTTCTGGGATAGCCAGAGCCATCCTATCTCAAACAAACATCAAAAATAGAATACACCATTTACAGGATATAGAACAGAGCCTCCCAGAGGGTCAACAGCCTTTCCAGGTCATAAAACTAATTACCAGAGTTTGCACTGGAGCTTAGGGCAACTACCTGGTATCAGCTCCCATCTGAATGCCCCTCTATTCCCAGGCTGTGATTTTTTTTTTTTTTTTTTTGGTTTTTTGAGACAGGGTTTCTCTGTGTAGTCCTGGCTGTCCTGGAACTCACTCTGTAGACCAGGTTGGCCTCGAACTCAGAAATCCGCCTGCCTCTGCCTCCCAAGTGCTGGGATTAAAGGCGTGCACCACCACCGCCCGGCCAGGCTGTGATTTCTAACTCTTGGACGTGGGAGGAAAACAAACTGCCCCTTCAGTCAGTACAGACAGTACACTGACAGCTTCAGAGAAACTGGAAGGTACAGTAAGAAACCTCAGATGTATTTGCAGAGGTGTGGGCCAACCAGTGGGTAGTGCAAGGCCTTCTGGTAGCCAATCAAAGCCTGCCACAGCCCTCCAGTCAAAGGCATCCAGTCCCCTCCCCAAGGGTGTGGCCCCAGCTGCCAGGGCCACTGCGGCTGCACAGAGGCTGCACTGGGCAGGGAGCCATCTGGTTGGGTTTTCTGGTCAGTTGGGCTTGGCCCACAGGCACCTTGGCAGGAGCGAGTAGCAGGACCGCGGTTACGAGTGTCTGCAAAAGACAGACACTGTCTGAGTGTGTGTCTACGCTCCTCCCTCCCATGTCAGGGGTCGATTTCCCTGGTCCTCGCCACACTCTGGGGTTGTAGGAGAGAAAAGTGACAGGACAGGTCCCTCAAACAGGGCTGGCACATTATCTCTTCTAATTCTCAATGACTCAGGATGACAGAGCTCTTGTCTCCATTCTAACAGGGAGGCTCAGCCTCAGCCAGATTTAGTGACCTGCCTGTGGTTACAGTGACAGTCAGGACCTAACCCACATCTGAAAGCCTAGAAGGTCCAGGAGCCTTGGGCTTCCAAGTTGTCAATTCAGAGCAAGGGGACCTAAGGTCAAGGACTTTTCTGATTACTGGGGGGGGGGGGGGGGGGGAACACCAAAGTACTTTAAGACAGGTAAAACCATGCATGTGCGTGGGGCCAAGTTCTAGAATCTTGGTTGGGGTGGGAGGTGTGGGGGTACCAGCATTGCTTTGAGGGCTCTCTGATGAGCCTTGGCTTTGGCTTCTTTTCTGACTGCTAAAGAGCTGAGCTAGGTTAAGATGCAAGAGAACCTTCATCTAAGCAGGGTCCTTGGACATCTAAGCCCCTCATAGCTTCAAGCCAGGGAGGAAGGAGCATAGGCCCAGATGTCTCACTGTTTTGAGAGAACAGAGCTACCTTACCTTTCACCTTCTTGCTTTTGGGGATGGCATCTTCTGGGGGTGACCTTCTCTTAGCTATGCGCTTGGGTGGCATCTTCTTGTCCTGAAAAAACAGCCAAATACTATACGTCAGAATAACAAACATTGTCCTGTGCATATTCATCAAAGCCTGAAGAGTAAGAGGTCTCACCCAGTAGTCACAGCTCCTGACATTTATCCCAGAACCGTGTGATTGGTAATGACCAAGTGTGTGGAGAAATGAGCTTAACAGTAGTGGACTAAGGGCTGGGATGTAGCTCAGCCCCGTGAGAATCTGCCTGAGCCCCCAAGTCCAATCCTTATTCTCTTTCCAGCATTCCACAAACAGCCTGGTGGCACATGCTCAGGATCTCAGCACTAGGAAGGTGCATTTGAGGAGAGTTCAATACTAGTGGACTGGCCACACACGGGAATACCCATGAGAGAACTGTAGGAAGCCATCAAAAAATGCTATTTCTAGAAATGAATCTATCGAACAGAAACATGTTCCTTTCCACACCAGGAGCCAGGTGTGCCACATCCTCAGGACCTCAGCACTGCAGTACCCTGACAAGGCCAGCAAGTCTCAAACATACACAACCAACCAAAACAAACAGTGCAGCCCTTTAATCCCAACACTCACTCGGGAGGCAGAGACAGGAGGATCTCTGGTCTACGTAGTAAATTCCAGGCCAGATTGGGCTACACAGGGAGACCCTGTCTCAAAACAAAGCAAAACAACAAACCGTACAACACAAAACCAAAATGCTCAAACCCAAACCTAGCGGTCTAAACACGGCTGCAATCCATTCTAGCTTATTAACACTACTATTCTGAAACAGGATTCACTGCAGCTTTAGATGGCGGTGAACACCTCATCTTCCTGCCTGCACCTCCTAAGCTGAATTTGCAGGCATGTGCTTCCACAAGTAGCTGACACACAGGGTTAAATGAGTTGGTACAATATGCTGGGGTGTGGCTCATGGGCAGAGCACTCGCCTAGCTTATTCGAGGCTCTGGATTTCATCACAACAGGAAAAAAAAATGTTTTAATTCAAATAAAGCTGGGTTGGGTGTCCACCTTTAGTCTCAGCACTCAGGAGGGAGAGACAGGCAGATTTGGTCTACAGAATGAGTTACAAGACAGCTAGGGCTGCATAGAAAAACCCTGTCTAGAAAAACCATAACCAATATAAAGAAATAAACAAAATCAAGCTGGGAGTGGTGACACACACCTTTTAATCCCAGCAGAAACCCCAGTCCAGTCTACATACTGAGTTCTGGGGCAGGAGGGGCTACATAGAGAGGCTGGGACTCAAAAACAAAAAGCCAAAATAAATGAAAATGGTCCTACAGTAAATGCTCACTCAAGAAATCAATGTTGGTGGTAGTGTAGTGTTTCGGGTCTTCCCCAGGTAACACTACCCGGGGAATACAAGCCTACTGGGATCTAAGCAAGCTCACTGGTCCTTCTGACAGACAGGAATGAAAACTGCTCAAAGCAACAAGAGACCAGCAAAGGCCCTTCTCAGTGTCCCCTGGGATGTGGTCAGGACCACCCCCTGCCTCCTATGAGGTCCAAAAGCCTCAGGCTTCCCAGTTGTCAACTCAGGAAGTATGGACTTCTGACTCAGAGGGAGGAGACCAATGCATTTTAAACAGACCCAGGATCCTGCAGAACCTGTGTGGGTTGTGTCTGGCTCAGTTCAGTCATAAGGTGGCCACTGTGAACTTTGACCAGCTTCCACTCTTCCTGCTAGGGGACCCTCCCCTCCTCTGTGCTGCTTTGAGACCCCTCTCCCCACACTGAAAATGATTGCTCTTTGGGATCACTGGGAACCCAATTCACCTTCCAGGACTCTAGTTTCCTCAATCTTCAACAATCCTTTAACAATCTGTTACAAAGGAGATGACAACGACCTCGCAGGGTGGACAGAAGCCTGGACCGCACGCCTAGGTACTCAGTGATGTGTACATCCGACTCACAGGTATTCCCAAGTGCCTGGGGTTGGGCTGAGTTGCATGGCAAAGACAGAGGAGGCTACTCTGCTTCCTGTACTCAGGAGTATGTGTTCAGGAAGAAAGTAAGATTACAAAAGTCATATCTTGTTCCCCTTCTCCCAAACCCATCCTTCCTTCCCACAGAACTAGAAAATGCCCCTCCTGAATCTTTGATGCACAAAAAAAGTTTACTTTTCAAAACCAGCTGAAGTTGGGCATGCAAATGCCTGCACTACTACATTTGTGAGGTTCAAGTCACTCTTAGCCACATAGCCAATTTTTTTTGTTTGTTTTTTTTTTCAAGACAGGGTTTCTCTGTGTAGTTCTGGCTGTCCTGGAACTCACTCTGTAGACCAGGCTGGCCTCAAACTCAGAAATCCTCCTGCCTCTGCCTCCCAAGTGCTGGGATTAAAGGTGTGCGCCACCACCGCCTGGCAGGCAGCCACATAGCCAATTTAAGGACAGCCTAGGCTACATGAGACCCTGTCTCAAAAACCAGAGCAAAGGCATTGCCGTGCAAGCATGTGAACCTGACTTCAGAGCCCCAGCACTCACAAGCTGAGCACAGCACACACCCACAATCCCACTGCAGGAGTGACAGGGGTGGGAAGTAGGGATACACAGATCTCTGAAGCTAGCTGGCTAGCCAGTGTGCCCTAATGGCAGAGCTCCAGGTTCAGCGAGAAGCCCTGTCTCAAGAAGACAGAGCAAAATCAATGAAGACAGCTGTCGCTAAACTTCTGACCTCCAAATGCACATGCAGTCCCTCATTCGTGTTCAGATGAACAACACGTGTACGCCACACAAAACAGATTCAACCCAGTCCAGAAAACTGAAGACATGGTCACTCCTATTTCATGGTAGAGGAACTTGACGCTCAGGAAGGTAAATTCACTTGCTCACGTTCATACATCAAAGGACAGGCAGGAAACGGGACCAAGCACTTTTTTTTTTCCAAAAGGGGACACAGTATGACGTTTATGGTGGTACACATGGAATCCCAGAACGTAGGAAGCAGACCAAAACTGACCCAGACCACATAGCAAGACCCTGTCTCACCACTGCCACCCAAAAGTGTCACTTAAAGATACACTATAACCGGGACTGAAGAGATGGCTCGGCGGTTAAGAGCACTGACTGCTCTTCCAGAGGTCTTGAGTTCAATTCCCAGCAACCACATGGTGGCTCACAACCGTCTGTAACAGGATCTGATGCCCTCTTCTGGTGTGTCTGAAGACAGCTACAGTGTACTCATATACATAAATCTCAAAAAAAAAAAAAAGATACACTATAACCCAGGTTGGAATTTAAGATGGCCCAAGCAAGTCCCTTGGGATTCCTGATGGGTTTGGCCAAATTCAAGGAGCAGAAAGCAAAAGTCAAGGGAGGGGGAAGATGGCAGATTCAACAGCCCTGCCCCCCTCCCTGCTCAGGGGAGAGATCCTGAGATATCCCAATTGTCTTTGAGCCACACATTTCTCTATACCTGGTCAACTCTAGTTGCTGCACAAACCCAGAAGCAAGACGGGAGGAAGGGCAGCACCTACTAAAAGGCGGGTCCAGCATCGCACAGGTAGGATTTGCGATCGCCACAACTCAAGGCCAGCCAACAAAAGTCTACATACTGAGACATTCCCCTGCTTCAAGGACTACACCAGTCAGGGCTGGAGAGATGGCTCAGTGCTGGTCATTCTTCCAGAGGAATCAGGCTTGGTTCCCATACCCACAACTACCTGTAATTCCAGTTCCAGGGGATACAACACCTTCTTCTGGCCTCCTTGGGCCAATGCAGGTGGTACCAGGCCATACATACAAGAAAACATTCGAATATACAACCCTAAAATGGCTTGTCTTTTGTCACTTCCACTCCCTGGGATCCATCTTTAAGGAATTTAAAAACTGGGAGAAGGAGCAAGACTCAGAATAAAATCCAGGAAGGAGTCAACTTCCATTAATAAGCAGTATATGACCCTCTAAGAGTGCAGACCTGTCCCCATGTCAGGAATAGATGTGCAGACCATTCATGGGTGAGATGACACCCCAGATGACACACACCCCCCTCCAGGGCCAGAGCTGCCTGAAGCCTGTTTCCTCACCTGCTAAGTCAAATGGGTAAGTATACTAGGTTAGACAACCTACCATTTCTGGAAGACCTGGCAACCCCAGCGGTGGCCCCTCCCTTCCCCCCAACACTCAGAACTTTCCAGCTAGACTTAGGGGATGAATTATATCTTTGTGGGAAAGGCTCCCAGGAGAGAAGGGAAGGCCTGTGCAGGCTCCAGCTGTGTGCTGCCAGGAACTGAGCATGGACACTTTATACCAGGAAGTCCTTCACCCGGGTCCAAAAGGATGTGGGAGAGGGGCAATAGCTTCTAGCAAATGTTAGCGCTTTGCACAATTATAGGACACATTACCTTCCTATTATAGGCAAGGAGACTAAGGTTTAAGACAATCTAGTGGGGCCTGCCCGATCCAGACTCCTGTTTTCAGTTGTCTCTGCAAACGGAATTTTTTTTGGTTTTTCGAGACAGGGTTTCTCTGTGTAAGCCTGGCTGTCCTGGAACTCACACTGTAGACCAGGCTGGCCTGGAATTCAGAAATCCGCCTGCCTCTGCCTCCCAAGTGCTGGGATTAAAGGAGTGCCACTGCCAGGCAATCTTTTCTGAGCTCCATTCGAATGCTCTTCTTGGGTGAAGCAGCCTTCTCTGTATTCTCCCCACAAGTACCAATGATGTCTACGACCCCAAACACTTCTACTGGTTGCATTTCCTGTGCCCCGTGTCTGGAATACCTTGACTCTGTTACCCAAAACATATTACAACCTCACCTGGAAAGCTATCCCCAACCCTCCACAGCCCGGTTACGGCTTCCGCTTTGGAGTTCCCGGTCTGTTTCATACCCTCCTCTTGTGCACACGTGGCCATTAATTTCAGATGAACCAAAGACTTGACAGCAGCGACGCTCGAGTTCCACAGACATACTTTGCTGATCTTAGGATATCCTAACTGTGGACCCATGGAAATCTCGCCAGGGAGCCCCTGCGCCCCGCAAAGGGCACCGAGGCCCGCCTTTGTCACCATTGTTCCCCAGCGGCACGGAAACCTCAGGCAGCAACGACCGAGTGACACAGGGGTCATGGGGGTTAAGGGCAGGCGACCGTCTGTGGAAGCTGCGGTCCTTCCCCACCGGCGGCTCCCCGAGGCCGCGAGCGCCCGGCCCCTGCGAACCAGCCGTTTGAATCTCCCGCCGCAGAGCCGAGCGCGCGCCCGGAGCGCCGCGGCTGAGGGGCCCGTGAGCGGGCGAGGCGGGGCCCACGCGGGCCGGAGCTCGCGCGCCTGGAGCGCTGCTGTCTTCACGTGCAGCACGCCATGTGGGCTGCGATCTCGGCCCACCACGACCCCGAGCGCCTCCCGGCTTCCCGTCCTCAGGACTCCCCAAGAACCAGAGCGCGACCTACCTCGGTGCAGGGCGGCCACAAGCAACTCCGGCGCTCGGCGGCGAACTGCCCGGAGCATGCGCTCTGCAGGCCTCCGGCCGCGACCCTGGCCAGAAGGGAAAACACAGAGCCGGGCGGCCCCTGGCGGCCACGGCGGGAAATGCGAGCGGCTGCTCCTAGTTTGTAGGCAGCATTCTGTATTTGGGCGACCCCGGCCACCCAAGTGGGATAAGTGGACAGATAACCAGAGAAACTACTAGAATCCTAGGTTTTTTTTTTTTTTTTTTTTTTTTTTTTTTTTTTTTTTTTTTTTTTTTGTTGTTGTTGGTTTTTTTAGGAAAATCTGGTGCGTCAGATCTGTACGGAACAAAACAAAGCTGATGGTTCTTGTTCACAAAGTATCTATGCAGAACGCTAAAAAACTCCCAACTATTATCTATGCAGAGCCATCTGAATCAGTCCAGTTAGGGCTTAAGAACGGCTAATTAAGTCTAAGCGAAAAGGGCATTCAGGATGAATACCATTTCCTTATTTATTACAAGTATGGGTGCTTTTCCTGCAGGTATGTCTGTGTACCATGTACATATACTGTCAGGAGCCATAATTGGACAGGCTAATGATTAGCTAATGATTAGCAGGTGATCATCCTGAAATGTTTGCCTTGATTATATAATCTGTTTTTGTTTTTGTTTTTGGCGACAGGGTTTCTCTGTGTAGCCCTGGCTGTCCTGGAACTCCCTCTGTAGACCAGGCTGGCCTCGAACTCAGAAATCCGCCTGCCTCTGCCTCCCAAGTGCTGGGATTAAAGGCGTGGGCCACCACCACCTGGCTTGATTATATAATCTGTAACAAGTGAGCCTTCATTCAGCAAGGCTGTGAGGGACTTATTTTAGGAAAGACTCCTGCTATTAATATGCCTTTCCTATTTTTATTATTTAAACATATGTAACAATCACTAAGCAATAGCACACCCCTTTGGAGCAGATCTCTGCAGATCCATGAAGATGTACTGTCTTGTAGTGATGCTGTATAGATAAATAGATGACTTTTTTAAGTCTTAATGATGATCCTATAAGAATTCCTAAAATTGTATCAATGATTATTAAGCTTTTATAACGGGACTGCTATTAGGGCCCTCTCTGATAGTCAAAACTGCAATGAGAACTCTGCCAGTCTCCTGAGTGTCATCAGTTAATTGCTCTTAGATAGTAACCAGATTTCTCCTGCTCAGAGCACATTCCAAGAGGTTGTAAAACAATTTACTCCTAATGGATATTTATGTAAACATTCTCTGTTGTAAACTTCTATTTCAATTTATGATTTGATTTTTAGTGTAAACTTGTGATGAACTTTGTAACTTGTGACCACCACGTACTCTGAAAGATGCAGAAGTACTGAGGACTAAGACAAAGAGTAGTAGCAGTAGCTGTAGTGGTCAGAGTCATTCGTCCCTTCCTTTCCTTTTCCCCTGCCTAGAATTCTTTCCCTTAGAATTTTTCCTTTGCTAGAATTTTTTCCGCTGGGCGGTGGTGGAAGACGCCTTTAATCCCAGCACTTGGGAAACAAGAGGCAGGCGGATTTCTGAGTTCGAGCCCAGCCTGGTCTACCAAGTGAGTTCCAGGACAGCCAGGGCTACACAGAGAAACCCCCCCCCCCCCAAAAAAAAAAAAAAAAAAAGAATTTTTTCCTTTTTCCCACTTAGTACCTTTCCACTTTCCCCTTAGGTAGCTTTCATAGGAAACTTTTTACACTTAGTAATAAACTCTGTAGCAACCTCTCTAAGTCTTTTCTCCCTGTGACCTCAGACTAGCAGGCAGAGCCCAGCAGTTCCTGCTGAGATAAAACAAAGGCCCCTTTGCCTAATCCTCTGCTGTTAGGATACAGATGTTAATCACCTAAGCCTGCGGTCTTCTACCCTCAGAAGTTTTTAGGACTTTTTAGAAGTTATCACCAGCATTCCAGTACAGGTCAGAGAGCCAGAAAGCCCTGAGACCCTCAGACTTTAAAGCCATCACCAGAGTCCTACTCTGTGCCCCTGCCACCACCCTCTCCGGGCCAGGAGGCTCCAGCAATATACAGTGCCTGAAAAGACCAGAAAGAGCGTTGGTTGCAGTACAACTGGAGTTACAGATGGATGTGACCTGCCATATAGGTGCTGGAATGGAATTTCCATCTTCTGCAAGAGCAACAGGCACCCTTCACCACAGAGTCACCTCTCCAGTCCCAGAGGGGTGACATTTGCAATGACAGAATAAGATGTGTGAAACTGCCATATAGTCTGAGAGCAGACGGTGAAGGTCTAGTGCCTCCAGGACAGTGTGATTACAGGAAGGCTCTGTCACAAGAGGATATGTTCAGAGCTGTAAGGACGGCCTTTGGGGAGAGTGCAAAGAGGAAGCAGGAAGAGGAAAGGCACTGCCTATAATCCCATCGTTCCAGAAGCTGAGGCAGGAGATTAGGAAGGATACACTGTGAGATTCTATCTCAGAAAGAAAGAAAGAAAACTAGGGAGAGAAGAGGAGCACTGGATGTAGCTCAGCAGCAGAGTGCTTTGCCTAAGTGTGAGGTGCAAGGCTCAACTACAGGACAGTTAAGGGAAGGAGCGAGGAGATAAGGCTGGGAACGCAAGATGACTCAGAGCTGGGAACTCTTGGAGTTGGAAGCTTACACCGGAAACAGAACACTGTGAAAAATGGCTTAGGGCTGGAGAGATGGCTCAGTGGTTAAGAAGACTTGGCTGCTCTTGCAGAGGTCTTGAGTTCAAATTTCCAGCAACCACATGGTGGTTCAAGACAACTTATAAAGGGATCTGACGCCCTCTTTTGGCCTGAAGGTGTACAAGCAGACAGCGCACTTCTATACTAAAAAGCAAATTTAAAGAAAAAGTCCTCTCACTAACATCCTCACACAAGCAGCCCTTTAAGATTTAAAGTCTGGCCGGGCGGTGGTGGCACACGCCT
Source organism: Rhabdomys pumilio (assembly GCA_030674055.1). Lineage (NCBI taxonomy): Eukaryota > Metazoa > Chordata > Mammalia > Rodentia > Muridae > Rhabdomys > Rhabdomys pumilio. Next base: position 20,288,223 of record JANHMN010000004.1, on the reverse strand, counting down.
TTAATCCCAGCACTTGGGAGGCAGAGGCAGGTGGATTTCTGAGTTCGAGGCCAGCCTGGTCTACCAAGTGAGTTCCTGGACAGCCAGGGCCACACAGAGAAACCCTGTCTCGAAAAACAACAACAACAACAACAACAAAAAAAAAAGATTTAAAGTCTGGGGCTGGAGAGATGGCTCAGCAGTTAAGAGCACTGACTGCTCTTCCAGAGGTCCTGAGTTCAATTCCCAGCAAACACATGGTGGCTCACAACCATCTCTAGTAAGGATCTGATGCCTTCTTCTGGTGTGTCTGAAGAGAACAACAGTAGACTCACATAAAATAAATCACTTGGGAAGCAGAGGCAGGCGGATTTCTGAGTTCAAGGCCAGCCTGGTCTACAAAGTGAGTTCCAGGACAGCCAGGGCTACACAGAGAAACCCTGCCTCAAAAAAACAAAATAAATAAAAACTTAAAAAGAAATTAAATCTTAAAAAAAAAATATAAAGTGTCCCTGAGAAAAAAGGTATGGCCTTCCTATTTGAGGGCAGTAAAAAGGGCATTTTCTGTGTTTCACAATTCTGACTCCAAGTCATCCTAAGCATTTTGTTTTTCTTTACCCTTATTTTTGAAAGGGTCTCATTGTGAGATCCTCCTGCCTCAGTCTCTCTAGAGCTGGGAATAAAGCTGTGCTCCATCATGCCCAGTTACAAGGAGCAAGGTCAGCATCTGAAAAGGGCTGGCACCTTGGCCCACAAGTCAGCAAAGCTAGAGTGGGGTTCACAGCTGGGGAAGGGCCCCTCACCACACAGTGTCACCTACCATTGTACTCACCTGACCACACAGTTTACACTTATATTCGCATGTGCTGGTGGTCAGAGGGCAACCTCCAGGAGTAGGCTCTGTCTTCCTACTATGTGGGTTCCAGAGAGGTCTTCAGGCTCGGCAGCAGGCACCTTTACCAACAGAGCCATCTCCTCTGGACAGCTGTGTGCCAGCTGCATTTCCCCTATGTAGTGGCAGCTCCAAAGCCATTCTGACGTTGCCTTACCTTTTCGGGTTCACTTCTGCCTCCATCATGACCTCCTCTCCTGGATGGTAAACTGTGAAGTTTCTCCAAGCTTCACCCTGGAAACTCTGATGTCTTTCTCCAAGATCTTATTCACTCACATGGCTTAATGTAATTATAGAAAAATGACCATTACTGATCACCCCTTATAAAAACATCTTTTTTGGGGGGAGGAGGGGGAGGGAAGTCTCATGTCTTTGAGGCCCAGAATATCTTCAAACTGCAAATCCTAACTGCTTCAGCTTCCCAGGGTCGGTAGGTGCCAAGTCTCTGTCCTTCAAACTCATTCACTTTTATAAATCCATTTGTATATTTTATGTATGACTGTCTATCTGCATGTATGCCTGCATGCCAAAAGAAGCTATCAGATCCCATTATAGATGGTCGTGAAAGTCAGGAGAAAGACAGGGAACATTAAAAAGATGAAGCCCTTCATTCCAGAGCCTGCTGGAGTCCCTTGCCAGCTAAGAGGAAAGAATTCAAGTGCAGTTAACATTTGGTGTGAAGGTTGCCATAGAGATATGATTAAGTAAGTCTTAAATAGGGCTGGAGAGATGGCTCAGCAGTTAAGAACACTGACTGCTCTTCCAGAGGTCCTGAGTTCAATTCCCAGCAACCACATGGTGGCTCACAACCATCTGTAATGGGATCCGGTGCCCTCTCCTGGTGTGTCTGAAGACAGCTACCATGTACTCACATACATAAATTAAACCTTATTGGGGGGGGGAGATATGAATTTGAGTATGGCCTCACTGCCTTCCCAGATGGGCATTTTCTGGGTATATCACAAAAAAGACTGTTCTGTTTACAGTAAATGTCTGAAGTCTTCATATCTAGGTTATTTATCTGTCCTAATCTTATTCAGTAGACCCCATGGTCATTCCCATTTCTCAGTGACTTTTTGAAGATTTTGCTGTGTATGTAAAGACAGTTAAGCAAGGGCCTGCTCCCAGAAGCCTGTGTACTTATGCTTTCCCTGAGCAGATTTCTAGTAAGGCTTGAGAGTCACAACCACTTTGGGAACTGGACTCTGGAAAAGCAGCCAGTTCCCTTAATGGCTGAACCATCTCTCCAGTCCCGAAGCCATTTCTTTTAACTATGTATGTGTCTGTGTGGGTCTGTGCACGGGAGTGCAGTGCACGCTGACTGCAGCGGGGCCTCTGGAGCAGTTACAGGCAGCTGCTGGGTATGGATGCTCTGAGAACCACACTACAGTTCTTGGGAAGAGCAGTCTAACTCATCATTTCTCATTCTATTTAGATGTAAAAATCTACCATGTGCATTCCATTCGTTGTTTCATGAAACCCTGAAGTAGAAAACAAGGTTACCATTGTTGCTCTGAAGGAAGGGGTGGCACATGCCTTTAGTCTGAGCACCCAGGAGGCAGAGTTTCAGAACAGTGAAGGTCATATGGAGAAACCTTGTCTCAAAAAACAAAACAAGCCCCCCAAAGACCAATCCAGTAATAGATAAAATAGTTGCTCTTCCAGAGAAGCTTGGTTGGACTGCCAGCACCTACACAGGAGATTCTGTGCGCTCTTCTGATCTCCATGCACACGGCACACAAACACACATGCAGGAATCACTCACACATTAGTAAGGGGCTGGAGATAGCCCTCAGCCATTGAGGATTGACTGCTCTCTTCCAGAGGATCCAGGTTCAATTTCCAGCACCACCCACATGGCAGCTCACAAGTATCTGTAACACTAGTTCCAGGGCAACTGACACTTTCATAGGTGTACATGCAGGCAAAATACTGATGCACAAATTATACCTTTAAGATGCCTTTAAAAAATACATCTTGAGAAAAAAGGGGTATATCAGCCCAGTGTTAGTAGCGTAGGACCTTAATCCCAGAATTAAGGAGGCAGGAGGGCAAATCTGAGTTCTAGGCTAGCCTGGTGTACAGAAGGAATTCCAGGATAGCTAAGGCTACAAAACCCTGTGTTGAAAGACAAGTTATTACTCACCACAGCAGGGTTGGGACCTTATCTGTTTAGGATTGAACTATCAACTTAATTTCAATCAATGTTGGGACTTGAACTCAGGGCCTCTTGTATGACAGGCAAGTGTCCTACCTTTAAGCTAATCCCTAGTCCAGCATTTTTGTTTAAATACTTGTGTCTGAGTGTACATACTGCTGTCAGTTACATGCCCGTGTACATTTAGCCCAGGATGTTACATAGGTGCATCAGCTGCTCTAACCACTGGACCACCTCCAACCCCATTATTGTTTTATAAGACCTTATTTGTGGCCGGGTGGTGGTGGCACACGCCTTTAATCCCAGCACTTGGGAGGCAGAGGCAGGCGAATTTCTGAGTTCGAGGCCAGCCTGTTTTAGAGTGAGTTCCAGACCTTTATGACTGGGTGGTAGTATGTCACACCTTTAATCCCAGCACTTAAGAGGCAGAGGGTGAAGTAGTTTAAAGCCAGCCTGGTCTAGAGTTTAAGGTCAGGACTACAGAGAACCTGTCTTGCTATTATACCCTGACACTACACTCTTGTGTAAACTATTCCCTGTGCATTTATGGTACATACCAGAAGAGGCCATCAGATCCCATTATGTAGATGGTTGAGTCACCATGTGGTTGCAAAGAATTGAACCCAAGACCCCTTGGTTCAAGCAGGCAGTACTCTACCAAACTCTCCTACTCCATAGTTAGGGGCATGCCACTACTGGTTAAGATTCCCCAGATTTAGAGTGTCACTGTATAGCCCCAGATGGCCTTGAATGACAGGTCTGCCTCTGCTTTCAGAGAACTAAACAGGACCAGTTTTCTTTCCTGTTAATTTAGGGGATGGAACATACCAGGCAAACACTAAGCCACTGTCAGCCCTGTATACTTATTAAACATATTCTAAGCATGCTGTTCACATGGGTAGGACGTCTGAAGACAAGTGCAATTGATGACAACTACTAAATTGTGGGAAGCTGGCAAGTCAAGGGTGCTTACACAGGGCAGAAATAACACTCCAAAGCACTTGGAGACTCTTGGAGCAGAGCTGTGCTATGTGTGAGTCATCAGAATTTAAATCCAAGCAGCTCATCACAAGTGCAGCATCCCAAACCTTAGCTTATAATGGGAGAAATCTCTCCTCTACCTGGAAGCCTAGGTGCATAATATTCCTATTCAGGTACCACAGGAAACTCAAGGGCAGGCATAATGGCTGAAAGCACAGGTCTTATTATACCCAGAAGCTCTCAATGTCACCCGACTCTACCATGCACTAGAACACAAACACTAGCCATTGTCTCTTGAGAATGCTGCCCTGTTTGGCTTCTCATAACCCTTCCTGTCAGCTGGCCAGTGCCCCACTCTAGTTAGAGGACCACCAATTCTCTCACGCCCACTTCCAAGAACAGGGAAGGAACGAACCAGCATCTTTAAGGCCTACCTTTGATGTGCATCCCAATGCCCCCATCTTTGAGGGTCTTAGACTTTTCCATGAGGGCAAGCAGTAAAGAGTCAAAATTTCCATTATGACCTAGGGACCTATGCACCTTGTATCATAAGGGTACCAGTGTTAGACCTGTCCAAGTTGAAACGCCCGGGACCATCTTCACATATCACCCATCCCTCTGACCAGTCTCCCAGTCAACACTGTTATAATACTATCACCAGAGCTGAGGAAGGAACTTCATCTCAGTACTTGAACAGATCAAACATCCATACTGGGTTTATCCTGAACCCATCTGCAGGCTTTTGCATGCATACACATTAAACCACAAGAAAAGGCATTCAAAAAAGCTTTAATTCAGATTTGTTAGTCATATCACAAATATTCAGATTACAACTAGATCCTGTAACCCAGTCTGGATTTGAATTTAAAGCTATCTTACAGAAAATGTGAGAACAAAAAGATACATAGCTCATATAATATGGTCCAGGGGAAACCTTGTTGGCTATCAAAATGCTCAAGTTTCTCAAATCTAGACATAACCTATCAAAAAAATTGTATTTACCAGACAGAATAAGTAGGCAGAAAAGCTTGTCCAGCTTCTAACGGCTGAGGCCCTAATACAGACAAAATTTTACCAAGCTGCATGTAGTTAAAATGCCTCAAAACCTGTATCAGGGAGGTGCCCGTGCAGATCCTCGTCTTTCCTGGAAAAAAAAAACAAAACAAAACCCACAAACATCAGATTCCTGAAATCGGCATACTAAAAGCCTTATCACCTTAAACTTTTGTTTCCTGCATGGTTTGTCTCCTCAGTCATCGTCCACAGGACTCTGAGAAGCTGTAGGAATATGCAGGCGCAGACTCGAAGCCCAGCTTTTTCTCCAACGTTGTGGAAAGGGACTGTACATCCTCGGGCGGTGCCCTATGCTCCCACACGCCACTAGGACATTGCCCGGGGAGAGTGACCTCCCGGGGTATCCACGTTGGAAAGCCTGGTCAGTACCCACACGATTCAACCACTACCCAACTCCACACCCGACTGGAGTCTCACCAGTAACTTAAGACACATGGAACGAAGAACATACAATAAGCACAAAGCCAGTTTGTGAACGTACCTCAAGTCAACCAGTTATTTATTTAGACTCACTCATCAGTTCTGTAAAAGAAGACATCCCATCAGCAAACCAAACGCTTAAATTACTCCTCAGACCCACCCCCGACTGCGATTTAAGACTGTTTCCTGCATGGTTTGTCTCCTCAGTCATTGTCCATAGGACTCTGAGAAGCTGTAGGAATATGCAGGCGCAGACTCGAAGCCCAGCTTCTTCTCCAACGTTGTGGAAAGGGACTGTACATCATAGGGCGGTGCCCTATGCTCCCACACGCCACTAGGACAGAGCCCGGGGAGAGTGACCTCCCGGGGTGACCACGTTGGTTAGTCATGGTAAAAAGACTTTCTATTGACAAAATGTCCTAGGACCCTTTTCTATCTCCAGCCTGAAAATCGCCCGTTTCCAGAGTTTTTACAGGCCTCAGCAACCACCTTCAAGTTCCTTGGAGCAAACAGAACCCAACACCCCCATCCGCAACTATCCAGACATTACCTATGTAAAAAATGGCTCTCTGAATGATGGTAATTAATGACCAAAGACTGCAGAAACTCAGTTACAACAAGATGTCGAAAAATAAAAGCTGAGAGCCAGGCACAATGATTTTAAGTTAAAATCGAGCGCTCGAAGGCAGCTAACTTCTCCAAATCACACCGCAGGAGCCTGTCCTCTTAAACAATAAACCTTTAAGAAAAGTGCGCACAACTTCCCAGGCAATAATCCCGCTAGCCTTGGGATCCCCGAAAGAAAGGCGGTTACTGGGCTGAGAGGCACGTGTCCACACGCCATGCTGAGGCAAGACCCACGCGGGGTCGGCCCAGCCGCGATCCTTCCTCTCAAAGCTCGGTGCCGAACCGCGAGGGTAAACCCCCAGCAGCAGAGAGCAGCGTACGGTACTCACCAACAACAAGCACAGCCAGAGAGCAACGCCTAAAAAAGACTGAGGAACGCCAAAGCGGCCATATTTATACCTTAAGTAACTCCCGGAAGTCAGATGCGGCCGACTGCGCCTGCGCACGGTCACGCGCACTTTGACCCATTGGAAAGGCGCTAAGGCTGATGGGATCTATTTAAAGTCCTCCTTCATCTCAATTGGGTTTGGAGAATTTTTGCGCTACTTTGGTCTTGTGGGTCTTGGCGTAGAATCGATGAGCTTGTGAGGTTTGTCGTCTCTTTCTAGATAAACTGGTATATGCAAAATGAAAAAAAAAAAGTCTAGAGAAATGCTTTCTAGCTTCCAGAGTTTGCATCTACTTTGTATGTGGAAGGAACATTTGATACAGAACATAGGTATGTTTGAAAGAATTGGCTCCAATTAAAAACTTCCCATGGAGGGGGCTGGAGAGATAGATGGCTTAGTGGTTAAGGTTCCTGGTCCCAGAGTACCTATATGGCAGCTCACAGTGTGCCGCTTACAGCTGAGTTGTCTGTTATTCCAGTTTCAGTAGATCCGCAGACACACATGGAGCACAAATAAAAGTAAGCACATCAAAATACACACAAACAAAGCAAAGACAAACCAAAACCCAACAACATCAAACTTTTTTTTTTTTTTTTTGAGACAGGGTTTCTCTGTGTAGCCCTGGCTGTCCTGGATCTCACTCGGTAGACCAGGCTGCCCTCGAACTCAGAAATCCGCCTGCCTCTGCCTCCCAAGTGCTGGGATTAAAGGTGTGCGCCACCACCGCCCGGCACTTTTATGCATTCTCAACGGGAGAACACCTGCCTAGGATATGAGGTTCTGATCCACATTCGTTTAAAAAGCTGATTAATGTTTTGTCACTTTCCACGCAAACATATAAAACTAATATAGATGTTGATGATAAAATATGGTGACGCTCAAGATATTTATCATCGGGTGTGCAGGTTCCTGAACCCCAGGGCTGCATACAAAACCCACGAAGTGCTGTAGTGTGCACAATGCCCTCCACCATCATACAAGCACAAACGTCAGGAGGGTAAATTGACAGTGCCATTAAATCAAAGCTAGCCTGAGTAGAAACACTGACCATGGTCCTCTTATACATCAAATTGTGTGCTGAGTGCGTTACATACACTATTTACCATTACACTAATGCTAGGTCCCAGATTTTAAGATGTGAAATTATGCCCGACGAGTTTTGTTGTAGAATATTATTTGAAAGAATGGCTGGCTAGGCACCATGGTGCAGGGTTTTTTGTTTGTTTGTTTGGTTGGTTGGTTGGGTTTTTTTTTGTTTTTGTTTTTTTTTGGTTTTTTCGAAACAGGGTTTCTCTGTGTAGTGTAGTCCTGGCTGTCCTGGATCTCACTCGGTAGACCAGGCTGGCCTCGAACTCAGAAATCCGCCTGCCTCTGTCTCCCAAGGGCTGGAATTAAAGGCGAGGGCCACCACTGCCCAGCCAATGGTGCAGGTTTTAATACAAGCACTTTGAAGACAGAGTCAGGAAGATCTCTATGAACTGGAAGCCAGCCTTTTCAACATAGTGAGTTCTAGGACAGCTAAGGCTACATAGAGACCCTGTCTTTAAAGAAAAAAAAAAAAAAAAAAAAAGAATGGCTAATATGTATGTATGTATTATTTATTTATTTCGATTTTAGAGGCAAATTTTTCCCTGTGTAGCCCTGGATGTCCTGGAAATCGCTCTGTAGACCAGACTGGCCCCGGAGTCACAAAGATTTGCCTGCCTTTGCCTCCCCAAGAACTGAGATTACAGGCGTGCAGCAACACTGTCTGGCAAAATTCTTTTTATAATGTCTTCGGGTTTTTGTTTGTTTCTCAATATGGAGTTTCTCTGTGTAGCCCTGGCTATCCTAGATATTTTCTAACTATGTTTCTACTGGAGACTGGATTCCCTTCATATGCTCAAACCAACTGACAGAACTGAAATAATCTCTTTCCTTTAAAGAGTATTGTGTGATGGTAGGGGACATGTACACATGCCAGGGAGCTCCTGTGGAGGCCGGAGGACAAGCCAGTTCTCTCCAGTTCTAGAGATTGAACTCCATCAGCAGGTCCTTGTGTTTTTGTTGTTTGTTTTGTTCAAACAAATGGTTGTTTTTGTTGTTCATTTGTTAAGAGATAGAGTCTCACTCTGGGGTCTGGAAGGAGGAGAATCAGGAGTTCGAGGCCATCCTTGGCTATATAGAATTTATAAGCCTGGGCTGCATCTACCCTGTCTAAAAAACAATGAAAATAGGATATTGAAAAGAAAGCAAAAGATAGATATTGGGGAGGGAAGCAGAAGGAATAAATAGAGATAATGATTAAATAAAGAGGAAGAGTGTCCAGAGAGGCAGAGAGAGGGAAGCATTGTTCTTGGGAGAAATGAATGTCAGTATGAAAGCAACAGGTTGCAAGGCCCAGGTGGCCCACTGACCCAGGCTTGCTTTCCAGGGATGGAAATGAACGGAACCTTGACTACAGTTCAATCTGGTGATGGTCCATTCATTCCCTCTTGAATGAATGGTGGCTCACAACCTCCTGTAATGGGATCTGATGCCCTCTTCTGGTGTGTCTGAAGACAGCAACAATGCACTTACATAAATAAGTAAATCTTAAAAAAAAAAAAAAAAGAGAGAGACGTCAAAGTGTAAGTAATAGGAAATACTTTTTTTTTGGGGGGGGGGGGTTTCAAGACAGGGTTTCTCTGTGTAGTCCTGGCTGTCTTGGAACTCACTCGGTAGACCAGGCTGGCCTCGAACTCAGAAATCCACCTGCCTCTGCCTCCCAAGTGCTAGGAAATACTTTTGACTTCATTTTCACATTTTAAAATCTACTTAACAGCAACAGTGACTTCTGAGCTTGTTATTTTTGTACATTCTCATCTTTTAAATGATACACAGTTCATTTGGTATCCACTAGACTTGCCTCTATTATTATTATTGAATGTGTATATGATGTATATATGGAAATGCTCCTGCCTCAGGGTATGGAGGTCTGAGGAAACCTTGTGGAGGTGGTTCTCTCCTACCTCTATGAAGATTTCTGGGCTCTAGCTGTCCCTTAGGCTTGATGCCAAGTGCTTTTACCTACTGAGCCATCTTGTTGTCTCTGTCCTCTCCTTTCTGACGTAGTTCTCCAGACCTCAGTCTCTCTCCACAAAGAACCAAACTTCATCCACTGTTCAGTAAATACTAGGCAGTGTGAACCTTCAGAACCACCTTCTGGAGACATTTTAACCCCAAGGCTACAGTAACAGCTGAAGACCTAATAATTTGGGCCACAGGAATCTGGGAGCAGAGAAACAGCCAACAAAAATCTCTCCTGGTTTCTTTCCACGCTTAGTAAAGGGTGATGTGCCAACTGCCAAGCAGCAAGTGAGTCAGTGCTGAGGTGCCCTGGGCTGAAACTGGGATGCCTGCCAGAAAGGACAGGCAACACCAGCTGCTTGGGTGACATCAGCCTGAGGTTCAGTTAGCAGTGAGTAAATCCTTGTAAGGGGCTGAGTGGGTCGTAAGTCCTTGTCCATATGCAAAAATGGTATTTGTTTTGATCACAAAAACAAAAGAAACCTGACCTACACAATTTCATTTTTCAGACAGAGTGGGGAGTGGCTAGGGAGGGGAGGCACCTAATGTAGTTACCAGACATAGAGGGCTCCCAATACTCTCTCTCTGAGAGGGAGGGAGGGAGGGAGGGAGGGAGGGAGGGAGAATATCACATACCCCAGGGTACGCTGGCTGACTTTGAATTTTTGAATTTGCTATGTTCCTCAAGATGACCTTGAACTTCCGAGCCTTCTGCTGCCTTGGCTTCAGAGGTGTCGGGGACACTTTGTCCTGTTTGTTTGATGCTGGAGACTGTATCAGGTAAGCACTCTACTGAGCTATACCCCTAGCCTTGTGATTTTTGTCTGTGCAGAGAAATACACAAACATGATAGTTTCACTTCTGGCTACAGTTAATATTATCTTTTACCTTCTTTTTATTTGAAGTCATTAGCAGTATTTTGGGTATCACTCTTAAGTTGTTTTAGTCTTCTCATGGCTTAGAGTGACTGTCTAACATGCATGAGGCCTGAACTCAATGTCCGCCACCAAAAAAGTAAAAAGTAACAAATCCAGTTTTTTTCTTTTGGATATTCTAAAATACTTTAATAATTAAGACTGGTGGGAAGACAGATATACAATGTAATTATGTATTTTACAAGATTCTGTACATTAGGGAAGCGTCTTAACATACAAGCTAGGCTTTCACTCCTTTACATTATGATTGTAAGCTTCAAATTACAGAAAGAAAACACATCATCAACTTTTATATACAGAAGAACAAAACCACGGACTAGATGCCGCCCTAACATATGCTTCAGAAGACAAATGAGATGAACAGTGAGTGGGAGCCCTTGATGGCACACACAAGCAGACGGGGAGCTCGGGCTTGGCACCGTGAGGGAGAGCAGTAGTGTGAGACTTCGAGGGAGGCACGGTGGGTGCATCTGTGAGTCTTGTGCTTGGGAAGTGGAGGCAGGGGGATCCTTGGCTACACAGTGAGGCTACATGAAACCCTACCTACAGTTACCACAGACAGCACAGACACAAGCAAACTACTCTATACCTGGGACTGAGAAGGGAGAAACGGGCAGAACAGAGGCGGGGCAGGGCGGAGCTGGGGAAAATCAGGGCGGAGCATCGGCCTTGCTTGTGAGAACTGAGCCTCCATCAGGAACACAGAACAAAATGTAATCAAAGATTAGCAGCTGTGGCAACCTTGTATCTAGACTTCTCAGAGACTTAACTGAACTGTCCTTTTTTACCCTCCTTAACTCAAGCTTTAAGGAGGTGAGGACGCAGTCTTTTTTCCATAGCCAGAAACTACCTGCCAATAAGAGAAAAAACAAATAAAAGCACTTTTTCCTCCATAGAGAAGAAAGTTTTAAGGTCACTTTAGCTTTTTTGTTTGCCTATATTCTAACTCTTTAATAAGTGTGATGTTGACAAGGAAAAAACTGCTGAAAGAATACAGAAAGGAAACAGAATAAATGGAAAAATTTTTTTTAAAAAATCCACAATTCACTAGATATTAAGGTAAGTAAAAGCTGGGTATGACTGTTACCATCTATGATCCCAGACTGGGAAGGCTGAGTAAGGAAGACTTCAAGTCAAAGGCTAGCCTGGGCTACATACTGAGGTACAGACTAGAACAAAAAGAAAAGAGACAAACCCAGCTACATTTCTCTTCCACTTACAATGTAAATAGAATTTAGGCAGGAACAGTGAGGCTGTGTGGTGTCAGGAAAAAGTTCTTTGAGGCACATAATCAAATCTGCACCCAAGTACAAACGGGGAGGCCTGACAAGAAAATGCAGGCACCAACCATACTGGCTACAACATGGAATGGAAAAGCAAGTGAGGTGCTCGCTCTCAGGAGGGGGATGGAGCTAATGCAGTAGAGAGGGACTGTGCAGTAAGGAGGGCCAAGGGCTCCAAGGAGGGGGCTCTGGCTAGAAGCACGGGCACCTGTAGCACACAGTGCTCCCACACAGTGCTCCCACAGGCTGAAGTGATTTACAGTATCATTTGGTACAAGGAACGTATAATAAAGTCTGCCCCATGAGTCAGTTCTCTGCCAAACTGGCATTAATAGTAAGGCCTTTTTCTTGGTTTGTACATAGAAAATGCACATGGCTTTCTCATTTGATCACTTGGATTCTGATTATAGCTCCGACTACGGAATGAATAAATTTCCCCATTTCTTTAAGCTCACTTTAAAATAAGGGCCAGGATGAAAGCATGAAGGCTCATGCTTATAATCCCAGCACTGGAGAGGCTGAGACAGGAGTTTGAGGCCAGCCTGAGCAATACAGTGAGTCTGCAGGCCAGTCTGGGCTACATAGTGAGTCTGCAGGCCAGCCTGGACAATATAGTGAGTTTGCAGGCCAGGCAGAGCCACAGTATAAGATCTTGTCTCAAAACAAAAAAGAAAGGACCTAGGATGACAACTGCCAAAAGGAGAGAGAGGGACAGGTCGGAGCCTGGTCTTCCTTCCGCTCAGTCAGGCCTTACTGCCGAGAGCTGTCAGTACAGTGCAATCTCTGAACTGACACCAGTGAGGTCCCAGCACTTTTTCTGGAAGTGGGCCTTGGCTGGAAGGGCTCGTGCGTCCAGAAAGCTTTTTTTTTTTTTTTCCTGGTAAGAGGACTTGATGGCTGGAATTATGCCTCCATGAGTGGCTCTCAGACAGGGCAGACATTAAGGCTAATGGTACAAACAGCCTCAGCACAGCTGTCATGTGTTGCAGCCAGGAAAACTCAGGACCTGCAAGTGGCCCTGTGCTTCTGTGGCTGGTGAGAGAAGCCCTCAAGGCTGCTGCAGGGTTGCTACAAGGCTCCCGGCACCAGCGTTTCCCTCTTCTCTAAGGGGAGCACAAGGATCCAAACCCAGGGAAGGCTACATCATACAAGTGCTGTTTGCCCTGAACCAGATCTCAGAGCGGCTCTGGCCGTGTGGGAAGTGCGAAGGTCTCCCTGGAGACAAGACAAGCAACAAAACAGTTATGCTTTTCTTTTTCCAATGGTCCTTTAGTTCCTTTCTCAGGCTTCAGCTTCATGGGCGATGGTAGCTGGAAGGGGTCAAAAAGGGAGAAGTTATCAGACAATGGAGACTGCTTTCCTATTCCTGAAATTTGTTTGGGAAAAATCAAAAGAATCCCGTTGATCACAGAAATATGCACACTTCAAGTAGTGCTGAGGACTGGCCCAGGGCCTGGTACACACTGTGCCTCTAAGTTACACCTCCAGCTCTGGCTTGGTTGATTCAGTACTATGCTGCTGTAGATAAAGGGGAAGTACTTCCAGCACTTGGGAGTTTGAGGCAGAAGAACTGCTTTGAGTTTCAGGCTAGCTTGAGCTACAGTTGGAGATACTGTCTCAAAAGACAAAAAAGGAACAGGTCAGACCCTGTTACTCTGCAGATGAGAAGCAAAACCACTGTTTATTAGAAGCCAAGTCAATAAACAAGAATAAGGGGCTGGAGAGATGACTCAGTGGTTAAGAGTACCAACTGTGTGCCGGGCAGTGCTGGCGCATGCCTTTAATCCCAGCACTTAGGAGGTAGAGACAGGCGGATTTCTGAGTTCGAGGCCAGCCTGGTCTACAGAGTGAGTTCCAGGACAGCCTAGGGCTACACAGAAGAAACCCTGTCTCGAAAAACCAAAAAAAAAAAAAAAAAAAAAAAAAAAAGTACCAACTGCTCTTCCAGAGGTCCTGAGTTCAATTCCCAGCAACCACATGGTGGCTCACAACCATCTGTAATGGGATCCGATGCCCTCTTCTGGTGTGTCTGAAGAGAGCAATGGTGTACTCATATACATAAAATAAATATATAAATCTTTAAAAAAAAGATTAATAAATAAAAAAATAAATAAACAAGAATAAAATCCTTTGTTTTTGTCTAATAGAATGGAGATAGAACAGAAAAATGGATTTTCCCTGTAAGGATTTACTATCTTGTGCTGACATGGTACCATATTTGCACTCTGGGCTGCAGAGTGGGGTCTGAGAGAAGGCTGCTTGCTCTGTAGATGCCAGGTATCTCTGTCTCGGCATGCCACAGTTTACTGCAGTTTACTTCTCATTCACCCTTCTGCTGTGACAAGAGCTTGTAGAATCACAGGGTTCTGTCCTGATTCCCTGTTGCAACCAACGGATCTAGAATTGTAAATAATGTGTGGTGTGCTCAGGAAATGCTTGCTAAATAAACTTAGCTGTCTACACAGCTTCCTGTCTCAGACCTCACAAACATCACCACACCAGGTGGAAATCTGAGCACTCAGGTGTGCTGGCTCATATCTGTGTCCTCAGCTCTTAGGAGGCAGCTGGGAATGTCGGCTCAGGCCTGTAAACCCAGCACTTAGGAGGCAGCCAGTACATGTGAGGCCAGTGATCACTGCACAGTGAGACCCTGTCTTGCAAACAACAATAACAAAAGTAGCTACAGCTTAGTAACTCAAGTTTGTTATCTCAGCACTCAGAAGGTAACGGTTAGACAACTGTGACTTTCAGCCTAGCACTGGTGTATATACATTCTCTGCCTAAGCTACACAAAATGGCAAAACTCAGAATGGGCATTTACAACTGCCTCTTGGGTCTCATCCCTTTTTTTTTTTTCTTCTTCGGTTTTTCGAGACAGGGTTTCTCTGTGTAGTCCTGCCTGTCCTGGAACTCACTCTGTAGCTGGCCTCGAACTCAGAAATCCGCCTGCCTCTGCCTCCCAAGTGCTGGGATTAAAGGCGTTCGCCACCACTGCCCAGCATCTCATCCCTTTTTGTTGGTGGTGTTGCGTTGAGATGAGGTCTGATTTACCTCAGGATGTTCTGGAAGTTGCTGTGTAGCTGAGAATGACCTTGAACTTTTTTTAATTTTTAAATTTTTCTTTATCTTATTTTATCTTATCTTATCTTATGTATTCACCATTGCTCTCTTCAGACACACCAGAAGAGGACATCAGACCCCATTGCAGATGGTTGTGAGCCACCATGTAGTTGCTGGGAATTGAACTCAGGACCTCTGGAAGAGCAATCAGTGCTCTTAACCCCTGAGCCATCCCTCTAGCGACCGTGAACTCCTGATCCTTCTGTCTCTACTTCCTAAGTGTGGGGATAACAGACATACACCACCATACCCACGTTAGGGCTGCTGGGGATGGAACCCGGGGCTTTGTCCATGTTGGGCAAGCACGCTCTACCAACTAAACCACATTGTCCACCCCCTGCATTTATTAACTATTCTATTTTTAATGTGTGTATGTGTGAGTGCCAGCCCCCAAACACAGCAGTGCACATGTGGAAGTCAGCGAACAGTTTTTGTCTTCCACCTGTTAGAATCAAGGTCTCCTATTCACTGCTGTTATACCAGACGAGCTGGCCCAGGGCTTCTGAGGATCGCCCCACTCTGCCCTCCACCTCACCGTGGGTGCCAGTGTGATGGACACGCACTGCTGCATCTGGTTTGATGAGATCTGGGCATCCAAAGTTATCTTACACTTTTGAAACACAGCTCATCCACAGCCGGCACCCTGGCCTTATTGTCTTTGGACCCTCCCCCGCCCCATCTGAGGACAGAACCCAGGGCCTTCCACTTGCTAGGCAAGTGCTCTTCCACTGAGCTAAATCTCCAACCCGTGTCTTTGGATTTTAATACAAAGTCTCATAGAGTCCAGGATGGCCTTGAACTCATGACAGGGATGGGCTAACCTCAAACTCCTAATCCTTCTGCCTCCACCATCCAAGTGCTAGGATTATGGATGTATGCGACCACCCTTGGCTTTCTGATCAGCAGAGCTCTTCCTTCTGAACAACTCTGTTACTTGTCTGTCGCAGAAACGTCACTTAGCCCAAGTACTTCACAAGTATTGGGTCTTTGAGTCTTACCGCGTAAAGTGTTTGCTGTCTACGTGAACCTCCATCTCCGAGCTTTTAAATTCATTTAATTCTTTCCTTATGGCAGCCTGTAGGACAGAAGTAAGCTTTGAGTATCTTTTTTCTCCTGAAGGGCAGCTGTGTGACTCTCCATGTATCTCTAGTGGGCTTACTATTAGAAGGAACTACAGGTCTTGGGTACAGCCCAGAAGGAAGAAAAAGCCAAGTCTAGAGAGCCAGTCATGCATTAGCCTCCCTGACATCATGCAAGCAAACCCACAAATCTCAAGTTAAATCAAATATTAAAAAAATAGAATGTACCATCTTTGTAGTTTTCACAGTATGTTAAACAGGTATAGAAGTGAAGTAAGTATAATTACTCAAATATAGCCCCATATTTCCTCCAATTGTGGCTGTTAATAATATATTTTATTGTGGCTAGAAAATGGCTTGGCAGTTAAGAGCACTGGCTGTTCTTCCAGAGGACCCACGTTCAGTTTCCAGCATCCACAAGATGGCTCACAACTACCTGGAACTCAGTTCCAGACGACCAGATTCCTTCTTCTGACCTCTTTGCACAGATATACATGCCAGCAAAACACTCGTACACATAAAATAAATGTTTTTAAAAAGTATTCTATCTCCACCTCAAAGAACAGGGAAAATAGAAGAGACTATGTGAGCACTGAGCTACCTTGTCAGCAGGAGTCAGTTTGGTCCACGGTTTGTCTGCTCGTCGGTCATAGTCTTGAGCATCTGTCACCTCCACGTACTCGTTAAACCTCAGAATCTTCCTGGCAAGTAGTTCAGCCACAGTTGGCCTTTGACTGAGCTGAAACAAACAGCCAATCATGTATTCAAATTGCCTTTACT
The DNA here is from genome assembly GCA_030674055.1 of Rhabdomys pumilio. Taxonomy (NCBI): domain Eukaryota; kingdom Metazoa; phylum Chordata; class Mammalia; order Rodentia; family Muridae; genus Rhabdomys; species Rhabdomys pumilio. Next base: position 20,271,458 of record JANHMN010000004.1, on the reverse strand, counting down.
CTTCACTGAACACTGTGAGTTACCTGAGAAGCCTGTTTTGAGATAGGGCTAGCTCAAGCTAGCCTGAAACTTCCTGCTGATTTAACTGCCTAGAGCCAGAAGGACAGAGACACCACACCCAGAGTATCCAGGAAACTGTGACTATACCACCCTGAGTCCTATGCTCCCCAAAACTCCCCATGGATTCTGGGTAACACAGTTTCCATTTTGGGATGGCAAGGTAGCATCGTGGGTAAGAGTGTTTGTTACCCAGTTTGACAGGCTGTGCTCAATCCTAGGGACTCACTTAGTGGAGAGAGAACTGACTGTTCTCTCAGAGAGAACAGAACTGTTGAGGTCAGCTGTCCTCTGACCTCAACACGTGAGCCACATTACCAAACACTCCACACACAAAGTAAGTAAAAGTATATGAAAACACGAGAAAGACTTAGGTTTTCGTTTGAACTCACTTCATTGTATAGAAACACTACCATGCCCCATGTTTTACAAACTACCATGTGCTCTCAGACCCGAGGACCAGGTTACAGTGTAGATGCTGCCTGAGAACAGAACGAAGAACAAAGCACATGCTTAGCATCCGTGACATCCTTGTCCCGCACCATCGCTCTGAGGGCTTCCCAGGAGAGACCCAGTCAATGCTACCCAAAGAGCAGATTCTGTGGGAAATTATGAGTTTTTTTTTCTAAAGATTTATATGTATGAGTGCTCTATTTGCATGTATGTCTACATGTCAGAAGAGGGCATCAGATCCCATGACAGATGGTTATGAGCCACCATGTGGTTGCTGGGAATTGGACTCAGGCCCTCTGGAAGAGCAGTCAGTGCTCCTAACTACTGAGCCATCTCTCCAGCCCCAGGAATCTAAGGCTGTACAATTAGATAACTTCCAATGATGAAAGGCAGGAGACCCAGGAGGGTCTAGAGGGCATCAACAAGGATAATTCCTCCATTCCTGGAGAGGGAAACATGGAATATCCACAATTTCACCATTCTGAGAACTCTTTTTTTTTTTTTTTTAAAGATTTCTTATTATCATTATTTATTATTAAATATCATTTTTTTAAAAAAAATTTTTGATTGTTGTTTGAGACAGTGTATCCCTGGCTATCTTGGAACTCACTCTGTAGACCAGGATGGCCTGCCTCTGCCTCTGCCTCTGCCTCTGCCTCCCAAGTGCTGGGATTAAAGGAATTGTGGCATTATGCCTGGCAATTCTTATGATTTTTTTTTTTTTTGTTTTGTTTTGTTTTTTGGTTTTTCTGTATATATACAGGGTTTCTCTGTATAGCTCGGGCTGTCCTGGAACTCACTCTGTAGACCAGGCTGGCCTCGAACTCAGAAATCCACCTGCCTCTGCCTCCCAAGGGCTGGGATTAAAGGCGTGCGCCACCACAGCCCGGCAATTCTTATGATTTTTAAGAAGTGTCATCAAGTGCTAGGGGCAAATCAGCATGTGTAGAAGCAATCACAAATGAAGGGTGGGATGGAGAAGAAAAGAGAGGACTCTAGCACCAACATAGCACAATACAGAAAAACTTCTATCCCGCCCGATCCAGACCATGGAGAAAATCATGTCTTTTCATATTTTTCAGGTCTTAGGACTATTTCAATTATTTTCTTGATTAGAAAACAATCAGTTTGCATTGCAAAGGAACACTACAAAATTCTTCTATTATTGCTTCTGTATATCAATAGAATTTTTAGTCTAAAATGGCTCACTGGTATTTGTCTAGAATACACAAGGCCCTTTATTTAATCCCCTACACCACAAAACAAGCAAACACCCAAGTAAATAAAACCCTCCAGACAAGAAACCTCCTAAGTTCAGAACTTTTGGTTTAAATGTAAAATATAACAGCTTTTTCTTTTTTCAAATATTAAAAACAAGCCAACAGAAGCCACTCCTGCTACTGTGGTGGGCTGTCTATGTCTACGTGCATGTGCTTATTGTCATACTGATTTATGCACAAGTCAGACTCACTCATTCCACTCACACAGATCATCCAAACACAAGGACACTCACCGTACCTTTCTAGTGAGCCGACGCTTAATCTCCCGTTTCTCTGCTTGGCGATCGGCTTCATTTTTAGCTTCAGTTGACAGAAACAAAGGGTATTACTTCAACATGAAAACTGGCACAGCAAACATTTTAGTAATTATAATACATATATTTCTTAGAAGTCGAAGTTAGAACAAACGACTCTATCTGCGAATGGCTAATTAAAAGTCTTTTCCTACCTAGGGTGGTGGCATGCACCTTTAATTCCACCACGAGGAAGCAGAGACAGGCAGATCTTTGTGTCTTTGAGGCCAGCTTGGTCTAGAATAAGTTCCAGAAGGGCCAGGACTACACAGAGAAACCCTGTCTCGAAAAACTAAGAGTAAACCACACGCACAAAGGGAACCTTTCCCTGTCCACTGTATAATCAAATATCTAAGCACAAGATAGGAGAAGGCACACCAGGCTTGCTGCCCTTGAGCTAAGGATATTTTTTACATCTGTATACATTTTCCAGCTACCTAAAGGTTTAGATTTAAATCTTTAACCATAGTTAAAGATCTACAGAGCTAAAAATCTTTCATATTGATTATAGTGCTCTTGAAAAGGAAGGTTTTAGAAGACGGCGAGCTCAGTGCACTTGGTGCTCTAGAACCTGAGTTCAATTCCCAGCAACCAAGCAGTGGCTCTCAATGGCCTGTAGAGCGGCTGGGCTGGGGAACTACACTCCGTTTGCAGGCTTCACCATCACCCACCTCAAACACGGCACACACTCACCACATGCACACACGCACGCACGCACGCACGCACGCACACACCCGCATAAATAAAATAAAAACAAATAATTTTCTTGAGGGGAAAAGGTTGTAGGGGCTGTAGAGGTGGCAATGGCTAAGACCTCACACTGGGCCTGCAGAGATGATGGCCCAGTAACTAAGAGCACTGGCTGCTCTTCCAGAGGATTCAGGTTTCATTCATAGGCTCAAAACCATCTGTAACTCTAGTTCCAGGGACCTTATGCTCCTTTCTGGCCTCTGAGGGCCACCAGACACCCATGTGGTAAAGAAAACAGACATGCATGCAGGCAAACATACACATAAAATAATAACATATATATATATATATATATATATATATATATATATATACACACACACACACACACACACACACACACACACACATATGTGTGTGTGTGTGTATATACATACATACATATATATGTGTGTGTATATATATATATATATATATATA
>JANHMN010000004.1:20243079-20268105 GCA_030674055.1 Rhabdomys pumilio | reverse complement strand
ATATATGTACATACACACACACACACACACACACACACACACACACACACACACACATATATAAATTAATGCTGGCTGGAGAGATGGCTCAGAGGTTAAGAGCACTGGTTACACTTCCAAAGACACAGAGTTTAACTCCCAGCAACCACATGGTGCCTTGCAACCATCTACAAGGTCTGGTGCCTTCTTCTGGTGTGCAGGCATACATGCAGGCAGAACACTGTATACATAATAAATTCATATTAAAAAAATAATGCATACTGCTCTTGCAGAGGACCCAAGTTTAGTTCCCAGCGCTCATAAGGAGCGGCTCACAACTGCCTGTAACTCTGGTTCCAGGGGGATCGGATGCCTCTGGCATAAATGGGTACATGGACTTATTTGCATGTACACATATATACAATTAAAAATAATAATAAATCTTTTTTAAAAAAAGAAAACATTGCCAGTGGTGGCGCACGCCTTTAATCCCAGCACTTGGGAGGCAGAGGCAGGCGGATTTCTGAGTTTGAGGCCAGCCTGGTCTACAGAGTGAGTTCCAGGACAGCCGGGGCTACACAGAGAAACCCTGTCTCGAAAAACTGAAAAAAAAAAAAAAAAATTCTCAGAATAATCCTTGAGAATAGTCAATTAATGTAGCACTGTGTCAAGGGTAGAATCTACAAAGCTTCTCATTCTAAATCCACTGAGTGTCTAGACTGTGAGTAGCACAGTCTAGCACAGTCTAGCACTGAGCAGACAGGTAATGGATGACCGGATGGTGTACCCAGAGCTACTCCAAGAGGCCCTTCTTCCATTCCTCTGCTGAAATGTTATTACTTTCCTTCTTACTGGGTCTTTCCACTCTACCACAGACACCCTATCCTTATCTCTGTACCCTTTTCCCTTTTGGTTTCTTTCTTCCTCAGCCCTGTATCCCTTTCACATCCACATCCACATCCACAGCACAGCCAGTGGGATGGCATCTGAGAAACAAGGACACAGGGAGTCCCAGGACATAGCTGTTCCTTATCCTAGGGACTCAGCTCAGGATTCTCACTGAGGTAGATACTTCCAAGGTCCAGGGACACAGAGGGGCCATAAGGGAGGAGGACAGTGTCCAGAGGTCCAGGGGTACGGTGAAAGCAAAGGATGAGAGTCTGTGCTGTGAGAAGGGACTGACGTGGCTTGGGGTGGAAGACAGAGGGAGACCCAGAGTGGAAAAGCTGGGCTGGGGCTCTTCCTGGTGATTGTAACTGGGATGGAGACAAGCAGATGAGGCGGCAGAGCATCTGTCTAGAACAGAGATGACATGGAACTGGGAGGGTGGGATTATCATCTGTCCTCAGGAACCCTAGACCCCAGGAGAAGGGAAGGAGCCACAGAGCACGGGCTTTAACTCAAAACTCTGGTTAAGCCTTAGACCAGAACACTACTGCAGGAAATTAACTATGCACAGGAACAGGAAGTTAGACACATGCTCCTATTTAGTGGCTACAGAAATACAAGTCAAAGAATAGAAGTGGAAGGGAAGCCATGGCTCAAGGATTGTTCTGAGCCTGAGACGCCAAGGGGAACAGCAATGTCCTGTCCATCTGTTCAGCCATTACCTTAGTTCCCTAAACAAAGAAAGCATGGTCAAGCCTGCACACACTGACACACTGTGACAGATGCCAACACAGATCCAGGATGCTATGAGAACATTTGAACAAAATTTTCTGGCATATCACACACACTACACTAAACCATGGTGACATCTTCCTAGGAAGCTTGGGCTTCCCAAGCAGGGACTAACTCTCCTTAGCCTCTCAGCAAATACTTCTGTCCCAGTGCACATGGGTTCACGGTGCTCAACTCACGCTGTAGTATATTCCGTTGCTCCAGTTCCTCTGCTGTTGGTCTTTGACTCAGTCGCCTACAACAGAGAGACAAACGGTACTTACTGTCCATGGTAAAACCCCAACACTGTTTCTAAGAATTTGGAGGGTTTTTTTTTTTTTGGCCAAGATTTATATTGACATGTAACAAATAAATCTGCAAAATTTCTAACATATACTTTGGTGGCTTCCTTTATCAAGAAACCAATTTGACACTGAAAGAACTGAGAAACACACAATACTATGTTGAATGTGATGGCTCACAGCTGGGAGGCCAGTGCCTGAGGGTAGAGGCTCAGCATTACAAGACCCTGTTTCAGAACAGAAGGTGTGTGAGTGAGGAGGCAGCTTAGCAATGACTGTTTTCTGGGAGAACCTGGGTTCGGTTCCAAGTACACACATGGTGGCTCACAGCCAACTCTGAACTCCAGTTTCCATCAGGGGATCTGTCGCCCTCTTCTGAATTTCTCAGGTACTGCACACATGGTGTGCACACAGCCAAAAACACTCATACTCATTAAAAAAAATCTTTAAAATGAACAAAAGCATCCTTGATGGGTAATCATGAGGACCAGAATTCAGATCCTAGCAGTCATGTAAGAAATTGAGGATGGTGGAAAAGAACAGGGACAGGAGGATTACTGAGACTTGCCTACTCCCAATCCAGCAGGAAGGTTGAGGGAGAGATACTACCTCAGAGAGAGAGGGACGGACAGACACAGAGAGAACACACTCTCACACACTCGCACGCAAGCACTGAGCAGGTGTACACGTGTACACGCAGAGGCCAGAGGTCCTTGGTGCTTCCTTAGTTGCTTTCCACTTTGCTGAAACAGGATCTCTCACTGAACATGAAGCTCGTATGTTCAGCCACAGTGGCCGGTCAGTAGCTCCAGGGACCCTCTGTCTCTGCCCTCATAAAGTACTTGAAGTCATAGATGTATGTCTGCATGCCTGGCTTTTACATGGGTTCAGGGGATTTAAACTCTGATCTTCATGTTTTCAGAGTAAACATTTCAATGAGGTCATCTTCCTAAATCCCAGTCAGCTACTTTTAATTTTTGTTTTGTTTTGGTAGTAAGTGTTTTACTGCATAGCCTACGCTTCTCTCAAATTCATCATATTTCTTCTTAAACCACTGGGATTTTAGAGATGCACCATTATACCTGGCTTAACTTTTTGAGGAACCCCCATAGCGTTCTCCACATAGGCTGTACAACCCTGCATTTCCTCCAACACTGGGTGTCTAGTTACTGCATACGCTTGCTAACACTCATGCTTTGTCTCTTAGTCATTCTCCTAAGTATGGATGGACTGATGACTCTGATGGTTCTGGTTTCTGTTTCTCTGATTATTAGATGTTGAACATAGTTTTGTTTTGAGACAGGATCTCACTGTGTTCTCCTGGTTGTCCTAGAACTCACTATGTAGACCAGGCTAGTCTCAAACACATAGAGATCCATGTACCTCTGCCTTCCAAGTGCTGGGATTAAAGGTGCACACTACCATACCTGGCCATGCTGAATGTTTTTTAGAATAAACCTCATGGCCATATGTAACATACATATGCTATTTTATTTTTGGGAAACAGGGTTTCCCACTGTAGGGAAGAGTGGTCATCTGCTTGCCTCCACCTCCTGAGTACTGGGATTCCAGCATGCGTCATCGCACCTGGCTGCAGTGCTGGGAACAGGACAACAGAACACTGGCCCTTCCACGACAGACACAGGAACACTGGCCCTTCCACGACAGACACAGGAACACTGGCCCTTCCATGACAGACACAGGAACACTGGCCTTTACAAACATGGACAGACACAGAAACACTGGCCTTTCCATGACAGACAGGGAGTGAAGAAGATTTTTCCAGGAAGGGCAGCTATTTCAGAGAAAAGTCTACATCTGTGACCACGAACAGACTACATTTTCTGACATAGTGGAGGTAGAGATGGAGAAGGACCTGCAGTGTGGACACAGTCACTGACACCTGTAAGTCCCAGCATGGGAAGCTGAGGTAGGAAGACTGCCATAGGTTCAAGGCCAGCTTCAGCTACAAGTGAGTTCCAGGACAGCATACGCCACAGTATGACACTTTCACAAAACAGACACAAAGGTTACATTATAATCCCAAAGATTTTTGAACTGAGAACACCATGGAAACTAATAAAATCCTAGCTTTCAAACTGGCCCCATGTTCAGTAGTAGGAACAAGAATTTTGAACTGTGCCCCACCATGGAGCAAAAACTCAGGGTGTAACTCAACAATTTGCTTTTTAAACAAACCTGCCAGGTGAGTTAAGTCTGCCAAATGAATGCTTAAATGTGAGAACCACTGACTGGAATCAACAGAGTAGCAAACATCAGAGATAAACACCATCTAACAAGATTATAACTCAATTCACTCTATCAAGACTAACACAGTGGCCGGGCGGTGGTGGCGCACGCCTTTAATCCCAGCACTTGGGAGGCAGAGGCAGGCGGATTTCTGAGTTCGAGGCCAGCCTGGTCTACAGAGTGAGTTCCAGGACAGCCAAGGCTACACAGAGAAACCCTGTCTCAAAAAAAAAAAAAAAAAAAAAGACTAACACAGTGATTATCAGTAATAAGGACAAAGACTAATAAATATTTGGTTGCTGGTATTTAATCTTAGCACTGGGGAGGCAGAGGCAAGTGGATACCTGAAAGTTTGAGGCCAGTTTGGTCTACATAGCAAGTACCAGGATAGCAGCGCTACACAGTAAGACCATATCTCAAACAAACAAACAAGCAGACTATATGGTAAAAAGGAAAACTTATGATTTTAAAAAAAAGTTAGCTGCACAGTGGTGGCTCATGCCTTTAATTCCAGCACTTGGGAGGCAGAGACAGGAAGAACTGTGAGTTCTTTGCCAACCTGATCTATAGAAGAAGTTCTAGGAGACAAGGCCATACAGAGAAAGCCCATCTCAAAAAAGAAAGAAAGGAAGGAAAAGAGAAAGAGAGAGGGAGACAGAGAGAGAGAGAGAGAGAGAGAGAGAGAGAGAGAAAGAAAGAGAAGCAAAGCAAAAAGAGTGCAGTTATCTCTATCCTTTGTAGGTCAAATCTAACCTGGAGCATATTCTATAGTGAGAAAAAAATTTTAATATTCAAAAAAGATTTTTCTTCTTGTTGTGTCTTATTTTATGTCTGAACATTTGGCCTGCATGATATACGTGCACCAAGGGAATGCCTGGTGCCTGTGGAGGCCAGAAAAGGGCACCCTACCCCCTGGCAGAGCAGTACTTTAAACCACTAAGCCATCTCTCTAGCTCCATGAGCTGTTAATATAGCATTATCTTTTTTATTTTGGCAGTGTTAGGGCGAAAACCCCAGAGCTACCCCCAGTTCTTTTACATTAGAAATAAATAATTTTTTTTTTGTTTTTGTTTTTTTTTTATTGTTTGTTTGTTTTTTGTTTTTTTCGAGACAGGGTTTTTCTGTATAGCCTTGGCTGTCCTGGAACTCACTCTGTAGACCAGGCTGGCCTCAAACTCAGAAATCCGCCTGCCTCTGCCTCCCAAGTGCTGGGATTAAAGGCGTGCGCCACCAATGCCCGGCAACAAATAATTTCTAATTACATTATATATTTGAGAGACATTCCAATTAAACGGACCAGGCTAGCCTTAAACTTGTGTGTGCCACCATTGCCCGGCTCTCTCTTTCTCTCACATGGAACCCAGGAACCGAATTCAAGTTGTCTACCTTGGTGGCAAGCACCATTACACACTGAACCAACTCACTGACTGGCCCATAGGTTTTTTTTTTCCCTGTAACCTTCTAACTATTAATATATGAACATGTACTTATTTTTATACTGTAGAGAGAGAAAAAAAGGAAAGACCTTCGTAAATCATAATTTGATAGAAGATCATAATTAGATAGCCAGACATAGTGCTGTCTGCTTTTAACGTTAGCATTAAGGAAGCAGAGTCAAGTGGATCTCTGAGTTCAGGGTTAGCCTGATCTACATGGCAAGTTCTAGGTTAACCAGGACTACATAATAAGACCCTGACTCAAAAAATAATGTACTACTGACTCACACCTTTAATCATAGCAGTTGGGAGGCAGAGGCAAGAGGATGGCTCAGTGGGTAATGTGCATGTTGTGCAAGCATGGGGACTGAGGGCTAGCACCCATGTCAAAACTGGGTATGGCGGCATGCATCTGCACTCCCTGCGTGGAGGGATGGAGAAAGATGGTCCGGGACTCTCTGGCCAGCAGACTAGCCAAATAGGCAACTCCCCCTCAAATAATCAGATGAGGTCTGACAACAGGAGACTCTGAGTGACTGATCTCTGGCCTCTGTATGTGCACACATGGATGAGGCACACCCTTACTCTCCCAGTCTCTCTCCACACAAACTATGAACACACATACTATACACTATGTGCAACACATACACACACTCTTCACACACACATGGACATAATTATTAAGTCTTTACAATAAAATGTCTAAGAACAATCTTCCATTTAAAGCAGATCAAAGAGACAGGGCAACTGAACATTACATATTACCTCAGACTAGAAATTAGACTTGAAAGCATAAAACCTTGCTATCAAAAATATCATGGGAGAGGGCTGGAGAGACGGCTCAGTGGTTAGGAGCACTGACTGTTCTTCTAAAGGTCCTGAGTTCAATTCCCAACAACCGCATAGTGGCTCATACCCATCTGTAGTGGAATTTGATGCCCCCGTCTGGTATGTCTGAACACAGTGACAGTGTACTCATATACACAAAATAAGTAAATAAATCTTTTTAAAAAATATATTATAAGGAGCTAGAGAGATGGCTTAGCAGGTGCTGCTCTTCTAGGACCCAGGTTCAAATCCCAGTATCCATATAGTAGCTTACAACTGTCTGCAACTCCAAGATCTGACACCCTCACACAGACTTAATGCAGGCAAAACACCAATGCACATAAAATAAAAATTTAAAAAAAAAGAAAAAAAGCCTTTAAAAATATATTACGAGTAAGCCAGGTAGTGATGGTGCACACCTTTAATCCCAGCACTCAGGAGGCAGAGACAGCTGGATCTCTGTGAGTTTGAGACCAGCTTCATTTATAAAGCAACTCCAGGACAGTCAAGGCTTCACAGAGAAATCCTATCTTGAAAGCCAAAAGAAAAAAAAAAGTAAAGCTACATTTGTATGGTAGGAAAGAAGACCTTAATTAATGGACACCTTGCAGGGAGAAGACCAAGAGTTCTCTCTCCCTTTTATCCTTTAGATGGGAGGAGTGTGTGTGCCATGCAGACTCCTATTACACGCAAATATGCTCATCACAAACTAAAGGCCTCTCTGTATTTTGCTTCCCTCCTTTTCTGATTATACTACTTTTTCAAAGAAAGTGGTTACATAGTACTTCAGTAAAACAACAAAACACAACACAGCACAACACAACACAGGTGTGATAAGGTAGGCTAGCATTTGACAGTTCAGCAACTGGATAAAGTCACAGGAATCTAAACATGCCAGGAACCAGCCTGACTTCTTCAGCAGCCTTTGAGAAGCCTCCAGTCTTATCTGATGGTTGAACACACCCAGTGCCATCAGTGTAGTCCCTGACCTCCTTAAGCTTAGAGGAAATCCAACTGTACCTAACCTACAACGTTAGGAACAGTTTTCTTAAGACACAGGAGTGCTGCACTCCTGAGTGCCAAGTCCTACCGGATCAGCGTGTTCCCGATCTGGTGCCGTATTTCATTCCACTCCTCCTTGCTTTTACGAGGCCAAGAATTCAGGTTCGTCTCTGGTTCACTGGGTCTGCTGCTCAGCTTCATTGCCAGCGTGTCCTTCCTCTTCACTCTGTTGGCCAGGGCACCTTCACACAGGGAGAAAATGCTGAGGCACAGATGAACCTCATGAGGCTCATGTGAACCAGGCAAGAGTGTGAATACAGCTCCCAGCCACCCAGTCGGCTTCAAATGATCCAGCCCAACAGAGGAGGGGACAACCTAAGGCATTTGAAGGTATTTTTGGCAAAATGGATGGCAGTAGGCAAAGCACACCTCCTCCCTACCGCCAGCACTCTACCTTCCTCATTCAGTGAGTTTCTGAAGACGGAATCTAGTCTGCTCTGGGATAGTTCTCTGATTTAAAACATGAAAGCTTTTATATTAATAGATCTTATAATCTGTCAATATTGTTTTTGAGAGAAAATCTTGCAATGTTGCTGGGCTGCTCCCAAACTCCTGACTTCACTTCATCTTCCCACCTCTGCCTCTCAGCAGCTGGATGACATCATCATGTGATAACTTGTCCTGACCTTGCTTCCTTTGCTGTTCTGAGACAGGGTTTCATGTAGCTAACAGTCCCCAGACTCCTCCCTCCCTGCCTGCCTCTATCTACCTCTCCAGCCCCATTTTTGGTTTTTGAGTTCATTTGACAGTTCAAGCTATGTTCCACCTAATGCAATCCTCTTGCCGTAGCTTCGCACCAAGTGCTTTGATTATAGGTGTGAGCCACCACATCCAGGAGAACACATTTTTTTCCTTTGGTTTAACAAGAAGTTCATTATATTAAAGGAAAGTCATCATTTTTTCTATTTCAGTCTGTCTTTTAAGCTTGTATCTGTACTGATGTCTATGTGTTTATGTCTGTGTGGAGGTCCGTGCACGAGAGCAAGTGCCCTCGGAGGGCAGAGGCGTTGGATCTCCTGGAGCTGGAGTTACAGGTGGTTGTGAGCTACTTAACATGGGTGCTGGGAACGGAACCCAGTCTTCTGCAGGAGTAACTATTCTTAACTGCTGAATATAACTTTTCAATATAACCTCTTACCAGTTTTCACTATATTTCTTAGATATTTATATTTCTTAGATCTCAATTTCTCATATATCTTCAAGGTGAATGGGTTTTGTTTTTCTCTGGTGTTGGGTAATGAGTCCAGGCCCTGTGCTTAGCTTAGCACAGGCACTATGACTAAATTTATAGCTCTGGTCCCTGGGTTAACAAGACTGAAATACAAACCAAGAATCTGAATGATGATGGCACACACCTTTAATCCTAGCACTAAGAGGCAGAGGCAGGTGGATGTCTATGAGTTCAAGGCCACCCTGGCCTACACATGCTAATCTGGGCTACAGTGAGACTTTGTCTAAAGAATAAATCTGAATGAGTCTGTCAATGTGGCTCCCTCTTACGGCCTTGATCTCCATGACAAATGGAGGAGGAGTTCTTCACACTGGCTTCCAAAAGCCAGAGGACTCCGTGGAGCAGGGCACCTATTTCCTCTCCTGCTGGGGATCTAACCATTGTGAGACTCTGCCCAGCACGCAGTGCCCAGTTCCCAACATCACACACAGAACAACTTTATTTTGCACGTTCCCCTCCTGGTCTTACTCTGATGGCTTTCATCATCATCATCATCTTCTTCTTCATCTCGATACTGGATGGGACCCTCTGAATCGGAGTCGCTCTCCTTCTCTTCCTCTTGCAAACACAGTGGTAGTTTAGGGGTGGCTGAGGTAGACGTCATGTCTTCAACAAACGGGCAGGTCTGCTCTTCCTCTTCATCATCTGGACTAACAAATATGACATTTTTTTTTTTTTTTCAGAAAACAGTGAGGCTTTTCAAGGGGAAGGACTGAAGCACACATAAAAAGAACTTTTAAATTCCAGTCTTAGCTTTAATATTCTTTCTAAGAAGCTCTTTAGTATTCACGAATCTAAAAAGCACTGGGTCCAAATCCCAGGCTGTTTCTTAGTAGACACTGACACATTTCAGATTTGCCTAATTTCATTCACAAAAGCCTTTAGATGCTACTCCCATTCAGAGCTGAGATACTAAAAACCAGCAAGGCTGAGTAATGTGCCTGGCAACAGAGCGATGTGAAAACCCAGGGCTTCCTCACTATTAGCAATGGTTCTTAAGCTCCTTGTAATACACTTAGATAATACATTTGTATCATCTACAACTAGTAGTGTTAATGCTCATATCTATGAACAGGTAATTGTGTTGTCAACACAGAAATCACCATAAAAATCCACTTAAAACAACCACGAGGTTACAGAATTAGCAGGGGAAAAAAAGCCCTGCTTCTAGAATTGACTCTTGGCAGAAGCATTCCCTCAACTTGAATTTACCCACATTGTTTGAAGAACCTTTCCTGTGTGGGGCTGCCTACACTAAACCGAGAGACAAGAGACTGGCAGGAAACACTCACACTTTCAACATTTCAATCGTGATGGGAAGTGACCTGGTCCGACCCAGGGTACCAGTGTCCTCAGAGAAGCTGTCACTGTTCTCAAAGAGCAGCGAATGGGCTCTGTGAGTGCCTTCCAAGGGAGGGGTCACAGGAAGGGGGCTGGTAAGGGCCTGCTGAATTCGGATATGCAGTGGGAGTGGGGGCAGCCTGGAGGGTATACGGGACTCCCCAAAGCTCTGGTCCTGTATCTTCTTGGGGATTTCCATTTTCTGATCTTCCTGCTGGGAAATGTCCTGGAATAGATCTGAAGAAGGGGAGAACTCAACTTCTGGCACAATTTGAAAAGTCTTTGCAGGGACTAGAGGGGACCGTGGAGGCTCTGGAGGTATGTGGGTAGGCAGTGGAGGTGATGGGGATGAAGGCGGGATTATCAGTGGTTGTTCCAAACACAAAGAGACAGTTTTTTCTCTTTGATCATTTGCTGTCTTGGTTGTGAACGAAGAAGCAGCGGGCTGCGAGCTGGGTACTGAAGTTGATGGAATGCCTCTCTTGGGTGGTAAGGGTGGAGATGGTTTCGACAGCAGTGTGCCACTGTTCATTGCTTGAGATAGTTCAGCTGGAAAGGAGAGCACAACACTTTGTTACCATTGCTTACAACGCACCAAAGACAGGTCAGAACTAACCTAACTAACCTTTCAATTCAATTATGTAACTTCATGGCTTTGCAAGTCCTGAAACAAAATGTATTCAGGCAGAAGGCTGAATGAGTAGGGTGGGGGAACACATAGATAATTAAAGATGATTAAAACATAATTAAAATGTAATTACTGCGATGAGAGATGTGACAACCCTATGTCCTGACAGTGTAAACAGAATGGATCCAGGAAAAAAAAACTTATTAAAAAGCTGTTTGTTTAAGCTAGGCAATGGTGGAGCATGCCTTTAGTCCCAGCACTCTGGAAGCAGAGGCAGGTGGATCTGTGTGAGTTTGAGACCAATCCTGGCTAGGAGTGAGTTTCAGGACAGTCAGAACTGTTACACAGAGAAACCCAGTCTTGAAAAACAAACAAAAGTCGGGCGGTGGTGGCGCACGCCTTTAATCCCAGCACTTGGGAGGCAGAGGCAGGTGGATTTCTGAGTTTGAGGCCAGCCTGGTCTACAGAGTGAGTTCCAGGACAGCCAGGGCTACACAGAGAAACCCTGTCTCGAAAAACAAAAACAAAAACAAACAAAACTAAGAAAAACAAATAAGAAAGTTTGCTTGTTTTTTAATCTTTGTTTTATGTGTATGAGTGTTTCGCCTACATGTATGCACCATGTGTGTGTTGACTAGTGCCTGAGGAGGCCAGAAAGAGAGCACGAATCCCCTGGAACTGGAGTTAAAGATAGATGTGAGCTGTCGTGGGTGTTGGGAACCGAGTCTAGTTCCTCTAGAAGAGCTCTTAACTGCTGTGACAGCTCTTCAGCCCAATATTCCCAGCACTCAGGAAGAGCACTACAAGCTCAAGACCAGCTATCTTCCCATACTTAGTTCTAGGTCAGCCACAGCTATACAGCAAGGCTCTGTCTTATCTATGTCATTGGGAATGCTGGGGGAGAACAACACACAACAAAATGTGGTCTTAAAAATCCGACTAACCAGGACGGTAGGATAGTCCAGTGGGTTAGGGCACACCCTCCAAGCCTGATGATCTGCGTTTGATCATTAACTCACACAGTGGCATTGGAACTGAGAACTGTGTTCTGACCTCCATAGTGCACTGTGGTGTTTACTGGTACTCCCACACTTTATACATACACAAATAATAATAAATGAATGAAAATAAAAAACACTCCCAAATTCTTGGCATGCTTACATACCCTGATAAATGATGATACCTGAATATTCAGCTTTGTACTGTATACTGCTCAATAAAATTCATAAAGCTATTTAATAAACCTTGAATATTATGACAAATGCAAAGCCCTTTGAATAAAGTGCTTTTATGTCTTTTGTTTCTGGTTTTTGTTTTGTTTTTAGGTTTATTGAAAATATGACCGAACAGATTCAATTGGCTCCACATGGTATTTTGAAATTCATCCCAACTGTAGGCTGAGTGACCTGCATGTCAGAGAGGCTGCCCGAGCCCAGAAGCACTAGCATTTCCTTGGTGTCAGGATCAACCTCAGTGACCTCCTGATCCAGGGCTGAGGCCTCAGGAACATCCTCTGACCTCTCTCTCTTCCTCTTCCAACCTGTGAGAGACATCTCTCGGAATCCGCTTCACCGGTGTGTGACATAGACGGGTATCTTGTTGAGCATAATGGTGATCTCCTCCCACGCACACTTGGTATAGAGGTTACTTATTATCCAGATGTCTGTAGTACTTCTTGATGATGACCAGGGCGGCCTTCTTCAGTCTTAGTGTGAATGTGGCCCATGTTGGTGGGTCTCCTCTTTTATGTCTTTTAAAAAGCTTTCAAATTACTTGTGTGTCAATGCATGTGGCTGTCAGAGAACAACTTGGGATAACTGGTTCTTTTTTTGCATCTTGCAGGTCACGAGGATAAACCTGAGGTTGTCAACCTTGGTGGCAAGTACCGTCCATTATCATGGAGCCGTCTCACCAGCCCTATCGCTATGACTAATTCTTCAGTACCTCTGAAGTGATAAGGGAAAACAAGGCATCATCTTTTTTTTTTTTTTTTCCCAGAAGGAAAAGTAGAAGCCAGACACTAGGTAATTTGCCCCAAATCATATGACAAATAAGCAAGGCCTTCGGCTAGTCTGCAGCCTAGTCACCAGACTGTTACTCTATCCCTGTTCTCCACACCTTATCAGTGTGCACAGTTCTGATGACTTTTGTACACCATGTCACTTTGCAGTACATTCTGGGTTTGAAGGCAGGACAACTCTTGCCTCCACCAGCAGCATATTCACAAAAATACATACAGTGTGCCCTCGGTACATGTTTATGACATGAGACGCTCTTCCTCTGTGTCACAGAGAAGATGAATGACAACATATGCCCCACTCATCTTCCCAGAGCCCAAATGACTCAGGCTTTCATCCATGTAAGAAGCAGGCCATCACATCACATAGAAGCTAACCCTGTGAACCAATTAAAGAGGAGTTCTTTTGATGAACAACCTCTAATGATCTATCTGAATCTTTCATTTCAGTCCACCCAATGTTCTCAAAGAATCTATAAATTTCCCCAAATAAAGTTTTATTTGCCCTTAATCTCATTCCATGTATCCACTCTGAGTAAAGAGTAAGCTAGCCTTGGACCACAACATCATTTATCATAAGAAAGCTGTGAGCCGGGCAGTGGTGGCGCACACCTTTAATTCCAGCACTTGGGAGGCAGAGGCAGGTGGATTTCTGAGTTCGAGGCCAGCCTGGTCTACAGAGTGAGTTCCAGGACAGCCAGGGATACACGGAAAAACCTCGTCTTGCAAAATCAAAAAAAAAAAAAAAAAAAAAAAGCAAGCAACAAGCAAGCTGTGTAAATGGTATTCTATGGTAACACAGTAGTGTGAGCCCATAATCTCAGCGCTGTGGGAGAATGAGCAGCTCAACATCACCCTGGGCCACAGAGTGAATCCAGGGACTACTCTACAGATGAGACCGTGTCCGAAAAACAGAAATAAGAAAATAAAACCAAACAAATGGGGGCTGGAGAGATGGCTCAGCAGTCAAGAGCACTGACTGCTCTTCCAGAGGTCCTGAGTTCAATTCCAACAACCACATGGTGGCTCACAACCATCTGTAATGGGATTTGATGCCCTCTTCTGGTGTGTCTGAAGACAACAACAGTGTACTCACATACATAAAATAAATAAATCTTAAAAAAACCAACAACATACAAATGAATAAAAAGGACAATCTAAAAAACACTGTACACAATACGCAAAGATAAAAATAGCAGTTAGCTGTTCCATCTATAATAAAACTGGCCCCTAACAAGACCATATTTAAGCATTTTAGATTTTAATTGATGAAGTAAATTGCTTGTTTTTTGTTTTTGTTTGTTTTGTTTTTGTTGTTGTGGTTTTTTTTTGTTTTGTTTTTGTTTTGTTTTGAGACAGGTTCTCACTATGCACTATAGGTTAGCCTAATCTTACTATGTAGACCAGGTTGGCCTGGAACTCATCATGCCTGACCCTACCTTGTTTACTAAGACATGCTGTCCCTGAGGCCTGAGGCTTGCAGTTAGTTGAGGCAGGCAGGCAGTGATCCCAGGATCCACCTGTCTTGGCCTCCCTAGCACTCATAGCACACTCCTGCACCCATTTTTTCAGGCGAGTTCTAGGGGTCAAACTGGTCCTTATATTTACAAGGTGTCCAATTTACAAACTAAGCTCTCTCTTGGGCCCTAACAGATCTTTCTTTTTATATTTTAATTAATTTAATTAATTATTCATATTTTTAAATTTTTATTTTTATGTATGTTTGTGTGAGGGTGTCCACAAAAGCCAGAAAAAGGTACTAGTCCCCTAGAGCTAAAATTATAGGACATCAGCCAAGCCAGTTCTGAAAGAACAGGAAGCGTGCTTAATTGTGGAGTCATTTCTCCAAGACCGGCCCCCTCCAACCCAGTCTATCATTTCTAAGGATTTCTAAGTAACAGCTCATATTAGGTAGACCATTTGTGATCATAATCTTTTTGTGAAAGAAATGGTACTTTAGAATCAAAGCACTGAGTGAGGTTATTAATTTTAGAATAGAGTCTAACCTTTAAACCAAATCTATTTAATCTTAGTAAAAACTGTGGGTTAGCCACTTCCCTTCTGTGAGAGCCTGTAATAGAATAATGATTCTTCAGTCACAAGGCCCACTGCTCTGGGCTATCAGCTGAAGCTACTTTAGACACTTTTGGGGCTTTTTGGGTTTTTGTTGTTGGTGTTTTTTTTTTTTTTGTTTTTTTTTTAAATAAAAGTTCTTAGGTGGCCCAGGCTATTCTTGAATTTCTGTAGCAGAGACTGCTCCCCGCACCTGTCTCCCAAGTACTGAGAAGACAGAGACGACGGGTGTGCATTACAACCAGCTAGTTATTGTATGTGCTGCCATAACTAGACAGAGACAGTGCTGGTCTGAGCAGGAACACAGAACACGGTCGCTGAACTAGCAGCATGAGCATCCATCCTCTGGGAATCTACGGTAAATACAGATCTCCAGCCCTCAGCTGAGATATCGACATCAGAACCCCTGGGATCAGAGTCCCCTCATCTCAGCCGGCCTTTTAGGTGAAGCCAGTAACAGCAGTCTAGATGACAGTTTGAGAGCCACACTATAGAGATCAGAGGCAAGTTTCTGCCCCACATCAGCGACAACCTTGGTGAGTCATAGCATCTACATTTCTAATTGTCTTTGCACACAACAGACAGTCATTTACTACAGCCCTGAGTGGTTTTGAAAGTGCATGTGAAATCACTGCAGGTTCTTCAGAGATAAGGCAGGAAGACACATCACTAATCAGTGAGAACACAATGACCTCCATCCTGCTCCTACTCCAACCTGTCTGTCTGAGATCACACTGGAGCCTGACAAGGTTCTAGTCACTCCACCCAGCTTAGAGACATTAGATTCTTAATACGTATACTTTGTATTCATTACCTGTGCAATTGATAACAAGAACTATACGTTGGGATAAGCCTAATTCATTTGTCCTGAAAAATTACACTTTCACTAGCTCTGAAATACTTATCAGTTTTTACCTTTCCTTCCCTTTCTAGAAAATTTCTATGGGGAATGCAATTATGATAAGAAAGTAGACCTAAGCAAGACCTTAGAAAATACAAAGTAATTTATGAAGCCTATAAACTTACGCTCAGACACTATCCTGCTTTCAGTTTGCAGTGGTTCTGAGGACTGAACTCAGGGGCCATTCTAGGCCAGAGCTTCACACCCCTGGTCCTCACTGTTCTTCAGCATTGTGAGACAGGATCTTACTAAGTTCAAAACTGGCCATGAAGACCTTAAATGTGCAGTCCTAAATAGCTGAGATCACAGGCCTGGCTTCTATTACCACCATTTATTTTCATCTATCTATCTGTCTATCTATCTATCCATCCATCTATCATCTACCTACCTACCTACCTACCTACCTGACCCACTACCTATTTTGGACATGGGGTCTACAGACTCTGAGCTGGAACTTGCTAAGTAGACCAGAATGGCCTCAGCTTTGGCAAACCCTCCTCTTCCTATTTCCTGAGTGCTCAGTTTACAGCATGCTTCTATAACCACACCCGAGTAGCATTCTTAACTCTCAAGATAAATGCGATGCTATCAGTACAACTAAAATGCCTCTGTAGTTCCCATGAAGATACTGTACTAGGCACTGAATCACAAGTTAAACAGACATTGATAAAACCACCATTTTAGCTACCAGACTTAGGTTTAAACAAGGAATTGGTAGTTTAAGCTAGATGGAAACTGCCATTATTCTAATCTCCTCGCTGAGGCTGAAGGCAAACATGATGGCCAATCCTGCTGTGGTCTCCACATATCTAGACCATCAACTATTTTAATATTTAAATATCAACTATTTTAATAGTTAAAATAGTTGATTTTTTTTTAAGACTTATTCATTTTATGTATATGAGTACACTGTAGCTGTCTTCAGATATACCAGAAGAGGGCATTGAACTCAGGACCTCTGGAAGAGCAGTCAGTGCTTTAACCATCTCTCCAGCCTGTTTTTTTTTTTTTTTTTTTTTTTTTTGGGGGAGGGAGGGGGATTGTTTGTTTGTATGTTTTAGAAAGAGGGGAGTCAGAACAGTTTCATGTAGCCCAGGCTAGCCTCAAACTCAGAAATCCAAGAATGACCTTGAATCCTGATTCTCCTGCCTGTGTCACCTGAGTGTTTCCCAAGTGTCACCAACGCCTAGTTCTAAGGAATATTCTTTGTTTGTTTCTGAGACAGGGTTTCTCTGTGTAGTCCTGGCTGTCCTGGCACTCACTCTGTAGACCAGGCTGGCCTCAAACTCACAGAGATTCCATATGTCTGCCCTCTCGAGTACCGGGATTAAAGGCATGTACCACCACACTTTGCTCTAAAATTTTTCTCTATATTGAAAATATTCAAAGAGATGAATTAGAAAACTCTTTCACAAAACCAATTGTTCAATAAAATAACTATCCAGAACTAAACCAAACCCCAAGTACAAAATCTGAGGACTTACCAATGACAGGGTTGCTGTTTCTCTGAGCTGGTTTAGGGGGTGGGATGGGGGGTTGCTTGGCAGGGGTCGTATGAGTGGCAGCAGTGTTAGTGCTAGCAGGAGCAGCAGGCAGAGTCCTGGGGGCGGGGGTGGGGCCGACAGAGGACTTAACAGTCTTTGTCACTTCTGTGGCAGCAGTGGTGGCAGCAGGTGTCACCGTGGTAGAGCCGGAAGTGGAGGAGAGGGACCCTGCTGTACTGCCGGCCGGGACCTCCTTTGCTTGCCCCTCATTTGCTTCATCAGAAGAGGACAGGGATCTCTTGGGGGGCAGCAGAGGCTGCCTAGGTGCATGCTCAGGAGCCGGTTCTCCTTCAGCGTCAGGCTGGCTTCCAGCTGAGCCTATGCAGTAAGACATATGATTTAAGAGCCTAAAAACGCAAACACACTTACGACTGACCTCACTCATTAGTGAGACTTACAGCTCACACACCACTTTCCAGCAGCTTCTGACACGCTTAGGGACAGTAAGAGAGGCTCAGTAAGGGCAACAACTCTCCACACAAGAGCCACATTACCAAGGGCATATGAATAAATGCCTGCCACAAAAGCATGAGGCCTGAGTTCAGATCTCCACATTCACACAAAGGCTAGGTTCTAATGATAGTACTGTGCTTGGGGGAAGAGTAGAGACAAGATCACTGAAGCTTACTGGGCAGCCAGTCTAGCTGACCACTGAGCTCTGCGTTCAGTAAGAGATGCTGTCTCAAAATAAACGATAAGCCTGGCAGTGGCACGTCTTTAATCCCACACTCAGGAGACAGAGACAGGCAGATCCCCGAGTTTGAGGCCAGCATGATCTACAGAGTGAAGTCTAGAACAGCCAGGGCTACACAGAGAAACCCTATCTTGAAAAGCCAAAATAAAGCTGGGCAGTGGTGGCACCTAACCCAAAATAAAATAAACAAATAAATAAAAATAAATAAATTTAAGTCCCCCCTCCAAAAAAGGTGAAGAGCAATGAGACACCCAATGCCAACCCCTAGTATCCACATGTAGATGGACACCCCTCATAAAAGCACACACCCAGAATTCCTTGGATAGAACACAAGGAATGTTGAGGTTGACAGGATCCTACAGAAGAGCTAGGTAAAGCAGCGGACATCTGAAACAAACCCACTTTGGCTTCTCCTGTAGCCCTCTGAGGTAAATAAGAACTGTGTCTGTGGCTTTCAAACTCAAAATCACACTTTTACCAAGTCTCTTCCTTGGATCCTCTTCTGGAGCAAGATTCCTGAGACTTCTCTCTGGCTCTTCTTCCACTAGGACTGGACTAGAGGACCTGGCACTCCCTATGGGGGTAGTGTGTCCATTCTTTAATGCAGCATGGCTCAGCTTTCCTGAATCCTCACCACCTAAAAGAAAAAGAAAG
Source organism: Rhabdomys pumilio (assembly GCA_030674055.1). Taxonomy (NCBI): domain Eukaryota; kingdom Metazoa; phylum Chordata; class Mammalia; order Rodentia; family Muridae; genus Rhabdomys; species Rhabdomys pumilio. The sequence continues at coordinate 20,249,506 of JANHMN010000004.1, read as the reverse complement.
GCTTAGGTGAGACGCCCCCACATGCACACAGAACAGATGTGCAGTCTTCACATGGGTCCTCAACAACTGGAGCGGGGGCTGTCCTAAAAGCTGTTTTCTGTCTGTGGGATCTGTTCTTCTAGCTGGGCTGCCTTGTCTGGCTTCAGTGGAAGAGGATGTGGCTAGTCTTGATGTGCTGGGGTGGGAGGATACCCAGGGTGGGGTCTCCACCCTCTCAGAGAAGGGAAAGTGTGGGGGTAATGGGGGACACCAGAACGTGAGTGGCAATTGGGATAAAAAGTGAATAAGAAAATACATTTTAAAAGAAAAGAAAAAAAGAAAGAGAAGCTGAAGTGACGGACCAACAGTCACGTGGGGGCGCTGGTTGGCCCCATTCTCGCAGCTCCTCTCTCCTAGTAAGGAGGCTCCTCACTGACCCTCGTGCTATTTGGATCCAGCTGTATTAATGGAAGTAGTAGCTCTTCTTCCACAAGTGATTTATGTTACTGTAATATTTTAAAATGGCTAGTTCTTGGGCCACTACCTAAGTGGTGGTGGCTCTGCTTAGCTCAGGCTGCCATGCTCCACAGCCTGGAGCCAAGTGCTTCACAGCAGGAAGCGGCCAGAGGCCACGGGCGTGCCACAGCTACAAATGGCCAGCTAGAAACACCGGCCCTGGCACCCACGAGACAACATCGTGGGAGATCTCCCATGCTGTCTCCACAAGGCTGGGCTGAACCCAGACCATCCTGCCATCCACGAGGTACCTGGTAGAAATGAGTCTCTGATGCTTAATACTATCCATTTTATATTTGGTAATGCTCAGTAAGCAAGATGCCCACACATCAGAGTTGTAACCCAATATCTAACCTTATGATATAAATCACTACCCGGGACCGTCCTGGACACAAGCGTGGTTCTCCATGGCTCCTACCTCTCCTTCTTCTCGCTCCTCATCTTCCTCTCCTCTTCCTTCTCCTTCTGACTCCTCACTCCACCTACCTCTCATAGAGCCCAATCGCTGAGTTTTATACAAATGCAGTGGGAAGATATCCTACTACATTTATTACCAGCTATATCAAGTAACTCACTTCACAGATACTCTATTATACCGCAATCTAAGGTACAGCTAATCTAACGTAGAATACTTGCCTAGCACAGGTAAGGCCATGTGACAAACACCCAGCACCGAGGAGAAAAAGGATACTATTCTGATAAAAAGGCTATAGTAAAAATAAAGAAAAATCCATTCTTCTGGATGGGAAAGGGTTTGAGGGTGCACCACAGAAAGGAGTAGATTTGGAAAGAGGAACAGAAACCTACCACATCGAAGAAAGATAATCTACTTAAACTAAGACAACTGGAGGGGCGGAAAAGATGGCTCAGTAGTTGAGAGTACACTCACATTGCTATTGCAGAGGACCTGCATTCAGTTCTCAGCATCCATAACTATATTACAAAAAACCAGAAGACAACGAGGAAAGAGGTCAGAGACTATGTCTCACTTCCTTGTCACAGGGTGGTGTAGTGTCCTTGCTGGCTTCTCACAGTAGTATTTTGAGTAACATCATAAAAAAGATTTATTTTTATTTGTGTGCACACACATGTATGCTCATCTCTTGGTAGTTTTAGAGTTAGTTCTCACAGACCAGCCCCTCTCACCTGACACACTACCTCCCACTAAGACATTAGACAGCGTCCTTCAAGCATGCCCAGTAAGCAGTGGAATTTGGACTACAAGTATTGAAGAAAAGACAAACAAGTAACAAATGTACCTCTGAAGCAAAGAAACCGGAAAGCATTTTTTCCTTCCTTCCGTGTTTTGAGGCAGAGTCTCACGCAGCCTAGACTAGCCTTGAACTAGGCAGAGTCTCACGCAGCCTAGACTAGCCTTGGACTGGGTCAACCTCCTAGTGTTGTTGGGGTATGAGGTATGAGCTAGTATAGTACCTGGCTGCATATTTATTAAATTAATTATCTGGTTAATTATTAAGCTAGCTTTTCAGACAGAGTCTTAGTATGTATCCTGGGCTGGTCTAGAGCTTTCTCTCTATATATCAGGCTGATTTTTAACTTAAGAGTAATCCTCCTGACTGCAGATTACAGATATGTGTCACTATGCCTAGTTGTAGATTTTATTTTTATTTTCCTTTGCTTTTTCATTTTTTAATTTATTATTATTATTATTATTATTTTTTTTTTTTTTTTTTTTTGGTTTTTCCAGACAGGGTTTCTCTGTGTAGCCCGGGCTGTCCTGGAACTCACTCTGAAGACCAGGCTGGCCTCAGAAATCCACCTGCCTCTGCTTCCCAAGTGCTGGGATTAAAGGCGTGCACCACCACTGCCTGGCTTCTTTTGCTTTTTGAGACAAGGTATCACTGTGTATCCCAGGCTAGTCTAGAACTCACTATGTAGACCAGGCTGACCTGGAACTCACAGAGCTCTGCCTGCCTCTGCCTTCCAAGCGCAGGGACCAAAGGTGTGCACCACTGTACTGGCTGGTTCTGTGTGTCAACTTGATACAGGTTGGAGTTATCACAGAGAAAGGAGCCTCCCTTGAGGAAATGCCTCCATGAGATCCAGCTGTAAGACATTTCCTCAATTAGTGATCAAGGCAGGAGGGCCCATTGTGGGTGGTGCCCTCCCTGGGCTTGTAGTCTTGGGTTCCATAAGAAAGCAAGCTGAGCAAGGCAGGGGAAGCAAGCCAGTTAAGTAACATCCCTCCATGGCCTCTGCATCAGCTCCTGCTTCCTGACTGCTTGAGTTCCAGTCCTGACTTCCTTTGGTTTGAACAGCAGTGTGGAAAGCTGAATAAACTCTTTCCTCTCCAACTTGCTTCTTGGTCATGATGTTTGTGCAGGAATAGAAACCCTGACTAAGACAAGCACCGTTGCTGACTTTTTATTTATTTTTTAAACTATTACATTTATTTCTGAATGTGTGCATGTGCATGAGCATGCTTTTGTCATGGTTCATGTCATAGCTCACATGGTAAGATCAGACAATTTGTGAACAGCGATTCTCTGTGGGGACCTTACTTGCTGAGCCAGTTTTCTGGCACTGCACATTTTATTTTATTAATCTTTAAAAACATCTGTTGTTTTTTAAGATTATTAGGTTTTTTTAAAAGATATTATTTATTTACTAAAAATATATGAGAACACTGTAGCTGTCTTCAGACACACCAGAAGAGGGCATGAGATCCCATTACAGATGGTTGTGAGCCACCATGTGGTTGCTGGGAATTGAACTCAGGACCTCTAGAACAGTCAGTACTCTTAACTGCTGAGCCATCTCTCCAGCCCACGATTATTAGTTTTGTCTGTATGTATATACACTACGTGCTTGCCTGGTACTGGGGGAAGCCAAGAGGGTACTGGGGCCAGAGTTACAAATGGCTGAGACACGATGTGGGTGCTCAGAGTCAAGCCCAGCCTCTGTAAGAGCAGCAAGTGCCCTCACCCACTGAGCCAGATTTAGACTGCCAACAACAACTTCCTTCTCCTGCTCCTCTTCTTCTCTTCCTCCTCTTCTTCCTCCTCCCCTCCCCTCTCTTCTTCTTTCCCCTTCCTCTTCTTCTCCTTCCCTCTGTCCTCTTCTTATTCCTTCCCCTTTCTCTCTTCCTCCTCTTCTTCCTCCTCTTCCTCCTTCCCCTCTCCTCTTCCTCCCCTTCCTCTTCCTCCTTCTTCTTTTGAGGCAGGGTTTCTCTGTATAGCCAGGCTGCCTTTGAACTTCGAGATTAGCCTGCCTCTGCCTCCCAAGTGCTAGAAATGAAGGCATGCACCACCACTGCCCGGCCAGTGCCTACTTCTTATTTTTAGGGGAAGAAGGGAGCAAGCTGGCAACTCTGCAAACACAGTGAACTGCTTCATATGTGAAACTCGAGAGGGATGAAAAACATCACGGTACACTACTGATTTCCACCTATAATCCACTGCTTCATAGCAGCCACACAAGACAATGTCTCACAGGATTAACCAGCAACAAGTGTTGAAACATCAGCTCAGTATTGGTGCGAGAGGAAGACGAGGACAGAGGTGACCGGGTCAGAATTGCCAATCAGCAACTTGAAATAACTGTCCCCACTACAGGTGACATGCATCTCAGGAAAACAGAGAGACACAGAATTTTTGCTCCCAGGACCCTTCATCAATCCTTCTATTTCAGTTTAAGAGCAAAGCCAGGTGCTTGGGAAGAAACAGGGAACCATTTTTAAAGTACTCCTCCACCATAACCACAGTAAGAGTGAAGCAAAGGGGAACAATTTCAGACCCTAGTGAGACCCAGCGAAAGAGCAGTGTACAGACAGGCATACGCTGACATGTGGACTCACCCTGCTCGGGGTCTTCCAACAGAACCCCTCTTTTAACCAGCTCTTCTCTTGGTTTTCGCATAGATATTTTTCGCTCTAAAACTAACATTAAATTGGAAAACACAACTCAGAAATGTGGCAGTTGGAAGGTCAACATATCTCTTTATCATTATAAGTAAAAAGAATAAAGCGGTTCACAGTATTTGTACTCTTAAGGAAAAAAAAGAACAGGGAAACTAACTTTACATTTAAAAACTTAGCTGAGAGCGGTACCACATGCCTGTAGTAGTTACTAGCATTTGTGAGGTGGAGGCAGGAGATCAGTTCCAGCACAGCCTTAGCTACATAGTAAATTCTAATTAGCATGAGCTATACAAGACTGCCTCAAACAAAACAAAAATTACCATTTGAGAATAAGGTGCTGAGAAATGCTGCCACGTTCGAGGCTAGCATATGCTATACAGTATTAGCATAGCAAAGCTCTGACCAAAACAAAACAAAACAAAATTAATTGCTGGACCTGGGAGTTAGATGAATAGAAGTGATTGCCTAGCATGTCCAAAGCCCTGGGTTCCACATCGAGAACTAGATATAAAAAACAAACAAGGCGGGGTGGTGGTGGCACATTCCTTAATCCTAGCACTTGGGAGGTAGAGGCAGGTGGACCTCTGAGTTTGAGGTCAGCCTGATCTACAGAGTGAGTTCCCTGTGCTGGGAAAGTCTTATTTCCCAAGGAAGCCATACTCCCATGACTGCAGCTTAACTAGGGCTTTAACAGTACAGTTACAGGTGAGCCAGGCTGATGGCAAGTGGACTAAGCAGAAAAGAAGAACCAAGAACTGTACAGTGAGGTTTGAGTCTCACTGAGTATTCCCATCCATTACTGTTTATTTTTATATTTATTTTTGAGAGAGGGTCTTACAATGTAGCTCTGACTAGCCTGGAACTCAGTATGTAGTCCAGGCTAGCCCTTCTTATGTTCCTGCCTCTCAAATGTGCAGCACTAAGTTTGTCTTTACTGAAAAGTTTCATATCATCCAAACACAAACCTGGGAACGAGGCTACAGAATGCTAAGTGTCAGCCAGGCTTATGAAACAGATAGGTCTGTAAGTTTCTGTCATTCTAAAAGCCGAGAGGCAGGAGGACTGTCACAGATTCAGGCACTCTATGTAACCTGGTTAGAATCTGCATAAAATAAAATATAGACAGGGGCCAGCAAGATGGCTCAGTGGGTAAGGGTACAAGTTGCCACACCTGACAGATGGAGTTTGAGTCCTGGAATCCACATGGTGGAAGGAAGAACGGACTGTAAATTTTATTAGAACTCCCCCTGTGCTGTGACCTAACTCAACAAACAAGCAAACAAATTGTAGTTTCAAAAACAGCAGCATCTGGACACCATGGTCCATACCCTAGCACTGAGAGGCTACAGCAGAGAGAGCTGCAAATGAGGCCATCCCAGGCAAGGGAGTGAGCGGAAGGCCAAGCTCTGAGGCTGTGCCTGGAAACAACAACAACCACACAAAAAAAAACAGAAAAAGAAGGTGGCTGGGGTTGTAAGTCAGTGGTAGAGCACGTGCCTAGCATGTGTCACACCTTACAGTTTCATCATCAGTTACAAATGCAAAAGAGAATAAGGGTTCAGTGAAGGATCACTCATCTGTCTAAATTCTAAAAAACCAAACTCTTCAAGTAGGACGTTATAGACATTTAGGGAGATGTGAAAAGTGGGGTGCTTCTAAAAGAAGAAACTCAGTTGGTAGAGACCCTTCAAAGCACACAGCCCTGGTCCAGTCTCTAGCATTAGATGAACTAGATACAGCACATACCTTTGATCGTAGTGCTAGGCAGGAGAATCACAAGTTCAAGATCATTCTTGCTATATAAAGAGTACAAGGAAGTCCTGTGATACATGATACTGTCTGGCAAATTAATCAACCAAACAATAAGTCAATCAATAGAACTCCTATGAGTGCTTTTGTTGTTACTGTTTCCAGACTGATTTTGAGTTTCCTGTGTGGCCAAGGAGTAACCTTAAATTCTTGGCTCTTCCAGCCTCCATCTTCTAAGTGCTGGGATTACAACCACCAAGCCCAGTAACTCAGGGAATTATTCTGTTTTTCCCCCTTCCCTTC
>JANHMN010000004.1:20214015-20243069 GCA_030674055.1 Rhabdomys pumilio | reverse complement strand
TCAGATCTCATTACAGATGGTTGTGAGCCACCATGTGGTTGCTGGGAATTGAACTCAGGCCTCTGGAAGAACAGTCAGTACTCTTAACTTCTGAGCCATCTCACTAGCCCCCAGAGTTATTCTTTTTTATGTGTGTGTACAATGTGTATGTATGTATCTGTGTGCAAGCACACTTGGGCTCATGCATGACATGGGATACATGTGAAGGTCAGAGGTCAATCTCCAGTGTCAGCTGCCGTTGGCTCACCCCTTTGGCTGAGACAGGGTCGCTTTCCCCACAGTGCATGCAGCTGGCCCTTAGGTCTCTGGGATTTTCTGTCCTCTTTTCATCTCCCCACAGAGGCACTGGATTACAATAGTGTGTGTGCAGCTGGCTTACCTGGGTCCTGGGGGTTCAGACTGAGGTCCTCATGTTTACATCAAGTATTTTACCTGCTCAGTCACTTCCTTAGCCCAAACCAGGAACTCTTAAAATCAGAAGCCTTGTTTGTTTGTTTGTTTGTTTAGACAAGGTCTCCTGGTGCCCAGGTTGGCCTGAAACTCAGTGTATAACTAAGAATGACCTTGAACTTCTGATTCTTGAATTTCTGAGCCTCCCCTCTGTGGGGTCTGCAGAAGAACACAAGGTTCTCTGTGATCAGGGAAGAGCCCAGGGCTTTGCTCAAACTAGGCAGGCACTCCAACCCCACTCCTCAGAACACATTTAAAATCAGCACCTCACCTTCCGATGTCTCCTTGAATTTATCACTACTTTTTTTTTTCCTCCATTTCCACGGCTTGAAGATCTTGCCAAACCCTGAGAACTTGCTTTTCCTTTTGGTGGGAGGCGTTGTGTCCCCTGCTTCCACACCGTCCATGACCATGCCTGCATCTCCAGAGGGCTGCTCTGCTTCTTCTGTGCGAGAGAGGAACAGGAAGGGACAGCCAATTTATTATCCTTAAATAACCTCTAAAAATGTCCCCTCTCTTCCTGTGGCAGTTGGAAAGAATCAGAGCAATGACAAACAATCACGCAGACAAGTTACACTCCGGACATTACATGGACAAAGGCCCAAACTCGAAACTTAAATCACTGAGGGAACCAAACTAGTCTGACATCATTTAAGAGGAAAATTCAGTGAAATGATGAGAACCAGGTCAGGATCTTTAGCATACGCAATGCAGACACCTTCTCCTTATGTATGAACTCTGCAACACTGAAGCAAGGAATCCCACCACTAAGGGAATCACAGTTAAAAATTACCATCTCTCAGCCGTTCCCAGGATTCAAGTAATTCAGGGAAGGACAATTAATTCAGCAAGTGTTGACACAGGGCATTCGAGAAGATGCTCGGCCATGGGAGAGTTGGAGAGAGTGGAGGTGAGATTCTACTGCCTGTCACAGTATTACTTAGGGAAAATCCTGATAGCAAGGGTTTGATCCATAACATGCTACAAGCTCAGGACTGAGGTCAAAGGTCTTGAGGCCCTCATAATGACACACACGCAGGGCTTAGTTAGCTTTGAAGGTAGAGACAGAAGCAACCAAGGGGTGGGGGCAGGAAGGCAGCAACAACAAAAACTCAGGAAGGCAATGCAATGCAGCCTGCCCTCCACCTACTGTCCCAGAGATCTCAGGAGCCTTCTGGGGAAAGGAAAGGCTCTGTGGCCTCCTTCCTGGGTTAAGGTGCTTGCTACTTCACAGAAATGCACTTCCCACTAGAAGCAACAATGTTGGCGGCAGGAAGAGTTTGACATGTGCTAAAAGCAATGATCTCCTTTTGACATGTAGCTCTGCGTTACTGTTTTCTTACACTTAGTTTTTTTTTTTGTTTTGTTTTGTTTTGTTTTGTTTTTTTAAATTTAGCTTCTGTGCATCTGTGTGGGTGTGAAGGCAGGGGAGCTGCACACAGCCCAGAGCATATGTGTTGGACAGAAAAGCAGATCAATCCTCTCCTTCCACTGTATGGGTCCCAGGACTGAACTCAGATCATCACACTTGGCTTCCAGCACCTTTACCTATGAGGCATCCTGGTGCTGATTTAGGTTTTTTGAGACGATGGCTGCTAGGTATCCTAGTCTGCTCTTCAACATGTGATCCTCCTGCCTTAACCTGTAAGCACTGGAACTACGGGTATGTCTCTTCATACACGACTCCTGGAAATCTCCTGTTAACACATCCATGAGTATTCCAGGAAATAAAAAAAAAATGTTATTTGACTAAAAAAAGAAAAATTATATCTAAAGTTTTAATTGGTCTGAAAATGTTAAAGACCATAAAGAAAAGCAGCCAATATTTTAGCAGCACAGAGAAATTCCTGCTGGAAATGTCTTTAAATGAAGTATCATCCATCACTTAGCCTGTTTCTGCTGCTTACAAATCACAGCTAATTACTTCCTTTTCTTTTTTTCCTCTATGTGAGACAGGGTTTCTCTGTGTGGCCCTGGCTGTCCTGGCACTCACTCTGTAGACCAGGCTGGCCTCGAACTCAGGGATCTGCCTGTCTCTGCCTTCCAAGTACCTAGCAGAAACTGTTTTCTTTGCTTCTCTCTTCCTATTTATCTAATTTTGCCAAATGTTTTAGAAGAACAGAACACTGGTATTTTCCAATTCATTCATATTAACATTTACTTATTCATCTATCTTTGTATTTTTATTTGTGCTTGTTTTACGCTAGCACAGGGTGACTTTGAATTCATTTGTAGTTGAGGTTGACCTTGAACCCCAGATCCTCCATGGTCTTGTTCTCAAATGCTGAGATTACAGGTGTGAGCCACCACATCCGGCTTCACTCATGTCTCTGTTCTTCCTCCTCCCCCTCCCTACTCAATGACAAGCTGCATATAATTTCACTGACTCACAGTCTGTCCAAATATTTAGAATCAGCCCAACTGCCTTTATGATATACAGGATCTGCAGGAAGTGGGGCCATGAATCCTTTTAAAAACTCTCAATCGGGTGTGATGGCATACGCCTATAATCTTAGCACCCAGGAGGCAAAAGCAGGAGGATCAAAAGCTCCAGGACAGCATAAACTACATAGTGAGACCTGTTTCAAAAACACAAGGGTGAGGGTGAGGCTGAGGCTCTCCTGTGAGTGCAGCAACAGCACGAGGTCCTACAAGCAGCTAAGTACCACAAAAGAAAAAACCGTAATATCCTGGGGTCTCATGTCCACCAAGTTGTTACCCAATTGAAGGAGAAAACTCCCAAACTCATCATACACTCACACTGATAATAAGTAAAATAATAAGGGGCTAGAGAGATGGTTCAGCAGCTAAAAATTCTGCATTGAGGAGGCTGGAGAGAAGGCTCAGAGGTTAAGGCACTGACTGTTCTTCTAGAGGTCCCGAGTTCAACTCCCAGCAACCACAGGGTGGCTCACAACCATCTGTAATGGGATCTGATGCCCTCTTCTGGTATTTCTGAAGATACTATGACAGTGTCCTCACACATATAAAAATAAGTTAATTAATTAAGAAATTTTTCATTGTTTTTACAGAGGACCCAGGTTCAGGTCCCAGCAGCTACATTGTGTTCAACTACGGTTCCAGAAGATCAGAGGCCCGCTTTTGACCTACAAGCATTACGCATGCACACAGTAAACACACACACACACACACACACACACACACACACACACACACCCCACACACCGGGAAAATATACATACACAAAACAAAATAATAAACAGAATGTATCATGAGCGGGACCTAATGGCTCAGACTTATCATCCCAACACCATCACTATGGGCAGGATTACAGGTTCAAGGGCAGCATAGATTATGTATATAGCAAGCCTTGTCTCAAAACCGACAAAGCTCTAACGAGGTATACTGTGTATGGCTGAGTGCAGGGTAGTGGTCCAGATGTGCTAATCAGGTCAAGTTAGGTCACCGTGCTGCACTGTCTCCTTGCTCTATCAACTGCTGGGAGAGGGACAGTAACAGCTCTCTCTAGTTATCAGTCATTTGTCCCTGTTTTGTGTGACAAGGTCTTACTCTGTTGTATAATTATAAATTTAATTATGTTTTCTACTTTTTTTAAAAAATTAAGAGCCAGGCATGGTGGCGCATGCCTTTAATCCCAGCACTTGGGGGGCAGAGGCAGGCTTATCTCTGAGTTTGAGGCTAGCCTGGTCTACAGAGTGAGTTCTAGGGCAGCCAGGGCTACACAGAGAAACCTTGTCTCAGGAAAACAAAAAACAAAAATTTAAGCTATTAATATGGAAGGGTATTTTACCTTCATGTATGTCCGTGTACTATGTACATGCCTGGTGCCTGAGGGGGCTAGAAAACTGATGATGTCAGATACCCTGGGACTGGAAGGTTATAAGCCCCCTTGAGGGTGCTGGGAATTGAATCTGGGTTCTCTGGAAGAGCATCGGTGTTTTTTCACGGTCAAGTTGGTTTTAGCTCTGTCCCTTATACTTGTCTTGTTTTCTACATCCTTGATTTACGGTGATAGTTTGTACGTGCTCGGCCCAGGGAGTGGCACTATTAGAAGGTTCCTGTCGGAGTGGGTGTCTCATTGTGGGTGTGGGCTTTAGACCCTCATCCTCGCTGCCTGGAAGTCAGTATTCTGCTAGCAGCCTTCAGATGAAGATGTAGAGCTCTCAGCTCCTCCTGCACCATGCTGCCTGGATGCAGTCGTGTTCCTGCCTTGATAAGGGACTGAACCTCTGAACCTGTAATCCAGCCCCAATTAAATGTCCTTATAAGAGTTGCCTTGGCCATGGTGTCTGTTCACAGCAGTAAAACCCTAAGACACTAATCTATGTGGATTTAGACCTCACTGCTTCCTGAACAATGAAGGAATCTTAGGATCTTTAATCGTCCAGGCTACTGTCACATATGCACTTCTGTATACATGCAAAAATAAGCCATAGGAACAAGCAATACTTCTTCTATATTTTCTATATAACATTTATGAACACTTTATATATTTCTGCAATTCTGTGTACATAGAGGAGGTTTTAATTTAATTCTGAATATATTTTAGTTGTATATTTTCAGTTTTGTTTGTTCATTTAAATGGCTTTTTGAGACAGTCTCTGTGGCTGAGGTTGGCCTTGAGGCTTTTGCTTCAGCTTTCCAACATCAGGACCTTTTTTTGCTCTTCACTCTTGCGGTACTTGGACTGAACCTAGGTCCCTGTGCTTGCTAGGCAAGTGGTTTAGCACTAAGCTATACCTATGCCCTTGCTTTGTTTAATTTTAGCACTTTAAAAATATGTGATAGGGCTGGAGGGATGGCTCACAGGTTAAGAGCACTGACTGCTCTTCCAGAGGTCCTGAGTTCAATTCCCAGCAACTGCTTGGTGGCTCACAACCATCTGTAATGGGATCCAATGCCCCTTTCTGGTGTGTTGGAAGACAGCTACAGTGTACTCATATAAAAATAAATAAATAAGTAAATAAATTAAAAAAAAAAAAAAAAAAAAAAGAGCACTTGCCTCTCTTCCAGAGGGCCAGGTTTGATTCCCATCACCCATGTGGTGGCTCACAACTCTGTATCTCTAGTCCCAGGGGATCTGACACCCTTTCCTGGCCTCTTTGGATACCAAACAACTTAAGATACACACATATATGCAAGCCAAACATTCATACATATAAAAATAAATAAATTCAGCTAGAGCTGCACAGAGAAACCCTGTCTCGAAAAACCAAAAATAAATGAATAAATAAATTTGAAAAAAAATTTCATGTGTGACAAAATGTGGATATAACTGAAATCTGTCTAACTTCAAGTCTGTGGCCCCTTTTCCATCACACTTGTATTTTACTTTGCTGTTATACTCTCTCTCAGTATATCCCAACTGCAGTCTTCCCTCTCCCCATTCCTCCCAGCGCCCTTCCACTTCCACTTCCCTGTACACTTTTTATTTTAATCTTTAATCTAAAATCTTATTACAATAGTATAGTAAGTATTATTATATTTCTTTATATTTAAGAAATTATTACAACTTCTTACATCTGGATTCACTTAGTAACAGAGGCTTATAGCATACAAGTTATAATGGGCAAGGTAATATACATCTGCAATCCCAGCATTTGAAAGGCAAATCAACCAATATCAAATATGATATCAAAAGTTCAAGGCCTCTGGGCAGTGGTGGCGCACGCCTTTAATCCCAGCACTTGGGAGGCAGAAGCAGGCAGATTTCTGAGTTCGAAGCCAGCCTGGTCTACAGAGTGAGTTCCAGGCCAGTCAGGGCTACACAGGGAAACCCTGTCTTGAAAAACCAAAAAGTTCAAGGCCATCTGGGGTAGTATATAAAACCATATCTCAAACAAACAAAAATTAAATAGCAACAGTAAATACAGAATAATGCAATTTACAGAAATGGCATATTAAATAATTCTTGTCCTCACAACATCCTGTACACCTCCTGTTAATCTTGGGTACCATCCAAGTGTTATAAAGGGCTGGAGCGATGGCCCTGCTGGAAGGCACGAGCTTTTCTGACAACCTGAGCTTGACCCTACAATCAGACCCATTGTTGTCCTCTGCCCTCACATGCACACTGTGGCATGTGCATGCACACACACATAGAAACATACAAACAAATAAATTGATTTTTAATTTAAAAGGTCTAAATTATAAAGTTAGAGTCACATTAAATTCTTTTTACACATGAATTTGTTATTCAATTATAAGTCATTAAGCTGTTCTGTGATAATGTATTAACTCCTTATTCACACATCTAAAGAAGGTAGATTTTGTTTTTGTATAGGCAAGTATGCATGAAGACTAGAGGTCAGCCCTGGGTAACGTTACCCATGGGCCAGTCGCCTTTTTTTTGTCTATTACTTTTATTTTACTTGATGTGTATGAGTATTTTGCCTGCATGCTTATCTGTGCATGATATATATGCTTAGTACATGCATGTGTGTGTATATGTGTGTATATTGTTTAAAGCAAAAACAGGGTTGCCAAGATAAATAATAATAATAATTAAAAAAAAACACTAAAAACTGGCAGTGGTGGTACATGCCTGTAATTCAAATACTTCAAAGACTAAAGTAGGGGGTTATCTGTGTCTTTAAGGTCTAGCCTGGGGTTCATAAAGTCCAAGACCAGTCTGGATCTTATCATAGAGATTTTGTCTCAAAACAACAAAACCCAAGTCATACCTTTTAACACTTTGCTTGCATCTTCAGGTATTCACTAACTATGTGGATTATACATATCATACGTAAGTAGATAAAGAAAATAACACGATTAAACAACGCACTCTAAATCAAAGACTGTATAATGTTACATATTCCTATTTCAGTTGTACTGGGATTGAAACCAAGGCCTCCTGCATGGGAGGGATGCATTCTACAGTAAACTGTAGCCCTAGCCTTCTTTCCAGTTTTACTTGAAGAGGCTCCACTTGCCCAGAATGGCCTTGAGCTCACTCATCTCGGCTTCTAGAGCAGCAGGTCTTACAGCCGTGGAGCATCACACCGGCCTTCAACTAGATCTTACTCACCCGTTGGATGGCTAAGGACAGTCAGGTGACAGAAGTCCAGAGAACACAAATCTTCCAACATTCCTTCACTAGATTGTAATAAGTGACTAAATCACCTGTTTATTTGAATTCCACCTCTATCATTTGTACCTTATCAATTAAATTTTTTTGATATTTTTTGTTTTCGTCTGTAAGATCCCCCACCCCTGGTTCATTGTGTATGTGTGAATGTGTGCATGCACGTGCCAGGGCTCATGAGTGGATGTCAGAGGACAACTTGAAGATGTTTGTTCTCTCTATCTACCATGTTGGTTCAGGGATCAAATTCAGGTCATCAGACTTTGGCAACAAGCACTTTGACTAGCTGGGCAACATTTTCTGGCCTTTTCTATGCTTTGTTTTGTTCTAAGACGGTCTCACACCCCATCCCTGACTGGCCTGAAACTTAATGTAATGCTCCTGTCTCAGCCTTCAGAACTTTGTCAATAGGCAGCATAGTTTATGATACTTTGCCATGGTACTTAACATTTTTTGTTCTCTTAGAGGCTTATTATTGGATTTAAGGAATAGTTTCAGAAAACTGCAACAAAATTATAAAGCCAAACTATTTCACTAATAAACAAAGCAGGCTTCATGTGCAAAGAAGGCCTACAACTTCTGGAGATCTGCTACAGCCTTGGCCATGGATTAGAAAGAACTGGACAGAGGAGAGGGGTAAGGTCTCTACACTTCTACCTCAGGAAAAATGTCTTTTCTGCCACAGCTGTGGCAAGAAGTGATGGAGCCTGGGGCTAGCAGAGTGGTAGAGTGCTTGCTTAGCCTGGAGTAAGCCAGCACCACACAAGGCGATGCTGCTTTACACCTCAGTCACACGACATGCATATTCTGTAGAGAAGGATACCTGGCTGCACAGCCCCGCAGATGGCTCTATCAGCATAGTGTTCACCAAGAGGGCTTGATTTTGATCCCCAGGACCCATGTAAAAGCTAGCATCGTAACTTGTATCCACAACCCCAGCACTGAGGAGGAGGGGTGAAGTTAACAGAACCATGAAGCCCATTAGCAAGCCAATCTACTCAGGTTCAATAAGAGATCCTGTCTTAACAAAATAAGATGGTGGGGTCAGTGAGATTGCTCATAGGGTAAGAGCATTTGTCTTACAGCCGTGATGACCAGACACCACAGTGGGAAAAACTGACCCCTGAAAGAAGCTGCCCTCTGATCACCACACAAACACTGCAGCATGTATACACGCGCGCGCGCACACACACACACACACACACTTTTAAACATGTTTTATTAAAAGAGAGGAAGCAAAGGGAATCAGCATGGTAGGAAGCATCTTTCTTTAATCCCAGCATTTGGGAGGCAGAGACAGGCAAATCTCTGAGTCTGAGGCCAGGCTAGTTTACTCAGGGATTTCCAGGTCAGCCAACAGTGAGACCTTGTCTTAAGACAAGGTGTCTGTCTCTGTGTACCTCTAGCTGGCCTCCAACACTATGTAGACTCTATGGCCTCAAACTCACAGAGATCTGCCTGCCTCTGCCTCCAGAGTGCTGGGATTAAAAGGGTACACCACCAACACCCCTCATGAGACCTCTTCTTTTAAAAGAAAAAAAAAAAAAGACAAAAAGACAAAACGACAACAACAAAAAACCACCACCACCAGATAAATAAAGTCAGGAGTGACTGAGAAGGTAGTCAGGACCCACCTCAGGTCTCCACATGCGTACCTTCAGGAATACATGCACACACAGAGCACAACACACACACACATGCACATACACACTACCACAAACAACACTACACAAACACTACAGCACACAAACACACATACACAATATCACATACCACAATAAAACGTGCAGCTACTTTTAAGAAAAAAAAAAATAAAAAAGACTAAAACAAGACCTAGGTGTATGACAGTTCTAGAACACTGAATTGCTTACTTTAGTTTATTAATCTTTCTAAAGGACCTAGTGCAACCTTCTGAACAGCTGCCTACTAAAACACTTCATAAGAAATTAATATACAAGAGCTGGCAAGATGGCTCAGTGGTTAAAAGCACCAGCTGCTCTTCCAGAGGACTCCCGGACCCCACCTACTTGTAACTTCAGATTCAGGAGACTCAGTGCCCTCCTCTGGCCTCGGTGGACAACAAGCACACATGTACACAGATATTCAGGACAAAACTTCCATATAAGTAAATTTAAAAATAATTTTTTTGGGGCAGTGATGGCACATACCTTTAATCCCAGCACTTGGGAGGCAGAGGTAGGCGGATTTCTGAGTTCGAGGCCAGCCTGGTCTACAGAGTAAGTTCCAGGACAGCCAGGCTTATACAGAGAAACCCTGTCTTGAAAAAAAAAAAAAAAAAAAAAAAAAACAATAATAATTTTTTTTTGTTTTGCTTTTGAAAGAGAGTTCTCTATGTAGCTCTGGCTGTCCTGGAACTCACTCTGTAGAAGAGGCTGGCCTGGGTCTCAGAGAGATCTGCCAGCCTCTGCCTCCCAAGTGTCAGATTAAAGTCATGTGCCACACTGCCTGGCTAATAAAAATTTTTAATTAAAGTATTTTATTTATATTATTGTGTGTATTTTTTTTTTTTTTGCCATAATTGGGATCAAATCCAGTCCAAGGTCTAATTCCTGCTGCAAAGTACTTTAAGCTACATTTCCAGTATCCCAAAATTTTTGTTACAGTTATTAGTGGCAAAAGTGACTTCTTCCTGTTCCTGAGACAATGTTTCAGGCAACTCAGGTAAGCCTGGCACCGAGAGTAACCTTAACGTTCTGAGCCCCCTGCTTCCACCTGAACGCCTGGAAGACAGGTGTGCACCACATCCAAGTTTATGTGGGGCTGGGGATTGAAGCCATAGCTGTGTGCAGCTGGGAGGATCACCCTCTAACTGGGGTACAACAAGGTCCCCTTAGTTCTTTCTTAAAAGCAACAGAACAGTGATCAGTACAGAGATTAGACGGATGGTCTTCATAAAGGTCCACGTCACTAAACTGTCTGTATCAGCCCAGCAACTTCATGCTTTCCCACAGTCTCTCATTCCCACGGTGAGGAGAAATACCTGCCAGGACTGACTTGAGATCACACAGTATTTGTTAGAGAAGCACTATGGAGCAGCAGCCACAGGAAGAGCTGGCACTGCACAAGTAGGAATTTATCAAATACAGGAGAAGGTTGGCTCTAGGAGCAAAAAAGCAACACATCACTGCAAGGGAGAGAAGGCAGAGGCTGAGGATAGCTCTACTTTGGTTTATGATTTAAAAAAAAAATATTTAATAAAATTTGTGTGTGTGAGAGACAGTATGTCCTAAAACCTAGGCTGGTCTGAAACTTACTATCCGGCCCGGCTGACTCTTGAGCCCCTGATCCTCCTGCCTCTGTCTCCCAGTTCTGGGGTTACTGATGTGCTCCCCACTCAACCTCTCTGTTTTAACTTACTTTCTCAAGCTGGAAAGTGGTCCTGAGGGTGTTTTGTATTTTTCTGTAAACTCTTTTCAATAAGGCATTTCATTCTTTAAAAAGTGAAGTACTAAGCTGAGAAAGTAGAACTTAGCACAGTGATCAGAGGAAAGAGTGACTGGCTCGCACTGACTGGAGTCCTGAGATTGTGACTACCTCAACACTTTGTCACTCACTTTGTTTCAGAAATACCCGAAAAACACTTTCTCTGGAAACTTGGAAACTAAACTGCAACAACTCATCAGAGCCATCTGAGCACTGCACTCCCTGCTTCCTATGCCTGATCCTGTCTGAGTTTCTTTAGTTACTGTAGCTTTCTACCTTAACTTACTGGGATGTCTGTAGATCAGACAAGCCTAAAAGCAAAGATCCACTTGCATCTGCCTCCGTGGTTCTAGGACTTAAGGTATGTGCCACCATGGCCAGCTTAGACCTTTTCTTTTAGTGGAGGAGGAAATAAGAGGCTTCCGGATGCTTCCTAAATCAAAGTTACCTTATACAAGTTTTCCCTAAATAGCACATTTCCAGAAATACCTTCAACACTTTGGCCTATTCTTTTTCCAATCCTCTTTTAAAAACCATTTGCACAATTAATCAGCAGCAGCAGCTACACCACACTACAGAGACAGAGTGTGCTCACCGACGCTGGGCAACTTCATCAGCTCACACTTCCAACTCTGAGCCACACTCACAGTTCCTGTTCTGTCTGAGCTACCCACCCCACCCCCGCCCACCCCCAAGACACAACACTTCAGACGTTCACACAGCAAAGTGTCCTATACGGAACCAACACTTGTACAATGGAGAAAGTCTTGGAAAGTGTATAACAAATCTAAAAAAAAATCAAATCCAACCTTTAAAGCGGCCCCGTTTTTAGAAGTTGGCAGCTTTATTTCTAGATCACACACTTAACAACTGCCTGAACTTGCAGAATATCAGTAAAATACCTCTGACCTCTAAGGAACAGCTCATGTAACTTTTAATTTCTTCAAAGGCAAGAAAGAAACCAATAGGTAATGTCTTAGCAATATAATCTTAAAACAAATCTCCAGAGAGCAAGTAAAACAAAACTGTGAAAGGTGAATTTAACTGAGTGGAAACAACTATAAATTTTTCATTCATTTCTCACAAACTGTAATAAATACGCCAAAGACTTGTATTCCAATTCCTAAGAGACACCAGCTTCAGCTGTAAACCCGCCTCGCTTCTGCTAAGATGTCTATTTTCCTGCCTTCCATTACTCACCAACTGCATCTGGATTTACCGGTCTGGAGACATCAGCTTGCCCCATGATTATAATTGTCTTAGATGTATCCCACGACAACAAACTCTTTCTGACAAAAGCAAACTTCTCTTAAAAGACAAATCCACATAAGGGGCCAGCAATCCTGTATCACCGCCAAATGCCAGGAAACAGCGTGAGATCTAGAGTTTCTGTTTTGCCAGCCACTGGGCACTTGTGGCTCTCACAAACGTCTTCACGGCGGCTCTCTTCACACAGGAATGCCTGTCATTCCAGAGCGCGCAGTGTGTAGAGCACCAGTGCGGAAGGGGAGGAGACAGCCAACCACATTCTGGCTGCCAGCGGCACAGCCCAAAAGCCCACACCTCCTTTTCCTGACTCGGAGCTTGGCTGGAAGACTCCAGGCTCAAAGAGGACAGGGAGCCTGCCCCAAAGTATAGCAAAGACTCTACACATTTAATCACAACAAAACAGCCCACACTATCAACAGGGCAGTAACAGTCAAATAGCCCATTTCAAAGGCACATTTTAGAATACGGCCTTACTTGTAACTCATCCTATTATTCTACAATTTTTGTGTTGAATATAGACTGAATGTTTATTACCTCCCTTATCTGTTCTTCGTGTGTGTGTGTGTGTGTGTGTGTGTGTGTGTGTGTGTGAGAGAGAGAGAGAGCTGGAGAACATTGGTTGTTCTTACAAAGAATATGGGTTCCATTCCTAGCGCTCACATGGCACCTCACACCATGCATAACTCCAGTTCCAGGTGACTCAACAATCTGAGCTCTGTGGGCACCAGACATATGGAACACATATATACATGCAGGCAAAACACATAAAATAAATCATATATATATATATATATATATATATATGTAATTATATACATTCTAAATTCTTTGGAATCTCTGAAGTAAAAAATGTATGATTATTTACCCCTCCTCCTCTGGGACGGAATCATGTAGTCTAGGCTGGCCTCAAGCTGATTATGTAGCTTTGAACTGATGCTCCTCCTGTCTCTACCTCCCAAGTGCTGGAATTTAGACTGGCATTACTGGCTTGTCCTACTACCTTTAGTTATGCGATGCTGGGGATGGCCTGGGGCTCTGTTTATACTAGGCAGTAGTCCAGCAACTGTGCTACATTCCCAGCCCCAATTTTAAAAGACTTTCATTCCATTTCTTTATTTGTGTATATGTGTGTGAGAGAACACATACCTGTGGAGGTCAGAAAAGCATCATTCTTTTCACCACGTGGATCCTGAAGATGAACTCAGGTTTTGAGGTGTGGAGGCCAGTGCCTTGACCTGCTGAGCCATCTTGGTGGTCTCCTAGCCCCTATTATCAACTTCTTGTCTATGTGTATGGTATAGTATGCGCATGTGTGCATGTACACAGAGGCTCCTGTGGAAGCAGAGGTTGGCTAATGTTGGTCTGTCTTCCTCAACAGCTCCAGTGGTTTCTGTGCTCTGTGCTGGGTTACACAACAAGCACTGAGCCACCTCCCCACTCCTTACTACCAGTTTTGACAGAGAAACAAACAACAGAAAGCCTCAATAGTAACAAGAAATTGACTAAATGCTAAGGCATAAAACAAGGAAAAGCCTTAGAAACACTCAGGGATGTGATATATCCCTGATATAATGACCCAATCTGGCTGCTGGGCTTTGGATACTTGTTAGTAGTAGCATCTGACCATCTCACACTCTGGTAGAAGGCCTCCCTAGTCATTTGTGCCGACTCTTCGGCATGTTTTTCATTTGTGTAAATTGTTCCCTTAGCCTAGAATTTCTTTCTCAAACCCAGGTGTCAAGGACCTACCCATCCCTTAAGAACTGCCTAAATTCTGCTTCCTTGGCTACAGGCTTTCCTTAACCAAGCAAACAGAATTCCAATATTCCAATAAAGGCTCACTGAACACTGATTATGTGCCTAGTACTGTGTTGGCACTAAAACCAAGTTTTTTCCCTAGGTGCTTACAGTAATAGGAGCTATCACAGAATATAACCAGCACATAGGTGCTTGATGGGCCAGTGTCTAGAGGAAGCCTCAGAAGGCATAATAGGTAGGAAAAGGGGACAAGTATCAAGAAATATTATCTGAAAGACAAAGAACATTATCTTCCACCACTGTGGCACGAACCAGCACTTGGGAGGCAAAGGCAGAAAGTTCAAGTTCCAGGCTAACCTGAACTACATAGTAAAATATCTCAAAAAACTCAAATCAAACAATCAAGCAAAAAGAATGGACTAAGCCAGTGGTCCTCAACCTTTCTATGCTGTGACCATTTAATACATACAGTTCCTCATGTTGTAATGACCCCAACTCCCCAACCATGACATCATTTTCATTGCTCCTTGACATCTGTAATCATAGGCGACCCCTGTAAAAGGGTCATTCGGTCCCCAAAGGGGCATGACCCACAGGTTAAGAACCACTGGACTAAGCTCTGGTCTTGGTGGGCACACCACCCTGAACTGCAATAATCTTTACAATTCCCTTGTAGCCTAGAAGCTCTTTATGGGCAGGGACCATGATGCGCTATCCTTAAACTAACTACCAAAGCTGGATGTAAGTAGTCCAGTGCACGGTGTACATGCAGCAAGCTGAACCTCCTGCCCCTTAAGCATGCCTCATGCATGCTAGGCATGCACTGAACTACAGCCCCACCAAGAAACAGAATTAATCTGAAGCTTTGCTTATGAAACTTGGGAGAAAAAGACAATGTACCTGCCTGTGGCCCCAGTATTCCAGGCACTGAGGCAGGAGGAAGGACAAGTTAAAGCAGCCAGGATTATAAAACAAGACCCTGTTTCAGAGATTGTCAGGGCAAAGAGCATGAGCAACGGAGGCGAGAAAAACCTGTGGCAACCACAAAGTAGTCTATCAATTCCAACGATCCTGAGGGCCGCCAAGAAACTCACTTTGGAGAAGGGTGGTGACATATCCATACTAAATTTTGAAAATTTATTCCTAGCTGGACGTGATGGCAGAGTCCTTGAATCTCAGCATCCAGGAGGCAGAAGCAGGCAAATCTTTGTAAATTTGAGGCCAAGCTTGGTCTACAAAGTGAGTTCCAAGAGAGCCAGAGCTACATAGTGAGGAAAAAAAAAGAAAAAAAAAAAGACTGTTTGGGTGTGGAAATTTTGTGTGTGTGTGTGTGTGTGTGTGTGTGTGTGTGTGTGTGTATGTGTGTGTGTGTGTATGGTAAAAATCCATGTTCCATTTTCTGAACAGGAGGATTGTAAAGAGTACATGAAAGAACAGAAATGCTAAGTTCTTTATGTGACAGAAGTGAAGAATTAGGGGTCACTTTGTTTCAGATCAAAACAGAAAAAACGCATAAGGGCATACTTGAGAATGGAGACAATTCCTCATAGATTGTAGGGTTAAATCAAGAGACATACCTACAGTTTATTGGCCAACTAGCCTAGTGGGTATGGGGACCCTCAAGTTCAATGGGAGACTATGTCTCGAAAAATAAGACAGAGAGCAACAAGCTGGGATATTGTGGTGCGTGCCTTTAATCCCAGAACTGGGCAAGCAGAAACATGCAGGTCTCTCAGTTCAAGGCTAACCTGGTCTACAGGAGTTCTAGGACAGCTGGAGCTACACAGAGAAGCCCTGTCTCAAAGCAACAACCAAAGATGGAGAGCAACAGATGAATAAACCTCAAGCCCCCTCTGGCACCTGCGTGCACACACCACACATATCACACACACCGCATACAGCACACACGAGACGAGCGTGGCAGAGCAGAGGAAGAGGTAACCGTGAGGACTCTGGCCTCCATATGCATGTTCCCGCGTGTGAGTCTGCATCTATACCCACATGCACACATGTACATGGGTGCTCACACACAAGAAAACATGGATTTACACAGACACAGACAAAAAAATCATGTGAGCTACCACACAAGTGACTAAAATTATTGTTAAAGTCCCTTCCTGTTAAACCAAGGGTTTAAGCAATTCAATTCTCCTAGGGGAAGAAAAGGGCTCCAGGAAAGGCTGGTCAGGTGTGCCATTGTGTACTCTTTATAATGAATCAAAAGTCAATGCTTGCCAAATAAGGCAAAAAAAAAAAAAAAAATCAAGTGAATTGTATTATTAATAAACCTCACTGACCACCGATTTTTTTCTACTCTGTTGTTTCTTTCATGAGCAGAATGTAGTTGGTTTTTATAATTACGATAAAAGAGATTAAGAAGCCTTAGTCTTTTAATGAAGAAAAAAAGGCCTTATAAAATCACATGGAAGGGCCAACTGAGCTCTAGTGAGGAACCCAGAGATGTCGATGATGTATAGAAACTGGGCAGCAGACTGGAGGACCCACTGCAGGTTGTGCAATGTGCTGACTGTTTCCTCACAGGAGCAGTCACTGCTGGTGACTCAAGGGGATGATGACAACTACTGCTCCATCTTCCTTCTCTCTCTTTCATAACGCTTTACAATTCAGCCGGCTCACAAACTGTCTCCAAGTCAAGGAGACAGGAAATCTGTGCAGAACTGGCCCTCAGTCACGTATCTGTGGGTACAGTAACTGTTTGAGAATAGCCATGGCACCTGAAAAAGTTACTCAGAAACTTCTAGCAAGGATTCAGGTTAAGGGGCATTCCTTTCCGGCTCATATGCAGAAGAATCCAGCCTTTATCCTCTTCTAAATAAAACGTCTGAGTAATGAACACCTGGCACCACGGTGAGTCAACAGTAATCCCTGCAAATAACTGAGGACGACCATGTACATGTTGTTTCTATCAGACTCCCTTCAGCTGGTAACAAGTGCACTTTGCTGATTCCATGCATAAAATAGCCCTCCCTTCAAAACCTTCAATTTTTAGAAGCACAGGAAATATAGGTTATGTAATTAAAAATTTCCATAAAACTTTTAAAATCAAAGAGAAAATTACGTTTTATATTATACACACCTTTGCTTCTAAGTTTCATTTTAAAAGCAGAAACAAATGTGTGCCTTAGGAAAACAGTCTAGTGAAATCAGAGGAACGTTCAGACAATGGGCACCTATGCTTAGCTGTCTGTGCTAAAGCAGCCGATATAATTCTATTTTGACTTTTCTGAAAAGCTTTGAGTGCTGTGGATAAATATAAATCCTGAAAAACAGAACCTTCTAAGAAGCAAGCTTGGTGATTGTCATTTCAACCTAAGAGCTATTTCTTGTCATAAAGAATCCCTGAATGGAGCATGATCTCACAGGGGTGCCTGTCAGTCCCAGCAGTGCAGAGGCTGAGGCTAGTGTAAGCCACAGAGCGAGACTCTATCTCAAAAAATATATCAAATATATAGCCAGTGGTCACACATCTTTAATCTCAGTACTCAGGAGGCAGAGGCAGGCAGATCTCCGTGAGTTCAAGGCCAGCTTGATTTATACAGTGAATTCCAAGATATCCAGGGCTACACTGAGAAACACTGTCTTAAAAAATCAAAATAAACAAAATAAGTAAATAGAAAATAAACAGGATCCAGTAACCATTAAACACTATACTCATACTCCCTGTTCCCTGGCTTAGACACCAAGAACCTAAAGGTACTCCCTACCTAAAATCTAAGGAATAACCATGTGATATTTAACGGTCACTGTGAACTTGAATGGACAGAGAATCACCATGGAAACCCACCTCAGGCTTTACTTAGAAGATATTTCCAGAAAGATTTAACTAAGGCTGGCAAATGGTTTACTATGTAAGCCTGGAGTCCTGATTTTCACTTCTAGATCTACATCCAAGTGTAGAAAAAGAACTGCACAAAGTTGTCCCCCGACTGCCACATGAGTGCTGTGTCATGCACATTCCCACAACACACTAAAATTAATTAATAAACAAATGTTAGAAAGAAGGTTTAACTTAGGAGAAGACTCACTGTGCACGGGCTAGTGTAGTGAGCTGAAGAAAAAGTAGGAAGCCGACTGGTGAGGTAGTTCAGCAGGTAAAGACACATGCTGCTAACCCTGACAACCTGTGTTCAATGCCCAGGTCCTACATGGTGGAAGGAGAGGAGAGACTCCAAGTTCTCTTCTGACCTCCATAGACACATACCCAAAACACACACACTCACTTAATAAATAAAGAAATAAAGCTGGGCAGTAGTTGGCATATACCTTTAATCTCAGGACTCAGGAGGCAAAGGCAGGTGGATCTCTGAGTTTGAGGCCAGCCTGGTTTACAAACTGAGTTCCAGGACAGCCAGGGCTACATAGAAAAATACTGTCCAAAAACAAAACCAAAAACAAAAACAAAAACCAACAACAACAAAAAAAAAAACAAAACAAAAAAACCTCTTATTTAACTTTATTTTACATACATTGGTGTGAGTGTATCAGATTCCCTGGAACTGGAGTTACAGGCAGCTGTGAGCTGCTATGTGGGTGCTGGGAATTGAACCCAAGTCCTCTGGAAGAACAGCTAGTGCTCTTAACCGCTGAGCCACCTCCCCAGCTCCGCACATTTGTTTTAAGGCGAAAGCCCCACCACGTCTTCAAACGCCACACTCAGAAAGAAGGCAGAGGCAGGTAGATACCTAGGAATCTGCGCTCAGCCTGGTCCTCAAAGGGAATTCCTGGACAACTGGGGTGGAGGGGGACCTTCTCGAAAACCAGAGCGGCAGCACTCTTCTTTCTCTGCTTCCCAGCTGAGATGCCAGGCAACCACGTCACACTCCCTCTCTACGGCCTCTTGCCCACCAGGGCAGACCCCATTGAAACTGTCGACAGAAGCCAATCCCACCTCCTCTAAGGTGCTCCTCTGGTCACAAGAAGAGCAATTACCAGTAAAACCAAATCTGTTATGTTGATTTGCAGTGACGTGGAAGAACAAAGGCGGTGGGCTAAAGTACTCTTTTTTTCTTCTTAAAGACAAGGTCTCATGCCTCCCAGGCTGTCCTCAGAGTCCCTAAGAAGCCGAGCTGACCATTCACAGCTCAGTATGCATGGTGTGAGAGCAGGTCCACAGGCTCCAGCACACCAGGCAGACAGTCCACCAGCTGAGATGCAACCCCGACTGATAATTCTTCAGGATTACTGATTTGGTTCAAATTTTCTTTTTCTTTTATGAAAAGCTTTCTATAAATTCTGGGTTCAACAGAATGTGTGCAGCGCTTTAGAATTCAATGTCTCTCTGTGTATTTAGGACAATAATCTCAAGCCTGGTTTTGGTTGTCCCTTTCTATGTAGCCCAGGAAGGCCCTGAACTTTCAATCCTCCCAGTGCTGAGATTACAGACATGTAACACCATGCTCACACTGGCTATAACCAATTCTTTCCTGTGCTGGAGATCAAGTCCATGCCCTTGTGTATGCTAGGCAAGTGCTCTACCACTGTACTGTCAGCTCAAGCCCCGCCCCCTTTCTAACCCATTTGGTAATTTCTCCCAAGACACTCTCGGTTCTCTAGCTTCAGCTTTTCAAGTTACAGGACTTATAGACATGTGCCACTTCTGCCAACAGTGACCTCTAGAATATCAGTATACAGCCCTGGTAGCCCATGATACACTATATAGTATATAGTAGTCTATAATCCAGGCACGAGGATGCCTGAGGCATGAGAAGCAAGCATTCAGAGAACCTACCCTTGTGCCTAATTTTCACAACTCTCCCACATCTGCCCTCATCTTTAGTGCTGGTGCCCCTTACAGCTCCTGATCTAACTCACTCAGCCACTTTCCACCTTTTCTTTCTGAATCTGTCCAACGGCCGGTCTTCAACCTCCAGTGCATGTTACTTCCTTGAACCATCTCATTCCTGCGACTGCATTAGATACTTATCTATGTGATCACAGTTATGAAGAATGTGCCTCTGCCTTCAGCTGCATGTGCAACCTTTGCTGTAATCATCTCTTGACTCTTCGCTTTCTTGTTGGACTGTATATTCCTTGACAGTAGACACTGTGGTTGGGAGTGGTGGCCCTGTCTAATGCCAGCTTGAAGCAGGAAGACTGCTGTTTCTTCAAGAGTAGCCTGGGCTGCATGCAGGTATGTGCCACCTTATCTTTCAAGACAATAAATAAATAAATAAATAAATAAATAAATAAATAAACAGACAGACAGACAGACAGACAGACAAGGTGGGAACTGTCTCGACAGCCTCATAAAATAGCATAGTACTCAGTATACTATGGCATTCAAGAAATACTTGGGGACAGTAGATGGCTTACTGGGTAAAAGGGCTTGCTTTAGAAGGCTGACGAGCTGACTCTCATCTCCAGGACTCATTTGGGAAAAGGAGAGAATCAACTCCAGGCTCTCTTGAGTTATGGTGGATTTAAATTATGAAATGTGCATAGGCCTAGAAATTATGAACACATAATAACCACTGATCAGTTGTTAAAAAAGGAACAAAAAAGACAACATAATTGAGATTATCTTGTTGCGTGCGCTTCATGTGTTATTATAAATTAGCTTCCACATGAGACATGTTATTATACATTAGTTTCCATGAATTATGTTATTGTAAATTAGTTTTCACAGAGGCTTTCTAATTTACCCATGTGCATATAATGCAGGTATATGGAAGACAGAGGTAGACGTTGGGTGTATTCTTCAATCACTCGCCACCTTATTTTTTGAGACTAATTCTCTCACTGGGACCTGAAGCTCCCCACTTAGGCTAGGCTGGCCAGCCAGAGAGCCTCAGGGATCTGCCTATTCCCACCTCCCTAATGCCAGGATTACAACAAGCCATCACACCTGGCTTTTTTGCATAGATTCAGAGAATTTAAAGTAAGTCTTTACCAACTGAGCTAATTCCCTAACCTCACAACTACTTTTATGTATATAGAAAGTGAACTTTAGGGCTGGAGAGACGGCTCAGCAGTTAAGAGCACTGACTGCTCTTCCAGAGGTTATGAGTTCAAACCCCAGCAACCACATGGTGGCTCACAACCATCTGTAACGGGAATTCAATGCCCTCTTCTGGTGTGTGACAATGTACTCATATGCATAAAATAAATAAATAAATCCTTTAAAAAAAAAGAAAGAAAGAAAGAAAGAAAGAAAGAAAAGAAGAAAGAATGTTAACTTTATCTTCTAACATTAACAATTCCAAATCTCTTTAATGCCAGCACTAAAGAGGCAGAGACAGGTAGATCTCTATGAGTTCAAGGCCAGCCTGTTTTACATAGTGAGTTCTAGGGAGCAAGGGATACACAGAGAAACCCTGTCTCAAAATATAAACAAAAAAAAGTCCAAATCTCTTAAGACCTTAAATTGTCTCTTTTCTTTGTGTGTATTCTGGATGCAAGTGCATACGGACATATGTGTGCAGGTCACAGGTCAGTACTGGGTATTTTTCTCAATCACACTACAACTCATCTTCTAAGACAAGGTCTCATGCTAAAGCTGGAACTTGCTGACTCAGCTGTACTGGATGGCTAGCAAGTCCAAGAGATCAGCAGGTCTCCACTGGCCAGCCCTGGAATTACACAGGCCACTGTACTTGGCTGTTAGGGCTGAAGATTTGGGCTTTTATGCTTGTGCAGAGAGCACCTATACCCAGGCCCCTGAAACAATACCCTTTTCCTTTTTCCCTTCAAGACAGCTGGGGCAGTGTGCCAACTAAAATTTGTTGAAAGAATAAATACGGTCAGTTAAATGTCCAACAACCCACCATTCCCATTTGCTTGAGGTTAGGGTACTAACAAGCCTTCATTGTAACCAATATTAAAGCACATATTGTACATGTGTACTGAGATCAGAAGCAGATGGCACACACCTTTGTGTGTCCTGTACTCAGTCAAACTACTCATCTTGTAAAGACTGTCTCTTCAGGCCCGGAGAGATGGCTCAGCAGCTAAGACCACTGGCTGCTTTCAAGAGGACTGGAATTCGATTCCCAGTACCACATGGCCGCTCACAACCATCTGTAACTCCAGTCCTAGAAGATGATACTCTCTTCTGGCCTTTGAGAGGACCAGGCATGGCTGTGGTGGGCAGACATATATGCAGACAAAATGGTCACATACACAGAATAAATCCTTAGCCTCAAAACCAAAACAACACCCCAAACAAACAAACAAACAAAAAAAAAACTAAAAAGATTTTATTTTCTAATTAATTCATTACTTATTAGTAGTAATTTTTCATGCGCTCGTATATATGTTTATGTATAGGCACATATACCTATGTGAATACATGTTTATGCAGATTCATGTAAAGACCCAAGGACAATCTCATATGCCATTGTCCAGAACACTGTCCATCTCATCAATTAAGCTAGCCTGGCTAGCCAGGGAGGCCCCAAGGATCAACCTGCTTCCGCCTCCCCAGCACTGGGGTACAAACACTCATCACTGCACAAACACCCATTTTCAAGTGGGTTCTAGGAATGCTTTACCAACTGAACCATCCCGAGCCTGCCTGCACCTCTTTCTCTTTTTCTCTCTTTCTCCCTCTCCCTCTCTCTCTCTCTCTCTCTCTCTCTTTCTCTTTCTCCATCCATCCATCCACCCACCTATCTATCTTGGTTTTTTTGTTTTTGTTTTTGTTTTTTTGATATGAAGATATGGAGAATCAATCTGCAGCCCAGGCTATACTGGAATTAATTACTTATCTCAAGCTAGCATCAAACTAGTGGTAATCCTCTTTCCTCGGTCTCCAGAATGCTGGGATTTTAGGTGTGAACCAACAAGCAGGCAAATATTATTCTTAGAGCTTTAAGGAAAAACAAACACACACTACAAGAGAAAGATGAACTATCATTACTTTGAGCCTCATTTAATCTTAGAGGAATTTATCTCCTACGCCTGAAGGACTGCAACTAACTAAAGTTCATGCTCCCTCCTCCTTTCAAATAGAAGGGAAGGGCTATATTGCTGACATACTTTTAGCTTCCAGTGTTAAGACAACATCATAAAAAAATTTTGCATCAACATGGTCATTTAATAAATCCCCTTATTCAGATAGTCGTTCTCACCCTTCCTAATGCTGAGCCCCTTCAGCACAGTTCCTCATGATAATAAAATAACAAAATTATTTTAAATAATTTTATAAAACTTAAAAATTATAAAAATAAAATTATTTCATTGCTACTTCCTAACTGTAATTGTACCACTGTTATGAATCATAATGTAAACCTCTGATATGAAGGATATCTGATATGTGTCCCAAAAGGGGTCTCGACCCACAGGCTGAGAGCTGCTGAGATAGAGGCAAGAAAACACAACAAACCCAAAAGCTCGCAACATCATAAGTACGTCTAAATTTCGGCACAGTAAGAGCCAGGTGTAGTAGTTCACGTCTTTAACCTAGCACTTGGAAGGCAAAAGCAAGAGGATCTCTGTGAGTTTTAGGCCAGCCTGGTCAACATAGTGAGTTCTAGGACAGACTAGAGAGACCTAGTCTCAAAAACACAAAATTAGACATAATAGATACAATAGACCCTTGGGCCACTGTCACTCTCATCCCTCAAGGGCACCCCACTTTATTCTATAATAACCTTAGTCTTCCATACTAAATAAACTAAGCTAAAAGAAAACTGACTGTATTTGTTTGGCAAATAAATTGCTCACTACACTAACACATGGTTTCTTCATTTTTTAAATGATACAATTTTAATTAAATAAAAATAAGTGTAACAGGCTAGAGAGTTAGTTAAGAGTACATGTTCTTGCAGAAGACTGGGATTCAATTCTTACCATACACATGGTGGCTCACAACCACCTGTAACTCCAGTCCCATGGACTCAATGCCCCTTCTGACCTCAGTAGGCACCAGGCACACACATGGTGCATATATATAAAATGTAGGCAAAGCACTTGTATACTTAAAATAATATTAATTTTTAAAAGAAGTATTACCAGCTAGAAGGTGGTGGCACACATGTTCAGTCCCAATAATTAATAGACAGAGGCAGTTGGACCTCTGAGTTCAAGGCCAGTCTGGTCTACAAAGCGAGTTCTAAGACAGTGAGGGCTACAAAGGAACTATGTCTGGGGATGGGGTCAGGGAAGGCCTCTAGAGGATACAGCTCAGTTCAGGAAGTACCTGCCTAGCATGTACAAGGATTGGGCTCAGTCCTCAGCATTGCATAAAACCAGTTTTGACACATACCTGTAGTACTCAAACTCATTTTAACTCATTTATAATAAGTTTTAGGCCAGCCAGTCTGGGTTGCATGAGATCCTGTCTCAAAACTACTTTAAAAGGACCATCAAACCAAGCAGAGTGGTATTTCCTCCCCCCCCACCCCCCCGAGACAGGGTTTCTCTGTGTATCTCTGGCTGTCCTGGAACTCACTCTGTAGACCAGGCTGGCCTCAAACTCAGAAATCTATCTGCCTCTGCCTCCCAAGTGCTGGGATTAAAGGCATGCGGCATCACTGCCCAGCTTGCAGAGCGGTGTTCTTGATCATCCTGGTCTACACAGTGAGTTCCAGGCTGGCCAGGGATACATAGTGAGATCCTGTCCCAAAAGTGGGTAGAGGGAGTTGGGTCTAAATGGCTCCACTGGAAAAGATACTGACTATCGTAATCCCAGACCCCACGAGATAGAAGGAGAGACTTTTGAAAGTTGTCCTCTGGCCTCTACACTGCTGTGCTCAACATAGACACGCAAAATTATCCAAATAAATACGAAAAAGCCCCACAAGTTAAACGAGAAATTCATTTACGTGCCATACAACTTAGTAGGCCAAAGGCAATTTTATACAACATCCTTCTATTGTTTTTCAGACTGTGATCCACCCTATTCTCACTAAGTCAGGCACAACTTTCCAATTACATTAGCATTCAAAGAGTTTCAGACTTTGTAAAATTATAGATTTTATTCTATTTTATGTGTATGAATCTTTTTCTGCACGTCTATGCACAATGTGTGTACAGGGTCCTCAGACACCAGAAGACGGCACAGGACCCCCTGGAACTGGAATTGCAAAGGGTTGAGTGACTGGGACTCAAACCCAGGTGCTCCGGAAGAGCAGCCAATGCTCTTAACCTCTAAGTCATCTCTCCAGCCCCATCACAGATTTGAGATTAAGGATGTCCAAACCGAAATGCAGTGGAAATCTTTAGCGTTACTGTCCAGCCACTGCCATTCTTGCCTCACTTGTCTCCCTGTGCTTTGTTCTCCCTCCCACCTCTCTCCCTCCCTCCATTCCTGTCTTCCCTGTTCTTTGAAATGATCTCATATAATGTAGGTGTGGTCCTCTAGCCTCTGGAGGATGGTCTCCTGCATGCATGTCACAGTGCAGGGTCACATCTCCCTGTCTGCAGCTTATTATATCAACACTATCTTTAGGAACAGTCACTGTGCTTATGAAAATAAGTTCAATCTCCCTAATCCTCAAAATAATTTCAAGAATAACTTGATGACAAAACTACGTTTATTAACAAGGTGCTGTCTGCCCTCTAGTGTTCAAACTAAAGGTCTCCTGAAGAGCTAGCTATACATCTATAACACATGTTCAGCCACCTAGGCTCATTAAAACCAGAAAAATAAACAAATAAACAAAGAAAGAAATGCATGTCATTTCAATTAAGGCCAAAAAATGTAACCTGAACTTCCTGATTATGGCTACCAGGTCAGAAAGTTCAGCCTCAGTCACATCAACGGCAACAGAGCAAGACAGAAGAAAATACACTAAGTTAATATCTCAAATACACTTCCTAGGGGCTGGGGATATAGCTTGTGGCTAAGGCTTTACAATGCCTGCATGTACAGGTATGTGTCTCTCCTAACCACTGAATCGTCTTCCCAGTCCCTCACATCTAATTTGCAATACAGTAAATGTCAGCAAGCTGAAGCTCATTAGGATCCTTAATTATGTTAAAGTATGAATGGAGTCCAGCACTGCCATGCACTCAGGAGGCAGTAACAAGAGGAATCTCTAAAAGTTCAAGACCAACCTGGTCTACATAGTGAACTCCATGCCAGCTGGAGCTACAATGAGATGCTATCTCAAAAAAAAAAGCAAAACAAATGGGGCTGGAGAGATGGCTCAGTGGTTAAGAGCACTGGCTGCTCTTCCAGAGATCCCGAGTAGCTCACAACTGTCTGTAAGTCCGGTTCCAGAGACTCTATGACACCCTCACACCAAATGCATATAAAATAAAGTTAAATAAGTTTTTAAAAAAACAAACAAACAAGAACTCTAAAAGCCTAGTGCTGGGGGTGATGGCAGAGGCAGGAGGATCTCTGTGAGTTCAAGGCAGACTGAGTTACATGAACTCCAGGATAGGCAGGACTAGGTAGAGAGATCCCATCTCAAAAGCAAACACTAAAAAGAAAATAAAAAACAGAAGCTAACCGACGAGTGTATGAGCAGATGCTGAGAGCACCAAGGCTGAGAGGCACCGTTCCACATCAGCATCTTGTGCGTGAGATAACGCTCTCAAAGCTGCAACAGGTAAGGACAAGCATCAATACAACATCAGCCCATACTCACCAAACGGATCTTCCATGCCACTGGTAACCAACGTAGGAAGACGAGGAGGAGTTTCTGGAAAGAGAAAGGGTAAAAGCAATACTGAAAACACGGAACTTAGCATTTTGTAAGTTTTTTTGAAATAAACCCAACTCACTAACACTTTAATAAGTATCTAAGCATTATTGAAAAATATAATTTATTAAATAGAACACTGTAACTGGAGCATGGTGAGAGGGTTCAGCAAATGAAAGCATCTACTACACAAGCCTGACGACCTCGGTCCCATCCCTGGAACCCATGGAAAATGCCACATGTGGTGGCATGCATCTGTGACCTCTGCACTCCTAAGGTGAAACAGGGTAGAGAAACAAGACAATCACCTGGGCACTCCTAGGCCAGCTAGCCTGGGGTATGTAGCCCAGCAGAAGCAAGGTGGAAGGAAGGCCAGGAGATAGTAGCTCGTGTCTTTAATGCTAACACTTAAGAAGCAAAGTCAGAGGAATCTCTGAGTTCTAAGACACCCAGGGCTACACAGAGAAACCCTGTCTCAAAAAACAGGAGCTGGAGAGATGGCTCAGTGGTTAGAACACTGACTGCACCAGGCGGTGGTGGCGCACGCCTTTAGTCCCAGCACTTGGGAGGCAGAGGCAGGCGATTTCTGAGTTCGAGGCCAGCCTGGTCTACCGAATGAGTTCCAGGACAGCCAGGACTACACAGAGAAACCCTGTCTCGAAAAAACAAACAAAAAAAAAACAAAAAAAAAAAAAAAAAAAAAGAACACTGACTGCTCTTCCAGAGGTCTTGTGCAACCACATGGTGGCTCACAGCCATCTGTAATGGGATCTAATGCCCTCTGCTGGTTTGTCTAAAGACAGCAATAGTGCACTCATACATAAAATAAATAATTCTAAAACAAAACAAAACCTTACCAACAACAAAAACAAAGAGAAGAACTGACAACTGACAGTTATTAGACTTTCACATGGACCCTGTGCCATGCATGCGGGCCCACACTCCCACAATCACACACAGAATGAGAAATAATTCAAAAATGAACATTGCCTTCTGGGAGTTTTAAGGGGTATTATTGGGATACAAGCATAACAAACTAAAATATCAGGAAAAATCTATGTCTAATTTTTGTGTGTGTGTGTGTGTGTGTGTGTGTGTGTGTCTGTGTGTGTGTGTGTGTGTGTGTGTGTATGTGTGTGTGTGTGTTTCCTGCTTTTGAGGCAAGACCTCACTACTTTTCTTTTTTAAATACATCCTCAGTTTCCTAAAACATGCTGACTCTCCATCTTGCATTCAATGGCATGTAAAGAAAAGGGCAATATTTTGTGTAAATCAAAACCAAACCTGCCACGTGGCACATCCCTTTAATCCCACCCCGTGAGAGGCAGAGACAGGTGGATCTCTGTGAGTCGGGGCCAGCCTGGTCTACATCCTGAGTTCCAGATAGCCAGAGCTACATAATAAAAAGACCCTGCCTCAAAAGCTAATTACATAAATAACAAAACAACTTATATGTATATCTGTGAAGACATAAGAAGGATATCTTTAGGGAGAGAAGTAATTTTACAGAAGAAATTATTTTTTTAGGTAGAGGAATCTAAATTTAGGCCACTTATGTATGAAAATAAAACAACAGAAAAATGTTTTGTTTTGTTTTTTAAAGATTTATTTATTTATTTTATGTATATGAGTACGATGTCTTCAGACACACCAGAAGAGGGCATCAGATCCCATTACAGATGGTTATGAGCCACCATGTGGTTGCTGAGAATTAAACTCAGGACCTCTGGAAGAACAGTCAGTGCTCTTAACTGTTGAGCCATCTCTCCAGCCCCCAGAAAAAAAAATTTAAAAAATTTTTTGCTGTTGATTTTTGAGACAGGGTTTCACTTTATAGCTGGATTGCCAATTTATGGAGATGCTCCTGTCTCTGCCTCTTGAGTACTGGTATTAAAGGTCTCCAATACCATGGAATTGTATATTGCTAAGAATTTTGACTGAATATAAATATTTACTCAACTTCTTGAGGGTCAAATCTGCCTCATCTAGCTTTGTGTCCAGGCCAGTTTCCTAGCCAATCTCTCTATGATCTTGTCTAAGCACATTCCCTGATCAGCAGTGTGAATGCAAATTCTAATTGGAGTCAATTATGAGCAGAGAGAACTGGGATTAAGATGGGGTTTTGGAGTAGACTAGAGGGCAGGGCAGATACAGGGTCACAGATTTCCCCTGGCACAAGGTGCTGCTGGTCCAACTCTTAAAAGTTTTGGCAGTGGCAGGTAGTACTGTGGGAAGGAAGGTACTACTTGACTGAAAGACAAGAAAACAGCAGCTATGACAGTGGAGTTGAGAAATTACTGCCAAGTTTATCTCTCTTGCAACAAGATAGCAGAAAGCTCTGAGGACCAGCCTAAGAACCAATCATCAAAGTATCCCAGCTCCAGAGGTAGCTAGTTTACCACAGAAGCCGTGGTACACCATCCTATGTGTGCTGTGGTACACCATCCTATGTGTGC
>JANHMN010000004.1:20191542-20214005 GCA_030674055.1 Rhabdomys pumilio | reverse complement strand
GTGGTACACCATCCTATGTGTGCTGTGGTACACCATCCTATGTGTGCTGTGGTGTACCATCCTATGTATATTGTGGTATACCATCCTATGTGTGCTATCTGTGTGTGCTGTGGTACACCATCCTATGTGTGCTATCTGTGTGTGCTGTGGTACACCATCCTATGTGTGCTATCTATGTGTGCTGTGGTATACCATCCTATGTGTGCTATCTATGTGTGCTGTGATATACCAACAGAAGGGTCCTGACTGGGAAAGAATGAGATGATAGTGTATGGAATCAGGATATCTGAGCTGATGCCTGCTGTGGCTTACGTGTGTTAAGAAACTTGGCCCCAGGGTGCTGGTATTGGAAAATTGAACCTTTAAGAGCTAGGACCTGATGGAGAGAGAACATTTAGGTACTCTGACTGAACTGTTAAGTTTTTGAGAGGGCAAGCTGTTATAAAGGCCTGAGCCTGACCTTTTCCCCTCCTATGTGTGCCCCCTACCACTGCCATGACCTGGGTAGTAAGGTCCTCACCAGAGGCCTTCAGCAAAAGCTAGAAAACTTACTGGTTCACAGCACTTAGGGAAATCTCTGTCTATCATTACTTAACCACTAAGCCAAACAAATGCAGACTGCAGTTGGTACACAAAACAAAGAACACACTTTACAAGTTTAGTCCAAGAGCCACCAAAGCAAGACCAAAAGAAACCCACGCGAGGCAAGTTTGTTCCAGGGCTGCCAGATCACATTACTTTAAATGGCCAACCCGCATACCCCTGCGCATATGTGGTGTGCACGTGTGTAAAGCCAAAGGAAAGGGTCTAAAGGGAGAGAGCCAACAAATGAATGGCAAAGTATGGCTTGTGACTAGGCAGGAAAAATCGTCAAAAAAGCTGGATTGGGCCAGGGGTGGTTCTTTAATCCCAACAGTCAGGAAGAGAGGCCTCTGACCTCTATGAGTTAAGAGGCTAGCCTGGCCTACATAGCAAGTACTAGACTAACCCCTGGGTTCATGATACAACTGCTTAAAAAAAAAAAAAAAGAGGAAGAAAAGGAAATAAAAGCTGAATAAAGGAATCCTAGCTCTTAAACTTGAAAGACTTAAAATAAACTACAAAAAAAAAAAAAAACAAACTACTACTAAAACTAAAGAATCAAAGGGCTAGCTATGTATGCAGCTCAGTGCGATGGAAAACACATTTCACAGGATTCGGTTTCTAACGGCATAAAAAAAATCATGTCTAATTAATGTTTGTTTGTTTGTTTTCAAACCCTGGCCTTACCCTGTAGTCCAGACTGGCCTAGAACTTTGTGCCTAGTGTGGCCCAAACTCACTGCAAACCTCAGCTAAGCCCCATGGGTGCTGGGATTACAGGTGGGAGCCACCACAGCAGGACAGGAGGCTCAGTGACCAGCAGTCCGAGTGCATGCTCGCTGTGTCCAGTCATCCAGGGTGGACACTGTTGCTTGGTACAAGTAGTCTGAAGGGGTTATCAGAACCAGAGTGTTAAAACCCAAGTGTAACACACTCTCAGCATAGCAGACCACTCTTTCCCCTAAACAAACAACTAAACATGTTTACACTCCATTCCATTCTTAGGTTCAAAACCATTCCCTCTACCTAGAATAACCTTAAGGTTTGGGAGACAGTTTCCTCTGGAGAGTGCTGTCTTGCATCCAAGATGATCTGAGTCTAATCACCAGAAGACATGATGGCTTTAAAAAAACGGCTAGAACAAGAAAATTCCTGAGGCTTGCTGGCCAGGCAGTCTGACCTACTTGGAAAATTCCAGGCCAATAAGAGACCCTGTCTCAAACAATGTGTGCATCTGAGGAAGAATAGCCCAGGTTGACCTCCAGCCTCCACATGTAGTCAAGTATCTGTGTGAACACACACACCTCAAAAGAAGGTGGTGTAGCCGGGCGGTGGTGGCGCACACCTTTAATCCCAGCACTTGAGAGGCAGAGGCAAGTGAGTTTCTGAGTTTGAGGCCAGCCTGGTCTACAGAGTGAGTGACGGTGCTTGAGTTCCTACTTACTCTAAGACCATACTGGAAAAACAAACCACTGTCTGTACTGCTTCCTGCACTGTTTACCAAAACACAATCTTTTCTCTCTGTGTAGCCGTGGTTCTCCTGGAACTCACTCTGTAGACCAGGCTGGCCTTCAATTCAGAGATTCACCTGCCTCTGCCTTCTAAGTGCAGATGTGAGCCACCACTGCCTAGCCCAAAACAAAATCTTAAACTAGACATATTGGTACATACCTTTACTCCCAAAACTCAGGAGAATCATTGCAATTTCAAGGCCAGTGAGGTCCAGGTCAACAAGAGTCATGCTATAAAGTGTGACCCCCCCCCAACCTCAAACAAAACAATACAATTGTTTAGTCCCTATCTAAATCTTATATATTTATTTTTTATTAATTAAAACAATTTTTTTTTCTTTTTTGGTTTTTCAAGATAGGGTTTCTCTGTGTAGCTCTGACTGTCCTGGAACTCATTCTGTTCAGGCTGGCTTCAAACTCAGAAATCAACCACACTCTGCCTCCTGAATGCTTGGATTAAGGGCATGTGCCACTACTGCCCAGCTCTAAATTTTATTTTCATTTGAAAAATTATGTGTATATGTTTGCCTATATGTATGTATGTGCACAACATACGAGCCTGCGGCCCTTAGAAGCTAGAAGAGGACATCTGATCCCTGGACTTACAGATGGTTATAAGCTATGATGTAGGTGCTAGGAAGGAAACCTGGTTAGTGAATGTGTGTGTGTGTGTGTGTGTGTATCTGTCTGTCTGTCTGTCTGTCTATCTGTACACATGCACACACCACAGCATGCATATAGAAATCTTCATGCAAGAGTTAGTTCTCTCCTTCTACCATGTATGTGGGTTATAGGAATTAAACTCAGTTTAACCTAGCTTGGTGTCTTTACTGCCTGAGCCTTCTCAGCCCCAGGTCCCTATCTATTTTTAAATGTATTTCTACTCAGCACCACTAAACTGCTATATTTCTGTAATACCTTAAGAGTTTTGGTGACATCATGCTCATAAAACACGAAGCCTCTGCCACACAACAGCAAAACAAAAATATCTGCTAGATAAAAGATCCATGGTGGCTGGGCAGTGGTGGCGCACGCCTTTAGTTCCAGCACTTGGGAGGCAGAGGCAGGCAGATTTCTGAGTTCCAGGCCAGTCTGGTCTACAGAGTGAGTTCCAGGACAGCCAGGGCTACACAGAGAAACCCTATCTCGAAAAACCAAAAAAAGAAAAAAAAAAAAACAAAAAACAAAAAGATCCATGTGGCTCTGATGCGCTCCAGAACTGTACCTGCTCACTTTTGGTACTCCTTCACTCGTGGGACACTAAGTGAGTGGTGAATGATGTTCCAAGGGAACACCAGAGCCGAGGCTGGAAACGGGCTTGGTGGTTAAGGGCAAGGGCTGCTCTTACCCTCATCAGGGCTCACAACTGCCTAAACTCCAGGTCCAGAGGACCCAATGCCCAATGCAAGTCAACAGGACTTGCAGGCACATGGTACATATGCACGAACTCAAGTGCACACACTTAAAACTTAAAAATTAAATAAATCTTGTAAAACAAAAAAAGAATACCAGCTGCGTGCTAAGCGATAAGCACTAAGACTAAGACCTTATTCTATGCTGGAGCTCCAGTTCAGTGGTAGTCAGAACTGCCATTATGACGATAACTGATAAAATAAAAACACACTTTAATAAAGAATACTTTGGCAGAGCAGTGGTGGCGCACACCTTTAACCCCAGCACTTCGGAGGCAGAGGCAGGTGGATTTCTGAGTTCAAGGCCAGCCTGGTCTACCGAGTGAGATCCAGGACAGTCAGGGCTACACAGAGAAACCCTGTCTTGAAAAACAAATAAACAAGCAAAAAACAAACCAAAACAACAACAACAAAAAAAAAGAATACTTTGAAAAGGATCTCCATAAATGGTTAGAGAGATGGCTCCTACTAAGAAACAAAAGCAAGGGTGAGAATATAGAACTTGCCCATTATATACAGGCCCCAGCATGGCAACATGACAGCTTCCCCTATCAACCCTAAAACACCTCCAAGTTTTACAAGGGGACAGACTCTTGGCCCAGGATCCACCCACTCATTTTTCCTTTGCTAGAAACAGCAGCAGCAGTAGCACCAGCAGGAGGAGGAAAGAGAAGAAGAAGACAAGGAAGAAGAAAAGGAGGAAGAAGAGGAGGAGGAAGAGGAAGAAGAGGAAGATGCTTAGACCACTTGTTCCTGGAAACATTCCATTAGGTAAAGCAAGAAGCTATTATCCCCATGTTCAAGATGAAAACCTAAAGCCCAAGAATGTGACATAAACCCATGTGGTACAAGCCTATATATCTCAGCACTTTTGAGACTACGGCAGAAGAATCATTTCAGGAGCCAGGCTAGCCCCGGCTACATAGTGAATTTCAGGCCAGTATGAGCTATTATATAAAGAAAGACCCTGTTTCAATCAAAACAAGCTAGTTTTAAAAATAAGAGATTAAGCTGAGGCTGGAGAGATGACTCAGTGGTTAAGAGCACTGACTGATCTTCCAGAGGTTCTGAGTTCAATTCAGAAACCACATGGTGGCTCACAACCATCTGTAATGGGATCTGATGCCCTCTTCTGGTGTGTCTGAAGACAGCTACTGTGTACACACACACACACATAAAAATAAATAAATCTTTAAAAAACGAACAAGGCAGAAAGAAAGAAACAAGCAAACAAGGCACTGTCAACACTTTGGGAAAAAGAGAGAGAGAGAGAGATTAAGTTGGCTGTACAATGATGGAGACTTATATTTAGTGTGAATTTACCATCTGTCTCTTTCCCTTTCCCAACCTGGAATCAGTCTGTAAGGTTTGTAAACCTCCAGAGGTGAGAACATTTTCACTGCTCTGTCCTCGGGTCCTAAAGCATTAATTTTCATTTATGGCTGAATGAGTAAAAGGGTGGATCTGGAAATAAAGCAGACCGACATTTAAAGAAGAGACACAGGGAATGAATCCCTTTTCACTACAGTATCAAGACAAAACAGATCTAGAACGTGAGTCCATTAGTTTAAAGGCTGATCTAGTTTCCAGTCTAGCACTGAGAAGGCTGAGGCAGCAATGAGAGCTAGAGGGTAGCCTGGGCTATGTAACAAGACACTATGTCAATCCTATCCCAAAAAGAAAAAAAAAAAAAAAAAAAAAAACTAAGAGAAAGAACATAGACTAATTACACTGACTCAGTTCCACTGGAATGTTATGCATTTTACTTAACAATTTAAGAACAAGAGCTGAAGTAGACCGCTGTTTCTGATGTCACATTCATGGCATGTACTGACAGAAAGCCAAGACTGAGCTGCAGGTTAAGTCTGACCAAACGTTTTTAACTAAGCATACTCTAAAAAAAGTGCACGCATTTGAGTTCTGTCTTCAGAGTCAGAAGAGCCAAAGCTGCCTTACCTACTTACTTATATACATAATTCTTAACAAACCTTTCACCATATTCTTTCTTCTTTATTTTTTTTTTCCCCAAAACATGGTCTTACTGTGTGTGTAGCTCTGGCTGACCTAAAACTTGTTATGAAGACCAGGATGGCCTCAAATGTAACCACCTTTTAATAAAAGCTTAAAACCACAACTTAGTAATTCATCACCCTTTTGTCCCCAAGGCCCCATAAAATTGCTATTCTGCCTAGACCCAGGACAAGCAAGCCAGAGTGAAGGCAGTAATTGGATAGAAAAGACTTCATGGTTCAATGAATTTCAGTTCCTTAAAAATCAGTTTGTTTGGGATGGAAAATATTTCCATAATTTTTCTCTTATATTCAGATCTCAGCAAATTAAAGCAGTTTGTGAAAATGATTGGTAGCTGCATTGACTCTGAGGAAACAGGAAGGCTTGCTGTTTGGTTCAGCTTTCCTACCTGGGCTAACTGTACGGCTTTGGACCAGTTACTTGACATTTTAGAGGCAAGGTTGCGTCAACTGGACAGTGAAAACCAATACCTCTCACATAATTATGGGAAGGGTGTAGTAGTTATACAATGTGTATTAATAAGTCTTATACAACATACACAACTCTTTAAAAAATACCATGGACACCACTGTCCTGTTTGAGTAAGTAAGCCAGGAAGTGGTGGTCCTGCTAGAAACTCACAGTTCAAGAGGTGCACTGGTGCCGCCATCATAATCTTAGCACTTGGAAAGGCAAAGGTAGGTTGGGAGAACTCAAGCCCAGAGTGGGCAACAGAGTGACCCAATCTCGAGGAAATAAATTTCTATTCCCAGTGATTGAAGAATAGCTGAGGCTGGAGGCATAAGCTTAGTGGCAAAGCACGTGTATCACATGGTCAAAATCCTGGATTCCATTCCTAGCACAACAAAAAAACAAACAAACAAACAAAAGAAAACTTCTGAGCTAGCAAAATGGCTCAGATGGTAAAGGCTATTGCCATGCGAGCCTGGCCATCTGAGTTCCCTTCCAGGAACACACATGGAAGTAGGAGAGAGCCATCTATCTCCACAGTGTTCTCTGAAGCCACAGCTGCACTGACTCCACTTCCCGCCCTCCTAAACACATTTAAGAAACTTTTTTTTTTTAAGACCTGGTCTACAACAGCTCTACATAGACCTAGCTGGTCTTGAATTCATGCTCCTCTTACCATAGCCGCGAGAGTACTGAGGTTACAGGGATGAGCCACCACAACCAGTTAGGGAAGACAACTGACAACCTCGATACATTATAATCTAAGAGTCTCAAAGTCATTTATTTCCATTATAAAATGGCAAACAGAATAATGGAGACTTTACTTGCCTCCATGTCTGGAGTGGGAATTTCGCCTCAAAACACCTTTCCTTATTCATGTAAAGGAGTCCCAGCTGTCTCCACTTAAGGAATCTGAAATACTAATCGATTTTTCAAAGGGAATCTACCTTGGCCTTTATAAAGCTTTATCCCTCCGTTAAGTCTCATTTGTTCTCCGACAGGACATATAGTTAGCACTATCTAACCAAACTGGATCAAATCCACGTAATTCAGCGGTGTCCAGTAAGAACATATTTTATCACTCTTTCCCTAAATCGCCTTTATTTTTTTTAACCTGGCTAAAAAAAAAAAAAAAAAAATGCTTTCTAGACTCTACTGGATTTCTAGGTTTTTCTACAAAGCAGGTGCTTTCAGTGAGCTGACTTTTTCTTTGGAGTTTTTGTCTAAAAAAGAAAAAGGACGTAGTCTGGAAAGTCGAGGAGCTGCGTGGACAAATGAAGTGCGGAAGACTACAGGCATTGAGTGATGTCCTGGTAATCACCCTCCTCCGATTTTCAGGAGGTTTCCGAGCAATGATTCGCTTGAGTTCTTTGCCGCCGCCGCCGCCGCCGCCGCCCCCACCCCCACCATCGCAGCTGCCACACGTATCGCAGCAAATTTCCACTCTTTCTCGGTTTCCGGGATTGAGGCTCCAAGTCTCACTTCTTTTTCTTAGACTCCATCCACTGGAGGAGAAGAGCGCTTTGAGTTTTGATCCCTAGCTGCCAGAGGCTGACATTTAGAAAGAAGTCGGACAATAACTTCCAGGTTTCCACTGAAACTATGCCAGGCTCCTAAGCCTCTGCTCTGCTCTGCTCAGCCAGGATGCCGAGGTCTAGGGGAGGTCACTTTTGAAAAATGGACTTTGACCCGATCCAGTTACAGTAACCAGATCCCCAGGGAGCAGTCCCCAGCAGGACGTGCGGGCTCCCCTGGAGACCGCGACTCTGTGCACAGCCACAAAAGGGGGAAAAGCGGGGCAGACAAAAGGGCCCCGCGGAGGCTGGGGGGCGGAGAGCGCGAGTCTGCGCGGGCCGGCCACAGGCGGGGACACCGCCGCGGGACCGTTGTGGGAGGGCCGAGGAGGGAGGAGGCTCCGGCCCGCCACGCCCTAGCTGCAC
The DNA here is from genome assembly GCA_030674055.1 of Rhabdomys pumilio. Taxonomy (NCBI): domain Eukaryota; kingdom Metazoa; phylum Chordata; class Mammalia; order Rodentia; family Muridae; genus Rhabdomys; species Rhabdomys pumilio. The sequence goes on along the minus strand of JANHMN010000004.1, from coordinate 20,206,080 downwards.
GGACCGCCGCCGGCGCCGTTACCCCCCTACCCCGGCCCGGCCCGCGACCCCCAGCCAAGCCGAGACCGCCGCTGCTGCGCGCGCGCCGGGGGCGCTCACTTTCCCAAGTTTGGGGAACTCACCCAGGTCGCCGCTGCCTCCTCAGGCTCCACAGCACTTTCTCCCGGAAATCCTACCTGGTCTCTGGCCGCCTGGCTCCAGCCAGAGCCTTCGGCCCCAGGGGAGGGGGGGGCGGAGGGAGCCGGCCGGACAGTGAGGGTAGGAAGTGCCGCCGCGGAGCCTCACGGGACTTGTAGTCCACTGCAGTGGCCAGCGGTGTGGCGAGCGGGACAAAATGGCGGGAACCGCTGGCCCTCCGCTGCGAGGCGCCTGGCCCCTTACTCTGCCAATCTGGGCATGCGCCGCCCGAGGTCGGTGCACTGCACATAAACGGATTTGGGCAGCTTGCCCAGTTCTGAGCAAAGCGAAGGTCTCGGGGCTTGGGAGGACACGTTCAGGAACAGACTCTTCCCAGCGATGCCCAAGAAAGGATGTGTGTGTAGTGTTCTACAAAAGAAGTCCAGTCTGTCTCAAACTCGAGCCAATTTGAAGTGTAAAAAACTTACAAGTTGCCCATTAAGCGCAGACATTCAACATCCACACTCCTAACTGTTCGAATTTTTTTTCCCACTAACTATTACCTAGTAGAAGCCACCATCTGTTTCTAAGTGGCACTCATTCCAGGCTCCAGGGCTTTATCACCCTCCAGACACCCTCCTGGCAGCTGCTGCAAGATCTTTGTAAATGCCAAACCCATGGGTCACACCCATATTAGACCTAAATGTATGCATACGATACATACAGAGGAAAACATAGGAGAAAAAATATGCCTTTCAAATACATAGTTCATAATATTTTTAAAAAATAGCAATAAATTACAACCCAGTTGTGGTGGCACACACCAGTATTCCTAAGTGCTCTGGAGACAGGGGCTGGAATATTGCTGTAAGTTCGAGATCAGTTTGGTCTACAAAGTTCCAGGCCAGGCCAACCAGAATTACATAGTGAGACCTGTCTCAAAACAAACCCAACAATAAACACTGCAAGCCAGCCAGATGCTGTCTGGTAACATAATAACAACGACGACAACAACAATAATAATAATGGCTAGAGAGATGGCTCAATGGCTAAGAGCACTTGCTGCTCTTCCAAAGGAGCTGAGTTCTGTTCCCAGCATCATATATCAGGCAGCTTCAGGGGATCTGAACCTCTGGCTCCGTGAACACTTGTACTCATGTGCACATACCGAATACAGGCAAATACCTATATATAATTAGAATTAATAAAAGTAAATCATTAAAACAATTATAATAAGTATAATCGTAATAATTGCATGTCACCAAAAATTAAGCTTTTGGGTTTTAAGGCCATATAAGAAAAAGGTAAATTCAACTCATTGGCAAGTTCCTTTCTAGCTTCAAGGAGCTCTTTCATTACTTCTCAATGAACTTTGATTGCTTGCCCTTCTAAAATAGATAAAATAAGATGAGTAATAAAAAGACAAGCCCTAGACCAGAATTACCATAGTTGCAAAGCATATAATCAACAAAAGACCAGTATGGAATATACAACAAAACTATCTCAATTGAAAGATGACCCAGGGACTGGAAACAGCTCACTGGTAGAATGCTTGCCTTGCACACAAGACGTTCAAGGTTCAAGTTCTACTATAGATAGATAGATAGATAGATAGATAGATAGATAGATAGATAGATAGATAATGGCATTTTTGTGTGTGTATGTGTATGTGTGTGTTTTCAATTCAGGTTTCCTTTGTGTAGCCCTGGCTGTTTTGAACTCACTCTGTAGACCATGCTGGCCTGAAACTTAGAGATCCAGATTCATCTGCCCCCGTCTTTAAAGGCATGTGCCAACTCTGCCTAGTGACTGTCCAGGCCAGCTGGACAATCAAGTGGGACCCTTAGATCCTGTGGAGGGGACTGAGATGCACAAGAAAATAAGGAGGCACAGCACGTCAAGAAGTCTGATCAAGCTGGCAAAGATTTTATTGTTCACACAGGTTATATACTCTGAAAACAGGATATGGGGAGGGGTAGGAAAGGAAAGAGGGCTTTGCAGGTGGAGGAAGCTAGCTGCAGCTGTGGGGTCTAACTAAGTTATTCTTACAAAGCCTTTCTGTTACCAGGGGTTCTAAAAACATCTATCTAGCAGGATGTTGTCTAAATCTAGAGATCAGGAGGAAGGGTTACTAAGGTGGGTTGCTATGAGGCCTTGTTTGAAGTTCTGAGAACTGACAAGTGGCTCATGGAAGGTAAGCAGAAAGAAGAATAATAGATAGGAGAGCCAAGGGTGAGTGTTTGCCAAGAGTAAGGCCTTGTCATGGCTTCCCACAAGTGACACTATTTTTTACAGAAGGCTTGAGTACACTTTGTAGCAAGAGAGATAAGCAGTTTACAAATAATACAGGCTGTTAAATAAGTGCAAATTAAAACCAAATAAGAAGATAACCTACTAGGAAAGACCAATAAGGCTATAGCTGGGGCTGAAGAAACAGCTCTGGGGTTAAGAGCTCTTGTTACTCTTGCAGACCTGGGTTTGGGTCCCAGCACCTACAAGGTTGTTGACAACCTTCTTTAACTCCTGTTGTAGGAGATCTGATGCCCTCTTCTGGCAGCCATGAGCACTGCATGCATACGGTACACACACATAGGCAAAACATTTAAACATGTATAATAAAAAATAAGTAAATCTTATTTTTAAAAGCACCTCCCTCTTAAGCCGGTGAGATGGCTCAACTGGTAAGAGCACCTTAGCACCAAATCTTATGTCCTTAGTTGGATCCCCAGAACCCACATAGTGGAAGCAGAGAACGGAGTCCTCCAACCTACATATTTTTCCCTGTAGCCCACATGTGCTCACCAGCCAATCAATCAATCAATCAATCAGTCAATGTACTTTTTGCCTCAGTACTTTCTTCTTATATTGTTGTCTTTAAAACAACAGGTCATGAATGTCAGAGTGTGTCTCAGTGTTGTCTCATGAAAGTAGTGGTGTGCAGGCTGAAGAGATGGCTCAGTGGTTAAGAGCACTGACTGCTCTTCTAGAGGTCCTGAGTTCAATTCCCAGCAACCACATAGTGGCTTATAACCATCTGTAATGGAATCTGATGCCCTCTTCTGGTGTGTCTGAAGAGAGCAATGGTGTACTCATATACATAAAATAGATAAATCTTTTTTTTTTTTTTTTTTTTGGTTTTTTCGAGACAGGGTTTCTCTGTGTAGCCCTGGCTGTCCTGGAACTCACTCTGTAGACCAGGCTGGCCTCAAACCAGAAATCCGCCTGCCTCTGCCTCCCAAGTGCTGGGATTAAAGGCGTGCACCACCACCGCCTGGCAATAAATCTTTTAAAAAAGATTTAATTGTACATGCACACATATACCTCTATGTAGTATGCATATGTACATGTATATCTGAATATGTGTAAATGCATATGTGAGTGCATGTGTGCTTGCGGGGCGGTGAGCCTGAAGTTGCTGGCAGGTGTCTTCCTTGCTTGCTCTCCATCTTACATACTAAGGCAAAGTCTCTCAATGAACATGGAGCCAGTTCCAACTAATCTAGCTAGCCAGCTCGATCCAGGGATCCCCTGTCTTACCCTCCAGATTGCTAGGATTGCAGGCAACTGCCATAGCTGCCCAGCTTTTCTGTGGGTGTTGGTGACCCAGACTTCAGTTTTCACATCGAGTGGCAAGCAGTTTATCGGCTCAGCCCCTCTTATCTTTTGTTTAAGGCTTTCCTGTTCTATTTGCTTCTTGGAGAAGGAAAAAGGGCCTTGTATAATAAGGCCTTGTTGTGTTGGACTGTTTTGACCTTGTTTAAATGTTTTGATTGATCCGTACTTGTAGATTTAGGGAGGAGAGTTGAATACTACTTGTCAGAAATAGCCCTTGACTTTATTTTATCTTGGAATACAGAGTTTCATGTATCCAAAGCTGGTCTCAAAGTCACCACATAGCTGAAGATTACCTTGAACTTCTGATCCTTCTGCCTCCACCCCCTGTCTCCCACCAAGGCTGGGATTACAATTTTAGGCTACCAGGCTTGCTTTATGTGGTGCTGAGAATTGAACCCAGGGCTTTGTACATGTGAAGCAAAAGCCCTCTGGCAACTGAGCTGCAGCCTCAGCTCCAGAAGTGGTGTTTTGTTATCTCTGCTTTAGAGACTATTGGATTCTGAGAACAAATCTTTTTTTTTTTCTTTTTCTCTAAATTTGTAGTGACCTAGAAGCAGAAAAATCTCAGCACTTGTTAAACTTTATTCTATAGATTTATTTTTGTTAAAAACCAAACAAACAAACAAAAGTAAGTAAGAAGGAAAGAAAGAAAGAAGGAAAGAAAGAAAGAGAAGAGCCAGGCCATGGTGGCATACACCTTTAATCTCAGCACTTGGGAGGCAGAAGCAGATGGATCTCTATAAATTTGAGGCCAATCTAGTCTACAGATAAAGTTTGAGGACAGTCAGGGCTATACTGAGAAACCCTGTCTCAAAACAATTTTTTTCCATGTTGTTTTTGAAAAATAAAATTTATGAAGTAAAAAGTTGCCCATTACTTGTGGTGTATAATTTATTTATTTTATTTTATTTTATTTTATTTTATTTTATTTTATTTTATTTTATTTTATTTTATTTTATTTTATTTTTTAAAGACAGGAGCTCAGGTAGTCCAGGCTGGCCCTAACACTTGATCAAGAATTACCTTGAACTCCTTCTCCACATGTCTCAGCCTCCTGAGTGCTGGGATCACAGATGTGGGTAACTGTTAATGTTGCTGCCACCTGCAGGCCACAGCGCTCACTAACAGGTTCACAAATTCTGCCCCAACCCCTACGAGATGGGATGGTTGGTTTTTTTGTTTGTTTGTTTGTTTGTTTTTTGGGGAGTTTTTTTGTTTTGTTTTTAGCAATTTTTTCATTCCCCCATAATACTACAGTCTGCCCACAAAACAGAATTGTAATTAGGGGTTCCTAACAGTGGGGTCTGTGACATCAGATTGGGTTTGCAACTTGTTCTCCACCCCCATGAGTAACACCTCAGTTTCCTCATCCCTAAAATACGTGTGATAACAAACAGTAGTTTCTTCACTTTGTTATCAAGTTGTGCTCAAGGATGGGCTCAGAGCCTGACACACAGCGATCCTGCAACAAACCTAAGAGTTGTCAGGCAGAGCAGCGCCTAACCAGACAGGTGGTGCCTTAGCACGACGGGGCGGCAGCACAACGGGGCGGCAGACCTTTAGCCTGTTTGTACTGCTTATACCTTGTGACCTCGGGCAAGTGTCTCAACCTTGCTGAACCTTGCTTGACCTTACAGGTGGTTTAGGAGATTAATGAGGTCATCTATGTGAAGTAGTGAGTCGGAGCCTGGCATGGAGATAATAAATGGGGTGACGCTAGAACGATGATTAACACAGAAATAGTTACCAAGGATAGCTACAGGTTGAGCAGCGCAGTTACAAACAGGCAGGCTCCGGAGAGGTCTTAGCCTCCAGACATTCTTCAAATTGTTGGCCAGCTTTAAAAATAGGAATTCATGCATACACTTGGTGCACAGATATATAGAGAGGCAAAACACCCACACACATAAAAGAATAATATTTTTGTTTGTTTGTTTTTTGAGACAGGATTTCTCTGTGTAGCCCTGGCTGTCCTGAAACTCACTCTGTAGACCAGGCTGGCCTCAAACTCAGAAATCCGCCTGCCTCTGCCTCCCAAGTGCTGGGATTAAAGGCATGCGCCACCACTGCCCGGCTAGAATAATATTTTTTTTAAATAAAAATTCATCTGTGTTTAGAGGTGTTCGCTTGTAATCCCTCACCTATTCGGGAGGTTGACACAGAAAGATTGTTAGTTTGACACCAGTCTGGGCCACATACTTAGTATGCCATTCTCTCAAAAATTAGGCAGACCAGAAGCTAATCTGTATGGGGTAAATTATCTGTAATCCCAGGAGCCAGAGGGAGAGGAAGGAGGGTGGAAAGGTCACCACCATGGGGCTAGGATTTGTTTCAAGGGCATCCTGCTGCTTGGCAGGCAGAACACACTAGGCTCAAAGCCCAACATCACAAAGGGTGGTAGAGCGCTAGCCTAGAGTGCATAACCCAGCCTTCAGCTCCCAACACATCTCATCAGGCATAGCGGCACAAGCCTGTAATCCAGCACTTGAGAAGTGGAGACAGAGGATCGATCGATTGATGGTTATCCTCTGCTACATGGCCAATCCTTGGCGGCACAAGCCTGTAATCCAGCACTTGAGAAGTGGAGACAGAGGATCGATCGATGGTTATCCTCCGCTACATGGCCAATCCTTGGCCAGCCCAGACTGCAGGAGGACCTGTAAAATCCACCAGCCTAAGCCACATAGTGAGAACCTGTGTCTCAAAACAGAAACAAATAGCAGAAATTACATATTTTGCTCCAGCTTCTTTCAGTTTTAAAATGTAAAGATTTGACCATATTCGACACTCGACTATGAAGAAGATGACGGTGATGGTATACGACAGAGAAAGCTGATTTATTGAAGGAAAAAAAAAATGCCACGTGACACTTCTTGGAGATGATATTAAACCAGAGGCACAAATCGGTAATGATGGCAAGCCAGCCTGGGCTACATATATGTTCCTGGATAGTCCATCCTGGACTACATAGTGAGACCCTGTTTCCAAGGAGGAAGAAGAAGAGGAGGTGGTGGTGGAAGAAGAGGAGGAAGAAGAGGAAGAAGAGGAGGAAGAGGAGAACAGCACCACCACCAACAACAATAAGAAAAGGAAGGAAGATGGAAGAAAATGCTCCAAGCAGGTGTCTACTATGTCCTAAGATCTAGAGAAGAGAGATTAAGTTTGGTTGGGTTGGGTTGGGTTGGGTTGGGTTGGGTTGGGTTGGGTTGGGTTGGGTTGGGTTGGGTTGGGTTGGGTTGGGTTGGGTTGGTTTGGTTTGGTTTGGTTTGGTTTGGTTTGGTTTGGTTTGGTTTGGTTTGCCCTGACTGGCCTGAACTCACTCTGTAGACAGGGCTGGTTTCAAAGAACTCTTCCTGCCTCTGTCTCCAAGGTGTGGGATTAAAGATGTACATATACCACGAAGCCCTGCATTTAGTTTCTCCTGGAGATTTCAGAGCAGCTAGGTGGTCAACACTCCGTGAGCAGAGATGTGAGGAGAGGAGGATTACGGCTTAAGAATCTTTAATTTTACCAGGAAGACCGGTGTTTAGGTGTCTCCTAACCTACAGAGTTTCAACTCACAAGTTTTATTTTTAAAACTTTTTTATTTGTGCGGCTGGAAAAGTGGCTCAGAGGGCAAGGACAGTTGCTGGTCTTGCAGAGGACCCAGGATGTTGGCTCACATCCATCTATCATTCCAGTTCCAGGGAATCCGACACCTTGTTCTGGCTTCTGCAGGTATTGCATGCACATAAGGCAGGTAAATTCATACACATAAAGCAAAAAGAAATAAATATAAAAAGACATTCAGTGGGGCTGGATACATGGGTCAACAGTTAAGAGCTCTTGATGTTCTTCCAGAGGTCCCTGGGTTCAATTCCCAGGACCCACATGGCAGTTCATAACTGTCTGTATGCTACTTCCGGAGAAACTGACATCCTTACACAAACATACATACAGGTAAGACATCATTTTAAAAAAATTAAAGATATTCAATTTTTTAATTAAAACTTTTAATTTATTATAAGTGTGTGAGTGTGTGTGTATGTGTGTGTGTGAGTGTGTGTGTGTGTGTGTGTGTGTGTGTGTATGTGTAGTTTTGGCTGGCTTGCAACTTACTACATAGACCAAGCTCTGGCCTCATGCTAGGATTAGAGACATGGGCCACTACATGAGCCATCAGAAGACAACTTTCTGAAGTCAGTTTCCTCCTCCCACCATGGATTCCCGGATAAGCTCGAGATGTCAGGTCTCTGTATGTAGAGGGTTGGTCTGGTAATGCTATGTATTTGAATGTTAAATACTGGTCCCCAAAATCTGATTGCCCCTACCATGAGGAAGTTCTCACTTATACCAAGTTTTGTTGTGCAAACTTTGCTCCCCAAATTAATTGGTTGATAAAAGGCTAAAACCTGTAATTGGGCAACAGATAGAGTTAGGTGGGTTTTCAGTTACATGGCTAGGGATTGCAGGTAGAGGAAAAAAAGGAGGAGGAGGTGAAGGAGGAGAAGGAGGAGGAGGAGGAGGAGGAGGAGGAGGAGGGAGAAGGGAGGGGGAGGGGAAGGAAGGGAGGGGAAGGGGGAAGAAGAGAGGGAGAGGGAGGAGAAGAAGAAGAGGAGGAAGAGCAGGAGGAGGAGGAGGAGGAGGAGGAGGAGGAGGAGGAGGAGGAGGAGGAGGCCACCAGGAGGCAGCCCATGAGCACGTGGTCAGGAGATACAGCAAATAACAAAGACATATAGCAGATGTAACTCACTTCCAGTCTGCCCAAGCTAGGTTTACAGATTGCACATACAGTACCTGGGTTGTGTATCTTTTTTACAGGCAACCTAGAGCTTGTAGTTCTATTTACATGGGTGGCTTCACCTTTACCCAATAAGCCATCTTGTCATCCCTATGTAGTCATTATTTAATTCTCTTCACTCGTTTACCCAAAAATGGTCCACCAAAATATTGTGCACCAAGAAACACTCGAACACTAGAGATACAGGGATGGATGAAGTAGACACTGTCCAGATCCTTCAGGAATTCGTAGTCCAGAACGGAAGTGAGTTGTGTGAGAATGGCGAGGCTGGAATGGAGCGCGCAGGGATGGAGCGTGGCCGGCATGTAGAGCTCTGCAAGCTCTTGCCTAGCGCGCACAATGCCTTGGGTTTCACCTTGTGTAGTAAGAAAGAAAAAAAAAATTACTAAAAATTGGTAGGTGCTACAGGAAGACTCTAACAGCAAACCCAAACAAGCCAAGGGGAGAAGCATTCTGGGAAAAGTGATGGTCAAGGGTTGGGTGTGGAGGCAGAAACTGGGAAGATCTCTGGGAATTCAAGCCATGCCTGTTCTCCTTGTGAGTTCAGCCAGTCAGGGCTGTCTCAAAAAAAAAAAAAAAAAAAAGTTACCTGAAAAAGCAGGAGGAAGTTATGTGGCATGCAAGTGTCTGTCCCCTCAATTGCCCTACGAGGAAAACAGGGCAAGTGCCCCAGACAACAACCGCAGATGGACACCATTCTCTCAGTACATTCTCTGGATAAAGGGATGTGAGAGCAGCCATTCACTGCTCAAAGATGAGGGAGAGATCAACCGACTAGCGCTGTTGGCCGAGGGAGGGAAACACACACCGCCTACATCAGAGGTCTGCTTCCTTGCTCTGGCAGGTGCTCCTTGGTTTGCCCTCAGAAGGGTCAGGTGAATGGAATGAGAGAGTAAGACGCCTGCAATGCAGGAAGTTGAAATCCTGGCTTGCCAAGTCTGCAGGCATGCTTGATTCATGACTGACTGTCACTTTTGAAATGATGATTATTTGGTGACAGAGCTCACCTTTGAGCTGATGTTTAAATGGATGTACAGTTTACTTAATGTGATTCAAGAGCCATGTGCTGGGGACCTACTACGTGCAAGTCATGATACTAGGCGCTACCAGAGTTACAAACAGGGGAAGACAAGTTCCCAAGTATTGGGCTCAAGAGAGTAGTTAGTTACGGACTGACTCTGTGTGTGTGTGTGTGTGTGTGTGTGTGTGTGTATACAGGGAACAGTACCACATACTAGACAAACATTTTACTGCTGAGTCAAATCCTCAGCCTGACATTTTTTTTTTTTCAAATGCCATAAGTATGACAGAGGGGAACTTTGGGGAACTTGTTATATGCGATACCCTCATCCTTTTAGCATTAGCCACGTGCCCAGTACTGCATGAAGTACCTCTGAGAAAATCCAAGCTTTCGCTGTTATCCTTGGAGGCATGCTGCTGAGGCAAACGCTATGCTTGGGCCAAAGAATTCAAGAGCAGCTTCAGCAACACAGTAAGAACCCATCTGTCGCAATAGGGACGGCATGGTAGATAAAGGCCTTCATCAAAGCCTGATAGCCTGTGGAAATTCTTTCCCCACACTCTGTGTAAAAAGAAATTGATTCCACATAGTTGTTCTCTGAGCATGGCACAGGTGAGCCCATACACAGTCACAATGCAATAATAATAATAATAATAATAATAATAATTAATAATAATTAATAATAATAATAATAATACCATAAAACCTTTGGGGGTTGACATAGGATTTCTCTGTGAAGGCCTGACCTGGAACGCTTTCTTTTTTTGTTGTTGTTTGGTTTTGTTTTTGGTTTTTTTTGGGGGGGGTGGTTTGGAGACAAGCTGAACCGCTTTCTATAGGGCAGGCTGGCCTCAAAAAGAGAGGCTGGCAGAAATCCTCTTGTCTCTGGGATTAAAAGTATGTAGCACCACCACCCAGCTGAAATCAAAATTTTTTTAAAAAAGATTTATTTATTTATTTATTTTATGAATGTGAGTACACTGTGACTGTCTTCAGACACACCAGAAGAAAAGTGCTTTGGGTCCCATTACAGATGGTTGTGAGCCACCATGTGGTTGGTGGGACTTGAACTCAGGACCTCTGGAAGAGCATCCAGTGCTCTTAACTGCTGAGCTGTCTCTCCAGCCCCTGAAATGAATTTTTGAAAGAGAGAAAGTTGAAGCCATGGTGAGATCTGTATTAAGCAGTTTTTACGTGTGGTCTCCTCCAGCATTCACAATCCTTCCATTGCACTTCCACCATAGCAGTAACAAAATGAATATTTCCCACTTTACACATGTGAAGACTGGCCTTTGGAGCCCCCAGCTTGAAATTCCAGAACTAATAGAAGAACTGGAATTCAAATCCAAGCTTCCCTAGGTTCAAACCTTGGGCTCTAGGCTGCTCAGCACACTACCTCTACAAAATGTCATTTTTTGTTCTCTGAGAACAAGAATGTTCTCTGAGCTATCCATCCATCCAGATAAGAGGGAATTTGTGTTTTTAAAACCTTTCAGTCAGTCATGGAGTTTGGCTGACAGGGTAAAGGTATCTGCTGCCAAGCCCTGGGACCTGAAGCCAATCCATGAGACCCACCTAGTGGAAGGAGAGAGTCAGCTCTCATATCTTGTCCCCTGAGCTCCACATACACATGCACTAAGTATACAGTAAAAAATAAATACGGAAAATAAAACCTTCTAGTTGAAGGCCAGGCCTGTTGATAAACATCTGAAATCTCAGCCTGCCAAAAAGCTGAGGCAGGAGGATCCTGAATTCCATGACATCTTGGAATTCATAGTAAAATTTGTCTTAAAGCAAAACAAAAACAGAAAAGAAAAAAAAAAAAAAAAAAAACAAAGTCCTACAATTGTGGAGGTGACAAGATGTAGTCTTAACTAAATTAGCTGAGGCAGGATGAACCCTGGGCTTTAAGGGACTGATGGGAGCCTGGGCAATAGAAGACACCCTCCCACTTCAAATTAAATAAATAAAGATCAACAACCTTCCCCAGGAAGTAAAGAATAAACCAAAAAATTAAAACAATATGCCTTGCCAGGTGATGGCATTATATACCTTTAATCCCAACACTTGGAAGGCAGAAGTAGGAAGATCTATGAGTTTGAGGCTAGCCTGGTATACAGAACAAGTTCCAGGACAGCCAGGGCTACACAGAGAAACCCTGTCTTGAGAAACAAAAATATAATAATAATAATAATAATAACAATAATAAGCCTTGTGATTTGATGTGGTTAATTTCTAAAGCAAATAATCCATCTAAAAGTTATTTTCTACTGGTACAGATGCAAAATTTGTCATTTAATCAGTAACTAAAACTTAAAATCTTTGGTATCAAAACGCATTACACATGTTTCTTGTGTGTGTGTCCTATGCATTGTGTGCACTTAAGTGTGGTTGCCTGCACCCAAAGAGGCCAAAAAATGACATCAGGTGTCCACCTCTACCAATCTTCACCCTGTTCCCTTAAACAGGTTTCTCACTGAACCCAGAGCTTGCTTGCCATTTTTTGGCTCTGTCTTCATTCTGTCTCTGCCCCTGTAGCCCACTGGGATTACAGATGTTCTCAGTTACATCCAGCTTTTTACATGGGTGCTGAAATCCAAATACACGTTCTTATGGAAGCATAGTGTACAGCGTTCTTACCCACTGAGCCATCTCCGGTCTAATACACTGCTTTTTAACTCTAATGCTGTCCTTACATGAGAAGAAAACTGGTTTTGCAAAAGCTAGTGTCAAGGCAGCATAGCGTGTATACAGCTGCTACCTCAGCCCTGTGAGGCTTCCGAAGGGAAGCTGGGAGAGCTTCCAGCCTGAGCCACATGACAGCTTTAAGGCTATCTGGCTATATAATGAGATCTGGTCTCAGAAATGCTTATGTGAGTGTGTGTGTGTGTGTGTGTGTGTGTGTGTGTGTGTGTGTGTGTGTAGATGTGGGCAGTTGTGGGTAGTGTGGGTAGCTGTGGGTGCACATATATATGATGTTAGTTTTGCTATGCTTTGTAGACGGGGATTAAAAACAAACAAACCAAACCACTACAAAACCAAAACAGAGTAGACAGCCATTAGCCCTGAGTATGTGACAAACTTCCTGCCTCCATGATTACTCCTGGCTTGGAGGAAGCACATATGCCACCTCTTCTGTCCAGACAGGGCACAGGTGAAATCTCTGCAACTAAGGAAGTGCCCAGAATTGGCTCTGTGACAGATGAATCAGAAAGATCCATGTAGTGTTCAAACATGAATGTTTGCAGTGTAGTGTTCAAACATATAGATGTTTGCTTTTCTTCCTCCTTATGGGTCCTGGGTCTCAACACAAAAAAATGCAAAGAGGGACACTAAGATTTATTGATTGTCACGTTGCTGCCCCATGTTCACAGTCCATTTGATGCTGTAAATACTGGCGTTCAGAAAAGTAAGATTCCCAGCTTAGCAACGCTTCACTTACTGGTACAAAATCCACTCAGTAAGGCACGGTAATAGTGTCCACTAGCTGAATGCATACTATGTCCCAGGCATTGTAACTGGAATTCCATGTGTATTTTACTCAATAATCATGACAACCCTATGATATAGTGACAATTAACTTAATGGCAATTAATCATTAGAGAGAGAGAGAGAGAGAGACTCATGAAGTTAAGCAGTGTCCAGTGTCACATGGTTAGCAAGTGGCACTTGTTTGAGTCTGACTCCTTGTTACAGATCTGCAACACCAAACCCACTTTAGTTCCAGATGCTATTCAAAACACATTAAATGAACCCAGGCCTGGTGGTACAGGTCTCTATCCTACCGAGGCAAGAGCATTGCAAATTCAAGGCCTGCTTGGACTACAGGGAGAGCTTAAGACGAGTTAGACAAAGTAGAGAGACCCTGCCTCAAAATTAGAATAGGGGCTGGAGAGATGGCTCAGGAATTAAAAGCACTTGATTGAAGCCATGTTGGTCTACATGATGAGTTCCAAGCTGGTCAAGTTTGCATAGATCCTGCCCCCAAAAAGAGAATGGGGAAAGAATCTATAGGCAAAAAAAGAACATAGCTGTATTTCTCAGGTATTTAGTTTTCCTATTCAATAGCCTCCAAAGGTCAGGAAAGGGTTGTTTTCAAGTATAAAAGAAAGCTGGTGCAGCTGAGGAACCGCGCAGAAGAAAGCAGGAGACACTGGAATAGACCTGCCAACCTAGAGGGCTGATCCTGGGGCAGAAATGGGAGAGAGCTAGGAAGCAGCCGGCTGTGTCTGGGAACTGATCTACTCCTGCCATCCCTGGAGGTGGTGGGGGAAGAGCAGCTGAAATAAGGACCAGCTGAAGGCAAATTTCCTTTCTGCACCACAGTGTCAGCAAATACGTGGAGGTTTAGTCTCTTGAGAGAGTAAACAATACCGGGACCCGGGAGGAAGAATCAACCAATGCAACTGGAGGCACCACACTGAAAAGGGGACAAATGAGTTTGTCTCTCTGGAGAAAATGAAGACCAATCTGAAGCAGCTTGTGATAATGCATAGAGGTTTCCCAACAACCACTTCTTGTGGTCAGTGACCTTTCTGGTCTCTGGATCCCCGGACAAGTGACTTCACGGTCAGTGACTCTCATCGAAATGCATGGAGCATTCAATCAGCTTTAATTCCACCTCTTATGGATGAGCAGAGAGCCAAAGATGATAAGATACATGGTTTTCCTCTATCAGAAGAGTCAGAGAGCAAACAACAGAGCGAATGTGGAAGGAATCAAGGCAATGCAAAAAGAGAGAGAAAACTTTATTTAGATTACTTAGTTTTTGTTGTTGTTATTGTTGTTGTTTTGATTTTTCGAGACAGGGTTTCTCTGTGTAGCCCTAGCTGTCCTGGAACTCACTCTGTAGACCAGGCTGGCCTCGAACTCAAAAAACCATCTGCTTCTGCCTCCCAAGTGCTGGGATTAAAGGTATGTGCTACCACTGCCCAGCTAGATTACTCTGTGTGTGTGTGTGTGTGTGTGTGTGTGTGTGTGTGTGTGTGTGTGTGTGTGTGTGTGT
>JANHMN010000004.1:20181424-20191532 GCA_030674055.1 Rhabdomys pumilio | reverse complement strand
TGTGTGTGTGTGTGTGTGTGTGTGTGTGTGTGTGTGTGTGTGTGTGTATGTATGTATGTTTGGAGGTTTGTGCAGACAACCGAGGGGTTGGATGCCCCTGGAGCTAGAAATACAGGAATGGATGCTAAAAATGAAGTTTGGGTCCTCTGTAAGAGCAGTTTGTGCTCTTAACGTCTGAGGTCTGAGCCCCTCTCCACCACCAAAAATAAAACTTTAAAGACTATCCAGAGTATAGCATAGCAGTGCCTTTTATTTTCTTGTGGGTTTTATTTTATTTTATTTTTTTGACACAGGAATTTTTTCTGTGGCCATCCTGGAACTCACTCTGTAGACCTGGCTAACCTCAAATTTAGAGATTTGCCTGCCTCTGCTTCCCAAGTGCTGGGATGAAAGGTAGGCGCTGCCACTGCCTTGCTTGTCTCCCCACTCCCTGCCTCTCCCTTCTTCCTTTTTCTCCTTTTCCCTTTCTCTCCCCCAAAAGGCTGCAGATGTGTATTGGCTAGTTTGGTGTCAACTTTGACACAAACTAGAACATCAGAGAGGAAGAAACCTTAATTGAGAAAATACCTCTGTGAGATCCAGATGTAAGGCCTTTTCTCAATTAGAGATCAGTGTGGTAGGGCACAGTCCACTGTGGGTGGTGCCATCCCTGGGCTGGTGGTCCTGGGTACTATAAGAAAGCAGGCTGAGCAAGCCAGAGGAAGCAAGCCAGTAGGCAGCATCCTTCATGGCCTCTGCATCAGCTCCCGCTCCAGTTCCTGCTCTGTTTGAGTTCTTGTCCTGACTTTTTTTGACAATGAACAGTGATGTGGAAGTGTAAGCCAAATAACGCCCCCTCCACGTCCCAACTTGCTTTTTGGTCACAGCGATAGAAACGCTAATAAAGGTAAGATGTAACTCGATGTTACCTCACATGCTTCTCATGCACAAGGCTCTCAGTGATGAGGGGAATGAGGGAATCTGGAGAAGGCATGATCTACTCAAACTAAAGTGTTAACAAATCTATTTTAACCGTTATGAGAGATTAGAGATGATTTAGTGGGTAAGAGTGCTTGCTACACAATCATGAGGTCCTGAGTTAGAGTCTCTAGCATCCAGATAACAAAGAGAAACACAGCCATATGCCTGTCCCAGAGAGGGGGGGATACTGTCCCACAGCGCTGTGGGAGGTGGAGACAGAGGGGGAGATATGGGGATATGGGAGGCCCATGGAAGAATGGTGAGCTCAGTTCCAAAGAAGACTGTTTCAAGGGAATAAGATAGAGAACGATAGGACAGGACTTTGACTTCTGAGGCCTGCACAGGTCAGTACACATGCACTCATACATACATACTGCATGTGTGCATACACACACACACACACACATACACACACATGGAATTTTGGTGCCCCGCGGGGTGTTGAACTGGGATCAGAAGACCTGGAAGAGAGAACTGGGGAGCAAGGGTACTCAGGAAACAGACAGCCTGTCTGGAGTCTGATCAAACTGTCAAATTTTAATTTTTCCACACGGGGGTTATATACACATAGAGGCAGGATATGGGGAGGGGGATTACATAGGGTCTTCTTTGTTTCTGGGGAGCACAGGTGATCTTGGGGGGAGTACAGATGTTCTCCAGAACAGGATATTGGCTGGGTGAAAAGTTCACAGAAGAAGCAGGGCAGAACAGGTCACTATGTACCTGTCCATAAGATCTATTGCTCATTTGTTCTGATCTAGGCTGGTACTTTCCCACCAAGGCTCCCTGTCTATAAGATCTATAGCTATTTATTCTAGGATTAGTACTTTCCCACAGAGACCAAGACTTTGTGTCAGTAGGCACGTATGGCTGATCTAGGCCTACGGCTGACTTAGGCCATTAATGTATAAGCAAGGTTACTCCCAACATTTTGGGACTTAGGAAAGTGAACGTTAGAGACATAAAGGGAATTTTCAGAAATACAGAAAAGGGCTATTCTACAGGAAGCACATGGACCAGACACAGAGGTTACCTGCCCAGAGGAGAGGACTCTTCTAGAGGAAGACATGTACCAGACATGGAGGTAATGGATGTTACCTGCCTGGAGGGACTGACAGAATCGAGAGACAGACATCTTGAAAGCAGCCATCATTAAGGACAGTGTACATGGTGGAGACTGCCTGGGATTCTAACAACTTAGGATGATAGAGGAGAACCATATGAGCCCAGGAGTTTAAGACCCTGTTTAATACATAAGCAACAAAAGAACCTTTATCACACTAAACTGACCATCCTTGGTCCAAAAACCCAAACTGCCCTGAAATCTAAACCTTTAATTCTTCTAATTAAAGTGCATTAAAAAACAAAACATTCTATTTATTCATAAAGGGAGACATGTTAGCCACAGTGTAAGTGTGGAGGTCAGAGGTCAAGAAGCAGCACCCAGTTTTCTTCTTCCAACATGTGGGTTCCAAGGATTGAAATTCAGATGTCAGGTTTGCTAGCAAGTGTCTTTACCGGCTGAGCCATCTTGCCTACTGTGTTTTGGCCTTTTTCTTTCTTTCTTTCTTTCTTTTTTTTTTTTGAAGTATTTATTTATTTTGTGTGGGTGGGTGCACATGTATGTGTTATGTAACATGGGTATGGAGGTCAGAGGACAACTTGAGGGAGTTGACTTCTCTCTTCCAACAGGTGGGTCCTCGGGATCAAACTCAGGTTGTTACATTTCGTGAAAAGCCACTTCACCCACCTATCAGCTTCACAAGCTCATTGTTGTTATTTGTTTCCTTGGGTTTTTGTTGTTGTTGTTTTTTATGTATATTTTATTTCTAAATATTTTATTTTATGTATGTGATTGTTGTTCCTGCATATATGTTTGGTAGAGATGTATACGCCTGGTGCTTGCAGAGATCAGAAGACAGTATAGGCAGTGTCAAATTTCAAATTTCCTGGAAATGGAGGTCCAGACAGCTGTGAGCATCCATGTCTCTGCCCGGAATTTGACCTGGGTCCTGAAGGAGCAGCCAGTATCCCTGTTAAGTCGTTTCTCCAGTCTGTAGTAAGAATTCTGAAATTTTTGTTTACAAAAAAAAAAAAAAAAAAAAAAAAAAAAAAACCACCCAGAAGTACAGAAGTAGTATATGTTTTCCTTTCAACCCCAGCGGTGGGGTATGAGCTGCTTTGCAGCAGCTGACTCTTGACTCTGACTTGCCTCATGCTCTAGCAGAGGCATGTTTTTGCTAGCTGTGGATGCTTTCTGTGATTGTATGGCATGTGGAATTCTGGGAACTTTTCAGAGAGTGTATAAATTCTATAGGTGGGGATGGTGGTTGTTGGTCTATTAGGGAGGCTGATTGTGATTCGTTAGTAGTTGTGTTAAAAAAAAGAAGAAGAGCTGGGCAGTGGTGGCGGCACATGCCTTTAATCCCAACACTTGGGAGGCAGAGGCAGGTAGATTTCTGAGTTCGAGGCCAGCCTGGTCTACAGAGTGAGTTCCAGGACAGCCAGGGCTACACAGAGAAACCCTGTCTCGAAAAACCAAAAAAAAAAAAAAAAAAAAAAAAAAAAAAGAAAGAAAGAAAAGGGAGAAGGAGAAGGAGAAGGAGAAGGAGAAGGAGAAGGAGAAGGAGAAGAAGAAGAAGAAGAAGAAGAAGAAGAAGAAGAAGAAGAAGAAGAAGAAGAAGAAGAAGAAAAAGAAAAGTATTAGATTAAAATATTTCTATCTCTCTCTCCCCATCTATTCTTTCTCTCCGATCTAGTGATAGGGGTGAAGCTGGGGGAGGGGATAAAGGGTAGGAAAAAGAAGAACCCACCAAATGGATAAAGTAATGGATTTTGTTTTTCAAGATGCCAGCAAAAAGTTTATTGTAACTGTTACCACTGGGATATCCCCCACTTTGCTTCCAGAGGGGATTTTCTATTTGCTTTCTTATCTTCCCCCTCCTCCTCCTCCTCCTCCTCTTCCTCCTCCTCCTCCTTTGTATATTTTATTTCAAAAAAGTCTGAAAGACTAGCTGAGCAGTTGGAAAACTTGTGGGTGGAAATGGAGGAGCCTGAGAAACAAAAAATGACTAAAATGGGAAAACGAAAGGGGTCACTCTGTTCTCTCTTTTCTGAAAGGGCTGCAGAGTTGGTGACTGGAGAGGCTGATGGTGGAGGTAGAAGCTCTTGGGAAGTGAGAAACTCCAGAAAAGGAACAAAAAGGCTCAGTCCCAGTGACTGAGCAAGAGAGTGGGAGTTTCCTACAGGAGGAAAGAGGAGCTGCACAGGAGGACCATGGGGTCAGAGAAAAGCTGAAGAAGGAGGACAGTCTGATGAAATAGCTGGTTTTGAAGAAAGGGTTAATCTTGAACCAAGCATGCTGCCAGTGTGGGAGCAGGGGCAGCCTGGGGTTATGACATCACCATCAGCTTTCCCAGCATATGGCAGCTAACGGTGTAAAACAAGGTTATGATGAGACAGGCTGATGTCCTATAGACACTAGATCGAAGGCATTTCAAAGAGATTGTGATTTCATATGGAATGCATTTGCCTTATGCAAAACAAATTCTAAATAACTGGGCTACTCAGAATGGAATTTCTCCCAAGACTGGAAGCGATTGGTGATGGCTTTACTAGAAGCCAGTCCACAATTGCAATGGTTAACATGGTGGAGGGAAGAAGCCATGAATATTGAACAGTGAAATAGAACAAACATAGTAACATCAGTTTCTGAGTGAAGGGCAGTACTCTGATATACAAGAACAGCTTCAACTTGATGGCGCTACTATAGAACATTGTGAGTTAGTAGAAGCTTTAGGAGCTTGGGACAGAGTTGAGTGGGGGTGGGGGATCTACCTCATTTGCAAAGATTATACAAGGCTCTGCAGAAGCCTTCATTGATTTTTTTCAAAGATTAGTCTGAGCTGTGAACAAAGCCTTATCAAACCTTGACACAAGATGGACATTGATAGAGACCTTGGCATCTGGAAATACAAATATGGAATTTAAAAAGGTAAAGGACCATTAAAATCAAGAGCAGTGCCTATAGATGAGTGGATACGAGATATAACGGATGTAGGTTCTAAAGTGTACCACGCTAATATAATTAATATAGATTAAGCTATAGTTAGAGGTCTCCAATATCAAAATTGGCAGTGCCTCAATTGCCAGAAATATGCTCTTTTGCAGAGAGGCTGTGACCAAGCTGCTAACAGTCTCGGCTCTCAAAATTCCCAGGGCTTTAATTGTGGTAAACATGGTCATTTGTAACAAAATTGTGAACAAGAAATCTCTAAGGACAATGGTTTTTCTAAAAATAGAAACCATTTCTATATATACATGGTTTCTCTTGGGCATGGGGGGGGGGGGGATGTCAGTAATTCCAGGACACATGTGGCTTGAAATTAGGCCTAGGTTTCCAGGCATATTCAGGTGATATGGCAAGAGTTGATATTGGACCAATGAATGTAGGTCCAAAAGAGATAATCAAGGTAATTTCTTACCATAGGGAAATGGCCTTGGAGGCCTAGCTCAAGGCCCCAAAGCAAAAAATATGAGCCGTTTTCAGCCAAGGACTGACAAGCAGATCAAAAAAACCTTCATTCACATTGGAGATTTAATGCGCGCTACTCTAGACTTAGCCACAGATAAACATCTTACTCTATCCCTCCAAATTCAATGTTATAAAATAGCTACTGGAGTTTATGGTCCTTTTTACTCAAGGGACAGTAGGGATGGTATTAGGAAAGTGGATTGACTACCCAAGGATTCATTGTGCAGCCAGGAATTATAAATGAAGATTTCAAAGGAGAAATTAAACTTAAGGCCTAAGTAAAGAGAGAGCCGCAATGGAACGCAGGTGATCGTGTTGCTCAGCTGCTGCTGTTTCCCTTCATCAGAGCCAGAGCTGCTCCTGTAGAAGGAGCAGGAGAGGTCTCCTGAAAACCTTCGCCAGTGACTGGAAGGCGCTTAGTTCCTTTTTTTTTTTTTTTTTTTTTTTTTTTTTTGGTTTTTCGAGACAGGGTTTCTCTGTATAGTCCTGGCTGTCCTGGAACTCACTCTGTAGACCAGGCTGGCCTCCAACTCAGAAATCTACCTGCCTCTGCCTCCCAAGTGCTGGGATTAAAGGCGAGCGCCACCACCGACCGGCGCTTAGTTCCTTGAGAAGGTATCTGTTTATAATTTCTGGATACACCTGCCATAATTAATAGCTTTAAGCAGAAAGGGGAAAATGTAGTGAGAATTCTGGAATTTTTGGTTTCTTAAAAAAAAAACCAACAACAACAACACAGAAATATTATAAGAATGTGTTTTCCTTTAATCCCAGGTGTGGGGATAAGAGTCTGCTTTGGAGCAGCTGACTACAATTTACCTCGTGCTCAAGCAAGAGATGTAATTTTTGCCAGCTGCAGATTGTTTCTGTGGTTCTTTTACATTTGGAATTCTGAAAATATTTCAGAGGGTAAATAAATTCGAGGGCCCTAATAGGTAGGGTTGGTTGTAGTTTGTTAGTGGTTCTCAAAGAAAAACCAGGAAGAAAGAAATGAGATTCAGATCTCTGTCTCTCCCTCCCTCCCTCCCCCATCCCTTCCCTCCTTCTCCTCTATTCAGCTTTGTCTCCTAACTAGTGTTAGAGGCATAAAACCAAGGGGATAAGAGGGAAAGAGAAGATCCCACAAAGTAGAAAGGCCAGCTACACCAGCCCCTGTTGTTTTGCTTCTGAGACAAGATCTCTGCCCAGAGTGTCTTTGAACCTGTAACTGCATCAGCCTCCAGAGTTCAGGGATTATAAGCATGCATGATCACATCTGACTGAATTTATTTATGTAATCCTCCCACACACAGTTTTTGGGAAAGGGTCTCATGTATCCCAGTCAGGTTTCCAATTTGCTGTTGTCCTTTATAAGACTTGCCTTGGTCATGGTGTCTGCTCACAGCAGCAAAACTAGAGGGTAACCTTGACCTTCAGATCTCTTGCTTCTTCCTCTCAAGTGTTAGGGCTATAGGTCTGCACCCCCATACTCAGTTTAGGTGGTGCTACCAATTATTTTAGTTCATGTATGTGGGTGTATGCACATGTGCGTACATGTACTCAAAGGCCAGAGGTCCACTTGGTATGCCCTTCTCAATCACTCTCCACCATATCGTGGTTTTAATAAATGAAGAGTTTTATAAACTGAAATCAAAATAAATGGGTTCGATTTTCCCCTTCTCTTCCAATAGTTCAAACCAGTGCCCAAGGGAGCTACTTCTCTGGGTGCTTACTGTCTGCCACACTTGTTTGTTTGCTCCTTAGGATACTCCCATTATTCCCTACTCATACTGCCAAGGAAAAACACAAAAACAATTAGTCAGATTGACGAAAGGCCAGCGCAGTGACTCACATCCTGTCCATAAAGTTCATCCCCAGTTTTCCGTCCGTGGGCATCATCACTGTTAAGAACCTGTCACTGCAGAGAGCATCCTAGGCTAAATCGTCTCTCATGTGAGAAGAAAGCTAATCACCTCCCAAGACAAGGCCAGATTTCCCTTCTCCTTGGCATTCAAGCACTGGCCACACTACACAGACTCCACAGCCAGGAAGAAAGTGGAAAATTCCATATATCCTTGCTTTACTTTTTTTTTTTTTTTTTATTTTTGTTTGTTGTTTGTTTTTTGAGACAGGGTTTCTCTTTGTGGCCCTGGCTGTCCTGAAACTCCCTCTGTAGACCAGCAAGTGGATCTCTATGGGTTCGAGGCCAGCCTGGTATATAAAGTGAGACCAGGACAGCCAGGGCTACTTAGAGAAAACCTGTCTTGGGAGGACAGGATAGGCAGAAACAGGATGGACAGGTGGACAGGACAGACATACTACAAACAAACAGAAAAAAGCAAAAACAAACAAACAAGCAAACAAAAAACAAAACAAAACAAAACAAAACAAAAAGAACTAGGAGCCAGGAGCTTGAAGTTCAAGCCTTTAATCTCAGCACTTGGCAGATAACAGAGGCAGGCAGATTCCTGAGTTCAAGGCCAGCCTGGTCTGCAAAGTGAGTTCTGGGACAGCAAGGGCTACACAGAGAAATCCTGTCTCAAACAAACACAAAACCAGAAAAACCGAAGAAGAAGGAGGAGGAGGAGGAGGAGGAGGAAGAAGAGGAAGAAGAAGAGGAAGGAAGGAAGGAAGGAAGGAAGGAAGGAAGGAAGGATATGCTGGGTTATGAAGATGGCTGAGTGGTTAAGAACACTGGCTGCTCTGCTAGAGAACCAGGGTTCAATTCAGTTGTCTGTGATTTTAGTTCCACCAGCTCTGACACCTTCTGGCCTCTGTCACTCAGGTGGTGCACAGACATCCATGTAGATAAAACACCCACACACATACAAAAATAAATCAGAAATAGGCTGCAGTTCAGTGATAGAGGGTTGGCTCAGTATGTGTAAGGCCCTGCATTCAGCACCTACCACCATAGAATGAAATCTAAAGATGTTAGAAGCTGAGGAGGAAACTCAGCCACGAAAGTGATTGTCCTGCAAGCATCAGGACCTGAGTTTGATAGAAAAACCAGGACACAGGACATAGGGATACGTGCAGATGGCTTGTCTCCACCTCTGGTTCCTTGTCAGTAAGTGGGAAACTGTCTTCCTTACAGGGTATGATTTTTTGGGTTGTTTTGTTGTTGGTGGTGGTGGGTTTGTTTTATTTTGTTTTGTTCAAGACAGGGTTTCTCTGTCCTAAAACTCACTCTGCAGACAAAGCTGGCCTCAAACTCACAGAGATCCACCTGTCTCTGCCTCTGAAGTGCCAGGATTAAAGATGTGCACCATGGCCCACATAGGGTATGAATTATTATGTATGAAAATATTTGCACTAGTACCCAGTCTACAGTATACAACTTAAAATTAGAGCTTATGAGTAATTACAAGTATAATATTATTATAGGAAAAAAATTTGCTAGACAAAGTGACACGTGTCTTTAATCCCAGCACTTGGAAGGGAGAGACTGGAAAATCTCTATGAGTTTGCAGCCAGCCTGATCTACGTATCAGGTCTAGGCCAGTCTAAGCTATATCATGTGTGAGACGGTCTCAGAGAAAGACAAAACACTAGAAAAGGGGGCTGGAGAGATTGCTCAGTGGTTAAGACTGATTGTAGCTCTTTCAGAGGACCTGAGTTCAGTTCCCAGCTCCCATATTGGATGACTCACAACCACCTGTAACTCTGGCACCACAGGGTCCAGCATCCTCTTCTGGCCTCTGAGGGCACCTGAGACACACACACACACACACACACACACACACACACACACACCCCAAATAGTAAATAAATAATTTAAAAATGAAATATTTTAAAAATAAATTGGAGCACTAAATGCTGAGTAATTTCTTGTCTTTTTTTAAAGATTTATTTATCTATTTATTTATTCATTTTATGTATATGAGTACACTGTTGCTGTCTTCAGACACACTAGAAGAGGGCATCAGATCCCATTACAGATGGTTGTGAGTCACCATGTGGTTGCTGGGAATTGAACTCAGAACCTCTGGAAGAACAGTCCGTGTTCTTAACTCTGAACCATCTCTCCTACCCTCTTTTTTCTTTCTGAGACAGGCCTTCTGGCAGTTTAGGCTGACCCTCAACTCCCTGTGTAGCTTCTGCTCTTTCTATATCCATCACCTCTCAAGTGCTGGAATTATAGGCATAAGGCAGGGATCAAACCCAGGGCCTCCTGCACGCTACACAAGTGCTCTGCTAACTAAGCCGTATCCCCACTCCAGCTGAGTAATTTCTGGGTGTGGTAGGTGTGTACACCTACCACAGCGTGCATGTGGAGGTCAGAGGACAACTTCTGGGAGTAGGTTTTCTCCTACCATGTGGGTCCCAAAGACTGAACTTAAGTCATCAGGCTTGACAGCAATGACCTGATGAGCCATTGTGATGACCCTTGCATCTTTATTTAAACCAACCAGCCTAAATATATATATATATACGTATATATATATGTGTGTGTGTGTGTGTGTATATATATACACATATATATGTGTATATATATATATGTATATATGTATACATACACTCGCATATATATATTTTTTTTCTGGCCTCACAGAGATCTACTCGCCACTGCCTTGCACATATACATATACACATACACATACACATACACATACACATACACATACACATACA
>JANHMN010000004.1:20159033-20181414 GCA_030674055.1 Rhabdomys pumilio | reverse complement strand
ACATACACATACACATACACATACACATACACATACACATACACATATACACATACACATACACATATACACACATACATACACCATAAACATATACATAAATACACATATGCATATATACTCATGCACATATATACATATACACATGTGTATGCATATGTGTACATACACATATACATATGCACACATACATATATATCCAAGTGTTAAATGTTTATAATTATCCTGGCTAACCTCTGGTATAGTCCATAGGAAGAGATTCATAGAGCACAAGGCCTAGCAAGTACACCCAGGGTCCCATCTCCAGCATCACAAATGGGGGTGGGGCAGGGCAGAGACTAAGGTAAAGTGCCTCAGCCTGTTTGAACAACACTCTTATAGTGGCTATTTGCTCCTGGATGTTTCTGTTGTCTTTGGCGCTACATACCAGACTCTGAACCCTAAGCAAGCAAAGCCATGCTCAACACTGAACCTGATCACAGGCCCTGAAGTAAAGTTTGAATTTGAACTCAAACTTCCAAGACCATGCTCATTACCTGTTGTATCTCGTACTCTGCCTGGCTTGGGAGCCAAAATGTCTCGGCCTGTGTTGTTGTTCTGGTCCACAGGTCAGGGTCGTGAAGAATGGAGACAAGACAGAGGTTTTGGAGTCAAGTCTCAAATCTCTTTTATTGTCTCTCTTGACTCATATTCTCCCTGACTCAAATTTCTCTTGACTCATATTCTCTCTTCACTCATATTCACCTCTATTACAAGGAAATCTGGGGTATTTATAAACTTTTGGCACGTGTCTTGTAGGCACGTGTATACCACGTGCCTTGTAGGTGTGGATATGACGTAAGCCTTATAGGCGTGGATAGCACATGCACCTTACAGGCATGTATGGTGTGGATAGCACGTGCACCGCATGTCTTGTAGGCGTAGATACCACATGTTCTTTGCAGTTGGGGGCACTAAACAGCAAAACAAGTTATGTGGGATAATCAAGATATTTATCAGAGTGTGCTTCAGCTGTTGTAGGCTATTGAAAAGCAAGTCTCTCATCAGGGTATATGGTTCCAGATGGCTGCAAAGTTGATAGCTGCTTTCTACGTGCTTTCTGCTAAAAGTCAGCTCCCAACAATTACCCATTAGGTTCTACTGCAAATCCATACTTCCCTATAGGAAGCACACAGGTTTGTCAATACTACAGAAATAGGGGCCAGGGAATGGCTCATTTGGTAAAGGGCGGGTCGTACAAGCATGAGGACCTGTTCAAGCTTCACAACCCACACAGAAATAGGGGTACGACAGGCAGTAGTGGCGCATGCCTTTAATTCCAGCAATTGGGAGGCAGAGGCAGGCAGATTTCTGAGTTCTAGGCAAGCCTGGTCTACAGAGTGAGTTTCAGGACAGCTGAAACCCTGTCTCAGACAAAAAACAAAACAAAACAAAAAAACAAACAATAAAAAGAAATAGGGTTACGAGGGCCAGGCTTGTAGTCCCAGTGCTGAGAAAATGAGATAAGCTCCTTGGGGCTTGCTTGCCACCAAAGTAGTCTGACTGACACTAGGTTTAGCAACCAATCCTGTCCCTAAGAAAGGTGGATGACTCCTGAATCCTCATGGACACACACACATACACACACACACACACACACACACACACACACACACACACCCCTATACAAACAAAAATGTACAAAAATAAAACTGACCTATATTAGGCAACTACACGGCAACAACGTGCTAGGTTTTATGCATTTATGCACACTGGTACTTTATCTTGCTTGACCTACTTCTGAAAAGTGGGTCTATAAATACATGCACAGGTGAATAGACTTTGTGAAAGCTTAAATCACTTGCCTGACATGCAAACAGCTAGGAAGTGTTATATGCCATAGTACACACGTGCAGATGATAGTACAAGAAACATAGTGAAACCTGAAATGCATGGTGCCACTTAGTTACTGTCAAAGGTCAAAGGTCAAAGGTCAGAGATCAGGGCTGAATATGTAGATCAGTTGGTAGAGGACTTGCTTAGACCTTATTGCCACATCGCCCAGGCATGGAAAGTCAGAAGACCAAAGTCATTCTTGGCTACTTCATGAGTTCAAGGCCAGCTTGTGCTGGAGGACATCCTACAGTAAAATACATACATATATACATAAACTTTTAAAAAAGTTAGAGGTCAAAGCGTCAGACTTTGCTGTAGAGAACCATATCCCCAGCATGAGACTTAGGAGTTAAGGCCAGCCTTGGCTATCTCCAGCATGAGACTTAGGAGTCAAGGCCAGCCTTGGCTAATATATAAAGTTGAAGATCAAGGACAGGAGTGACCCTTCTTGTGGCCTAGAAGAGACCCAAGAAAAACAGAAATTCCCAACTTTTCAAGACTTGTGTTGAAAGCTTCATGTGGGGGTGCTAGAGAGCTAGCTCAATGGTGAAGAGCCTTTACTACTCTTGCAGAGGACCCAGGTTCTATTCCCAGCACCCACATGGTAGCTTACAACCATTTAGAACTGCAATTCTAGGGGACCAGACACCCTCTTATGGCCTCTCTTTGTGCCAGGAACCCATGTGGTGCACAGACATACATGCAGTCAAAACACTCATTAATGGTGGCGCACGCCTTTAATCCCAGCACTTGGGAGGCAGAGGCAGGCAGATTTCTGAGTTTGAGGCCAGCCTGGTCTACAGAGTGAGTTCCAGGACAGCTGGGGCTACACAGAGAAACCCTGTCTTAAAAAAAGAAAGAAAAGAAAAGAAAGAAAAAAGAAAAAACAAAAAACAAACAAACAAAAAACACTCATTAAATGAATAAATTAAATAACAAGATAAGGGTAGGGGGAAGAGGGAATAGCTTGCCTGTGATTTGATGGCTTGCACAGAAAAGCCAAACAAAAGCACAGGTGCCTGCCAGCATGCCATGTTTTCCCTTTTTAGCCAAGACTAATGGCACATGGCTGTAATCCCAGCACTTGGGAGGCAGAGACAGATTTAGGGGTGAGTTTGTTTCCCTTTTAAATGTATTTGATGCTGTTATTTTTTTTTTTTAAACACCCTTTTATTATGTAGACTTGACTGGCCTGAAACTCCCAATGGAGTCTTAGCTGGCCTTGAACTCATAGAGATCCACCTTCCTCTGCTTTCCAAGTGCTGGGATTGAAGTCATGCATCAGCATACTCAGTTTTAATTTTTTAAAAAACCGTTATTGGGTGTGTATGCTCTCAACGTTGTGAAAATGATAACCCGTGGTATTTTTATTGCAGCATACTGAAAGAGGTGGGGTTTTGTTTATTTTTTATTGTTCTTGATGTTTGCTTTGTTTTTGTTTTTCTAGATGGGATCTTACTATGTAACCCTGGCTGTCCTGGAACTTACTATGTAGACCAGGCTGGCCTCAAATTCACAGAACTCCACCTGCCTCTGCTAGGATCAAAGGGGTGGGCCACCCACACATAGCTAGTTTTTTTTTCTTTTTTTAAATCCTTTATTTTCTGTGTATAGGTGTTCTGCCAGCATCTCTGGCTATACACCATGTGTATGCAGTACCCACAGAGGCCAGAAGGGAGCCTTGTATTGCCTGGGACGGGAATTACTGTCAGTTATGATCCTCTCAAGTGAGTGCTAGGAACTGAACAGAGGTCCTGTGAAAGAGCCACTAATGAGCCGCATCTCCAGATGAGACTTAGGAGTTTAAGGCCAGCCTTGGCTACATAGCAAGTTCAAGATCAAGGTGGACTGTATGAGGCCCTGTCATAAACAAACAGCAAAACTCTTTCTTTTCTCGTGCGGTCCTGAGAATCAAACCCTAGAACTTTAACATGATCAGCAAATAATCTACCACTTGGGAGTGCTCTTACACTGTGGAGGCTGAGACAGGCATCCTGCTATGAGTTCAAGACCAGCTGAGGCTAGCGAGTTCTAGGCCTAGAGTGATACCTTGCCTCAACAAACAATAAAAGAAAACTCGTGTGTGTGTGTGTGTGTGTGTGTGTGTGTGTGTGTGTGTGTGTGTTTACCTATGACTGCAACTAAATCGTAGTGTACTGAGGAATGAGCATTCTTTTCCTATAAAGAGCCAGACAGTATATGTGACCCTGAACTCATAGAGATCCACCTATCTGCCTTCCAAGTGCTGAGATTAAATAAAAATCTGTACCACCAGGACAGCCAGAGATATACAGAGAAACCCTGTCTTGAAAAAGCACACACATACAAAAAAATATTTTGTTCATTTGCTCAATAACTGTCCAGGGAGCTACCTTAGACCCGTCCGGTCCGTGCAAGGGTTAGAGCAAAAAATGAAAGTCCTCCCTTACAAACTTCACATTTTCTTAGAGGAAGATGGGAATTCCCATAAGTGAGAACATGAACAGTTATTATTCCAGAAGGGGAAAAAAAAGATTTTTTTTTTCATATAAATTCTTGGCCTTGCATTCTCATCTGTATCCAGCTTGCCTCTCCCAAATGCTGGGATTATAGCCGTGTGGGGCTGTGGCTTTTGTAAATTAAGTCTATTTTGAGAGGAAAAACAAAGTAGGGTTACCTGCCCTACTGGTAGAACAGGATCTACCACAAAGCCAATAAAAACATGGCTCTGCCAGCTGCTGGCAGGTAACAAAGAAAAGGCCAAAGGAGTAGAGAGGGGAGTTTAAGACAGTCTGGATGTGGAAAGTTAATGTGTGATAAAGGTGGCACGCCACAGAGCCCCGGAGGAATTTGTCCCAGGTGGTGACAGACACTAAATCACTACTGGCAGAAAAGAAGGTGGGTCTCTCTACTTGAAACTATGTAGAAGACAGACTTCAAGTGGTTTAAAGGCTAAAATGTGAAAGTTAAAATTATAAAGTTAATATAAGAAAATGCAAGATGGCAGTGAGGTTGGCTCAGTGGTAAGGAAGAACACACGCCCACAGGCTGTCATTTTATCTCCACCCTCAAGCCAAGGCATGCAGGCGAGGATGTGCTTGTCACTTCATCTGTGCGCGCGCGCACACACACACACACACACACACACACAGAGTCACACAATGTAATTTAAGAAGATGAGGCTGCGCATGGTGGGCTTTAATCTCAGCACTCCAGAGGTGGGAGCAAGTGGACTTCTGCTGAGTTCAAGGTCAGCTTCACTACCTCAAGAGGATGAAGCCAGGCTGCGTTTCATGAGAGGATACCTCAGAATAAAAATTGAAAACAAACAAAAATAAATTCAACCATGTAGTTATATGTGGGAGAGAATAGAAATATAATTCAGAACTGGGTATAGCAGTTCACGCCTCTAATCTCAGCCCTCTAGAGGTCAAAGCAGAAGGACTACCTCAAGTTCAAGGCTGGGCTGAAAAGGAAGCCTTTGTCTAGCACAGAATAAACAGCAGACGTTAGAAACAGAGGGAAGGCCGCACACTACGGAGCAGCGTCTGAATGACGGCACTAACACATTCTGATTGCATGTCCTAGTTTGCTTTGTTGCTGTGGTAAATACTATGGCTAAAAACAGCCTGGGGAATAAAAGGCTTATTTCATCTTACAACCCCAAGGTTACAGCCCCTCGATGTAAGAACTTGGAGGGGTATAAATGGAAGCAAATTCATGAAGGAACACTTCTCTTCCTCCTGTTTCCTCTTCTTCCTTCCTTTCTTCTCCTCTCCTCTACTCCTCCCCCTCTTCCTCTTTCTCTCTTCTTGTTGTTGTTTATCAAGACAGGGTTTTTCTGTGTAGGCTTGGCTATCCTTTGACTTGCTCTAGAGACCAGGCTGGCCTTGAACTCTGCCTGCCTCTGCTTCCTGAGCATTGGGACTAAAGCCATGTGCCACCATGCCTGGCCGAGGGATTCTTATGTGTTGCAGATTGGCCTCAAATTTGCAATCCTGCCTCAGCCTCCATGGAGCTGGAACTGGAGATGCACCACCTATCTGGTTAGAAGTCTCTCTGTCTCTTTTAAATTTAGTTTTTTTTCCCATGCATGTCTGTATGCTAGGGCATGTATGGAGGTCAAAGGACAATCTCTGGGAATCAATGCTCTCTTTCCACCATGTGGGTCCCAAGGATCAAATTAGCTCCTCAGACTTAACAGCAGATTTATGTTTACTGGCTGAGCCAACTTGCCTTCCCTTCTCTGTCCCCTTGGCTCTTCTGCCTCTGTTCTTCCTCCTTTCCTGTTTCCCATCTTTTGTTTCCTTGGAAATTTTATATATATATATCAATCACATACACACACACACACACACACACACACACACACACACACACACGCGCGCGCGGTTTGGGGTTCTTTCTTTTAAAAACTTTTTTAGACAGTTTCTCACCTAGAACTCACTCCGTAGAGCAAGCTGGCCTTGAACTCACAGAAATCTGCCTGCCTCTGTCCATTGACGCTGGTATTAAAGGTGTGTGCCACCCTGCACCTGGGTCTTGCTATATTGTCCAAACTGGATCTTAAGTTCCTGGACTCATGTGTTCTCAGACTTCAGCTTCTCTGGTAGCTGGAACAAATGAGGACAAACTGTGTCTTGTTTGATAGTTTGTGTAGGTTTTTGTGTTTGAGTGGTATTAGGTATAGAACCTAAGATCATGTGCACGCTAGCCAAGCAGTCTATACTGGGCGATAATCCACCCCTCATATAATACTTTGAATGATGAACTAAGATCCAAAGTGAGTTATGATGAGGCATGTTGGCACAGGCATTTAACTCCAGCACTCAGGAGGCAGAGGCAAGATGGATCTATGTAAGTTCAAGGCCAGCCTGGTATAGAACAAGTTTCAGGCCAATCTGTGCCACACAGTGAGTCCCAAAACAAAGCAACCAACCAATCAACCAGAAAGAAATCGTGAAATAAATTTTGATCGTCAATATTTAATACCAGGCTGTACACCCGCTAGTAAACGTTTGTAGCCTTTTAAAAACGTATGTGCCTGTCTATGTGCTCCAGGATACGGAACTCCCCTGAGTGCATGAGGCTCTGGACTTTATCCTCAGCACTACAAAAAAAGAAAAGATCCATTTGCAAGGGTGCCAACAGCAGTATGCGGCTGTGATCAACTGTCCTCCAGTACTTGAGAAGGGAAGGCAAGAGCATCAGGAATTCGGGGACTTTTTCAATTCTAGGCGAGCGTAGGCACAGAAGCCTCGTATGTACGCCTTATTTGATCTCTGTCACTCTTAGAGGCTCCTTCTCACTTTCCTTCTACCTTTGCTCTGTTAATATGTATATGCACATTTATATACACACATATGCACATATATTTTAATATACATAAAGCCCTTAGGACATTACATTACACATTAAGATAGAAACTCAACAAAGGAGCTTGGAGATTTAGTAGACTATACATAACTACTCTGGAAAAAACAACTTTGTTTTTCATGACAGGGTTTCTCTGTGTAGCCCTGGCTGTCCTGGAGCTCACTCTGTAGACCACAGATCTGCCTGCCTCTGCCACTTGAGTGCTAGGACTAATGTTAATGGCATGTGTCACCGCCACCTGGCCCTTTTCTCGCCTGAGCACGTCTTGTGTACTGTGTGCCTGGTGCCTGTGTAGTTCAGAGAGCATCTGATCCCCTAGAGCTGCAGTCAGCAACCAAGTAGGAGTTGGAATTAAGCCTGGGTCCTCTCTGCAAGAGCAGCCAGTACTCTCTAACAGCTGAGCCATCTCTCCATCACTAGCTGCTTGAATGTTTTTGATTACATTTGTGTGTGGGTTCAGTAATCAACCTACCCTGGAGAGAAAGAGGACGGCAACATGCAGGAGTCAGTTCTTTCTTTCTCCCATGTGGGTCCTGGAGAGGCCTCTGGTCCTTCTCGGGTGTGGCTCACACACATCGTACACAATAACAATAATAGTAAGACAGTAATATCAAATACTTAAGATAGCAAATACTTAAGTAGAATAGTAAGGAGTCAAGTAAGAACCAGAATCACAACTGAGTCTTTTCGGGCTTTATTACCACACAATGCCAGCTCACGCCACCATTATAAACCTTGTATATTGATGGCAAAACACAACTAAAAACATATGAACAACAAATAAATAAAGGAATAAGAAAATGCTTTTCTAAAAAAAAAAGAGAAACAATTATGAGAGTTGGTTTTTGACCTTTCCCTCTGAAAAGCTAACTTACTCCAGCTCCCTCTTTCTGAGTGGAGGGAGGGCTTGAACACATCTCTATATTATCCCAGGTCTTTCATTGGAAAAGCCTGTCAAGAAGATGAACAGTCAAGTTCAATAAGGACCCTTACTTTAGGGCACTTAGGCAGGAAGTACAGGGTAGTTAGTTTATGTAGTGAATTCCAAGGAAGCCAGGGCTACATGGTAAAACCCTGTTGCAAAAAAAGAAAAAAGAAAAAAAAGAAAGAAGAGGAAAAAAGAAAAAGCAAATGAAAAAAAAAAGAAAAGGAAAAAAGAAAGAAAAATCAAATGAAAAAAAAAAAAAAAGAAAAAAAGAAAGAAAGAAATTACCAATTGAAGGAAACAGTTCAAAGGAACCATATTCTCCCCGTCTATCTTCCGGAAGGAAGTGGGCCACAGCTGGCAGCCGTACCTGGGGCACTTGTGAGGCCCTCACCTCCCAGGTGAGGACAGGCCTCAAAGGCAGACAGACTTTATCACATCAGCCTTTTGGGGTCTATTTTTTCCAGGTGAACTAGAGGTTTGAGCTGCTCTGCAAAGTTCCTCATGTCATCAGAGACCATGTCCTGCCCCGCTGGTGCGACAACACTTAATTCCACAAGATAGGAGAGGGACAGGGCCTCAGTGCTGTCTGTGTTCCCTGGGACCAGGATTCGGAAAATCTTGTACACCACAATCTTCATGATGCCCTTCCGGAACAAGTGTCCTTTGGCCACGAACTCATGGTCCATGCGGAAGCCCATTTCCATCAGAAAGTCCGTGAGGTTCTCAGACGTGGCGATGTCCACGCAGTTGCGCACCAGGGCATGGCGGTTCTTGTCTCCCATTTCAGGCTGTCCCAGGTAACGTAGATGCCAGGGTGCCCCTGCCCTGTCCATGGAGCGCCGGGCCCTTAGGACAAATGGGCTGGCTTGCTGGCCCTTAAGCAGGAAGACCATCTCGTGATCGACGAATGTCTCGGGCTCCATGTTGTCGCACAAACCACGGAGGCGATGGATGAGACTTTCCAAACTGTGGTCTAAAACACTTCCTGAAGAGGCAAAAGCACAATGAGTCCAGGCTCCCACGTCATTTAGCGTCATGAAACTAGCAAAAGATAAACACACACACCAAATGAATAGTTCTATGCAACGTTTCATAAGGACAGTCCACGGGATTGTATTTATTTGTTTATTCAAACCTTTTTTTGTATTTAGTCACTTATGTCTCGGCAAACACCAGAATACAATGGCTTGTAAATGTTGTTTGGAAGATAGCCTGCTAGAACCGATTCTCTCTCTACCTGTGGGTCCCACAGATTGACCTTAGGTTGTCAGGCTTAGCAGCGAATGCCTGGTGGTGGTTTGCATGAGAGAGGCCCCCGCGGGCTCCTGTATTTGAATGTCTAGTCTCTACTTGGTATTATTTAGGGAAGGATTAGGAGGAATGTCCTAGTTGGAGGAGGTGTGTCAATGGGAGTATTTCAAAGCTGGCCCCCACCTTTCTCTGTCAGTGGGTCAGGCTGTAGCTCTCAGCTGTTGCTCCAGCACCTGCCAGCCTTAACAGGATTAAAGGGGTGTATCACCACACCTGGCCTCTTGTTCTTAAGTATAATTATATGAAAAGGAAAATTTCAATTTGTTCCATAAATGGAAGAATTTCATTGGCTGGAAATAAATCACTGGGTGTAGACCCATGGGAGACCATGTGCTCTGGATGCAAGGCCTTGGGTTTGATCAAGGCTCCTGGAGGACAAGGCTGAGGGATGGAGCTAGTGGCCAAGAACTGATGCACAGAGCTCGGGGTTCGAGGCCTAGCACTATAAAAATAAGACTAAACAACAAGAAAACTGCATTACTCTGCTGAGCTGGGATGATGGCACTCAGGAGACCGAGGCTGTAAAGCCGCTGCAAGACTCAAGCTTGGAAAACAGCTCAGAGGTAAAGAGTTTGTACTGCCCTTCCAGAGACTAGAGTTCAGTCCCAACCACAACAAGTGGCTCCCAACTGCCTGTAACTCCAACTCCAAGGATCCCAACACCTCCAGCCTCACATGCATGAGTACCCTGAAACACATGCACACAAAATTAAAAATGGTATTTTAAAATCTTGAAATAAAAAAAAGGACTGAGTTGCCAGGCATTGGTGGCGCATGCCTTTAATCCCAGCACTTGGGAGGCAGATGCAGCCGGATTTCTGAGTTTGAGGCCAGCCTGGTCTACAGAGTGAGTTCCAGGACAGCCAGGACTACACAGAAAAACTCTGTCTCAAAAACAAACAAACAAACAAACAAAAAAAAAAAAAAAAAAAAAAAAAAAAGAGGGGCCAGTGAGATGGCTCAGTGGGTACAGGTGCTTGCTGCCAAGCCTAACGACCTGAGTTCAATCCTCAGCACCCACACAATGAAGGGAAAGAGCATGTCCCTTGACCTATAGCATCAGTTTTCATTGTAGCCAAAAACTAGAAGTAGACCAGATGCCCAGCCCAGCTGTGCTGAGAGAGGTAAGGGCACTATGAGGTGCTCATATATACATTTAAATTAGAGGTCACCGAGCAACAAAAAGCAGGAACTTACTGAGGTACACACCAGAATGAACGATGGCATAACAATGTTACACCCCAACAACAGGTACAGCCCAGTCAGCATGCACACGACATGCATGTGGTTAGGTGAAGGTCAGAAGGTCAAAACTGTCCCTGGTCACCCAGCCAGTTAGAGGTTAGCCTGAGGGTTGGAGAGGTGGCTCTGTAGCTCAGAGCACTGAACCTGGGCTCAGGTTCCACCAGCACCCACAGGTGGCTCGCAACCACCCACAACTCCTTTTCAGGGAACTGGACACACTTGTCTGACCTCTGACTCACACACTCATACAGACAAAATAAGATTGAAAAATCGAAAAGAAACATTTTAGTCATACTTGAAAAAATAATTAAGTCAGCCTGGGCTCTGTGATACTCTGTTTCCAAACAACAAATGCAATATAAATTCTGTTCTAGGACATGGCTGTATCAAGGACATAATGCTAAGAGAAATAAGGCAGTTACAAAGTCGGGGACCTCACCCATGTGGGACATCTAAGCCACCAAGGTAGGAAGCAAAGTGGAGAGAGGGAGACTCAATATGAGTTTTATTTTTTTTTAATGTTATTATTTTTTAAAATGTCATAAGTAGGAGTGTTTTGCCTGCAAGTTTATCTGTGAACTACCTGTGTGACTGAATCCATGCAGACCAGAATAGGGGGTCACATCCTTTGCAACTCGAGTTACACACAGTTGGGAGCTGCCATGTGGGTGCCGGGAGTTGAAACAAGGTTCCCTGTAAGAGCAGCCAGTGCTTTTAATCACTGGGTCATCTCCTCGGCCCGAGTGTTAATTTTTCAAGAAAATAAATTTATTTTCAAGAAAATAAATGAAAGCCAGGTGGTGGTGGCTTGTGCCTTTAATCGCAGCACTTGGGAGAAGGAGCAGGTGGATCTGTGAGTTCTGAGTTTAGAACAAGTTCTACTATAGTGAGGGCTACACGGAGAAAACCCGGTCTCGAGAAACAAAAATAGAAAAAGATCAAAAAGAAGGAGGAGGAGGAATATGAGAAGAAGAAGAAAGGAAGGAAGGAAGAAGGAAGGAATGAAGGAAGAAAGAGAGAGAAAGAGAAAGAGAGAGAGAGAGAGAGAGAGAGAGAGAGAGAGAGAACAGTGTCGCACACACCTGTAATCCCAGGCACTTGAGGCCAGCCTGGTCTACAGTGAGTTTCTGGCCACTGGGCCACCTTCCCATCTACCCTCTTTTAAACACAGTGACATACTGGGTACAGGAACCGTGCAGTGCAGTTGCCTTTGTTTAAGTCATCTGGCTTGCTCTAACCAGAACAAATGAAAGCTTGCTAATGCAAGCTCCCTGGCTGACTTACCCTGCAGGAGGTACTCCATCGTGTTAATGGTGCCCCCAGTGACTGGCATCATGGTGACTGGAGGTGCCTCCATGATGCCTCTAATTAGGTTCAAGACGACAGAACTGCAAACAGATCTTCCAACAGGGTAAGCACGGGATACACCTGGAAGAATCACACGTGTCCACACACTGTTTGCTGTGGCACTGGACTTGAAACCAAAGCTCATTCATTCATAACTTTGAACATCTGCTTATACAGCCGGTTCCAGGAACGAGTGACTCAAGAAACAAGAGAGTTGCCAGGCGGTGGTGGCGCACGCCTTTAATCCCAGCACTTGGGAAGCAGAGGCAGGCGGATTTCTGAGTTCGTAGGCCAGCCTGGTCTACAGAGTGAGTTCTAGGACAGCCAGGGCTACACAGAAAAACCCTGTCTGGAACAAAACAAAACAAAACAAAACAAAAACAAAAACAAATAGGTTAAAAAAGCCGGGCGGTGGTGGCGCACGCCTTTAATCCCAGCACTTAGGAGGCAGAGGCAGGCGGATTTCTGAGTTCGAGGCCAGCCTGGTCTACAGAGTGAGTTCCAGGACAGCCAGGGCTACACAGAGAAACCCTGTCTCGAAAAAACCAAAAAAAAGAAAGAAAGAAACAAGAGAGTTCTAGCCCCGACGACACGGAATAACCATCTAGTCTCAAGTTCTGAACCTTATAAACGTTTTTCTATGTAATCTTGAGGCAACTATGCAACCCCTTGTTCCGAAACCTACTGTCTCTTTTAAAATAAGACCAAGGGCATTTAACCATACTTCGTCTTCCCCACCAACTACCTGGCTCAAATGAAACTGACATACATATTCAAGAAAGGTGACGTCACCTCGGGTTACGATGAGAGGCCTCGTTTCCAAACGATAATAAAGAAAAGCCCACGGTGTTGGGGGAACATCTGTAATCTCAACACTCGGGGACCGAGTTATGAAGACTGCTGCAGCTTCGGGCTAGACTGGTCTATATAGCAAATCCCGGCCAACTAGGGCATCACAGTGAGATTGTTTCAGAAAACCCAAAAGAAAAGATCCGAAAGGGACCTAAGGACTTTGTATACCCTTCATACTAAGCAGAGGCCATGGAGACTCAGAGAGAGGCCCCAGGGCACACGCGGAGATCTCACTAGAACTGGTTCTGCCTTTCTGAAAACGCCTTTGCAAACCAGACAGGCGGGAAACTGAAGTTAAAGTGACTGCACCGGTCCTCCCACGCGAGAATCCGGGACACGTGTGCACTTACACTAGCAACACGTCTCCGTTCGCGCTACAGATCCCCGTAAAGCTGGACTTAAATCCACGCGTGCAAACCCGCAATCCGCACCCCCAAATCCCGCAAGCACAGATCCAGAGAAACCGCCAAACATTCCCTTCAGCACTTCCGGTAGGAAGCTGAGGTACAGGAAACTTCTCCGCTACCGCCCCAAAAAGTAAGGGTGCCGAGAGGGCAAGGAACGCGCCCGCCTTCTGGTACCGGTGTGCAAGAGCGCACGCGCAAGGTGTGGGGCTGATGTTGCTTTGGGGTCCTAGTCTAGAGTAGTACCCTGGGAGGTGACTGTAGACCTTTACATTATAGGACAGCTCTAGGATACGGATTTTTGATTTTTTGTTTTTTGGGTTTTTTTTTTTTTTTCAACTTCGACGACCTGGATGTTTTGATCACATCTCTTGAAACTGATTGGATACTATATTTAAATGTTGAACTCAGCCACTGGGGGGAGCGAGGAGGGAGAGTCTAATTGAAAAAGAAGAGAGGCAAGGGTCAGGGCTGGCAGTGAGCAGAATGTAAAGTGAATAAGTTAAAAATTAAATTAAATTTAAAGAAAAAGAAGAGGGTATGTTGTAAATCTGAAACGCTAAGCACAGCGTTGTGGACTTATACACCTCAGTGCTAGAATCTTGTCTGACGTGTGCAAGGCCGTAAGTTTAATACAAAACAGCAGCAAACTTGTTCAATTTACTGCGCATACCACAACTTTAAATACATAGAACCAGGCACGGCCCAAATCTGAGAACCTCAGGAGGCTGCGGTAAGAATCTCTCCACCAGAGCTATTCAACGCTTAAACAATATTGTGAGATTTTTCAAACTTTAATTAATTAATTAATTAATCAATTAATAAGGGCTAAAGAGGTGGCTGAGCAGTTAAGAGGCCCTGCTGCTTTTGCAGAGGTCCCCAACTCTCACGTGGTGGCTAACAACCATTTATAATTCCCCTTCCAGGGGATCCATTACCTCTTCTGACCACATCAGTCACTGCATCCGTGTGGTACACATATATACAGGCTTGCAAAACACTCATCATACAAAATATAAATAAATAACTAGGAGCTGCGAAGATGGCTAAGCAGTTAAGAGCACTTGCTGTTATTCAGAGGACCTGGGTTCAGTCCCTAACACCCATATCAGGTGACTCACAACCACCTGTAACTCTAGTTTCAAGGGATCTGACAGTCTCATCTGGCATCCATGGACACCTATATATACAGGACATATATGACATATATGGTGCACATACATTTCGGCACACATATACATTAAATAAATAAATGGAGATTTTAAATTCAACAAGTACTTATTGAACTCTGTACATGTTGCAAACACTTAAGGGACAGAGTAGGGTGAGGCACCCTTAATCCTCCAGAACCCCTCCCCCCTTAACATTTCCCCAGAGATCATCTACCTCAAGCAAGGGCACCTGGTTCCCAGTCAGTCTGGGCAGCTTGAATCAGCTCAGGACTCCACCCTGCTGTCACATAAAATCGGCTTGCTTTTCTGCCATTTTGCTCTTCTTTCTGCCACCCCATCCTGTGACCTTGACAGTTTGATCTCCAATACATCTTTCTTTCTACTCCTGGAATGATCTAGTTCTGTATGTATCTACACCATCACTTATGACATCCAGACAACATCAAGAAATTGAGTATTTAAGATTAAGAGCCGGGTGGTGGTGGCACACTCCTTTAATCCCAGCACTTGGGAGGCAGAGGCAGGCGGATTTCTGAGTTCGAGGCCAGCCTGGTCTACAGAGTGAGTTCCAGGACAGCCAGGGCTACACAGAGAAACCCTGTCTCGAAAAACCAAAAAAAAAAAAAAAAAAGAAGAAGAAGAAGAAGAAGAAGAAGAAGAAGAAGAAGAAGAAGAAGATTAAGAAAAATGCAGGGCTATATAGCTCAGTGCTTCAGGGCTTCAGGCCTAAGGTTTGACCCGCAGCGCTGTAAATGATGCTAATAGCATCTGTAATGCAATGTTCTAAAAGGGTAATGAAAAAAAAAATGTGAGATGCTTGGTCTCACACTGTGGCCCAAGCTTTCCTGGAACTCAGGGCTCAGGACAAGTGTGAGTGTGAGCCACCACCCCATTCATTTAGCTGACGCCACTGAATAACATGGAGAGCCGATCTGATCCTGGTGGGGCATGGGAGGTGGAGGCAGATAGATTTCTGTGAGGTCCAGGGTAGTGTGGGCTATGTTAGTGAGTTCCAGGCCAGCCAGGGTTACACAATGAGACTTTGCCTCAAAATTCACACACACACACACACACACACACACACACACACACCCCGCAGGGAGGGGGAGAAATAGCATACACTATGAACCTACATGCAATACTACAGACTAGACAGGCCAATCTGTGGTTGCATACTGACACTTCTCTTTTTTTTCTCCTTTCCCTTCTCCCTCTCTCTCTGGCCCTGCTTGTTCAGGCCCAATGATTATTTATTTATTTATTTATTTATTATATGTAACTACACTGTAGCTGTCTTCAGACACCCCATAAGAGGGCATCAGATCCCATTACAGATGATTGTGAGCCACCGTGTGGCTGCTGGGAATTGAACTCAGGACCTCTGGAAGAGCAGTCAGTGCTCTTAACCGCTGAGCCATCTCACCAACCCCATGACACTTCTGATATGGAGTAACTAGCTACTAAGACTTTTTGGTTGGATTTGAGGCCGACATCACAGTAGGAATTCCCATCTGATACTGTAAACCTAGTCAAAAGCCTGTGCCTTGTGAGGTCACTGGTACTGGTAGAAGACACTGCTGTTGTTTTGCTGAAGGACATGAGGTACCAGACAAATTGCCTTCAAATAACTATGTTTATAGATATAGGTTAATAGTGCTGTCAGCTTTCTTCAGAGAAGCTTCTTTTTGCAGTGGGCAGGGGTCACTTCTCGCCAGTTGGTCAGAGGGATAAGACTAGAGACTGCTGGATGCTCAGCCATGAGTGAGAGAGACCTTAGTAAAGCTCCACAGGTCAGAGAGCATCACAGAAGTGGAGGCCTGAGGAAGGGGTGGTGCAGCTGCTGTCAAATGCTGACTTCCGGGCATGGCGTGGTCATGGCCATTTTGAACTCACAGCATTGTGCTTACTTATACTAGATCTGCTTAAGATTGGGCTCATCCTGTCAGAGAGAAGGGAGAGGTTGGGGAAGCCTCACCCCTCCCTAAAGACTTCCAGCAATTAAAGTTTAATAGGCGAAGGAGAGACATTTTCTTCAGTGCTGTGAGCTACCAATAAAACACACATGCTCCTGTAAGCAAACCCAATGAAGTTCATTGGGGAAACCAAAATGGAAGTAGAAAGGGGAACTAGTCAGGAAGGAGTGTGTGTGTGGCGGGGGAATCAGTGGGATTGGGAAGGAGCTAGAGAGATTAGTGGGGTATGTATGGCTATGACCAATATATATTCTGTACACGTGTGAAAACGTCATTTGAAACCCATGATTATGTATAATTAATATATGCTAGTAAAAACAAAACAAAACAATAAAAGGCTGGCGCTATGCCATAGTAGGTAAAAAAAAAAAAAAAAAATGTCTGCCACCAAGCCTGATAACTTGCCTTGGCTATCAGAGACCCAAATGTTGGAATGAGAGAGTCCCAAAAGTTGTCTTCCAACTTCCATATGTATACCATGGCACATGTGTGCCCCCACACAAGAATAAGCAATAAATGGAATTTAAAAGGCATTGTAAGCAGGTCCTTGTGGCACATGCTTTTGATTCCAGCACTCAGGAGACAAAGGCAAACTTAGCACGGGCTACATGCTGTAGCCCCACCCTGAATTAAAGGCCATAGTAAAACCGTAGTGTAGGTTGACGGGTACAGTCCTTGCCTTGCATATGTGAAGTCCTCAGTTGAAGGATGAATCCAGAGTGATGGAGGTGCTCACCCGTAATCCCAGGACCTGGGAGCTGGAGGCATTAAGATTAGGACTTCAGATAAGTCTGAAGCTGGCTCAGCATACATAAAACCCAGTCTCTTTGGGGATATTATTTGATATAATAGAGGCTGAACATAGGACATCATGCATTTGAGGCAAGTATATTATCACTAAACTATAGCCCCTCCCCTGAGACTCTGTCCTAAAAAAGAAGGAGAAGGGTGAGAAGAAAGAATAGGTTTAATGACCAGCCAACGGAGGGAGGAGAGAGAAGGCAGAGTCAGAATCGTCCAGATTTTTGCCTTGGGTGGCTGAGGTTATAGTAGTAGGTGTTTTTTTTTTTTTTTCTCCTACAAGATTGGGCAAATGATAAGTGTTCTGTGAGGTCATGACTGGAGGAAGCCTGCTTCTCCTATATAGATGCTAATTTCAGAACAGAATGTCCAGTGATTTATGTGGGTCACTGAGACAACCAGTCCTCTATTAAAGCTTAGATAAGGTGAAAATTTGAAAGAGGAACAGGAACTGGGCACGGTGGTGCACACTTGTAATCCTAACAGTTGAGAGAAAGAGAGAGAGATAAATAGAGAGAGAAATAGAGAGACACACAGAGAGAGACAGAGAGACACACAGAAATAGAGAGACAGAGAGAGAGAAAGAGAAATAGAGAGACAGAGAGAGAGAGAGAGGAGAGAGAGAGAGAGGCCACACTGCTACTAAATGTCTGAGCTCATATTTAAATTCAGCTCTCTGTTCCTATTTCTGTGAGAGTAAAATCAAGGCAATTAAGTGCTGAGATGCTCTGCCCACATCCCTTTAGCCCTCTGACCAGGTACAGCCAACCCTCCCCACCTGTGCCGCTCACTCCAGCTCTGCCGGGCTCACAGATCTAATTTCTTCACCACTTTAGTCTTCTGCCATTGTTCAGCCTTCCAGAAACCTGTGGGGTTCATTCTCTTGCTTTCTATCTCCCTGAAAATATTTTTTTTAAATATGTGTGTGTGTGTGTGTGTGTGTGTGTGTAAATGGGTAAGTGTGTGTGAGGGGGTTCATATGTATGTGTGCCAGAGTACATGTGGAGGCCAGAGGTCAACTGTAATTACTACTGTTGCTCTTCATCTCCTCCTCCTCCTCCTTCTCCTCCTACTCCTCTTCTTCTTCTTCCTCCTGCTGCTGCTCCTCCTTCTTTTTGTTTTTTTTTTTTTTTTTTTTTTTTGAAACAAACTCTCATTTATGCCAGAGCTTACCAAGTAGGCTAGACTGGCTGACTGGCCAGCAATACCCAGAGGTCCACGGGGTGAGGACAAGCATGCTACAATGTTCCTTTTATTTCTGTGGGTTCTGGGGATCTCAGATCTTCATGCCAGCAAAGTGGGCTTTACTATCTCTGAAGTCTGTCTCAAATCATCCTCATTTTTATTAGCTGTGCCTTCTCTGGCCACCTGTTTTCATTAGTCATCCAAGCCAGACAGAGTGGAGTATACCTGTAATGTCAGCTACTTAGGAAGCT
Organism: Rhabdomys pumilio; assembly: GCA_030674055.1. Taxonomy (NCBI): domain Eukaryota; kingdom Metazoa; phylum Chordata; class Mammalia; order Rodentia; family Muridae; genus Rhabdomys; species Rhabdomys pumilio. Next base: position 20,162,715 of record JANHMN010000004.1, on the reverse strand, counting down.
GAGGCAGGAGGATCACTGAACACCAGCAACTCGTAACATAACAATACTCCACTTCAAAACCAACCAGTAAGAGGCTGCCCAGATGACTCAGCAAGTAAAAGAGATAACCTGATAGCCTGAGTTTGATCCCAGATCATGCGGTGGGGAGAGACAATTAGCTCCCAAAAGTTGGCCTATGGTGTACACACACACACACACACACACACACACACACACACACACACACACATCATATGCACACCAATAACAACTTAAATTAAATTAAAAAAAAACAAGACCACAGTTTGTGAACGTGATGTTGAACACCTATAATCCCGAAATTTGGGGAGTAGGAGAATTGCCAGTTCGGGGCCAGCCTGGCCACCTAAGGAGATCCTGTCTTAAATCAGTAATGGGCTGGGTTGTAGGCTGGTGATAGAGGAGGGCTCTAGCAGATAAAATACCACAGGCTAACAGTGTGAGGTGGCACATGTCTTTGATCCCAGCAGGAGGATCAGGAGTTCAAGGCCATCCTTGGCTACATATTGCGTTCCAAACCATCCTGAACTACAGAAGTCCTTGTCCACCCTCCTCTGCCCCACTAAAGAAAAAAAAGAACAAGAGAAACCCCTCTAAGTACAGATGTCTGTGCACTCATTGTAAGTGAAACCTAGCACACATGGGTTCAAACATGTTAGCATTGAGAAAAGGAGTTGAACCTTAATAGAGTCGTCCTCCACAAAGCTGCACAGCGTTAGTGGTTCTGCACCTTTGGATTGGCTTTGTTTGTTTGTTTGTCTCCTATTATGATAACTGTGGCTTGTTTTTAATAGTAATGCACCAACAGGAAGCATCCGGCGACAAATAAATGCTACAGTCCTTGGTCTTGAGGAGTTTGGTTTGGGAGGACAGAGGAAAACATGCCAGGTCGTTTGGTGTCTAATGCTCCTACTCGGGTGCTGACTCTAGAGTTTATCTTCCGGCACCACCCCTGGGTGACAAACAGCAGGAACCATTTATTCTGGGGTGGGGGATACTTAGAAAGTTGCTGCCTGAAGGTAATTGCCATATTTACCTGTTCCCTTCAGTCCAGCCAACTCATCCCAGCTGCAGGTTGACCAGGGGTTAAGCTGCCTCGAGAGGATAGCTATCATAGTTAATGTATTACACACGTCCATAAAAGATTAACGATCAGCTCTTACTTTAGCTGAACTGTAACTGTCTGTTTGGGTCGTCTGTCCCCGCCCCCCTCCCCTTGCTGTCTGGGGAAGTCAGCCTTGTTTTCTGTCTGAAGATAATTAACGAACTGGAGCTCAGATTTCCTGGACAGAGGCTCTTAGAGACAGCTTCCTTTAGTGAGCACTTGTTGGGGCCCGGCGCCCAGGTAAACACTTTCTGCAAATCTCTCTCCCTTGGTTATTCCATTTACCAGCCCTCTGAGGCAGATGGAGGTCTCACGGTTTGCTGGTTGCCAGAAGAGAGTTTGCCATGAGCTCTGCTCTGGGTTTCTGGTCCTCTAACATCTCTTTATCATTAACCCCTTCCTTGAGTCAAAGGTTCATATGCCGTTCTGTATATCTGCATCTGTACAATGCAGAAGAGATACAGGCTTCAAAGAAAACTTTGTGAAGAAGCAAGAAGCACAGGTCACAAAACTCCGAAGCCACTCATGTGTGAGGCCCTGGGCTCTAACCTGTACCACAATTGTTTATTGCCTACTGTGGTAGTACAGGTTTATAAACCCAGCTACAGGGAGACTGTAGAAGGAGAATAAGCATTTAAGAGGGTGCTGAAGGGGCTGGAGAGATGGCTCAGTGGTTAAGAGCACTGACTGCTCTTCCAGAGGTCATGAGTACAGTTCCCAACAACCACACGGTGGCTAACAACCATCTGTAATGGGATCCGATGCCCTCTTCTGGTGTGTCTGAAGACAGCTACAGTGTACTCACATACATAAATAAATCTTGCTTTTGTTTTGAGGCAGGGTTTCTCTGTGTAGCCCTGGCTGTCCTGGAACTCACTCTGTAGACCAGGCTGGCCTCAAATTCAGAAATCTGCCTGCCTCTGCCTCCCAAGTGCTGGGATTAAAGGCATGCACCACCACTACCCACTAAAATAAACAAATCTTAAAAAATAAATAAATAAAAAGAGGGGGATGGAGAAATGACTGCACAGTCAAAAGTATGTACTGCTTTTACAAAGGAACTAAGTTCAGTTCCAAACACCCAAGTCAGATGGGTCACAATAGCTTCGGGGGAATGATGATTCCGACCTTCTCAGACACTGTAATCTCATGCACAAGTACACACACACACACACACACACACACACTTAAAAGTAATCTTTTTTATGAAAAATGTAAGGCTTAGGCTGGAGATAGCTCAGTTGGTGGAATACAAGAGCATGTAAATAAAATTAGGCATGGTGGCAAACAGCTGCAAGGCCACAATCAAGAGGCAGATGCTGGAAGAGCCAAAAATAAATAAATAAGTAAATAAAATAAAAATAAAAATACAGGAGGGAGGCAGAGACAGCCTGATGTGTAAAGATTTATAAATCAAGTTCTAGGACACCCTGAGCCACACAGAGAAACCCAGTCTCAACAAGCAAACAAAAAGGAGTTGGCTAGCTTAAAGCTAGCCTGGGTTACAGGAGACTCTGTCTTAAAAATTAAATAAGGGCCGGGAGCAATAGCTCAGGGTCAAGAGCATTTGTTGCAGGGTGGGCTGATGGATGGATGGCTCAGCAGGTAAGAGCACTGGCTGCTCTTCCAGAGGTCCTGAGTACAGTTCCCAACAACCACACGGTGGCTAACAACCGTCTGTAATGGGATCTGATGCTCTCTTCTGGTGTGTCTGAAGACAGTGACAGTGTACTCATGTACATAAAATAAATAAAGAATTCTTTTTTGAAGAAAACAGAGAGCACTGTTGTTCCTACAGAGAACCAGTCTCAGTTTCCAGCACCCACATGATGGCTCACAGCCGTTGGTAACTCCAGTTCTGGGGGATCCACTGTTCTCTTCTGAACTACACAGGCATCGACACTCACGTGGTGCACATACCCGTTCAGGCAAACACTCATACACATGAAATAAAAGAAAGTAAAAAAAGAGGTAAAGGCCTACCTGAGTAGTGACAGTGTGAGTTCAAGGCCAGCCTAGGGAACTTAATTCAGTCTTTTCTGAAAAGGGGAAAAGATGAAATTACTAGGGCTGGAGAGATGCATTAGAGGACGAAAGTAGTTACAGCACAAGCCTGAGGATTTGAGTTCAAATCCCCAACTTGGCATGGTTTGCAGGAGCTTGTAACCCCAGCACTTTAGGGGGAGAGACAGGTCTCGAGCCTAGCTCCAGTTTCACTGATAGATCTTGTCTGAGGATAGTAAAACACCAAGTGGTAGAGCAAGGGTTCCTGCCATGACCCTCTGGTCTCTGCTGGCCCCTAGGTGCACTTGTGTGCCCGTGCACACACACACACACACACACACACACACACCACACACCCATAACGTACACACACATACAGCACATACAACATACACATACCCATACTACATATATACCACACACACATACCATACATACCCACACCACAAACACTACACATACACTCATACCAGATATACCACACACATACACACACACTCATACCAGATATACCACACACATACACACACACTCATACCACATATACCACACACA
>JANHMN010000004.1:20089190-20159023 GCA_030674055.1 Rhabdomys pumilio | reverse complement strand
TATACCACACACATACACACACACTCATACCACATATACCACACACACATACCCATTCTACATGCACACACCACACACACCAGACACAAACACATCATATACACATACCCACCCCACACACACATACCCACCCCACACACACATAACCACTCCCCACAACCCCCCAAACCCACACCCCACACACACATATACTTAAACCACACACACAAAACACACATACCACACACACATTCTCACACCCACACCCCACATCCATACTCCCCCACACACACACCACGTACACAAACTCACACCACAGACATAACACACACACACACACACACATACACACACACACACACACACACCACATACAATTGCTTTTTTAAAGCTTTGTTTTTGTTTTGCAGCTAAGTGTCTGGGGACATCTGCATGTGTGAGTGCAGGTGCCTGTGGAGTCTAGAAGTGGGCTCAGGACACATGGAGCTAGAGTTCCAGGAGGTTGTGAGCCCTCCGATGCGTGCTAGAAGCAGAACTTGGATCTTCTGGAAGAGCATAAAGTATTCTTAACCTCTAAGCCATTTCTTTTCTTTTCTTTTTTTTTTTTTCTTTGTTTTTTGAGACAAGGCTTCTCTGTGTAGCCCTGGCTGTCCTGGAACTCACTCTGTAGACCAGGCTGGCCTCGAACTCAGAAATCCGCCTGCCTCTGCCTCCCAAGTGCTGGGATTAAAGGAGTGCGTCACCACTGCCCGGCCTCTAAGCCATTTCTTCAGACCCTTAACCTAATTTTTTTTTAAAAGTAAGACAGAAAAAAAAAAGAAATGGAATGGAAGGGAAGGAAGAAAGGAAGAAGGGGGAAACAGGGAGGGAGAGAGGGAGGGAGGGAGGGAGGGAGGGAGGGAGAAAGAGAGGGGGAGAAGGAGAGAGGGAGAGAGGGAGAACTGTCCTAACAATATGGTCCTAGTGAGCATGAGTGAGGCCCTAGGTTCGATCCCCAGCACTGGATAAAAAGGCAAACGCAGAATATGAGAAGAAGCCCTACTAGGAAGCAGAGGGGAGAGAGAGGAGAGAGTGCTCAGAGACGCCACACTGCAACAAACATCTAGTAAATGCCCCACTAGAGGCCAAGGTTGTTAGTGATGAGGAGACCTCTCTGGGTGGGGGCTGATGACACCTCCACCGTTTATCCTTGGTGAATGGAGTCTATCAGCCATTAGCTATACTAAGAGGCCACACAAAGGCCCACATTAGCAACTGTAGATGCAAAAATGGTTCGAGATTCTGGTCTGTTTCCACTCTGGTGGAAAGATGAGAATCCAGAGTAAATGTGATAACGCACATGCCTCAGCTCCCCCACAGGCTTTCCACCTATTACCTCATACCAGAGGAGGGGAGAGCTGAAAAGATAAGATGCAAATACTCAGAGGCTGAGACACCAGCTCCACCTCCTACAGCCAGGCAACTTCTATGGCCTAGCAAGGATGAACAGGAAACCCCGTGTGACACACCTAGCACAGTGGCATGTACCGAGACTGCGGTGCCAGCATTCTGGCCGTCCTAATGGTGCAGGTGCAGATGTGGCTCAGTAGGAACTGTAAACAAACAAACAAACAAACAACCCGAAAAACAAACAACAACACCAAAACACCAAAACGCTATAAGCAGGAACTGCAAACAGTGTGGATTTGTCACCTGTTATCTGTTCTTCTCCTGAAGGGAGGTCAGGAACAAACTGCAAGATTGGTTCCGTGTTCTAGGTGTGACTTAGGGGAAAATCCTTCTAACCTAAAATTACACAGACTGGAATGAGAATGATGTCTTCAGAGGCTTCAGACTCTATGCAAGGACCAGGAAACCAAGCCCTGCAGAACAGAAGGGGCTTGCCCAGTGATGGACTCTGTAAAGCAGCAAGCCCTCATGCAGGCTTCTTCTTGTTGTTTCTTCTCAGCACAATCTCTTCATTTTCAATTTTGGAAAGTTTTGCAAAAGAGGCTCACTTTGTAGCAGAGGTTGACCAAGGATTACCACCACCCTTGACTCCTATTTATTTTTTATATATACATATATATATATATCTGTGTATATATATATGTATATATATATGTATATATATATAAATATTTATGTGTGTGGGGGGGCATGCATGTGTGTATATAAAGATATTTATGTAAAAATCAAATATAATATAGTAATATATACATATATGTGCATTTTTAAAAATTTTTCAAGATAGGGTTTCTTTGTGTAGCTCTGGCTGTCTTAGAACTTACTATATAGACCAAGGTAGCCTCAAACCTGGAGGTCTGCCTGATTCTTCCTCTTGAGTGCTGGATTAAAGGCATGCATGCCTTATCACCGTCCACCTATTTGTATTATATTACATGTGTGTGTATGCACATGTATATATATGTGTGTAAATACTTTATATTACATTTTATTATATCTGTATTAGGGAGGGTGTACCACAGCACTCTTGGTCTGAGGAAAACTGGTGGGAGTAGTTCTCCCCTCCCTACATGTGGTTCCCAGGGATTAAACTCAGGTTGTCAGGTTAATGGAAACAAGACAAGATCTCACTATGTAGCCCAGGCTGGCTTAGAAGTCATTATGAAGCCCAGGTTAGTATAATTTCTTTAGTCATGTAGACTTGGGTGGATTCCTCACCCTGCACTTACCTGTGTGACTTTGGTTAGTGACATAGCAACTCTAACCCCAGTATTTTCATTTGTCAAATTAAATAACAGCAACAATCTTACTAGGCTGCCATAAAGGCTGTATTATATGGTATACATACTATGCAATCATTAAATTGCATATCTAGTTCCCATTTTACAGTTGAAGAATGAAGGCTTGCTATAGCGTCTCCTTTCTTAAGACTGTACTTCAAGGCAAACTGAGAACTTAAGAGGTTTGAAGAAACTTCTGCATGAAGATTGAATGGCTTTGACTGAGGCAATCTCCTCTTGCATGAGGATTCACCATTTTGTCCTGGAGATGTAAAAGACCAAGCACCCAGAATCCTGCCTGGCCTCTATGGCCCAGTGGACAAACAGGTTGTGAAACTGCCTAGCAGTGACTCAGCCTGGACCTGCTCTGCTGGTCACAGCCAGCAGGCTGAGGCTGTTTGGTTGCATGCTGAAAGGACATTGTGTCTAACAAACACACTGCCTGTCAAAACCCTGTCTGGGTGCCAAGCACAGACTGTGAACTCTGGTCATTGGGGCGTCATGAATGACTGAACTGGGGTACCAAAGCTGTATGTGGCTCCCGCTTGTTATTCTTGTCTAATGATGGCCCAGAGCTAATGCCAGGGTAAAGGAATGTGCTAGAAGCTGGAGAGCTTCTCTCAAAGAGAGAGGCCCTGAGAACCTGTTTTCACCCCCCTTTAAATGTGAACTTCTTCCTGCAGAAAATGCACAACTTGAAAAGTTGTCATTTAATGATAAAAAATGAAAATTTCCTGAAATATGGAGCATTCTCTTTAAGTTGATGTTAGAATCCTATGCTGAAACCCATCTTCCCTGATGCTACTGGGAACTTGCACTTCCTGCAAGCCAAGGTTCAGATTATGGTAGCATGTTTCTGCTCATCCAGAAACCAGAGAAAAGTAACCCAAAGCGAGCACAGATGCCAGCCCCAGGCCAGTTACGTCACTCCAGGCATTTTGGTCATTTGATTTATTCCCTAGTGTTGAAATATTGCAACGCTTGGGAGATGGGGACAGGAAGGTGTTGGGCTTAAGGCCAGCCTCAGCTATATAATGAGTTAGAGACTAACCTGGGCTACATCAGACTCTGTTTCAAAAGAAAGAAACAAACAAACAAAAATCCAAAACCTTTAGGAGTTAGTGTCTTACCATGTAGCCCAGACTGGACTCAAATTCGTCATCCTCTGGCCTCAGGCTCCTAATTCCTAAATCCTGGGAGGACAGGCTTTGTCTTCATGTCTGGTTGAGAAAGAAAGAGTATTAAGGAGCTGTGGCAGCTGAAAAATGGACTGCGAAGATATCCAAGTCAACATCTCTCATCACTTTACCAATCAGTTGAAGAAAGGGTGACAAGGGAGGGACATTATCCTGGAAGATCTAGGTGGGCCCTATTTGGGATTACACCTGCCATTATAAAAGAGAAATACCCCGGGGTAGTGGTGGCTACTCCCTCAATCCCAACACTCAAGAGGCAGAAGCAGGCCTATCTCTCTGAGACCAAGGACAGCTCTATGTACAGAGCAAGTTCCAGAACAGCTAGGGCTACACACACACACACACACACAGAGAGAGAGAGAGAGAGAGAGAGAGAGAGAGAGAGAGAGAGAGAGAGAGAGAGAGAGGACTAAGAAGGCGCCAGGCGGTGGTGGCGCACGCCTTTAATCCCAGCACTTGGGAGGCAGAGGCAGGCAGATTTCTGAGTTCGAGGCCAGCCTGGTCTACAGAGAGAGTTCCAGGACAGCCAGAGCTACTTAGAGAAACCCTGTCTCGAAAAAACCAAAAAAAAAAAAAAAAAAAAAAAAAAAAGAAGAAGAAGAAGAAGAAGAAGAAGGCAAGCAGATATGTTGTAGTTTAAACATGTTCTGAGAAGTTTGTATGTTGGAAACAATCCCCAGGGCAACACCAGTGAACTGTGAAACTTCTTGAAGTGATGATTGAGTCACTGTCCTCTGCTCTCATGAGCAGACCCAGGAATGCCCTTCTTATAACAGGACTGGCTTCCTTGTAAACAAAAAGACAGCCCCCTTTTCTCTCTCCTTCCACCAAAGCCCTGTCTCTTTCTCGTGCCTTCTGCCATGTTCTAATGCCCTTACCATCCCATCTTGAAATCCTCACCCTTCAGAATGTAAAGACTTCAATTCTCACTCATTAGCCATTACTCAGTCTGAGCTGCTGTGATGACTCAAGCCTGTAATCTCACCATTTGAAGCTCTGAGATGTGATAAGGCCACATGTGTTCCAGGCCAGCCTGGGCTACATAGTAAGTTTAGGCAAACCTGGGGCTACAGAGTAAGGCCTTTCTCAGAAAACAAAACACAATGACAACAACCACAAAAAAGGTTAAACTACAACAAGATTTATTCATTTCTTTATTGTATGTGCATGTGAATAGGTGGGGGGCACAAGCACTGCATGTGTCCTGTGTCAAAGAGCAGTTTGAAGTTGTTCCTCTCCTTCCACCTTTACCTCCTGAGTCATCTGCTGTCCACTACCACTGATTTTGGAAAGTGAAAGACACCAGTAGCAAAAGGCCACCTATTATAATTTTTTTTTTGTTTGTTTTTTTTGTTTTTGTTTTTCGAGACAGGGTTTCTTTGTATAGCTTTGGCTGTCCTGGAACTCACTCTGTAGACCAGGCTGGCCTCTAACTCAGAAATCCGCCTGCCTCTGCCTCCCAAGTGCTGGGATTAAAGGCGTGCGCCACCACTGCCCAGCTTATAATTATTTTATTTTATTTAGACAAACTGTCTTTATAGCCAAAGACAGCCTTTCATTTCTAGTCTCCTAACATTCACCTCCCTAGTGCTGGGGTCACAGACAATGCCACACCTGTTTTTCTTAACTCTCAGACAAGTACTGGAGGGCAAGCAACTGCTCTGCCAAGTAGACAGCACACCCAGCTCACGTTCATTCCTATTGTTTCCTATTTATGCTCATCATTTATGCTCCCATTGGCAAATGTGTTTATGCATGACTGGAATCCCAGCGCTTGAGAGACAGAGCCAAGGAGATCCCGACTTCAAGGCCCCTCTTATCTATATAGAGGAGAACCTATAGTTTGGTCCACTTTTTTTTTTTTTTTTTTTTTTTTGAGGTGGGGAACTTGAGACAGAGTTTCTCTGTGTAGCTCTGACTGTCCTGAAACATGCTTTGTAGATCAGGCTAGCCTTTAACCCAGAGATCCACCTGCCTCTGCATTCTGAATGCTGGGATTAAAGGCCTATACCATCACCGGTGGGCTTGATCCCAGATATAGCCAAGGCCTGCATGGGCTACAAGAGAACATGTTTAAGAGAGATAAAATAAAAATGAAATTCAAGGGACTAGAAATTCAACAGGTAAAGGCACTTGCCACCAAGCCTTATGACTGGAGTTCAAATCCCAGGACCGACACGGTGGAAGATGGTGGAGGGAAAAAACCAGACCTCACAAAATGCTCTCTGGCCTCCACATTCACACTATGGCTGAAATGAATTAATGTAATTTTTTTAAAAATATATTTAAAGGAGCTGGAGAGATTGCTTAGTGTTTAAGAACTCTTGTTTTTGCAGAGGACCTGGTTTGGTCCCCAGTACCTACACAGTAGCTCACAGCCATCCTTCACTTCATTTCCTGGAGGGTCTGACACCTTCTTCTGACCTTTTTAGGCACATGTTTACATGGAGACACAAAATTCATGCACATAAATAAAACAAATCCAAAACAGACTAAGGAAAGAAAATGATGTATATGTAGGGTTGCAGGAAAGAAAGTTAACAAATCCAAAACCAGTTATCTAGCATGGACAAGGTCACGAGTTTGGTTCTCCCCCCAGCCTCCCCCACTTTTCTTTTTTTTTTTTTTAAGATTTATTTATTTTATGTATATGTGTACATTGTCACTGTCCTCAGACACACAAGAAGAGGACATTAGATTCCATTAAAGATGGTTGTGAGCCACTATGTGGTTGCTGGGAAATGAACTCAGGACCTCTGGAAGAGCAGTCAGTGCTCTTAACAACCTCTGAGCCACCTCTCCAGCCCCTCCCCTACTTTTCTTGAAGTGAGTGTTTTGAGACAGGGTTTTTCTCTGTGTAGCTCTGGCTGTCCTGAAACTTGCTCTGTAGACCAGGCTGGCCTTGACCTCAGAGATCCACCTGCCTCTGCCTCTTGAGTGCTGGGATTAAAAGCCTGCACCATCACCAGCTGCCAGCTTGGTCCTAAATTTTGTGTGTGTGTGGTGGCATCAATTCACCTTGTAACCCAAGTTGGCTTTCACCTTGCAATTATCCTGGCTTAGCCTTCCAACTGCTAGAATCAAGAGGAATGTCAAGTGACATTCAAGTGACAGTGACTTACTGTTCAGGATCTATTGAACAGTTAAAGTAGATAAGTCTGTGTCAAGACTGTGCAAATCTAAATGGACAGAAATTTGAGGGGTTGCCAAGAGTGATGACAGAGACAGATAATTTCAGTACTTGGGAAGTGGAGACAAGAGAACGAAGAGTTGAAAGTCATCCTGGAACCCTATGCAAGTTCAAGGTTACCAGATACTAGTGATACTAATACTTATACTAACACTAAAACTAATACTAATACTTGAAGTAGAAACTTTAGGGTTCTTTGGAAAGTCAGTTATGTTGGATGGTGTTTTCTGGGGCAAACACATGAAGGAACGTTTTGCTGAAGCAGACACAGGTGAAAGGATGTTCTGTTAAAGCAAGTGCATAAAAGGACATGCGATGAAGGGTTCTTTGCTGACGACACACAAGTATTGGTCTGCCTCACACTGTGTAATTGAGCTCCTTTTGTCGGCACTCCACAGAGAAAAGCACACCAAAGTACTTCTGGTGGTGTGTTGTAGTTTCTTGCTGCTTCCTTGGACAAAGGTCAATTGGCAGGGTGATGTCAGCTGAGACAGACTTTATACATAGAGTTAGACTAAGACTCAAGAGTTGAGACAAGACCCGTGGAGGATACCTGATGTTTAGTGGGAATGTTAAAAAACTCAACGGACAATGAAAGAAGTGAACTTGACTCCTTGCCTATAGAGCTAGCAGGAGAACGCTTATTGATCTCCTGTCTTTGATGGTTTTTGTTTCACTGAGAGAGATATGTTCTAGACCTTTTCTTGCCGTTCCTGTTGGCCGTGGTCTCTCCTGCTGACTTGTGCTGAGGTGAAGGCCTGGCTGTCCCTGCTAGGTCATACCACCACTGTTAATTTGTATATGCTACCCCAACTCCACTGAACTGGACTGCTGGTGTATCTATGAAGTGTTTGTGAATGGATCGAGCTGCTGCTGCTGGCCTGTGAACTGAACTGCTGATTTCCTGACAACGCAGATGATATTTGCTCCTAAAAAATCATTTCTAAACAGGTCCACTTCCCCCATATCTTTTCATTTCCACTTGGGGGACTAGAAAGGAGGTTAAAGCATTAAAAACAGCCTTTAAAAAATTAAAGTTACAAATACTAATACTAATAACAACAACAATAAGTAAATGACCAGGTCTTTCTTTTGTTGTTGTTGTTGTTGTTGTTAAGGCAGGGCTTTTTAGTGTAGTCCTGGTTGTCCTGGAACTTGACCTGTAGATCAGGCTATCCTTGAACTCAGAGATTCCACAGCCTGCCTAACTCAAGGACTCTGCCACTGACTACATTAAATCCACATCTCCAGTCCATTTTTTTCTTCTCTCTCTCTCTCTCTCTCTCTCTCTCTCTCTCTCTCTCTCTCTTCTTTCTTCTTTTTCGAGACAAAAAGTCTCCTGTAGCTCAGGTGGGCTGGATGATATTGAACTCTTGATCCTCCTGCCTCTATTCGACCGATAGGAATATGTGCCACCACACTAAAGTCATTTTCTTTTCTCTATTTCTTTTATCTAGAGGCTGCCTCACTCAATAGCCCAGGCTGGCCTTGAACTCTCAGCAATCCTGCTTTAGCCAGCTTCAGTATTGTAACCAATAGAATTACATGCAAGTGCCACCAAGCTGGACATCTATCTATCTATCTATCTATCTATCTATCTATCTATCTATCTATCTACCTATGGGCTGAGTTTGTCTTATGTAGCCTAGGCTGGCCTAGAACTCACTATGTAGCTGAGTATGACCCTTTAAACTTGTGATTTTCCTTCCTCCCTTTCTTCAATGCTGGGGTTCCCAGCACGTGACACCATTCCCACCTACATGCTGTGCTAGGGACCACACCTAGACCTCATGCCTGTTAGGCAAGCACTCTACCAACTAAGATACACACAACCTCTTTCTACCCTTGTTTTTATTTGACGTTTTTTAAAAAGATGAGTCTCACTCTGAGCCCAGACTGACCTGAAACTCACTAGGTAGGCCAGCTGGCTTTGAAGTTGCAGCAATTCTCCTGCCCTCAGCATCCGGAGGGCTGAGACAAACATGAGTTATCACGCCTGACTGTTTCCCCTGCAGATGCAAACAAATATTTACTCCCCCTCAGAACCAACCTGTGATGGTTTATATGTGCTTGGCCCAGGGAGCGGTACTGTTAGAAAGTGTGGCCCTGTTAGAGCTGGTGTGGCCTTGGAGTGGGTGTGTCACTGTGGGCGTGGGCTTTAAGACCCTCACCCTAGCTGCCTGGAAGCCAGTATTACACTAGCAGCCTTCAGATGAAGATGTAGAACTCTCAGCTCCTCCTGCACCCTGCCTGCCTGGATGCTGCCATGCTCCTGCCTTGATGATCATGGATTGAACCTCTGGCCCTGTAAGCCAGCCTCAAATAAATGCTGTACTTGTAAGAGTTGCCTTGGTCATGGTGTCTATTCACAGTAGTAACACCCTAACTAAGACACAATCTAAACTTGCCTTTCTCTCTCTCTCTTGCTTTCCTAGTGCAATTCTTGTTTTGTTTCTTACATGTCTCAACAAACATACCGGGCACGATTCTCATTGACTCTGCTTGCTGGACCTGCCATTTCTTATACCAATCTCACAATCTCTGTGTGTTCTAATCAGCTAGAGCAGACTTCATTGTGTATCCATGTCTAGAAATAAGGAGGTAGGGTCAGGCCTTCCAGAACGAGGGTTAGATAAGTACATCTCCAGACAAAGTAGCCCCAAGCTGCTTCCAGAAGATGAGGAAGAGGCTGGGTGGGCAAACTGATACCCCGTTTCCAGGATATTTGAGATGTGGCTGACTCAGCCTGTTTCCACCATGAGAGCTGCTCCTAGCTCGATATCCATTCTGCTCAGGATTTGCCCACACCTTGTCAGTTGTTAAATAATTTTTTTCCATGACCCCATGAGTCCTTCTCCAGCTCAGTAATACTTTAAGCCCAAACAAACAATTTGGGCCCAATTTATCAACTTTTCCAGACAGATCTTTCTCTATAGTCACACACACATCTTGTGGCCTAACCCAGTGGTTTTACCTCTCAGGACCTCTCTGCCTGTAAAGACAAAATCTACCTACTCATCTTCCAAGACCAGTTCACCCACATTTCCCCCCTTGAAGACTTCCTAACTGACCCCCACTTACAACTAACCCTAGATTGCCTTTCCTGCCCGAAGGCTGTCACCACCTCTCTGATTGTTAATTGGATTAGATTTTTACTGTCTTTTTCTCCTCTGTGAGATCCTAATGCTTTTGAAGGCAAGGACTATACTCTATTCATTCTTCCATCTCCATAAAAGTCTATCACAATGATCCTGGGTCATTTAATTAGTTGTGTGATACTGGAGAAAGGCATTCATATCTCTGAGGTTTGGCTTATGTGAATGTGTGTATGTGTGTGTGTGTGTGTGTGTGTGTGTGTGTGTGTGTCTTAGTTAAGGTTTTACTGCTGTGAACAGACACCATGACCAAAGCAACTCTTATAGGCAACAACATTTAATTAGAGGTGACTTACAACAGTATTTAATTAGAGGTGACTTACAGGTTCGGAGGTTCAGTCCATTAACAAGGCTGGAAGCATGGCAGCATCCAGGCAGGCTGGGGGAGCTGAGAGTTCTATATTTTGTTCTGAAGGTAAATGGGAAGACTGGCAGCTAGGAGGAGGGTCTCAAAGCCCACCACCACAGTAACTCACTTCCCCCAACAAGGCCACACCTACTCCAAGGCCACACCTCCTAACAATGCCACTCACTTCCCTGGGCCAAGCATATTTAAACCACCACAGTGTGTATTGGGAATTTAATTTGATGCAGGCTCCCCTGTGTGCTGTGGCATCTATGCAAATACTCTACTACCAAGCTATATTTCATCCAGTTTAGTTTTTTATGAAATAGGATGGATGATATCTCTGTCCCCATTTGGTTTTGTGTGTGTGTGTGTGTGTGTGTGTGTGTGTGTGTGTGTGTATCTGTGTGTCTGTGTGTGACTGCTCAAATGTGCAGACTAAGATACATAAGTAATTTAGATTCATTCATCTATTTTTTGATACAACGTCTCACTATGTAGCTCTGCTTGGCCTGGAACTCACTATGCAGACCATCATGCTGGCCTTAAACTCACAAAGATCCTCCTGCCTCTTTCTCCCAAGTAGTGGGATTAATGACAGGTGCCATCACGCCTGACCTAATTTTTAGGCGTGTATATGCTAGGTGTGCCTTGCATTGGACAAACGCTGGTGTTGACAAAGCTGGCGTTTAAATGTTCTCTACGTAAAGATTAGTAAGGACTGTTCCAAACGTCATTCTCTGTAGGAAACAGTGCCTGGCCCACAGCAGGGGAAGCAGTGAGTGTTGCTAAATACTTTTCTCAGTAGAACTGAATCCATTTCCGAGTTGGTTGCCCTTTGCCCTGGATTGCTTAGGCCCTCTCCAGCTCATCCAGGAGGCTTCATCAGACCCCGGAACACAAAGCTCTCGTGGAGAGTCTCACTTAACTTCTTGCTGAGCTAGACCTCATCTTCTGAGCATTCCTCTAAAGTGGGGGTTAGAGATAGAGGTTGGGTTAGGGACAGAAAGGCTGGAGGTCCTGGATCTGACACTGCCAGAGGTCTTTGTGCTGACCCAGACAACAGTTGGAACCCATGCCAAGAGAGCTGCCGCTGCCCTGTAGGGAAAGTGCTAGCCTTCCCCTCCCTTCCCCTCCCCCATGGTCCCAGGAGTCCAAAGTCCAAGGCTGCACTTCTGTCCTGAACATACTTCTCACCCTTTGCTTTCCAAGGCTTTTTTGGTGCTAAAACCACTTCCTTGGTGAGAACCTCTTCACTCCATCACACTGTCTGCAAGATGCCTGGGGAAAGAGCCATGGAGGTGTGGACTCACTGAAGCCATCCATGTTCCTGCTCCTCTGGACAGTTTCCTCTGAAAGGGAGCTGGGAAGATGGGCCAGAGATAAATTGCTAGCACCCATGTCAAAGCCTATGCAATCTTGTCGCTAAGAGAACAAAGTCAGGAGATACCTTGGGACTCCCTCGCCTCCTGGCCTGGCTTAATTTGTGAGCCCCGGATTCAGTGAGAGACCCTGTCTCCCCAAAATATGATCAGGCCTGAAAAGATGGCTCAGAGGTCAAGAGTAATTACCACTCTTCCAGAGGACCTGAGTTCAATTCCCAACACTCATGGTGCAGGGAAAGGGGCTTTCCAGCACCTATAACTTCAGTTTCAGAAAGTCCAGTGCCTCTTTTGAGGATGCCCACACTCGTGTGTGTGTGTGTGTGTGTGTGTGTGTGTGTGTGTGTGTGTGTGTGCATGCACCATACACGCACACTAAAATACAGTACTTGCTTTTTAGTTACCAAGTGCTTGAGACTTATCCAGTATTGTACTGAAAACATTGTGTGTCAACGTTATTTCATTCAGAATTGTCAACTTTGGGACCATTGACTCCTTGGGTTGAATAACACTTTGTTATGGGGTACATCCTGTGTGATGTGGCATGCTTCGCCGCACCCCTGGTTTCAACACAATGATAGTCAGGAGGACTGCCAGCTGAAACAAACAAAAATGTCCCCAGATCTTGTCCAATGTTCTGGCAGGTAAATTATCCCTAAATGAGAATGACAGAGTTTTTCTTCTTCATTTAAAATTTTTTTTATTATTCATGTGTACACATGTGTGTGTGAGAGAGAGTGACAGAGAGAATGTGTGCACACTAGTACATGTGTACACATGTGTGTGAGAGAGAGAGTGACAGAGAGAATGTGTGCACACTAGTACACCTGTATAGTGATCAGAAGACAACCTGGGGGAGGCAGTCCTAGCCTTTCACCATGTGGGCACTGCACATCAGTCTCAGGTTGTCAGGCTTGGTGGCAAGTGCCTTTTCATGCTGACCTAATAACAGCTTTATAGATAGACGATAGGTAGATAGATAGATGGATGGATAGATAGATAGATGATGGATGGATGGATAGATGGATAGATGATGGACAGATAGATAGATGGAAAGATAGATGGATAGATGATAGATAGATGATGGATGGATGGATGGATGATAGATGGATAGATGATAGATGATAGATGATAGATGATAGATAGATGATGGATGGATGGATGGATGATAGATGGATAGATGGATAGATGGATAGATGGATGGATAGATAGATAGATGGATAGATAAAGACACTATAGCCCTGGCTGTGTTGAAATTTTCTTTGTAGACCATGCTGGCCTCAAACTCACAGATCCCCCTGCCTCTGCTATCTACATGCTGAGATTAAAGGTGTGCACCACCACCGCTATCAGACTTTTTGATGATCACATTACCATTTCATAGACAAAAAAATGAAACAATTATTAACGGTCATCCGAGCACTGGATTCTGTTTGTTTATACTCTGCCCACTCCAGATGGGCTCACACTCAGATTTGAGGCTCCTCTGTCTGGTTCCAAAGTCCAAGCTCTTTCTCCACCACTAGACTGAGCTTGATTGTCTGAGATCTGGCAACAGAAGGAACAGGCAGCCAGGCAGGGAGATGGGACTGGAAAGGAGCCGAGGCCACTGTCTCAGATCCTATGATTTTAAAAAAAAAAAAAAATCTTTTTAAAAATTACATTTTATTTACTCGTTTTGTGGATGTGTGTGTGTATGAGAGGACAACTTCCATCATGTGGGTCCCAGGGATTTGTTTTAATTTGTCAGGTTTCAACAGACATGTTCTCCACATCCATTTTCTCAGCCCCTGCTAGAAGAATAAAACAGAACATACCAAACAAGAATCCCTGCCTTCCTAGGGGTTTTTAGTAAACAGGAAAAAGAGATAGTCACACAAATAAACTTAGATTAAAAATAAATAAATAAAAAGGCTTGGAAATGAAAGGATTTTTTTTACAAGGATTGAATGTATTCTAGGAAGGGATGGGAACCAGAGAAAATCTTTTTTGTTTTTGAGACAGGGTTTCCTGTAGCACAGGCTAGTCTCAAAGTCAGAATGTAGACAAGGATAACCGGATTCCTGTTTGTATGTCAGATGCTGGGATTACCAACATTCATCTTCTTTCCCAGTTTTTGTGAGGAGCAAATCCAGGGCTTTGTGCTTCCTAGGCAACTACTCCACCAACTAAGCTGATATGCATCCTGAGGTTTCTTCATATCAATCAATCAATCAATCAATCAATCAATCGGTTGGTCTTGAACTCACCCTATGCATCCAGTTCAGCCCCAACTATATGATTTCCTGCCACTGGCTCCCAAATTCTGGGATTTAGGGCACACACCACCAAAGTCTAACCTGGATTTTGTTGTGTTGTTATTGTCTTTGACAGGGTCTCTTGTAGTCTGGGCTGATCTTAGTTTCTCATCCTTCCATTCCTGCCTTCTGAGTGCTGGCATGAGAGGCTAGTTTTACCACGTCTAATTCTGTGTATGCTTTTCTTGGAGTCAGGGTCTATTTCTATAGTCTACGTTGTCAATCATCCGGATTTAGCCTCCCAAGTGCAGGAATTGTGGGCCTGGGTGACTATACACTGGTAGATAGAAAACCTTCCTAGAGGAGAGGTTTTTTTGTTTGTTTGTTTGTTTTTGTTTTTCAAGACAGGATTTCTCTGTGTAGCCCTGGTTGTCCTGGAACTCACCATGTAGTAGACCAGGCTACGTCGTCAAACTCACAGAGCTCCACCTGCTTCTGCCTTCCGAGTGCTGGGATTAAAATCGTGCACCCCACAACCACCTTGAAGATGGAGGCTTTGAGACTGCAGCTTCTTAAACCATCTATATAACGAAGCAAATAAAACCAGCTGTAGTGACTTGCACCTGTGATTCCAGAATTTGCAAGGCTGAGACAAGAGGCTCATAAGTTCAAGGCCAGCCTAAGCTACATAATAAAGTTCGAAATAAATAAATAAATAAATAAATAGTCATTACATAATAAGATTCTAAATGAATAAAGAACTGATCTTAACAGGCTCCATATAGAGGGATAGGACTTAACATGTGAAGCGGCCCAAGCCTGTGAAGTAGAGAGCTCTGAACTTCGAGTCTTTCTAGTCCCTTCCCTCTTCTAATAAATATTATCTACTTCAATAAACTATAAACCCCTTCTCAAGACTTCCCAACACTCATAGGACAAAGGCTAAAAGAAAAAAAAAATTTTTTTTTACAGGGTTAGATATAAAACCCAGGCCCCAGTTCATGTTGGCCAAGGCACACTGCCCCTAAGCTATCTCCCTAGGCCAAAGACCGAAAGACTTTGCCCAGAACTTTTCCCAGCCTTGGCTTTCCTCGTTTTCCCCTTGCCTGTCCTTTCAAAGCTGGTTTTCTTTTCTAGAACTCTTAGGCTGGGTGTGGTGACACACACCTTTAGTGTCAGCACTTGGGAAGCAGAGACAGGCAGTTCTCATGAGACACTGTCTCAAAAAACACCAACAATTGTCTATGCCAGCTCCTTTGCCCACTCTTTTTCTCCTTCCACCCTAAGGCCGTCCTTATCCTACGACTCCAGGAGTTACTGAACTCTCCTTGGACTTCTCAGTCTTCCCAGGACTCACCGAGTATTTATAGGAAATTCGTCTTTCTCTTATGGACTTCCGTAGGCCCATGAGGATGCTGCTGTGTTTGTCCCACTCATGGCTGTTCTAAGAGCATCTAGCTGTCAGGCAAACAGTAAGCACCCAAGTAGGCAGAAACAACGAGAAAGTGTTGTTGTTGTTGTTGTTGTTGTTTTATTTTTAATGACAACTTCTCATGGATCTGAGGCTGTCCTTGAACTCACCATGTAGGCAAAGATGACTTTGAATTTCTGATCATCTGAATTTATGCGGCTAAGACCAATGAGACATGTTTTGTTGTTGTTGTTGTTGCTTTGGGGTTTGTTTTGTTTTTTGAGACAGGGTTTCTCTGTGTAGCCCTGGCTGTCCTAGAACTCACTCTCTAGACCAGGCTGGCCTCGAACTCAGAAATCCGCCTGCCTCTGTCTCCCAAGTGCTGGAATTAAAGGCGTGTGCCACCAGCCTGGGCTGAAACATGTTTTGTTTTTGTTTTGTTTGTTTTGTTTTGTTTTAATTTTCAGGACCAGAGGCAGACTTAAGAGAAGCTAGAACTCTCTGATACTGTACATTAGCTTTTCTCTAGAGAGAGGAAGTGACTTACCCAAGGTCTCTGGCCATGGGAACAGAAACCTCATCTGGCTGACATACCTTCTGCCACTAACCTCAAGATGAGAAAAATTAAGGCAGGGAGATTGTAATCCTAATACTTGGGAGGTAGAGGCAGGGGGGTCAGGAGTTCAAGGCCAGCCTCAGCTACATAGTAAATTTAAGAACAGCATGGGCTACATAAAACCCTGACTTGGGAAAAAAGAAAGGAAGGGTGTGTGTGTGTGTAATTGGGAGGACTGGCTAGATGACTCTGAAGGAAAAGGCACTTGCTGATAAGCCTGAGGACTTGAGTGTCATTCTGGGGTTCCACACAGCAGGAGAGATCCAACTCTCGCAAGTTATCCTCTGACCTCTGACCTCATGTTGCATATGTGATTGTGCATGTAAAGCCTTAAAACAAACAAAAAAGAGTTGACTTTGTTTTGTTTTGTTTTTAGTGTGCGTGTGAGTGTCTGAATGTGTATTTGTATTCCATGTGCATGCCTGGTACTCAAGGAGGCCAGTAGAAGACACCTTGGAGCTGAAGTTACAGACAGTTGTGAGCCTCCAGGTAGCTGCTGGGAAAGAATCCAAGTCCTTACAAGAGAAACAAGTTATCTTCTCCACTGAGCTTTTTCTCCAGCCCCTTAAAACATTTTTTTTTTGGTGGGGGGGACAGGTTTCTTTGTATAGCTCTGGCTGTCTTAGAATTAGCTTTGTAGACCAGACTGGGCTCAAATTCACAGAGATCTGCCTGCCTCTGCCTCCTGAGTACTGAGATTAAGGGCATGTACCACCATTGCCCTGCAAAATGACTTAAAACAATTTTTAAAAAATTTATAAGTTAAAAAAAAATAATTTTTAAAACAAAAGAAAAATCAAGGCAGGAAAGTGTAGGACTCTGGCACTTTATCCATGAGACCTCAAGCAGGTCCTTACTCAGTTGTAAGGACCTTGTCCCTACCTAGAGTCATAGAGTATCTTGGATATCCCTGGTAAGCATACTCAGAGGTGGAAATTTGCATACAGCTTTGCTTGAGAATAGTATCTTAGAACAACAGGGAGAAGGGAGGCTGGGGAGAAGTTGGGCAGCAATGTAGCCCTAACAGATCCAAAGTTACTGCGGGGGCTGGGGCGATCCTTCCAGGTTGCTCGAAGGAGAGACAAAAGGGGCAGAATTCCCAAAGACGTTTTCCAGGGACAAGATCTTGGGGTTGGGGCAGTAGCTCAATTGATAGCATCGCCAAGTATTCACAACGCCTGGAGCTCAATCCTTAGTACCACAGGAACCTGGGATGCTAGCATAGTCCTGTAACCCCAGTGCTATAAATGGTACTTTCTTGGCTCACCAGCTCCTACCTCTGCATCTCTCCTCCTTTGCCACAGGCCATCAGCTTTTTATTAAACCAATCAGAAGGCAAGAGAGGGAGTGTTTACAAAACACTGGGCAGGAGATGATCCAATAAAAATAACAATACCAAAGTCTGGGCTGGAGAGAGGGCTCAGTGGTTAAGAGAGGAATGGATACAAAAAATGTGGTACATTTACATGATGGAGTATTACTCAGCTATTAAATACAATGAACTCGAGAAATTCTTAGGTAAATGGATGGAACTAGAAAATGTCATACTGAGTGAGGTAACCCAATCACAAAAGAACACAGATGGTATTCACTCACTGATAATTGGATATTAGCCCAAAGGCTCACAATACCCAAGATTCAACTCACAGACCACATGAAGCTCATGAAGAAGGAAGACCAAGTATGGATGCTTCTGTCCTTAGAAGAGTAACAAAATACTCAAGGGAGCAAATATGGAGACAAAGCGTGGGACAGAAACTGAAGGAGGGGCCGTCTGGAGACCATTCCACCTGGAGATTCATCCCATGTGCAGTCACCAAAGGTAGACGCTGATGTGGATGTCAGGAAGTGCATGCTGACAGGAGCCTGATATAGCTGTCTCCTTAGAGGTCTGCCAGAGTCTGACATATTCAGAGGCAGATGCTCACAGCTAACCATTGAACTGATCAAGGGGTTCCCAATGGAGGAGTTAGAGAGAAGGAGCTGAAGGAGCTGAAGGGGTTTGTGGCTCCATGAGGAAAGCAACAATATCAACCAACCAGAGCTCCCAGGGTCTAAACCACCAGCCTGGGAGCATGTAGGGAGGGATCCATGGCTTTAGCTGTATATGTAGGGGAGGATGACCTTGTCAGGCATAGGTGGGAGAGGAGATCCTTGGTCCCATGAAGGCTGGACACCAAGTGTGGGGAAATTCGAGGGTGGGGAGGTGGGAGTCGGGGGTGGGGGATGGGGGATGGGGACACATCTTCATGAAAGCAGGAGGAGGGGGGGATGGGATAGGGGATTCCTGGGGGTGGGGAATGGGGTAAGGAAATAACATCTGAAATGTAAATAAAATGTCCAATAAAAAATAAAATGAAAGGCACCCCCACCCCCCCACCCCCCCCAAAAAGAGCACTGACTGCTCTTCCAGAGGTCCTGAGTTCAATTCCCAGCAACCACATGGTGGCTCACAACTATCTGTAATGGAATCCATTGCCCTCTTTTGGTGTGTTTGAGGACAGCTACAGTGTACTCATATACATAAAATAATTCTTTAAAAAAACAAAAACAAAAACAAACAAACAAAAAACCAAAGTCTGGTCCACACTCAACTCTCTGCTGGCACCAAATATGCAAAGACAATCTTACACAGCTCCCAATGATATTATCCCAACACAGCACTCAAGGGGCAGATGTAGTCTCTCTTATATAAGGGGCTGGAGATCAGCCTGAGGTTACAAGATCCTGTGTCAAAACAGGAACAAAGAAACATGGTCTTTCTCTGTAGCTTAGGCTAGCTTTTAACAAGCTCTGTAGCTAAGGCTAGACTCAGACGCAAGATCCTCTTGCCTCAGCTTCCTGCAACCTGGGATTATAGATGTGTGTGTATCACCATCCCCAGCAGACCTCAAAATACTCCTCTGTTATCAAGTACTCGTTGGAAACTGACTTCTGTCACCTAGAGGGAACAAAACCATCAGTCAAGGTATTTCTGTCACCCCAGTTCAGTTCTAAAAGGACTTAGTTAAAACATCCAGGTACTGACACTTTTTTTTTTTTGAGACAGGGTTTCTCTGTGTAGCCCTGGCTGTCCTGGAACTCACTCTATAGACCAGGCTGGCCTCGAACTCAGAAATCCGCCTGTCTCTGCCTCTGGACACCACCCGGCATCACTCTTAATGGTGTGGGGAGGGAGGAAAGGAACGGGCAGTGCAGTCTGTGTGGAAAGCTAGAGGAATGTAGAGAAGTTCTCCAACTCTTCTGTGAAGACCTCAGCTTCCAGGAAGGTACTTCAGTGCATGGGAAAGTGCTCTCGACTGTGCTGTAGCACAGAGAGAAGTCTCTGCTCCAGCGTTGGAAACTGCTTTAGAGGACCTCACATTTATTTATTTTTTGTGGTGCCAATCATAATTGCAATGTAAATCATTAGTTGAGTAACAATCCTACCTCAGCCTCCTCCACTTGCTGGCAAATCCCAAGGGAGTGGCAACTTTGTCGCAGGATTTACTCCTGTACCTCCAGGGCTTGGTACGCACTGGCTCACTAGCCTCTGGTGAGAGAGCGAACACCAGAACAGGTGTTAAAAATGTAACTTCTCCAGCTCTGCCTCCAACCACTAGTCCTCCAGGGGGTTTTAAGGTGTGAATTTGTCCAGCGTGTCTCAGTCTTCTATCTGCCTGCCTTAGGGCTCTGGGGACTCTCTGAAAGCTGCAGGAGATTCCCTCTGCTCCTTCTACTCGGGATAAGTCAAAGGATAAAATGTTGCAGCGTGCAAACAATTACCACAACAAAACAATTACAAAAATTGTAAAGTCAAACAAATAGATAAAGACTAGTACCAGTCTATGCTGCGTGTAAATCTAGTGCCATTGATTACAGTACTGGGGAAGAGAAAGGCCAAGAGTTCAAGTGGCCAGGAGTTTAGGGTCATGTTTAGCTACAACAGAAGTTCAAGGGCTCCACGGGCTAATGAGAACACCACCCTCTTCTCAAATAAAACAAAGTAAAATGAAAATAAAGAAGGAAAAAGGAAAAGAAATCTAGTCATAGCTGTCTTTTACAAACTCCAAGCAGGTTGGTTGTGCCCAGATCCTGAAAAGCTGGCTTCAGTGGTTTAAAACAAATTCATTACACACCAACTGGAGTTTGAAAGTATTCCTGTCTGTGTGCTAATTGAATAAAACATACTTAAAAAAAAAATTCAAGTTGAAGGTCGGACATTGGTGGCACATACCTTCAATCTCAGTGCTAGAGAGGCAAAGGCAGGTGGATCTTTGTGAGTTTGAGGCCAGCCTGGTCTACAATGGAGAATTCTAGGACAACCAGGGGCTACATCATGAGATCCTTGGGCTCGAAAATAAGGAAAAAAGATTCAGATCAAGAGCTAGTGAAGTGTCTGTGTGCAAAGGTACCTGTCGCCAAATCTGTCCCAAGTTTACGCCTCAGGTCCTGAATGGTGGAGAGAGAGAGTACCAACTGCTTCAAATTATCCCTCTGACCGCCACACACACAAAATTAAAACAAAACAAAACAAAAACAAAAACAAAAAACCCATCCAGTCTGGGAACGAAAGCAACACAAGGAAACAAAGAACTCGAGAAGAAAGCATTGCCTGGTGCCACACACCTGAGCCAGCACCCAAGTGGCAGGCAGGAGGACAGCAGAAAGCTTGAGACCAGCCTGCACAGGCCTCTCATGAGGCTTCTAGGAGGTCACGCACATTTCGGTGTATGATGGCAGTGTTCACGGTAAATGGGAAGCCGGCAGGCAGAGAGGTCTTAGCTTAGTCACTCTGTGGTTTTCCTGCTGTGCTTTCTAGTTCCTGGTATCAAGCAGCTTGATCAAGGTCAACACCTTTAAAAGAACAGGAACTTTGGGGATGCATCTAATTCTTTTCTTCTTTTTTAAATCCTGTGTGTTGCATAAGTGCTTGTGTTGGGGGCATGTGGAGGGGAGGGGAGCAGGTATCCTGTTGTAGTGCTCACTCTTGTCTTATTTTGAGACAGAGGTTTTGTTTTGG
The DNA here is from genome assembly GCA_030674055.1 of Rhabdomys pumilio. Classification (NCBI taxonomy): domain Eukaryota; kingdom Metazoa; phylum Chordata; class Mammalia; order Rodentia; family Muridae; genus Rhabdomys; species Rhabdomys pumilio. Next base: position 20,137,783 of record JANHMN010000004.1, on the reverse strand, counting down.
TGGGGTTTTCTGAGACAGGGTTTCTGTGTAGCCCTGGTTGTCCTGGAATTCCCACTGAAAACCAAGCTGGCCTTGAACTCCTATTTGCCTGCCTCAATCTCCTTAAGTACAGGAATCAAAGATGTGTGCTATCATGTCTGGTACATGTAAGTTTCTTAAGATTATTCTATTTTTATTTATGTGTCTGTGTGTAGAGGCATGTGTGTACAAGTGTCACGTAGGACAGTGGAGGTATTACAACTCCTAGAACTGACTGATGGGCAGTCGTATAGGTGCTGGGAATTTTGGGTTCTCTGCAAAGGCAGCAAATGCTCTTAGCCCTGAGCCATCTCCAGTTCTGTTTCCTTCCTCCCCCTATTTTTAACTCTTTTTCATAGTCCTGACTCCTCAGCTCTAGACAAGAAGCATAATGATGTGGTGAGGGTTGACCCTTCAGGTAGCCAACACCCCCTATCCCAGCCTCACTCCAGTCATAGGATATTCACAAATGGGGGTAAAAATCCAGGAAGGCAGCATGTCAAGGCCTCAGTCAAGCAAGTCCCACAGGAACCCTGGTTCTACGGCTTCACATATCATCTCATCGTCAAGGTGGTGTCCCACTCCCCAGCTCAGGGCCACCTTAGTCAGAAAACAACATTGTCATCTCTTAGTCCACAGTGCCAGACATGCCAAATGGGTGGTAGGGCTGGCCACCCAAGCAATTGTGGTGCCAGGGATCCAGCCCGGGACCTTACACACATGAGGTAAACACGGATCACTGAGCCTGTCTCATCCCAGTTGACTTCCAATGCCAGCGATCTCCAGTCTTGCAATCACTGGGTACAGGCAAAGGCAGGGCAGAGGCCATGAGGTCGAGTCTGTGACGCAATCACAGCCTCTGGCTTATACTGGGATGTGAACTCTGGCCTTCAGGAAACGGACAAACATCCCACTAACAAGGACTACAAAACAAACCTCAGCAAAATTTTATTTCTATTACTGCTTACAAGGTCCAAGATTTCTGCACTTTAACACTGGATGCCCTTTCCCGCCCACCCAGGGGACACCCGTTGGTGTCATTGTGTCCCCTCTAGAACTTCCCCCCATGCTGGGGCCCCCTCCTCTCTTGCCCACCTTCACTGCAGGGAGAGCTTTCAAGCCTGGAGGGGGTATTAGTTGCTTCCCGTGCCTGCACGGGGTAGTGTGAAATGTGGCACACTGGCCAGGCTCCTGTTGTGCCTGGCCCAATGGAGATGAATCGAAATGACAGCAGGGTGTCCTTGGTTTTCTCAGGCACCTCAGGACTGGTCTGAGAGGAGGCACCTACTGCTTCTGGTGGTGGAAGGGGAAGAGAAGTCAGAATTCACAGTTGTTTGCTATGCAAAGTGCTTGTCAGTGGTGGCTGCTTCTGCCAAGTAAGCCATTTAAATCCAGGAGAGGGGACAGATGGGACACTGGGATGGGGGGGTGGTGTCCCTTGGAAGGCAGCCAGGAAAAGCTGACTGTAGAACAAGGGTCCCCAGAGTCCTTCAAGGTCTTGCAAGAAAATCAGTACGCTGTTGATGGTTTGGTCAGAGAGCCCTGAGGAAAGCATCAACGCTACGCCAATCCCTCAGTCTCCAACTGTGAGGTCCAAGAAATGGAGCCACGTGGCTGAGAGAAAGAGAACCTTGGTATATGCATCTTACCAGGTGGGCCCCTGGTGCCACCTAAGAAAGGCTCTTTTTCTTTTTTCTTTTTGGCAAGCATTCTTGGCAGAACCCAAGGGATAAGGAGAATGGGATGGCAGCCTCTGCATGGCAATACAATCTAGAAGAACAGTATCAACTCCCTCTTAGGCTTTGGCTCTGGTTCCACAGTGAGGTCCTCAAGAGACCAGACCTTGGCCTCAGGACCCAAATAGAGTTCACCAGCAACCACTCTTTACTCTTCAGACAGCACAGAGACCACCATGGGCTCCAACTCTCCAGAGACAGTGTGTTCTTTGGATATGTTTGGCTTCTCTCCCAGGCTCCACACCACCAGGCATGGGAGAAAAGGGTACGAGGGGAGGGCAAAGGAGACAAAAGGACTGAACCAATATTCAGATAACCAAAGAACAGGCTATCCAACAGAACAGGCTTGGGGAAACGGGGCCCACAGGCCAGCTGTGAGTCTAACTTTCACATTGATGGGTGGGAGGCAGGCGGCGGGTGATGACACTGGCCAATGAGGAACGGGGGAAGGCAAGCTTCCTGGAGTGCTAGTCCCTGGAGGTCCTTGTTCCTGTCCCACATGGGCAGCCAGGGGCTTCCCAGTCCAGGAAGGCAGCACACGTGTGGTGCTTGGGGCCCAACCTGCTGGCGCATAAACCCAACCTTAGCTCTGTAGCCTTCATCTGCTTTCAGGAGCAGGGAAAGAAAAGGGGATGTAGCCCTTGAGCTTTCCTAGTCTTCCTCCAGCTCCAGGGACAGAGCTGAGACCCCAAAGTCAGTGCAACGATCCTGCTAAGTCCAGTGAGAAAAAGGAAGGTGTGGCTTGCCTTGGGGCAGCACATGGCCACACATAGCACATGTCCATCTCCTGAATTTGGCAGACAGACATGAGGCAGAAAGGGTCCTGGATCTGTCTCCAGACACAGGAGTCCTTGCACAGAGGACAGTGGCCCAGTGTCAGCTGTTCCGGGTGCTGGTCCTGCGTGCGGGGTAGTCAGGTCATATATCGGGTGATGGCGCGCAGGGCATAGAGCAGGGCGGCTTGCATGCGGGCCTCAAGGAGCAGCAAGTTCACGTGAACCTGGGGAATGGAGAGAATGAGGCTGGCTGACAATTGTTCTCCCAGGCGACTGGTTCCCTGCCACTCACTTCACCCGGGCCTCCCACTGAGATGTCCTGACCCCTGCTTAGACTCAAGGCAAATCTGGTCAGGACTAATGCTTTACCTCACATGTCTGAGAGAAGAGCTGCCAGCTAACTGGCTCTAGGGCAGGATCAAATGTTTCCATACATAGCCTCACTGTGCCTTCCCAACTTTGAAATGCAGTCAGTCTCCCTTGTCATTATAAAGAGAAGATGCTCAGAGGTAACTTGCCCAAAGTCACACTGCTCCTACGTGAGGATTAAGATGGTGGTGGTGGCTCGTGCCTTGATACCAGCACTTGGGAGGCAGAGGCAGAGGCAGGCAGATCTCTTTGAGTTCCAGGCCAGCCAAGGCTACACAGAAAAACTGTATCAAAAAACAAACAAAAATAATCCCAGCACTTGGGAGACAGAGGCAGGTGGATTTCTGAGTTCGAGGCCAGCCTGGTCTACAAAGTGAGTTCCAGGACAGCCAGGGCTACACAGAGAAACCCTGTCTCGAAAAACCAAAAAAAAAAAAAAAAAAAAAAAAAACCCAAACAAAAAATCTGCATCTATGCCCACCTAAACGTGTGAAAAGCAGATACCTGAATACTCAATTTAAATGAAATCTGAAATTACACAGTAGAATAGAATTTATCCAAGAACAACAGGCCCAGGTATCGCAGGATACAGGACAAACCCACAGTGTGACCCTCACTGGGTCCTACCCTCTGATTCTACAGCCACTCCCACGTCCATGTTGCCATTACCTTCTCTGAGTGGCGGAAGTGCCTCCAAAAGAGGTTGTACATTCTGCGGGTTGTCTTCTCTGGGTAGCAGGCCACGGTCTTGATATAGATTTTGAGGTTCCTTTCCAGGAGCTGGTTTACCTCCCCGTAATCATAGTCATCGTATCTGATGGACAGACCAGACAGCATTACTCATGGTCTGCTCCCAGAAGCAGCTCTACTCTCCCATCCCCACCCTACAGAAGGAGGAACAGAGTGGCCAGAAAAGCGAGAGGTAGGAAGCCATGAGAGGCCTGGTTCCTCTTAGAAAAACAGCTGACATCACGTGTCATAGGTAACCAGACTCGAAGAGGAGCACTCTAAGCAACACTGATGACGAGCGAGTGTGCACTCCTGAGCTCTGTCTGCTAGTCACGAACCCTCAAAAGCAAGGACTCCAGTTATGTATGATAGTCAATGTTCATCAATTTCATTTTCCTGAGACTCAAAGAAGGCACTTGCCCTCGACAGCAGGGAGCGACTTTCAAATGCAGCTCTCCCATTGTTACTGCCCTACGGTAAAGGGCAGGAAGGCCAGTGAGGAGCGATCATGGAGGTCGGTTCAAGGCAAAAGCAGACAGTGCTAACGCCACAGACAGAGCAAACGAGACCTAGAGAAGGCAATGAACTGGCTCAAAATCCAAAGGCAGCCAGATGGTGTTGAGTTTGGAAACCACTCTCTCTCCTCCCTAGTCTAGTTTATATGTATGTGTGGAAAAGAGACAGGAAGGAAACACGCGATAGTAATAAAGTTCGGTGATCTCCCGAAGAGTGTGGGTGGGTTGTTATTGCTGTTGTTTGGAGGGTCCTGTAGCCCAGCTTTGAACTTGTTAAATAGCCACGGACAGCCGCGAACTCCTCATCTTCCTATCTTGGCCTTTCCAGTGCCGGGATTACAGGTATACACAAAAATAAATCAATTAAAAGAAAGAAAATAAAGAAAAGTAAAGGGGGAAAAAAAACCAAAAGAAAGAAAAAGTCGGGAGGCAGGGGATCAGGTTCCACCTGCAATCCCAGCCTTAGAGAGACAAAAACAGACCTGCTGTGAGTTCAAGGTCTGCCTGGACTATCAGGAGACCACATCTTGAAAGGAAACAAACAAATAAAGCTCTCTCTCTATCCCTTAGATAAATCACGTTATTTGGGGCATTTACCTGTAAGAACATGTGTGGGAGAGAGGCTGGTTCAGTGTTTCTAAGAGTAAAAACTGCTGACAGTGCTGGTGGCCTGTGACTTTAACACCTGGGTGGCCAAGGAGGCAGAGGGGGCCCCAAGACTGAGCCAGCAGAGCCTCAGATACCCCTTGGGGATGGGAAGAGGGGAGAACTAGAGAAAGGGGGGGAAAAAGGAACAAAAGGAAAACCAAACCAACCCTGGAATAAACTTAAATACTCAAACAGTAAATAGCACATCATTCCTAAAAAAGGACTTCCTCAAACACCAGTCAGTGGACAGGCCAGACGGCTCAATGGTTAAAGGAGCTTGCCGTCAAGACTGATGACCCAAGTTCGATACCTGGGCTCCAAACGGTGGAAGAAGACAACCAACTCCAGCAAGTTTTCTTCTGACCTCCACATGTGTATGTGTGCACAAACATACACACAAAGAAATAAAGTACACATAATTTTTTTTGAAATCAGAAAAAGATTTAACAAGATAAAATTTAACTCACAATACTATTCTGTATACATGACCACTGTCCACATGCCTGGCTCTCGTGTATAATTTTCATGAGCTGCATAATAGGTTATGAATGAAAAATATCATTATTTAAAGTACGCTACTGTGCATATCTGTGTTGTCCTTATTTACTGTGAAAAAAGATAAACTATTGGAAATTTACGTGACTGTGTAATGTGCACATACGTATGCACGTGTTTATGTATGTATTTGTGTAGAGGTGTGTGAATACATACACAAAAACACATGAAATCATAAAGTAGAATACTTTGTTTGGTAGAGTAGTCTGTAAGTCCAGAAGCTAACAAGTTAAGGCAGGAGGATTGTCACAAGTTCAAGGTTAGCCTGAACCATACATGTTCTAGGCTAGTTGAGGTTACAGAGTGAAACCTATCCCTATGCCAAAACATCAAAAATAAGTAAAATGACATAAAACAACACAAAATAAAACACAACAAGGAGTGCTTGTCTAGAATGCACAAGGCCCTGGGAACAATCCTTAGTACTGACTGCATAAGGAAACAAAGCAAAGCCTAGTTATCTCGGGGTGAGTGTAGAGTCTTGCTTATAAACTTTGAACAGTGAGCACTTACTAGCTTTAAACCTGCAAAGACATAAACGTGGCTTGAAAATTTAAGAAGAGTATAAGAACTAAAGGACAGTGAGCTCGGGGAAGATTTGTGGCCTACACGTGACCTAAGCTTGGGGACACATGCCCACCTGATGCCAAAGACGCAGTGGATGTAGTTCCAGATGGCCCTGCGGAGCACGGAGGTGTCCACACCACTGTGCATGGCAATGGTGTTATAGGTGAGGCTGTAAGCTACCTGGAACTTCTCGTCCAGCAGCTGCCCCCCCTCAGGGTAGAGCCGCTGGATCAGTGAGTAGCCATGGTCTTCCCAGGTATAATCCTGAGGAATGGGGGAAGAGGTCAGTGAGTTGAGTAAGACTTTCTGAATCTGCTCTCCAGGATTCACACCTTAGCTTTGCATAGCATACCCTGCCCGAACCACAAATCTCATATGCTGCTTGTGCTGGGCCCAAGACACCAAGCAGGATGTCCCTGGGTAATGACCTCCCAACCCGCAATAGGGACCTTCCAGGTCTTCACTGCCCTCAGGGGTTTTTAAGGGAAGGAGGTTTCCAACTTGGAACCAATTGAAGCTCTTGCCCCTGCTTCTATGTAAATCTGAAACAATGATCAACACCTGGGCACGGAAGGTTGGTGGGGCCTGGGTCCCTCGACGAGTGAAGTCTTCATATCCAAATGTGGGGTCCTCCACAAAGCATAGGATGTCTGGGTGTGGAGAAGGCTCCAGGATATCCGCTGAGGGCCACATCAGAGAGAGAGGGGACAGTGAGGCTGAGCAGAGAACAGCAGGCTCCCTATCATCAGGGAGGTGGGGGTGGGGTGGAGGAGGAGTATGGTAGGGACCACAGAGAGCCCTCCCTACACTAAGAGGGAGGGTGTTAGCTAGAGCCACTCCTGGGGAGGAGGTGACTCTTACCCGAGTTCCCCCCCCCAACCCCCCACCTCCCCCCCCCCCAACCCCCCACCCTCCCAACGGTAATAATGTCAGTTTTATGGAATGGCTTAGCCTGGGAAAGCTTGGCTCCATCTACCTCACAGGAGCCCTGAAGGGCTAACAGACCAGGATTCAAAGGCAAGTCTGAACACAAGGCCCATTCTCAGAAGCTCTTGGAAGGAGAAGTCAAGGTGTGTGGAGCTATCTGCTCCCCTCAGAAGTGTAAAGAGAGAGGCAGTCCCTAGCACTGATGCCTGTGACCCTGTACCTGAGGGGGTCACCAGCAGGCTTTCTGACTTCTCGAGCTCAAAACGGTTCTCCATTTCCTCCTGGGACGCCCCCTCATCCCTCAGCAGGCTCTCCTGAAGCTGCCTCATGCGTTCCATCAGAGCTTCTACGTCACGGGCGGCTTCAAAGCCCTGTAGAAAGGACCCAGTAATTACCGATCTACTCCTTCATGGCCCACTGGAAGACTCCACTCAGCTCTTCCACATTCTAGATTTTTCCTGAGTGACCAGAAAGCGCTAGGGTAGTTTCTAAGCCAGCCACCACACTGGGCAGCTCACGTAGCCTGTGAATCTACACTTAAAATGTAGACCAGTGGCCTTGAACTCACAAAGCCCTGCTGCCTCTGTCTCCTTAGTTTCTGGGATTATGGTGGTTTCTGTTGTTTGGTTTTTAGTGCTGTTGCTGAGTGACCTTAAGGCCACCAACAGGCTGGGTGACCAATCTACCTACCACTGAGCTATACCAAAGCCCAAATTTTGTATAGTCATCTAGACAAAAAAATTGTCAGATACGGTGGCTCACGGGGGTGGGAGAGTGAGGGCAGTCACCATGAATTTGAGGCTAGCCTGGGCCACAGAGTAATAGCCTGTCTCAAAATAACAAAGCAAACCCCAAAACATCCACAAACAACAACAAAAGTCAGATGGCGTGATGGTGCACACTTGTCATCTCAGAACCATTTGAGTCCACAGTAAATTCCAGGCCATCCTAGGCTTATCTCAACAGACTAAGAAAAAAAGAAACTGAGTTTGAAAGCCAAGGAAGTTTGCTGGACTCTCTCCCTATGGCGAGACAGGGAAGCAGACAGTGGTTTCTATTCCCAGAGCAGAGGCCACACCAGTTTTTTCCCACACCAAGACCCAGGACCACGACTTACCCCTGAGTTATTCAGTGGGTCCCCGTTTGGGGGGCTGCCTTGCTCACTGGGAGGTGAAGGTGCCTGTGAGGCAGGGCTGCCCTCTGCATCTCCCTCAGGACGGATTCCACAGCCAAACACAAAGGAGGCCAGAGAGTGGCAGTGGGTAAGCAGGACCAGTGCTTGGATGAGTTCAGCCAGGGACCAGCTGTGCTCGCCAGTCTTCAGCAAGGCCTGGAAGGGAGGGAGAGATAAACAAACCCACTCAGTGGTTGCCCCTGGGCTTCCTCAGCCAAGCCCATAGGCTTCCTCAGGGACCCCAGCTCTCTCTGCCCATCACACCTGGATATGCTCCTTGGTGATGAGCCATGGCCGATGCGCCAGTAACTTGTTGATCTCGCTCAGCTTTCGGAGCTTCTCAGGGGCGCGGTGGAGGCCCAGCAGCCACTCGGGGTCACCACCAGTCTGTAGGAACTCAGTCATGTGGCAACCCACCAGGTAAGAGCACTGGTGGCGGGCAGCAGCCTGTGGGAGTAGGGTCAATGAGCCTGAGTTACCTTCCTTCTGTGCCCCATTCTAGGAAGACCTCCTTGGGATCTAAGAGGCAGGAGAATCTATGTTCTAACTTCACCTCTTCTACCAGCTTACTGGTCAGCTGACCCCTTTGCACCTCAGTTTCCCCATTTGCAAAGTATATACTTAAAGATGCCTCTCTTCAAAACCTAAAATTCCATGAGATAATAAAGCTAGACACTTCATCTTCACCTCAAAAAAAAAAAAAAAAAAAAATCAACTCGGGGGAGTCCCCAAATGAATCTGAAGCTAGAACCACCATTTGGCCACCCCGTGAGCACCAAGCCCAGATGGACTTACCATGATGGCAATGTAGTGGCGCCAAGAGCTTGCCAGGGGCCCATCCGTATGCAGCAGCAGGTAGTGCAGGCGCCAGAAGCTGCTAAGGTAGTCGGGGTGTAGACCCATCACCACCGCCAGGTTGTCCACCCGCCCTGAGGACATCAGAGCCTCGAGTCCCAGGTGCTGCTCTAGGCTCTCAGCTCCTTCCCGAAGGATCTGCCAGGCAAAGAGGAGCACATGGGTTCCCTCCTGCCCCCATACTGACCATCCTCTTTGTTTTATATACATGGCTATACTATATAGATATAATAGGAGACTGAATACTACCAACCACGTCTGAAAGAAACTGATTAAGCAAACACTATTAGGCAGCTTATATAATGCCTACTGCACGTCTGCCACTATCAAGTACTACATATTATACTTTATACTAACTCGCCCCTCAAAACAGCTAGGAAATTACAGTTCAATTTTCCCTATTTTTATTTTTTAATAAAAACATTTCTTTCAATGCTGAGGATCGAACCTAGGGCCTCACAACTAGACAAATATCCTACCACTGGGCTTCTTCTCACCTTTTTCCTTATTTATTTTTTCCCCCTCTTCCTTTCTTTGAGATAGGGCTTCTCTAGATAGCCCTGACTGTCCTAGAACTCTCATTCTGTAGACCAGGCTGGCCTTGAACTCACAGAGATCCATCTGCCTCTGCCTCCTGAGAGCTGGGACTAAAGGCATGCACCACCACCGATGGCTTCCTTTTCCCTTTTATTTATAAAGATTTAGGCAAAGAGATGAAGAATGGTTGCTGGGACTGGAGTGTGGCTCTGTGGTAAAAGGACTGCTTAGCACACATGAGGCCCTGAGCTCAATCCTTGGCAACAAGAACTTAATGCATAGTTTCTCTTCTTCATAGAATTTCTATTCTAAGATGGCAAATGCAGATAGCTACAGAGGAGGTGTAGAAGAGTTTGATGCCCTGCATGTCTTTCCATGCAGAGCTTTTTAACATCATCAGACTTTTTTTTTTTGGATACAGAGTCCCACATACTTCAGGCTGGATGATGCGACCATGACCAGTTTATGTGGAGTTAAAGGTCTAGCCTAGGGCTTTGTAGATGGCAGGCAAGCACTCTGACATCTGCAGTGGGCTATATCATAGCCCTCTTCCCCCTTTTCTTCCTCCTTCTCTTACTTACTTATTTTACTTGTTTGTTTATTTGCTGTGGATGTGGGTACCAAACCCAGGGCATTGTGCATGGGAAGCCAGTGCTGTCAGAGCCGCATCCCCAGCCCCCATTCATTCATCTAACAGATAGCTACCCAATCATGAATCTCCTTGAGTGTCTGAACTTGTCCTGTGAGGTGAATACTATTATTTTCCTCCATTAATAGATGGAGAAACCAGGTCTGCTTGAAACCACAGATCTGATAAATGACAGAAACAGGATTCTAATCTAGATGAACTCCGAGGCCCTTGTTTCTTGCCTTTCTTTTTTTTTTTTTCCCAATAAAAGACAAATTATTTATAAGCAGAAAAAAATAAAATAGAAGAACACTATGTGAGGTTAAAATTGCTGGGCTACAGGCTGAAACCCCAGTGGGTTTGTTCCTCTTACATTGTAAAGGAGATAAGCTCTGGTTTGGGAGCCAGGGGTTTGGCCATGCCACCCTATCATTTCATCTGTCTGAACCCATTCCCTGGCAGAAAACAAGGGTGAGAACAGCCCAGCTCCAAGAGCTTTTTAAAGAAATTAAACAAATCAGGCGCGGGGGGTGGGGGGGAAGATCCTGAGTTTCCCGTTTCCATGTCCTTTTCCTCCTAGGGACCGAAGACTTCCAACTCACCTCCTCCACTGGGATGAAGGCGCTGGGCCCTCGAGGACCTCGCCGAGCCTGGCCCTCCCGATGCTCCTGTGGGGAAACACATGGTGGTTATTTTGCAGAAGGGAGGACAAGAGAAGACAGAGAGGACTTACAGTGAGCTCTCTAGCCCCCTTCTCCAACCCTAAATGACACTGAGTTTCTAAACTATCTTCTTGGTACAGTCCGAATCGGGGAGCCAGGGGGAACACTTAGACCCCTGCATAGGGAATGGGCAAGAGAAGACAAAGGTCACCAGGCTGACTGACTGCTCGGGAACTCAGCCAGGATCCAGAGACCCAGCCTGGCTGGATGGGAGGGGCCCGAGGAAGGAAATAACAGCTTTCTGTTGCCTGTCCCCAGAAGGCCAGTGTCTTTGTGGTCCCAGAGGACTTGTATAGTAGAAAGAATTCTTTACAGAGGGCATAAGACATGGCTCAGTGGGTAAGTGTGAAGACCTAAATTCAATCCCTGGGCACCCACATGGTAGGAGCCCTGACCCTACAAGTTGTCCTTTGACCTCCAACACACAAGCTGTGATTTATGAACACACGTATTTTTTAAAAACAAGAGATCAGGCCAGAAGTGGTGGCGCATACCTTTAGTCCCAGCACTCAGGAGGCAGAGGCAAGTGAATCTCTGTGAGTTCAAGGCCAGACTGGTCTACAGAGTGAATTCTAGGACAGGCAGGGCTATGCAGTGAGACATTATCTAGGGCTCAGGAGAAGACTCTTTTCATATAAGAACCCTTTATATTCCAAAGCCAGTTCCCACCCTCTATGCCTAGGAAACTTCAATCCTCTCAAATGAGAGGTTTCCTTTCTTTGTTGCCTTTTCTTCAATGCTGAGGGTGAACCTAGGCAGCTTGCCTGGTGAGCTGGGCACATTCTACACTGAGCCGCACCCCTCCAGGCCCTGCAAACAGTTTATCCTTCTCTCCACAGCTTCTAGGCTATCTCTGCTCTCAGCCTCACCAACTGTTCCTGTCTGCACTACCCTGCCCTCTCCTAACCAACCGCTACCCAGTATACACCCCGTAACCAAATTTTCTCAAGTATGAATCTGATCCTTAAAACCCAGCTTCCCTTACCGAAGCCTTCCAGATAAATGAGTGGTCAAGCCCTACCCCCTCTGGGACTTGATAGTTCTCCTAGGTCTACTGTCAGACCTTTGTGCGTGACCCCATAATTCTTGGTGTTTTTGCTTCCACAAACACTGTCCGCTAAGGGCCTCTTTTAAATTGCTTTGTTCCCACACCACATTTTGTGGAGAGCAGGGCTGGGTCATTCTGTGAATAAAAACAGAAAGTAGAGTGGCTGGGGTTAGGGGGGTCGGGACTCCAGGGAGGACATGCAGGCTGGTGGTGGCAGCTGAAGCTATGTATTCAATGAAGCTACTTCTTCTGCTCCTTGATATGAGGTCTGAGAGAACATTCTGTTTATTCACCTAGAATCTGACTGTTGGCGTGGGGCTCTCCATACCGCCAGCCTGAACATAATTGATCCAAATAACAGTTCCGCCTTCACTACAAAAGACCATCCCCTGGCCCTTTCTCCTGGTAAGATCCAGTCTTAGGACCTCAGATGTTCAAGGACTCAAAACTATACTTCTATACTTGAGCCCCGCCCCCCCATGCTTTTCAAGACAGGGTTTCTCTGTGTGGTCTTGCCTGTCCCTCTGTAGACCAGGCTGGCCTCATAGATCAGCCTGCCTCTGCCTCCTGAGTGCACCATCACCACCTGGCTATACTATTTTTGTTGTTGTTGTTAAAGTGGCCAAAACCGTGCCATCACTGTCACCTAAAGGGCGCTGTGGCAGTAGTGGTACACACATTGAATTCCAGCACTTAGGAGGCAGAGAGACAGATCTCTCAGTTCAAGGCTAGCCTGGTCTACACAGTGAGTTCCAAGACAGCCAGGGTTATATGGAGAAACCTTGTCTCAAAAATAAATAAATAAATAAATAAATAAATAAATAAATAAATACAACAACAAAAAAGTCCCCCGAAAAAGAGATGACTTTTGGGAACCTACAAGATAACAAGAAAAAAAAAATTAGGAGCCTAGAAGCCTAGGTATACATATGGGTTTTGATGCTAAGTTGCTGTGCGGCCCAGGAAAGTTACTTAGGCTTTCTGGGTCTGATTCCAGAGGGCAGAAGAGACTAGGCTAGCCTCTTTCAATTACTTTCTTTTTCTCCCCCTCCCCTCCTTTCTTCCTTTGACACAGGGTTTCTCTATATAGCCCCTGTCTGTCCTGAACTCACTCTATAGAGCAGGCTGGACTTGAACTCAGAGATTCCCCCACATTCTCCTGAGTACTAGGATTAAAGGCTTGCTCCACCAGCCTCCCAAGCACTCACTCCCTTTACAGCTCCCCCTCCTCCCTCACTTGAGAAAATGCCCAACAGCTCTGTCTGGGAGATAAGAACTGCTGACTCCACAGACGGGGCCTCCCTCTCTCCAGAGGTCCCAAGGGCAGATGGAAGGAAGCACAGTGGAACCAGGCCAGACACCTGGAATACCAGCTCTGGGGAGGCTGAGGCAAGAGGATTGGAAATGAGGAGTTTGAGGCCAGCCTGGGTTACACAGTGAGATGTTGCCTCAAAACAAATAAACAAAACCAACGGGAGGGAGGGGTTGAATATGCATATGTTAAAATTCTAAGACAAAAAATTTAAATTAAAAAAAAAAGACCACAGCAGCACAAGCTGAGAGCCAAGGGCTCCTAGATGTGTGGGGGAGGGGACAGGGAACAGCCCTGGGATCCTCTGAGCCAAGAGCCAGCAAAGAAAGAAAACGATACTCTTAGGTTCTGGACCCATAGGTATTTCCCAGGAAAATAAATAAAATGATAATTTAGAGTACAACTAAAGATAGGAGCTTGGAGGGCTGAGGCTGTAGCTCTTTTGTAGAGTGTTGCCATAGAGGATACTGTAATCTTAGCTCAAGTAGTCACGCATAGCCTGTACAAGGCTTAGCGAGAGACAGACAGACACATACACACAAAATGTTTTTGATAGACAGACACACACACAAAATGTTTTTGATAGCTCCGAGTGTGCCTCAGTTTCATCCTGGAACAATGGGATTTTCACCGGGTAGTCACGAGGATTTAACAGGACTATGCCACAGTTTACCTCAGCACTTACCCTAGGGAGAACACTTAATAAAAGTCCCCTGTCATTAACTTCATTGTTATTTTAAACAAGAGCTTCTCTGCCCCAGCGGTCCCTTAGCATCCTTTCATGAAGCTTTTTTTTTTTTAATTACTGAAACCAAAGTCCCACCCCCAACAATCCACACAGAGAGGAAGTGGGGGGTGGGGCAGGTGCTGTTGGCACCGTTTATTTACTGATCGCTCTCTCAGGTACAGAGCCCAGAGCTGAGTGCTTCCCAGGTAAAATCAGAAGTAATCTGTTCATTTGATTTTTTTTTTTTGATGACTGCATTATTACAGGCAGTGTGAATACGACAGCATAAAGACAAAGTCCCAGCCAGCCTTCATATAATCTTAGGTACCAGGGAGAAAGCGGACAAATGATGAACAGGCTTTCAATCAGAGGAGAGTGATGAGACAGAACTGAGTAATGATGGGGTGAGAGAGAGTGTGGTATTTTAGTTTAAGAGGACAGGAAAAACTACTGGGGAGGTAGGTGACCTTTGAGTTGGTTGAGAAGGCAGCAGAAGAGCCTGTGAAGATAGAGGGACCAGTGTTCAGCCACAGGGGACACTGGAGTGTCCTGAATACAAGTCTAGGCTCCAATATCTCAAATGTTCCCCTAACCTTGACATCTGGGCAAGTCCATGGGAAGTCTCATTGGTAAGAGGTGGCATCATTAAACCAGCTCTCCTCCCATTCCCTGGACTAGACAGTCAATGATAATGTTAAATTATAATATGAGTAGGTATTCCCTTGTTCCACTGTTGTATGCACTGATTTCACATGGACTACGATGTATACCACCAGATGGTAGAAGCTACGACTAAAGCTTTACAGCCAAAAAATAAAGATTCTGAGGGGTCCATGTCGCTTCTGGTCACTCAGCCAGAAAGGAAGTAAGACAGGTGAATACAGACCAGGGTCCTACAAACATGGAAGCCACTCCCCATTCTCGACAACCAAGGCTTATGAACCTGCACCCAGGGTTCACCAAGAAGAAGCCTCATCTCAGCCTTAGGAATTCAGAAAGCCCTTCACAACACCTTCCTCGGGGACTCTAGCCTTGAGGACACACACTGGGCCTAGTTTCCAGTCCTTACTCCTGTGTCTAAGACACTAGACCAATAGAAATCTAGGGGTTGGAGTGATGGTTTAGTGGTGAAGACCATTTGCTACCCAAGTTTAGTTCCCAGCACCCATGTGGCTCACTCCAGCTCCAGAGCATGGATCTAAATTCTCCTGGCCTCCATGAGCACCTGCACACATGTGCACACATCCACACACACACATAATTAAAAGCAAACTCTTTTAAAAATAAGGAGAAAGAATGTTTTGTCTAATAAACATGGCTGGCTAGAGCCATTCTTCACCCTAAGCGGTTTGAAATGTGTCCACAGCAAGGTACCTTGACTTTTTGCTTAACTTAACTTGAATTGTGCTTAACTAGTTAGTTTTCTAAGGTGAAGTGTCACTATGTATCCCAGTCTGGATTCAAACTTTCAATCTCCCTCTGCCTCAGCACCAGACTAGTTCTAAATTTATTTTTTTTTTTGTTGTTGTTTTGAGACAAGGTCTCAATTTGTAGCAAGGGCAGCTGTGCAACTTGGCCGGCAACCTTGAACTTATGACACGTCTTCTAAGTTATCCTCCTTCAAGCTAGTTACAGATGTGTGTTATCAATGCCTGGAGTTACCAGCTCTAAATTCCGCCAGGTGTGGCTAGAGGCTGGCCACCATGTTGAGGTGCACTGGTCGCACACACAGATGAAGGCATGATTCCAACACAGGGGACAAAGACAGGGAAACCCAGACCGGGCAAGTCACGAGCTCATGTGGAGTAAAGAAACAAGCAGCAATGGCTGGTCCTCCATATCCAACTGAAGGATCACTGGCAGCAGCAACGTAAAGTCGGACAGCCCTCTGGGAAGGCTCTCTAGGTCTTTAGGGCATCGGAAGGGACTAATGGCCTGGAAGCCTGATGCTTGACTCCTCACTCAAATGCTTTCTAGACTAACTTTTCTGTTAAACCCAGGGGCTCCCATCCTACTTACATCTAATCCACATCTGTTTGAAGGTTATAGAGAACCAATTAAATGTCGAAAAATTAAGCATCAACTAACAAGTGTCTAATGTGTAATTTGAACCCAAACTGAGTCCTTTCCATTCTTTTATAAGAGTTTCTGAAAATGGCACCAGACCTAGAGATTTAAACCCAGCACAGACTGACTTCCCAGAGTGCTGTTCACCAGCTGCATTGGTCCCTCTGATTAGCCCAGGCTTCACTCTTGTTCTCTAGAGTCTGCCAGCCCCAGGACTCACTTACAGAGACCTGCTAAGTCATACTGCCAACTGGGAAGGCCTGCCCACACTACCTGTCAGCTGGATCCAGACAAGAGTCTGGGTTTACACCTGAGGAGAGGACATACAAGAAGCCCCAGACTTCCAGCCAGCCTTGAGGGGGCAGGCCAGCAGAGTGGCAGACAGCCTGGACTGGGTCCCAGTGCTTTACATATTTGATCTTACAGGCACCTTAATTCCTCTCAACCACTCTGAGAGAAACAGAACTTGTCCCTTCTTTAAAGACAAGTGACCAAAGCTTAGAATGGTCCCCTTCTGGCCTGGCACAGGTCATATGGGGTTTCAAAGCCTAAACAGCTGACAAGGGGCAGCTAACCACTTAGTTGCAAATAACAGTGAGCCATGCAGGGTGTTACTAACTAGTCCCAGGAACTGAGGCAGGCAGAAAGAAAGGCCTAGCTTATGGAACTAGCTTACAATGAAGAAGGGACTAGAAGTATTCAGAGGGGCTCATCTGGTGGAGAAAGAAGCTTTTCTGAGGAAGTGATGTTTGGGGAAGTTATTCTAGAATCCAACATAGCTTTGAAAACATACCACCCAAGACAAGAGTCAGTCCCTTGGAACTTTCTGGAGACAGGCATATCTGAAGGCCTTGACCCTTTGAAATAAGGTCTGAAACAGTTGCCAGAACTCCTCATCTGGCCTTCAAGTCTTGAGCACTAGAGTCTGGAAGATGGGCACCCTATCTTCTCAGGATCCCACTTAAAGCAGACACCTTCAAGGTCATCTTTTCTTGAGGAGTAGAATTTGTAGAAAAAATGTTGCAAACATCATCAGCTTTCCCCAATACTGCAAAGTGACTTTAAGTCCAGTGTGGTGAGGACACCTGGAATCCTAACACACAGGAGGCTGAAGCAGGAAGACAGTCATAAGGTCAAGGCCAGACTGAACTACAGAGTGAGACCCTGTCTCAGTGTGGGGTGGGGCTTCCTCTTGGACGATCTACCCAAGATCTACTCAAACCACCTGAGATTTTCTTCCCCACAGGCACGGTGGGGAGAGAACTGAGCTGACCCTCCTCCTCCCACAGTAGAGAATAGACTCAGGAAGTCCCTTGAGAGGCATTGGGGGTGGTGAGAGAGGACGGCTAAGTCAGTCTTCCAAATGCTCGCATTTTAAATACAAGGACAGTTCCCTGCAGTAAGTATGTCTCAGGCACTCTGCTTCAAGCATTTGCTTGTATTTTAAGTTAATTTGACGAACAATCTCTTAGAGATAATATCAAAATACCGTTTAAGAGACTGCAGTCAAAAGCGATGGCTTGGCTGAGATAACCCGACGAGAAAGTAAAGAAGGGGTGGGACTGGAATCTAGCCCTCACCTACCTCAATGCTCCCATGAGCTAACAAAAACAACATTGTTCACAAAGCAGACAAAAGTTATCAACAAAGAGGCAGAAGCGCGGAGTCTTTTCTGCATACAGATTCCTAAAGCATATGAAGAAGCAACAGACCAATGGCTGCTGGAGAACCCCTCAGAAATGACATTTCCTCTGACATGGGCAGATTTTCTTAAGATCATACACCTTAGGACTAACACTCTACCCATTTCCAGCCCTGGCAATAGACCTTCCACACCACTCTAAGCTTAGAAAATCAAAAAGAACAGCATCTTCTGCAGGGCCAAGCATTCTCCAAAATCCTAGTCACACGCAGGCCAGAGGATGAGGGCTAGGTGAAAGAAGCCTCTCTCTCGGCCCCTTTCGGGCTTCAATTTCTCATTCTATAAAACGGGGTTAAAGTACGGTTTGTATTTGCTGTCTTTGTCAGACAAAACCTATATCCTGGCATCTAGTAGGTGCTCCATAAATGATAGACTATGACCACTGTCGAGGCCGCTGGGAGGAAGACGGGGGTTTTATACTGGCATTATATCTTTATACAGGCATTATTCCTTGCCTCCGTGCGAAGTCCCTCTACGCTCTGAGGAAACAGCCAAACAAACTTTAAGGACCCCAGAACAATTTAATAGGAAGCAGCCTATCGGGACCGAGGGTTATCCGCTTTCTCCCCCAGCTCTCTCTCTCTGGTTGCTGCCTCCGAGGATCAAGCGGCCAGCCAGACCCATAAAGCACTCGGACCAGTTTTCAGATCCGGGGTGCAGGTGGGGACTGGAAAAAGGGATCGACCTTCGCGGGTCAGTCCCAGGTGCTTTACTCCCTTCGCTGCGCGATAGGACCAGAAACGGATCCTAGAAAGAGCTTCCAGTCCGCCTGCCCCCACCGAGAGGAAGGGAATCTGCGGAAGGGGGCGGGGAGGAGGAGTGGTCGGGTCTCTCCGGCCGGGATTTGCCTGGACTTGAAGACGCTCGCTCTACCAGAGCACAAACCCAAAGAGCCACGAGAATGCGTCCCCTCTCATTGGCCGGGAGTCCGAAGGAGCCAGGGAGGGCTCCGCAGCCCCCTCCTTCCCGGGGGGTGGGGGGGAGAGCGAGGGCAGTGGGAGGGGAAGGGAAGGAGCGGAGGCTGCAGTTGATGCAACCCTAGCCCTAGCTTACGTGCTCTCAGACCCTGAGCCCGGGGGGCGCACCAGACCTAGCCCAGGTCAACCCAAAGATCGGCCGTGGTTGGAGGAGAGCGGCTTTGCTCGGCTGTTGCTTACCTCTCGGGTTTCGGGGCCGGCCACACCGCCCCTAGTGAACGGCAGGTAGCCCTTGATCTCGGCATGACACTCCGAGTCCGCTACGATCATGGTGTACGCCAGGACCCGGTCGCGGCTCGTCCGCGCCCGGGACACCCGAGGGGGTCTCTGAGTCGGGTGCGCACAGGAGGCCGGGACTAGGAGTCGCCGGGGAAGCTCGAGATCCCCGGGGTGTCTCTCGGGATGAGGAGAACCGGCGCTACCGCGCTAGACACTCCTTGCAACCCAGCTTGGAGAACTGCGGCCGGCCTCGGAGGCCTGAGATTGGCCGCGGCGCAGAGGTTTTCACGGCCCGGAGTGCCTCGGAAGTCCGCAGTGGCCAGCGCTGCTCGCGAAGCTGGCGCTCTCCACCATCCCCACCACGGAACTGCCAGCGCTCGCCCGGCTCTGTCAGCCCGCTGCGGTCCCTGGGGGAGGGCGGGGACACAAAAGTCCCACGGCACAGCCAATCAGATGCCTGTTTCCCGGGGAGGCGGAGCCGACACCTCCCTCCGGAGCCAACCGTCCCTCCAATCAGCATCGACAGGCGCCTAGGAACTCTGGGAGCTGTAGTTGGCCTTCCGCAGATGCTGCAAACTTTTGCAAGAAAGGGTTAGTCAGATCTCTGGCAATACCAGATGAGAGTGACAGCCCAGGGAGTCATTAGGGCTGCGTGATGAACCGGGACTTCACAGGGCTGGGCCAGACAGCCAGGTGTGAAATCCCTTCTGAGTAAGTTCTTCAGCTTTCCAGTTCCTGGAGGGACTGGTTAGGGCTGCAGAGAGTTCTAACCACATCCAGTTGTTCTAATTATAGATCAAAACCCGCAAATTTGAAGGCTGAAAGCCACCACCCTGTCCCTTCAGGCCTTGAGAGATCTGCACCTTCAGAAACACTAAACCAAGGAAATCACCTTATTTGTGGAGTCTCTGGAAAGGCCCTCACTGAAATACCCTTGGCAATCTCAAAATTAATCTCAATTCTCATTGCTACAATTTTCCCTCTTCTGTTCTACCTTGGGTGCCTTCACTCCAGTCTTCCACCCTCCAGGCACTCCTGGAAACTTTGTAACTTAGGTGTTTTGCTTGGTCTATTTCTCACTTCTCCCTCTGGTCACTCCTTTCTGACTTGTCTTTTTCCATCCACTCCCTAAACGTGGGTGCTCTCCTAGTTTCTGTTTTTATCCCTCTTTTTTTTTCCCTAGACACTCACCTCTTCCATCCAGTCCCCCAGCACTTGAGCTCGATTCACCCATTCACTTCTACTCATCTCCTTCACTGTTTTTCTTCAGGCCTCTCCTTTTTGTTCCAAGTTTCTCTTTATTCTGGTCGAGAATAGTCCTGGACAGAGCTGGAGCTGACTAATCTTCTCAATTCCTTCCTGAAATAGTCTTGAGTATAGGCTTTTTTGTTGTTGTTGTTTTGTTTTGTTTTTTTCCAGACAGGGTTTCTCTGTGTAGTAGTCCTGGCTGTCCTGGAACTCACTCTGTAGACCAGGCTGGCCTCAAACTCAGAAATCCGCCTGCCTCTGCCCCCCAAGTGCTGGGACTAAACGCGTGCGCCACCACCGCCCGGCTCTGTGTATTTGTTTTACCTGAACGTTTTTATAATAATCTGGTTGAGGGCAGCAACTACATTTAGACTTTTTTTTTTTTTTTAACCTTTATGCCATCTGGCACAATGTGCTTCTAATAATATATCCTTGGTCGCTGAATCTCCCTTTGGGTTAATTCTCTTCTAAACAACTCTATATCAGATTCAGCTTTCTCCTTAAAAAAACATGCACTCTCAGCCAGAAGTGGTGGTATACAACTTTAATCCCAGCACTCAGAAAGCAGAGGCAGGTGGAACCCTGAGTTCAAGGCCAGCCTGGTCTACATAGTGCCAGGACAACCAGGGCTACACAGAGAAACCCTGTCTCAAAAAACCCACAAACCAACTAACTAACAAACAAATGCATACACTCTGCGGGATAAAGATATACTGCAGTGTTATAGCATCCACTGAGGACCCCAAGGCCTTGGGTTCTGTGCCCAATACCATACAGACACACCGTCAGAAATAACTACAATGTTAGTGGCCAGGCTAAATTTTTTTCAGTAGTATTTCATCAGCCACTGTATAAAGTTAAAACCTCTAGGTGGATCCCCAAGGCCTGCCAAGATATGTTTCAACCTACATCTTCAGTCTTATCTGTCACACCCATGATCCTTCAGCTTTTCGATACTCTTCTTTAAATTCTGCTCCTTGAAGTGACAGAGAGCATTCAGAGCCTTCATCCTGTTGGTGGCCTCAACAGAGCCTTTGAGATGGGGCTCACTCCCAAAGCCACCTTCAGCCCTGCTGAAGGCCATCTTGCCTCTGTTCCTCCACACCTTTAACCCTTTCCTGGCCCTGTTCACCCAACACAAGGTGCTTCATTACCATGTTTACAAGTCTTACCCCTTCCTTCCAGTTAATGGACTTTATTACCAGCCATGTGTGAAGACACTTCCATTTAGAAAAGTAAAAACCTATTGTCAACCATACCGTATCTTCTTTTGACTGCATTAAGCTGTGGGAAATGTCATTTGAAGCAGTAATCATGTCTATCTCTGAATCACTCCCTCATTGGCAAGGGGTATTATACATTTATTTTCAGTACTGGGATTAAATTGGGGTCTTATACATGATAGGAAGTGCTCCCTAGAGCTACTCTTCTCCAGTACATATTTTTGAATAAATGTCAGTTATTGTCTTCATGAGAATAATCCCTTAGCCAGGTGCTGGTGATACATGCCTTTAACCTCATCACTCAGGAACCTGGGGCAAAAGTCAGCCTGCTCTACAGAATGAGTTCCAGGACAGCCATAGCGACATAGAGAAATCCTGTCTCGAAAGACCAAAAAAAGTTGGGCGGTGGTGGCATACACCTTTCATCCCAACACTTGGGAGGCAGAGGCAGGTGAATTTCTGAGTTTGAGGACAGCCAGGACTACACAGAGAAACCCTGTCTCGAAAAAAACAAAAGCAAACAAACAAACAAAAGACCAAAAAAAAAAAAAAAAAAAAGTCACCAAGGGATCCTACATGAGCTACATGAGGGAACTTTGTCTAAAACTAATTTTTAAAAAAATGACTTTAGAGATAAAGCTATAGGCTCCGTTTATAAGGCAAATGATTTTGTGAAGGAAAATCAGAAGACACTAGTATCTAAAGCAGATGATCTTTTGTGGCCCAGCTCCTGAAGAATGACAGCAGCTGAGAGGTAGACTTCTTAACAGTATTCAGTTCTACTAAAGAGAGTCCAGGATCCACCCATTATCCCATTATAACTCTCACTACAACCTCCTCAAGTAGCCTTTAAGTCCCCATTTGACAGATGACAAAACTGAAGCTCTTGAGAGGTGTGCTGGCCGAGGTCAGGTGGCTTAGTAACGTGCAACGTGTTCAAAGGCGGTATGACTCCACAGCAGAAACTCTGCCCCACCAGTGAAGAGAGAAGGACATGAATATCTAAGAGGCAGGCTGGCACTTGTAATTGATGCCTAAACCAGATCTATTAATTAGGAGTAAGAGACATAACTGTAAAGTGGCCTAGAATGGGTGTGTCAGCACACCTCTGTGACAGGGCCTCTGTGGGAAGCTCAGTTACCATCTGAGGATGAGGGAGACTAGAACCTGGCAAGAGTAACAAGTGGAAAGGGGAGGGAATCACTAGCTGTGCTCAGGGAAATCTGCTCCTTTCCTCCCTCTTTCATTCAGTAAACAGTTTTGACCACCGATGTGTGCCAGTTGCTAGGCTAGGTGCTGGAAATCCAGCAATGAAGCTGCTGCCCGGTGAGGGATAGGGAGGTGTGCTAGACACTGGTTGGATGCATCCCTCCCCCTCCCCTCCCCCATGCCTTTCCTATTTTGGTCAGGCAAGGTCTCCTCCTTCCTCCTGTTGCCATACTCTCTGGGTTCTTGCATCAGCCATGTTAAGGCCACTGATTGGCCAGAGCTCTTTTAATTCCTCAATCGTACTGAAGTCCTGAAGACGTGTCTAGATCTGATCTGAAAGGTTTTTGAGACTTCTGCAATTTCAGATCTTGTCAGATTATGAACCTAATGGGATTCTCATCTATTTTTTTTTTTTCAGAATTAATTTTATGGCATCAAATTCTTGGACCATTTTATTGTATTGATCTTACATTGTAACTATTCCAGGCACTATGGTTTATCATTCCTGGTGGTTTTTTTCCCCCTTGAACTCTTATTTTCCAGCTCCCCAATTGCAGAACACAGTTTCTGCCCAGGGAAATCTTGTAGGAAAGAAGCCTCTCGCTCCGATTGGTTTGACAAAACCAAAGGAGACACTCCACACCCACCAGAAGCTTAATCACACGTTCACTTACTCATTAAGCAGGCATTGTGTGAATTCCTGAACAAGGAGACTTCACCTCTTTGAGTTGTCACAGACGCTCAGAAACAAAGTCAACTACGATCCTAACAGCAACTCAGACACCTGTTTTTGTCTCTATTAACCAAATTAATCCTCTTCCTTTCCCAAGTCTTGAATCTGTTTTCTTATCTACAAAATCAAGGAAATTTGGAAGGAGATCTCCGGTCAATGGGCAGAGATCTAGTGTTCGTGTGTTTGTCTTGATAAAGTCACTTCCCTCGCTTTCACATTTTGGATAGAAAACGTCAAGTTTGGAAAAGATCATCCTTAGTAAAATATGAAAGCCAATCTATTCTTAGGTACTTTCGGGGCAATTAGCTGAACTGGTCTAGTTTGATCAGTTGAGCGAGCCCGCAGCGCCCCCTGCAGGCCAGATCTTGCTCAGCCCTCCTGAACTGAAAAAGGCTCCCAGGGCCGCTCCAAATGATTCTGTCAGGCCCCACATCATGGCGTCAAGGTCTTAATAAGAAGACAGGCGATGGCTAAGTAAATATCATGTGGCTGCTGAAGAGTCTAGCAAGAAGTAAGCTTTCATAAAATTTCACTGCCTAAATATTTCTCCCATTGCTTTGGCTTACCCTCTCATCCCAGAGGCAGGAAGCCCTCCGCTCAAGACAGAAGGAATTTGCTAAAAATCCTCAGAAATCTGTCTGCGGCACGGACCAGATCTTAAGGTCCAGCCAACGGACACTTTAACAGGCTGATCCAATGATTTGATTTTAAAACAGAAATTGTTTGCTATGGTGTCCTCTTTCTCCCTCTCCACTTCAACGGGCCCTGCCTATCATGATGGGTAGAGGAAGTGAAGGGTGGATAAAGTCCTAGCTTTTTAAACCGTGTGAAATCAGAACAAGTTATTTCTCTCTGCCCTTGTTTCCTGTTGTGTCAAAGCAGGGCTGTTTTGAGGACGAAAGCTAACGCAGAAGAGCTCTTCATCAGGGCAGCCGGGGTTGTTATTTATATTGCTGTTTTCCCCAAAGTCTTCTCGGCAAAAGATGTATCACTTCTCCCCCCATCCCCCGTGCTCAGCAACAGGCTCTGCTTACGTAAATCACGGCGGCCAATCAGCAGGAAGGTGGGCGGGGTTTTATAATAAGCCAATAGGAGCCCGCAGCGACGCTGGGGATAGGACTAGGCATGTTTCCAGGCTGACAAGCGAGTCTCTGAAGCTGTTGAGTGGACCCGAAGGGTCTTTAAAATCTTCTTTCTCTGCCTGTCA
Source organism: Rhabdomys pumilio (assembly GCA_030674055.1). Classification (NCBI taxonomy): domain Eukaryota; kingdom Metazoa; phylum Chordata; class Mammalia; order Rodentia; family Muridae; genus Rhabdomys; species Rhabdomys pumilio. Next base: position 20,113,355 of record JANHMN010000004.1, on the reverse strand, counting down.
ACCGGGCTCTGATTGGTCTAAAACGCAGCGCCTGCTTCTCCTCCGCCCTCCCAGAGCAGGAAGGGATCAGGTAGCTCAAAGCTTGCTTGCTTTTTTTTTTTTTTTTTTTTTTTTTTTTTTTTAATATTTGAGACTAGGTCTCCTGTACACCAGGCTATAACTCAAATCCGGAACTCAAATTTGTTATGTATTCAGAGGCTGATCTTAACTTTATGATGCCCTTGCCACAGCTTCCCAAGTATCTGGGATTGCAAGTCTGTGTTGCTTTCCCTGGTGTTTTAAATCTCTAAACATTTTTTATCCGTTTACACACCTAAGTACTTCGATGTGTTACATTTTTAATATTAAAGAGACCCTTAAGCGGGGCATGAGGATGGTTGTTCAAGGCTACACTGGGCTATGTAGTGATTTATTTCGATATCAGTATCTCAGTAAGTACCAGTCTCAAAGAAAAAAGAAAGAAAGAAAGAAAAGTGAACGAGAAGTCTGTTGTTTAAAGATCAGAAAGGAACAACTATATTGATTTCCTATTTTAGACCCCTGAATAGCTGGTTTTCAAGACCTGGCTGCATGGTCTTTGTAGTTTTTACTTCTTGTATTGTCTTTGTAAACGCTTACATAATGCAGGGTCTCCTGTAGCACAGGCTTTCCTTGGCCTTTTGTAGTCTAGAGGATGAAATTGACTTTCTGATGGTCCTGCCTCCACCTTCTGGATAGCTTGGATAGTTTATCATCATTCTGGGCTCTTCATTTACCTCTTTACAAAAAATAAGTTGTTTATTTTATGTGTATGTGCCTGTATATAAGTATAGGTACTGACATGCACAAGGTCTATGCTACATGAGATCTTAACCAAAAAAAAAAATCGAGCGATTTCACCTAAAATCCCCTATGTATGATTTCTCTTGCGACACTGAGGTCACCAGCCAGTAGCTAGACTTGTCTTTCCCTGTTTTCAGCAATCATGAAGCACACAGACCATGTAACATATCCACATTAGCTATAGGAATCTGAGTCCAAAGCCTCCAGGAAGGATCTACCTCAACATAGGTGAGCCTGGTGGTCCATGCCTGTAAACCCAGCTCCTGGGGAAGCTGAGGCAGGCAGATCATAGGTCCAAAGGCCAGTTGGAGAGTTTAGTGAGACCCTGTTCCCCAGTTCCAAAATGAAAAGGACTGAGGGGGGGCTGGAGAGATGACTCAGCAGTTAAGAGCACTAGCTGCTCTTCCAGAGGACTTAGGTCTCAGCATTCACTCAGAATCTCATAGTCACTTGCAACTGTAGTTCTAGGGGATCCAATGTCTTCTTCTGGCCACCACTGGCATGCAGCAGGAAGTGCACAGACATGCATACAAGCAAAACACCCATACACATTTAAAAAATAATTTAAGTAAGAACAAGAAGTGCACTGTAAGGCCAGACATTTGGGGGTGGGGAGTGAGACAAGCGCTGGAGTGTGAGAGAGCACATATGTGTCATGTGCTTGTGGAACCCAGAAAGCACCTGGTGGGAGTCAGGGCTCTCCTTCTACCATTTGAGTTCTGGAGTTCTACTCAGGTCCTTAGTATCGTTGGCAAGTGCCTTTACCCACTGAGTCACCTCGCCTGCCTCCCTTTCTTGTGTTGGAGGTCAAGCCCTGGGCCTTAAGCTTGTTAAGCAACTGCCCTGACACTGATCGAAGTCTCCTCCTCTACTTCCTTCTACTTTTGCAAGTACTTATTGACACACACCTTTGCTCAGGGTCAAGGTGTAAGGCAACGACGGGAGTTTCTAATTCACTTTCCCGACTTTTCTTCTCTCCTTTATGTAGTTCTTAAATAATCATTAACTTCTCCCTCCCACTTAAGAGACAAGGTCTACTATTTTGTGCAGCTGGCTTTAAAAACTTGGTTCAAGCCTGGTGTGGTGGTTCAGGCATTTAGTTCCCAGTACTCAGGAGGCAGAGATGGGTGGATCTCTATGAGTTTGAGGCCAGCCTGGTCTACCTAGTAAGTTCCACCATGGCCAGGGCTACATGGAGAAACCCTGTCCCCAAAAAAACCAAACAAACAACAACAAAAAAGAAAGAAAGAAAGAAAGAAAGAAAGAAAGAAAGAAAGAGAGAGAGAAAGAAAGGGAAAAGGAAAGAGAAAGATCTGGAGAGATGGCTCAGCAGTTAAGAGCACTGACTGCTCTTCCAGAGGCCCTGAGATCAATTCCCAGCAACCACACAGCGGCTTATAATGAGATCTTGTAAGGAGCAGGCCCTGAACAGAGCTGACTCCATATTTGTAATAGGAAAGAAAACAAGTTTGAAGTGAAGTTGGGGTTTTTTTGGGTTTTTTTTTGTTTGTTTGTTTGTTTTTTTGTTTTTTGTTTTTTTTGAGATAGGGTTTCTCTGTGTAGTCCTGGCTGTCCTGGAACTCACTCTGTAGACCAGGCTGGCCTCAGACTCAGAAATTCGCCTGCCTCTGCCTCCCAAGTGTGAAGTTGTTTTGAAGTGCTGTGATAACCAGAAGTTGTCTTGATAATTAAAAGTTGTTTTGAGCTTACACAGAGAAACCCTGTCTCAAACAAACAAACAAACAAACAAAAAAGTTGTTTTGAAAAATAAGTTGTAAAAATAACACATCTGGTTATCTGCCGTGTACTTCAGAAGTAACCCTAATTCAAGCATAAAAAGGAGCCCTTGGCCGGAGCGCTTCATCACACTGGTAGCCATGACTGGCTAGCGTAATCCTCCGTCCAGGCCTCCTCTGTAGCCGAGAGACTGAGCACTCTGCGCCCGATCATCAAAGCAGCAGCCGAGAGACCAACGCTCCTATCCAGAGGTCAAGCACTCTCTAGATGTAAGCTGCTGGAAACTACAGTCATAAGGACTCAGGTCATATAACTCATGAATAACAATGTACTTACTGCTATGTTTACTTCTTTGGTGATTACCAACTTATTATTTGTGTACTGACATTGATAGAGTCAATGTATAGGAAATGTGGTAATACCTCATTGTTACAATAGCTTTAGCATTGGTGATAATATATTGTTTGCTGTGCATTATTAAAGAGCAATTAAATATCAAACCTCTGTCTCTGGCGTACTCTCTCCCCTCTCGGGGAACTGACCATCTCACAGTCAATCCTGTATACGATTCCTGAGTGGAGAGGACCCTAAAACCTCATCACAACCTGCTCATGACAGATAACATACTGGGCTCAAGACAGATCTGATACCCTCTTCTGGTAAGTCTAAAGACAGTGACAGTGTACTCACATATATATAATAAATAAATCTTTAAAGCAAACAAGAGCCTGGAGAGATGGCCCAGTAGTTAAAAGCTTTGGTTGCTTTTGCAAAAGACCTAGGTTGGCTTCACAGCGTCCCGGGGCAGCTAACAACCATTTGTTGTAAGTTCCAGGGGATGGGTACCCTCTTCTGGCTTCCACAGGCTCAGTATACATGTAGTATACAGACATAAAGGCAAAACACCAATACATATAAAAATATTTAATTTTTTAAAATGCAGGGGCTAGAGAGATGACTCAGTGGTTAAGAACACTTACTGCTCCTACAGAGGAAGTGGATTCAGTTCCAACTGTGTGTAACTTCAGTTCCAGGAGAGCCAATGCCTCCTGACCTCTTCTGGACTCCATGTGCATCAGGCCTAAACACGGTGCACATACACACACACACACACACACACACACACACACACACAGAGGGCATAATATTCGTGCAAATTCTATTTTAAAAATCTGACCTGCCGGGCGATGGTGGCGCACGCCTTTAGTCCCAGCACTTGGGAGGCAGAGGCAGGCGGATTTCTGAGTTCAAGGCCAGCCTGGTCTACAGAGTGAGTTCCAGGACAGCCAGGGCTACACAGAGAAACCCTGTCTCGAAAAACAAACAAACAAACAAACAAACAAAATCTGACCTAATATACAGAACAGAAAATTAACCATTAACCATTTAAATGATAAATCACCTGAGCTTGCCAGGATAGCTGGCTGAATTTCTTATTTTGATGAGGTTTCACTCCTTAAAGCATCATGTTACACAGGCTAGCCAGAAATAAACAATCCTCTTGCTTCAGCTTCCCCAATGCTGGGATTACAGGCATGAACTACCAAGCCCAGCTTAGTGTGTGTGTGTGTGTGTGTGTGTGTGTGTGTGTGTGTGTGTACAGGTGTGGCATGTAAGACACAGTCCCTCAGTTGAATCCAGAACTCACCAATAAAGCTCGTCTGGCTATTCAACTTGCTCTGGGGCTCCCTGGGCCTGGCTTTCTAAGTGCTAGAGTCACAGGTGAGCCACCAGCTACCAGCCACATCCACCTGGCCTTGTGTGAGTTCTGAGGATTTGAACTTCGGTCCTCACACTTGTACAGTAAGTACTTTAATCTTCCCAGCCTCCTGCTGCATTTTACATCAACCTATACTCTTACTAGAATATTTTATTTCTTTTTTTGTTTGTTTGTTTGTTTGTTTGGTTTTTGAGACAGGGTTTCTCTGTGTAGCCCTGGCTGTCCTGGAACTCACACTCTGTAGACCAGGCTGGTCTCGAACTCAGAAATCCATCTGACTCTGCCTCCTAAGTGTTGGGATTAAAGGCATGTGCCTCCACTGCCCAGCTAAATTACTATTTCACTTCTCTTTTGGTCTTTTTTTCCCCCTTCTATGTAGCTCTGGCTATCCTGAAACTTACTCTGTAGAGCAGGCTAGTTTCAAACTTAGAGATCTGTCAGTCTCTGCTTCCTGAGTGCTGGGATTAAAGGCATGCATCACCAACCACCCCCAACTCCCAAATGTTGTTTTTTTGAGACAGCATCATCTTAGGCTACAGCCCAAGCCTGCTTCTACCTCAGATCTCCCAACCACCTATCCTGGATTCCAGGCCTGCACCACCATACCCAAATCCTTATCATCACAGATCTCCTTGTTCTCATGTCTGAAAACAAGGTATAGCTTATTCCCTCAGATCAAAAGTTAATTGGTTACTGAATTTTTAAAATAAGAGCTAGATCTGGTAGTATATGCCTGGAAATTCCAGCATTTCAGAGAGTGAGCTAGGAGAATCCTGAGTTCAAGGCCAGCCTAGGCTATGTAGTCTCTCTCTCTCTCTCTCTCTCTGTATTTTTTTTTTTAAATAAGAATAAAGTCAGGCATGGTTGGCACACATTTTTAATCCCAGCACTTGGAAGGCAGAGGCAGGCAGATCCCTGAGTTTGAGGCCAGCCTGGTCTACAGAACAAGTTCCAGGACAGCCAGGGCTACACAGAGCAAAAACAAAACAAACAAAAAAAAACAACAACAAAGAAAAAGAAATGGAGAATAAACACACTTGGTATGGTGACACAGGTCTACAATCCCAGTGCTGAGGAGGTGGGGCTACCTGATAAGTTTGAGGCCAGCCTGGGCCTTGTCTGAAACAAAATAAACTCAATAACAAAGAGAGGAAGGGACAGGGTGCCCAAAAGAGAGAGAAAAAAGTATATTCACTCTTGGAAGCAGAGGCAGAAGGATTTGACAGGGGACCATCCTGATTTGCATACAAAACAGCAAGAAAACAAAACAAAAAACAACCAAGGTGGGGGAGGCAGGGGTAAGATTAGTGTTTTCCTGAGTTCTTTCTTTTGCCAACTCCCAAGAGATAGATCCCTGGGCATGCTGTTGTTATTCTAATAAAGAAAAGGAAGAAAGAAAGGCTTTCAGGAGGACAGGAAGAAGGAAGAAAGGACTGAGGAGCGGGACACAGAGATTAAGCCTGCATGTGGCCAGTCTAACCAGAGGAAGGTGGTAGACCCTAGCCTGCTACCAGGCCACACTGTTACCTCCATGTGCACTGGGGGAACGGGTGTCAATCTCTAAGAGCCGGTTTGCTTTTTCAGAGCCAGGCTTTTTGTAAGTACAGTTCCACTGAGCCACACCCCCTCTTTTGTCTTGCCAACCACCCATATTTTCCATCATCCTGTCCCTTTGAGTCCCAGGTCTGGGTACATTTTTGTCTAATTCTTTTTTAACCAGATATCTTTCCCAGTAGACCAAGGATTCCTTAAGAAAAGGAGCTGTTGCTATTTTGTAGCCGGATCTCCAGTGAGCACTGCATGCCCAGCATATAGTAGATACCGAAAGGAACTTTGCTGACCGAAAGTTTAAAGAAAAGTAAAAGGCTGGCATGCATGGCACGGCATGGCACAGGACTAAGCAAGCCCGCAGAAAGCTCTGGGTTCAGGCCCCAGCACTGCATAAACCTGAGTGTGCTGGAGGCACACACCCACGCACTCTCACCGTTGGGCTCGTGGGGAAGGGCACTTGCTGTGTAAACTGGAGGACCTCACTTTAGATCCCAGCACCCACATAAAGACTGGGCGTGGCTTTGCGCTTGTTAACTCTGAGCGTGGCTGGGAGGAGGGAGGAGATAGGAGAACTACTAAGGTTGCTGGCTGTTACGTTTTTTTTTTTTTTTTGAGAACCCTTTCCCTGGACAGACATAAAGAAACACCTACCTCCTCCTATCAGGCATCAACAACAAATCAAAGCAGGATTTGACTAAAACCTAGCTTGGGAAACCAATTCCTTTACTAGGCTTGTTTAGAATATGGCTGGCCCAAAGCACCCACACCACCAGAAAGCCTTACCTCAGCGTGTAGGACGACTTCCCTATAGCTGCATAGATTGAGTCCCACCCTTCAGTTACCCTTCCACAGACTGTATATTCAAGCACCTCCCAAGACTACCCGGCCGGTAAAGGCAGGGTGAGCATTATATACAGCTCACTGGGCAGTGCATGTGGAAAGACCTAGAATCCTTGGTAAGGGTTTATTCATCCCACCAAGGCCCCTCCTTCTATGAGGGAAAGTCAAAAGTGATTTTCTGGGTCATGTGTAAGTAGGCACAGCTGTTCTGGGGCAGACAGAGCCACCAACCCAACACTGGTCAGCCACCCTGGCTGAAAACCTTTGAGCTCCAGGTTCCCTGACAGGAGACTGTCTCAAGAGAGGAAGGTGGAGGAGTAATAGGACATCACATCCTCACATTCTGGTCCAGCCTCCATGGAGCTGGACTTCTCTTTGGCTGTGTGGAAAGTTGAGTTCAAGGTCAGCCTGGGACATATGAAGCCTGTCACAAAGCAAAACAAAAACAGACAAACAACTAGAATTTTTTTTCTTTTCTTTTTAACCTAGAATAATGCAACAATGCTTATAGAATTTGGAAATAACCCAGGGCTCTCTCTGTAAGAATTGGGCAGAGACCAAAAAACCCACAGATGCTACCCTTAAAAAAGAGTATACCTCCTGGTGACGAGAGTAGAAACTGAATTTTCATCCTTGCTGGTGCCTTCAGCCTGGTGTCTTGGACTGAGAATAAACTGCTCGGACAGACAGGCCAGTGACTCTCAATTCTAGCCAGCTTAGGAAAAAACCAAAACCAGAACAAAACAGGGAGATTTTTAAAAATACCAATGTCCAGGACCTAATTGTTTTGCTTTTTATTTTATTGAGGTATGGTCTTGCTGTGTAGCTGGCTGCACTCTTGATTCAGTCTTCTGAATTCTGAGCCAGCTATTTTTGTTTCTTCTTTGATTGAAAAGTATTTATTTAATAGCCAGATGTGATGGTATAACCATTAATTCCAGCACTTAGGAAGCCGAGGCAGGTGGAGCTCTATGAAGCTGAGGCCAGCCTGGTTTACGGAGCAAGTTCCAGGCCAGCCAGGGAAACCCTATGTTGAAACACCAAAATAAGTAATAAAATTGTATGTGTATGAGTGTTTTGGTGTTTGCCTGCATGCATGCATACCACATCCATGCTTGGTATCCTTGTCCCTAGACCTCCTGGAACTGGAGTTACAAGCAGTTATGAGCCACCCTGTGGGAGCTAGGAACCAAACTTGGGTCATCTGCAAAACCAGCAAATGCTCTCAACTGCTGAGCCACCTCTCTGGCTCCCTTTTCTTGTGAGATAAGGTTTTGCACTGGAGTACAGGATGACTTGAGATGCGTCTGTGTCGGCCTTCAGTGTTGAGATTATGTGTGTAAGTCACCTTAGGTAGGAGGGCATGTGGGAGGGGTGTGTGTGTATGATATGTAGGTACTAAGGTATGTATGCACATGTGAGCACATGAGTGTAGACAGTTTCATTCTTTTTTTTTTTTTTTTTGGTTTTTTGAGACAAGAGTTTCTCTGTGTAGCCCTGGCTGTCCTGGAACTCACTCTATAGACCAGGCTGGCCTCGAACTCAGAAATCTGCCTGCCTCTGCCTCCCAAGTGCTGGGATTAAAGGCGTGCGCCACCACTGCCCGGCCAGTGTCATTCTCTTAATTACTTTCCATCTTTTTGTTTTGAGACAGGCTCTCTCATTGAACCTAAAGCTAGGCTGATAACTAATGAGCTTTGGAGACCCTCCTGCCTCCAGCTCCCTTTGCCCCCTCCATGCTGGTTACAGGTCCTGTGTCTACAGTGGTACTTTATTGATTGAGCCATCTCTTCCACCATAAATTTGGATTTAATTAGCCCTAAGATAATGATGATCAGGATTCAAACCCAGGAGCTATTCAAGTGTTTGACCACTTGTCACGACCGCTCGACCCTGAAGATGCACGATGATCTGCGTTCACTCGACCAGGAATGGAAGAAGGACAGGACGACCGGGATCTTCTCAACACGCTTTATTGCAGGAACGCCCCATTGTGAAGCCAGGACCCAGAGCAACCAGAGAGGGCTGCTTATATAGAGGGGAGAAGGGGCGTGGCTTTCCCTGATTGGCTGCCCTGTCGGACCTAATTTGCATGTCCTCTCTGATTGGTCGTTCTACCCAGACCTAATTAGCATAGATCTATTTGCATAGTCCCCACCCAGGGAGGGGTTGCTGTGCAGGGATTGGCTAAGGCACCAATACCTCATTTGCATATACCCACTCAGGAGGGGTTTATGCCAGAATCTACTGACACATGCGCAGTAGACTTGTTTGCAAGTGGTGCAACAAGAAGCCAGCGCCATCTTGTAATGCCGATCGGCGGGCTACAACCACTGAAGTAGACTTCTATCTCTTGAAATTTTGTTTTTAAGCTGGGCGGTGGTGGCACATGCCTTTAATCCCAGCACTTGGGAGGCAGAAGCAGGAGGATTTCTGAGTTCTGAGTTCGAGGCCAGCCTGGTCTACCAAGTGAGTTCCAGGACAGCCAGGACCACACAGAAAAACCCTGTCTCAAAAAAACCAAAAAAAAAAAAAGAAAATTTGTTTTTAGATACCTTCCCCCCCACCCCTGATACTGCCATGTGTACCCTGAGTTGAAACAACTTTTTTTTGTTGTTTGTTTGTTTGAGACAGGGTTTCTCTGTAGTCTTGGGGGGGGTCCTAGAACTCATTCTTGAAACACCTGCCTCTGCCTCCCCAAGTGCTAGGATTAAAGATGTGTACCATCACTGCTGTGGAAACCTCAGAGAGCTAGGATCACGAGTTTGCATTGCAGAGGCATGTACAGACATGCTGATGGGATTCCTGTCACAGCCGACATGACATGTCAGTGCCAATACCAACCACAGCCATGTCTAATCTTACTGCCAAGGAGCCTTCATCCATTCATCCATCCTCAGAGGAGCAGGCATGCTATGTCTCACACCGCATGGAAGAGGGAGCTATTGGCATCAAAACTGCAGCCCTGGAACTGTAGCTAAGAGCTTTGAGAGCACAATCCAGAGGAAACAGCTTTCTGCTCAGGACGAACGTCATCACGAGACCTGCGAGAAGTTACCTCACAACCTTCGTCAGTAACTTTGGCTATAAAATTAAACTAGGGTTGGGGGTTGTAGCACAGTGGTAAGGTGCATGCTTGGTACATGTAAGATCCTTCATTTGATTTCCAGGACTCTTGCATCTAAAAAAGTATGCATGATTAATGAAAATAATTTGCCAGAAAATGACTTCAGATGTAATGAGCAAATAACTGTAGCACGCCCTGTAACATATACATTTTGTGCAAGCTGTAAATAATCTACTTTGTAAAACTCTATAGGACTAGTTTATAAAAAAAAAAAAGAAAGAAAGAAAGAAAGAAAGAAAGAAAAAGAAAAAAGGTAAAAGAAACCAAAAACTGGGATGGTAAGATGGCTCAATGGGTAAAGGTGCTTGTCACCAAGCCTGATAATGACCTGAGTTTGATCCCCAGAACCTACACGGTAGGAAGGAATGGAGTCCTCTCACAAGTTGTCCTCTGACCTCTGTGGCACACACCTTTACACACACACACACACACACACACACACACACACCAGGGTCAGTGACAGAACAGGTCTCAGTGGGTAAAGGTACTTGCTGTCAATCTGACAACCTGAGTTCAGAGTTCAATCCCCAGGCCCCACACCATCTCTTCAAAGTTATCAGATGACACCCCCCGTCCCTGCATACAAAGCTGTGGCACCCCCACACATACACAAAAGAAAAATATAATTTAAGAAAATTGTAATAAAACAAAGCCATAGTTTTTCAAACAAAAACAAAACATAGTTTTGTCAGAACAAAAACAAACCCCAGAGAGTGCCCTGGTGAGGGACACAGCTAGTTTGGAAGCTGCTTCGACAGGTCTGCTCTTGCAGCCAGAGCTACTTACTCTTCCTGCTTTCAGTCTGCTTTGTTCATGTCTTGAGATTCTGTAAAATAGAGATTCCCCATTCTAATAAAATACTGAAGCCAGCCAGAACTGGCACTTCTTACGTGTAAACCAGCACACAAGTATTGAAATAACACTGTAGTGTATCTTGAAATGTAATTTGTGGAATGTTATGGAAGTGATGGCCTCTACTGATAGTCTCAGTACTCAGGAGGCTGGGGCAGAAATTCCAGCATTCCAGGCTAGCCTACACAGCACAGTGGGTTCCAGGATAGCTTGGCTTACATAGCAAATTCTAGGGCAGCCTGGGATACATAGAGACCCTGCTTCAAAATAAGAACCAGAGTCAAGCATGGAGACTTAGATCTGAGCTCTTAGCACTTGGGAGGTTTAGGCTTAAGGCTGGTTTGGGCTACATAGTGAGTTCTAGACCAGCCTGAGATACAAAGACCTTGTGTTCAAAAGCTAAATGAGGGTTAGCAAAGTGGCACACTATATTATTCCTACTATCTAGCAAGCAGTGGCAGGCGAATCCCTGAGTTTGGGCCAACCTGGTCTACACAGCAAGTTCCAAGCCAACTGGAGCTACATAGTGAAACCTCATTTCCAAACAAGAAGACAGGCATAGTGGCACAGTCATTTAATCCCAGCACTTAGGAAGCAGGCTGATCTCTGTGAGTTCAAGGCCAAAACTTATCTGGTATACATAGTAAGTTTTGGGCCAGCTAGAACTGCATAGTGAGAGACCCTGTTACAAAATAACAATCAAAACAGGGGCTGGAGACACAGCTCAGTGGTTTTAAGAGCACTGGTTGTTCTTCCTGAGGACTGGGGTTCAATATCCAGCTGTGGCTCACAACTATAAATTCTTCTGCCTTCCTTGGACACCAGGCATGTACATAGTGCACAGACATATATGCTGGCAAAACATTGCATACACATAACATTTAAACAACAACAACAACAACAACAACAACAACAACAACAACAACAACAGGGGCTGGAGAGACGGCTCAGTGGTTAAGAGCACTGACTGCTCTTCCAGAGGTCCTGAGTTCAAGTCCCAGCAACCACATGGTGGCTCACAACCATCTGTAATGGGATCTGGTGCCCTCTTCTGGTGTGTCAGCAACAGTGTACTCATATACATTAAACAAATATGTTTAAAACAAAACAAAGTCAGGTCTTGGTGGCACCCATCTTTAATCTCAACACTCTTGGAGAAAGAGGCAGGTAGATCTCTGAGTTCTCTGGTCTTCACAGAGAGTTCTAGGACAGCCAGGACTACGCAGAGTAAACACTGTCTTGAAAAAAAGTCAAACCAACCAACCAAAACCCCAAACCCAAACCATCTATCTATACCCACACATATGTACACACATGAAATTCCCAAGGTTTAGGGCTATAGCTTGCTTAACAGGAGTCCTTGCACAAAACACAGGATAAACCTCCAGCACCATAATAAAACCAAGTTGTGTTAACTGATGCTTGTCATCCCAGCTCTTGATGGGGAATGGGGTGCAGGAAGATCAGGAGCTATATAACCCCCACCCCAAAACAAACCATTTAGGGGTTAAGAACACTAGCTGCTCTTCCAGAGAACCCCGGTTCAATTCCCAGTACCCACATGGTAGCTCATAGCTGTCAGTAACCCCAGTTTCAGGGGATCTGACACCCTCACCCAGACATACATGCAGGCAAAACACCAAAGCACATTAACAAAAACCCAAACCAAACAAAAGCAAGTAAACAAACAAGCAGTATATTCATCCTCTTCCCAGCTTAACCAGTTTGTTCACAGCCCGGAAGTTTGCAACTCAACTATTTTACAACGTGAACAGCATTTGCTATTATTTAATACTTACATCTCACTTAGTATGGTGGCCCACACCTTTAATCCCAGCAGAGGCAGGTGGATCTCTGTGAGTCCCAGGCCAGCCTGAGCTACACAGTAGGCTCAAAAAGAACCAAACACCTCTTTCCTTTCAGTCTGCTGTGGTAAAAACACTGAGTCATCTTCACATTGTATGAATACGCACACAATCAGGAGGTTTCCTCAATTCCAACCCAAGGGAAAAAAATTATCTTGACTGAGACCTCTGTACTGAGGGTCTATAGGTTATACTGTATTATTCCGGGCAACCCTTTCTTCACCTAGTGCTGAGATTATAATACCCAGGCCCTCGTGCATGTCCAAGCAACTGCTTTACTACTGAGTTACAGTTCAACTGGTGGTCTTTCTTTTTTCTTTCTTGAGACATGGTCTCAGGCAGGCCAGACGGTTAATTTTTTTTTTTCCTGGAATTTACAGATCAGGCTGGCCAGGAAAACACAGAAATCTGCCTGCCTCTGCTTCTTGAGTGCTGGGATCAAAGGCATGTGCCACCACTGCCTGGCTCTATGTATCTTTTTAAAAAAAGAGTTTGTTGAAAAGTGAAAAAAAAAAATTAAAAAAAAATGTGTTATGGGTGTCTTGCCTGCCTGTGTGCATGTGCACATGTGTTTAATGCCCATGGATAGAGGGAGTCTGATCTCCTGGGACTGGAGTTACAGATGGTTGTGAGCTGCCATGTAGATGCTGGTAATTGAATCCAGGTCCTCTGGAAGAGCAGCCAGTGCTCTTAACTACTGTGTAGTCTCTTTTTTATTTTGGTTTTTCAAGACAGGGTTTCTCTGTGTAGCCCTGGCTGTCCTGGAACTCACTCTGTAGCCCAGGCTGGCCTCAAACTCAGAAATCCACCTGCCTCTGCCTCCCAAGTGCTGGGACTAAAGGCATGCGCCACCACTGCCCAGCCTGTGGTCTCTTTAGCCAAACAGCACTCTACCTGGCTTATGCAGTGCCGGGGATTGAACCCACAGCTTTGTGCATGCTAGGCAAGCACTTATCATCAAAGATACATTCCACACTCGAGTGCGATCTTTAACTGTAGTTGTCTTCAAGCTCAGAGCAGTAACTAGTTCATATGGAGAGGCCTTAGTAAGACAGTGCTGTATCTGGTCCCTGGGGTAGCAGCTTTGGAAGCCATCTTTACTCTGTTCTTCAGACTGCTGCTAGGCTTTCTGCATTGGATCGGGATTTACATTTCAAGATTTCTCTGTACATTCTGATCACTCCCCACCTTACTCTACGTAGTGGAACCCTCAGTTCACTCTAACGGATGAAAAGTGTCTGTTGCTCAGCGGTCCTCAACCTTCCTAATGCTTCCACCCCTTAGTGGTTTTGTTGCTACTTCATGACTGTAATTTCACTGCTGCTTTCGATCAGATTGTATTTGATAGTTCAGATGTTCTTATGCAGCTCCTGTGAGAGGGTTGTTTTACCCACAGATGGGGTCTCAAGCCAAAGGCTGAGGGCTGCTGCTCTAGACAGTAGAAGGCATCAGGCAAGTTTCCCGGTGATAATTTATTATCTGTTAGTAGCACACAGACTAAATATTAATCACTCAAAACAATGTCTCTACAGAAGTGGGGAATGATATGGGCCACTCTGCGAGGGACTGACTGCGTGCATTTAATGATCACTCTTTAGGTTTTTAATCTTCTTCTTATGCCGTTCAATTTGCTTCTGCAGACGCTCTATCTCCTTCTCGTGGTGGTCAATCTCATCCTCATGGTGCTTCCTCAGGGCAGCCAGCTGTTCTCTAGTCTTCTCTCTATAAAGAAACAGTGGCTGAGGGTTGGATTTCAATCTTTCATCCCAAAGAGATCTTTATTTTACTTTTATTACATTACTTGTGTGTATACACGGGGTGCGGTAGGGGGGGTGCAGCTTGTGGGAGTGGGTTCCCTGCTTCTATCAAGTGAGTCCCAGGTATCAAAACTCAGGTTCATGGTCTTGGTTACAGAGCACCTTTAGCCTCTGAGTCCTTCCACAGCCTCCCAAGGAGATCTTTAATCATAATCAATGGTCCCTACGGCAGGACGAGTTAGTGGCTCGCTAACTAACTCGGGATCCCAGCATCTTGAGGGATGCCACAGGAGAGGCTGCTGCAAGTCTGAAGCCAGCCTGACATCCAATACAACTTCAACTACAGTGACAGTGTCTCAGAAGCTGGAAACCAGGGCTGCGGAGATGACTCAGAGCTTCAAAGACTTGCTGCTCTAGCAGAGGACTGGGGTTCAGTTCCCAGCATCCACATGATGGCCTACAACCATCTGTAACTGTTCTAGGGAATCCAACTGCTGTCTGGATAAGTTCTGAATTGAAGCTTCCTGAGTAGGGAAGGAACATGGCTCAACAATTGAGAGCTCGTGCTCTCCTAGAGAACTCAGGTTCCCTTTCTAGAGCCCACACAGCAGCTCACAACTGCATGTAGCTGTGGTTCTAGGATTCTAGCCTCCACAGGTACCAGGTACTCATGAGGTATACACACATGTGCAGGCAACACACACACACACACACACACACACACACACACACACACACACACAATCGGGAGTGGAGAAATAGCTGACATTAAGATAATGTATTTCTCTTCTAGAATCCAAATTCAATTCCCAGCACCAATGCCAGGCGCCTCACAACTAGCTGTAACTGCAACTTCAGGGATCTACTGACTCTGGCTTCTGATGGTCCCCACACACTTGGCACAAGTGTGCACACATACACAAAAGCATGCACATACAGGGATGTTTAAATAGAAGACATTTGTTTTTATTTTACATCTATGAGTGTTTTGGCTGCATTTCTTTTCTTTTTTTCCTTCGGTTTTTTCGAGACAGGGTTTCTTTGTGTAGCCCTGGCTGTCCTCGAACTCAGAAATCCACCTGCCTCTGCCTCCCAAGTGCTGGGAGGCTGTATTTCTTTTTAAACAAGGTCTCTTCTTTATGTGTGGCTGTCGTAGAACTAAATATGTAGACCAGTCTGGTCTCAAACTCACAGAAATCTGCCTGCTTCTCCCTCTGTCTCCAGAACACTGGGATTAAAGGCATGTACCACATGCATGCACTGTTCATGTAGGGCCAAAAGAGATGCCATGGAACTGGATATATATATATATATATATATATATATATATATATACACACATACATACATATACATATACACACACACATATGCATGCATATATATGCATATATATATATATATATATATATATGAGACACCGTGGGAGCAGTGGCATAGAACCTGGATCCTCTGGAAGAGCAGTCAGTGCTTTTATCCCCTGAGCCACCTCTCCAGTATATGCTTTAGCTGAGGACCTCAGGTTGGTTCCCAACACCCATTTCAAGAGCTCAGAACTTCGTGTATCTCTCTAATTCCGAGGGTACCTAATCTCTAATTCCCAATGTGACCTATACTTGTGCACATATCCGAACAATCAGAGAATGAAAAATAAATCTTTAAAAGAAAGAAAACACAATCCAACAAAACAAGAATACATAAGGTAAAGGATATAGGTCCCAAGCCAGGAGTAGTGGTATAAGCTTATAATTCCAACACTTGGAAGGCTGAGGCAGGAGAATTACCATCCTGATAATTGTTTGTTTTGGTACTGATGAGACTTGAACCCCAGGTCTCTGTTTAAGCTCTTTTTCTATAAATGAGCAACAACCCCTATGGGCTTAGGACAGAGACCAAAGGAGAAAGGGAAGCAAGATTCTGGCTGCGCTCCAGTGGACAGAAGTTAGTTAAAGATAACTCAGGGCCGGGAAAGGTTGTAGATAGGCCTAGTCCACTCCCTACTTCTAACCAGTCCAGAGAAATGTACCCAGAGCCTGAGTAGTGCAAAAGTCTCCCAGAGTTGGGGAAGTCTAACCTTGAGCAGGTACTATCTAGTTCTTAGGAATTGGAGGCACGTGCAGGATCTAGAAATGGCTGCCAGGATCTGAGGCCTCAGGGAATGGACGCAGCCTTACAAAACTAAAGAGAGGAGAGGGAGTTGGGGAGAAAAGATGGGGGTAGCAGGTGAGTGAGCCGGGGCTCAGAGGCTCCGCATGTCCTGTCTAGCTGGATGTAAACAACGCTCAGAGCTCCTGCGGAAGTCTAACACAACCCAGAGTGCACATGAGATTAGGGCGGTCGGGGAAGAAGAGGGCAAACGATAAATTAGGAGACGAGCCTTGGGCTGAGTCCCGCAGAACCGGTGTAAAGGCTTAGGGCTGGGTGGGAGGCCAGCAGTGTGAGGCTGGCTGTCTCGACCACGCTAGGACGTGATGGCTTCATCGGCCTTGGAATTCTGCCAGAAGATGGGCGCCCCAGGGGACCAGGTAAAGCTGGGTGGAGCGTCAGAGAGCGTAGAAAGGACAGGGAGGGCGATTGGGGGCTGGACTTGGGACCAGGTGCGCCTCACCGGAAGTACCGATCCTCTTCAGCCTTCTCTCGTTTTCCGAAGGCCCCACCAGCTTCTCGGATGGAGCCAGCGCCCGTATCCATGCTCTCTGACTGCAAAGAGAGTCATGGACATGAAAAAAAGGCATAACAAGGGAGAGAGAATCCACGCTCCGCAATGGGCGGTGGGTCGTGCCGTCACCTACCGAGTCCGAGCCGAAGCCTCGGGTTTGTAGGACCCTCATACCCAAGACACCGAGCCGAGCTCGAGCCGCCGACACCGAGCCTGCCATTCTCTTCGGCGCGGTTCAGCTAGCGTCGCGGGAGTGGCTGCTTCTCTCCTAGCGCGCTAACTGCGAGGGCGGCTGAACCTCCAATCTACACGGCGGGGAGGCGGGACGAGCACGGAAACAGCGAATCAGGAGAGAGGGGGCGGGGCTTATGACATTCCGCAGCGATTGTTGTGGGGGAGACGTTTTGCGCTTTAGCTAATAAATTGGGCTCTGACGTTTCATGACCCCGGAGTCTACGGAGCGCGGCCTGAAGATGAAATCTTAGCTTTTGGTCTCTTTAGAATGAGGCATTTCGTTCACTCCCACCGCACTATTTCTGTCCTAAAGTCGATTTTATTAAAAATGTACATGATGGCAATCCCTATGGACATACATATGAGGAAATACAAGGTTTGTGTTAGCTATGTTCTAGGATGAAATCGTGTTCCTCTCTTAAGAGGTGTTCTTGTTCTTTGGTTATATTGCCACCGGAGTCTCTTCTCTCACCTTAAATGTCACTTTCTCAGACAAACCCTTCTTTGACTGTCCTAGTCATCCTGACGTCAGCAATTTTTTTATCCTGCTTCTGAGTTCTTTCTCACGGTTTACCTTGTGAAGCCATCAGCGCCTTAGTAGGTAGTGAATTAGTATTTTTGAACTGTATTAATATGTCGGTGAATGGACCTAATAACTTGGTGACGGGGACGGGGCACTACGACACTGAAAAGAACATCAAGCGAACTGGTGGTACAAACCTGTAATCCCAGCGCTTCTGAGGCACACGCAGAGAGGAAGAGCAGGCATGTTTAATCTAGCCTATTCGACAACGGGAATTCTGGGCCTGTCAGGGCTTCATAGCAGGATCCTGTTTTAAGAAACAAACACCCCCACCACCACCTTCGCAAACACAGGGTTAGTGCTGGACCCCAGTGGTGGAAGGAGAGAACTGACACCTGAAAGTTGCCCTCTGACCTCTCCATGTGCATTGTGGTACAGTGCCCCCACCAATAAATACGTATAATTTAAAACAACAAACTCCAAGCACAAATACTTGTACGTGCATGTTCCTGGTATCTTCCATCCCGTTTTGTCTCTCCTTCCCTGAGATCTCCTGTAACTCAGGATGGCCTCACACTCCCAATGAAGAGAGCTGTGATTCCTCTTTCTGCCGCCACCTTCCCAGTTTTGTGGTTACAGGCATGTGCCCAGCTTCATAATACTATTTCACAATGGTCCAGAGGTGAGAATAACCAAAATGTAGAACTACTGAAGAGGTGAACAAATCATCCCACAGACATGCTTTTGTGAAATTTGATGCCACCGTAAAATACAGTAAAAATTTTTTTTTTTTTTTTTTTTTTTTTTTGAGACAGGGTTTTCCTCACAGGCCTGGCTGTCCTGGAACTTACTCTGTAGACTAGGCTGGCCCCAAACTCAGAAGATCTGCCTCCCTCTGCTTCTTGAGTACTGAGATAGACTTCACTGGAATAAACTTAAAAAATGCTACTTGGTGGTTACCCACGCCGATCCCAGCACTCACAGAAGACAGGCAGATTTCTGAATTTGAGGTCATCCTGGTCTACAGAGAGAATTCCAGGACAACCAAGGCTACACAGAGAAATCCTTTGTCAAAAAAACAAAAGCAAAAGCAAAACAAACAAACAAAAAAACCCTGCTACATAAAAAAAAAAAAACAAAAAAAAAAAACCCTAAATACAGAAAGAATTGTATAGATTCTATCCATGGGAAATGTCTAGAATAATAGGTATATACAGAGACAAGAGATTGTTTTTTGTCAGAGACTGGGAAAGAGGAAATTATATATAGTGATTTTTCAAGACAGGTTTCTTGGTGCAGCCCTGACTGCTTTGGAAATTAAAAAAAATTTTTTAAATTAAAATGTGTGGCTAGACATAGTGGTGCATGCATCCTAGAACTCTGGAAGCAGAGGCAGCAGATCTCGGTGAGTGCAAAGCCAGCCTAGTCTACATCGTGGGTTCCATCAGCCAGGCCAATGTAGAAAGACCCTGTCTCAAAAATAAAACAAAACAACAAAAGAGTGTGTGTGGTCTGCATCGGCTGGCTATGGCAGACGAGTGAAGTCAGAAGGCAACTTTTGGGAGTCTTTTTTTCACTCTGTGGATCTTGGAGTTGAATTTAGGTTGTCAGGTTTGGAGGCAAGCACCCTGACTAGCTGAGCCATCTAGAAGACCCTTCACTTTATTTTTTTTTATTTTTTTGGTTTTTCGAGACAGGGTTTCTCTGTATAGCCTTGGCTGTCCTGGCACTCACTTGGAAGACCAGGCTGGCCTCGAACTCAGAAATCTGCCTGCCTCTGCCTCCCAAGTGCTGGGATTAAAGGCGTGCGCCACCACCGCCCGGCCACTTTAATTTTTTATTTAATTTTTTTTAATTTCTATTTTATTTTTATTTATTTATTTATTTTTTATTTTTCGAGACAGGGTTTCTCTGTGTAGCTCTGGCTGTCCTGGAACAGCCCCAAGTACACTACTTTAATCTCAGCATTCGGGAGGCAGAGGCAGACAGATCTCTGAATTCGAGGCCACCATGGCCTATATAGTGAGTTCCAGGACAACCAGGGCAACACAGAGAAACCTTTTTTTGAAAAACCAAAACCAACCCTACTCCCCCCGCCTCCTCAAAAAAAAAGAAAGAAAGAAAGGAAAAAAAAAAAAGTCTCGGCCCCTTTAAGTACAGCTGGCCGACGGAGGCGAGTCCAGGAAGGCGGGCTTGCACGGTCACGTGAGACTGCGCTTGCGCAGAACGGTCACGTGGTGGCTAGCCGGGAAAATGGCGGCTTCGGGAGAGAGTGGTGCTTCGGGCGGCGGAGGCAGCACAGAGGAGGCATTTATGACCTTCTACAGTGAGGTGAGCCCGGAGTAAGGATGGTGGCCTCAGGGCGACCGCGCTCCGGCTCTGTCCGCCGCGGCTGGGGGCAGCGAGACGCCTTCCCGGACCGTTGGCCCGCGCCGCCTGGCCTGGGGACTGCGGACCGGCTGCGGAGTGCGTGCGCCACCGCCACTGTGGCTGCTGAGGTCCCCGGAACGCGGCGGGGCGGCCGGGCCTGTGGACCCAGACCCGGAGAGGGGCCGGCGAGCTGCTTGTCGCGCGATACAGCCTGCTGGCTGTGGAGTCTCCGGCTGGCGGAGGCCGAGCTGCGGCGCACCTACTTTTATTTGTAAACAGGAGGGAGGCCTTTCCCCACTCCTCTGCCATGAATTGTGTGAGTGGCGATTTCTGCGGTTTATCAGTGCTGAGCACTGTTCATCGTGACAAGAATGCGTTATGTGACCCCCATCTTTAACATGACGAACCTTAAGAGGGTGCTTACGTACTTGGTGTCAGGTAGGACAGGAGTGAACTTGCTCTGAGCCTTGTTGACATTTGCATCGCCAGTGCCTAATGCGAGGTGGATGTTTCGCATGTATTCGTTGATTAAATGAATGGATAAACTGAGTAACAGCAGGCTATCTGGCGTTAGAGACCCTCACATTGAAATCTTGCAAGGCAGTTAGCCTAACTGCTGTTGAAATCTTTCAAGACATCAGTTCCCACACTTGTGAGCTAGTATTGTAAGAGTTTTCACAATGATTAAAGGACTTAATGTAAGAAAGCAGCTTGAAAATTACAAAGTAGAAGCAAAGCATTCGTATTTGAACTAAGTACTATCTGGTAGCCCAGGTTGGACCCTCCTGCTTCAGCCTCCAAAGTGCTGGGACTAGAGCCATTATCTCTTGTGCTTATAAGAATTCTTGTTACCTTATGAAGTAATTTTTTCCCCCACAGTGTTGGCATATTTTGCTTTGCTCACTGAGAAAGTTCAGTTCGTCTTGGTGAAAAATGGAGGCAGGGCAGTTCACATCTTCAGGCAGGAAGCAGAGAAGAATTCATGTGCTTCCCAGTTTAACATTGGGAATCAGCACGTGCTCTATATCCCTCCTTTTATCTTTCTAGCTTTTTGAGCCAAGAGTTTCCCTGTGTATAACCCCAGCTATGTTGGTACTCTGTAGACCAGGCTTGCCTTGAACTCACCTGTCTGCCTAAGATGGTTGCCTTCATCACCCAGCTTGTCTTTTTGTTTTTAAGACAAGTTCTCTATGAAACTTAGGTGGGCTTACTCACTTTGTAGGCTGCTTGGAACTAAGGGTCATTCTCCTGCTTCAGCCTCCCACATGTTAGCATACAGGAATGAGCCACCTCATCCAGCTAATTTCTTTTGCCAAGGATCAAACCCAGGGTTTTATGCACACTTGTCAAGCACTCCACCAACTGAGCCACCTCATAGGTCCCCCTAATGGTGTCTCTCGTGGTCATGGTTCAGTGTAGTTGCATTTTTCCTTTCAAAATGAAAAAAGATGGATTAATTGTACCCACATGCAGGTATTTAGTTATGTGGGAATCATCTTGATGTCTGATTTGTGAGTCAAACTGTTAGGGAAAATTTCTCACAAGTTAGGTAATTGGAAACCTCAGTCTCTGTAAGCCATAATTTTCCTACATGTAAAATAGGGATAATGGGGGCTGGAGAGATAACTCAGCAGTTGAGAGGCACTGGCTGCTCTTGCAGAAGTCCTGAGTTCAATTCCCAGCAACCTCATGGTGACTCACAACCATCTGTAATGGGATCTGATGCCCTCTTCTGGTGTGTGTCAGAAGACAGCTACAGTGTACTCATATATAAAATAAATAAATAACAATGTTTTTAAAAAAGCAAAACACAGGTATAATGATCATCCCTGTGAAGTAGAATTGTTGACCTAAGTGTAAAGTTTAAAAATCGTACCATGTGTACATGTGTGCACACGTATGTATGCACAAGTGGGCACAGAGACCATTGTCATATGCCTTTTCATCGTCCATGTGATCTTTTTGAGACAAGATAATGTCACTGAACCTGGAGCTCAGCAGTTTAGGGCGGCTGTCAGTGAGCTTTGGGGATCTGCCTGTCTTCCCCTTCCCAGCTCTGGGGGATCCAGACACATATGCCCATGCTTAGCTTTAACATGGGTGGTGGATATCTGAAACACCATTGTAGAATGTTACGCTGCTGTAGTCCTTCTTCAGTTTATCACAGTGCCGTGCACATGGTAGATATGAATAGTTATTTACTGAGCTTAGTAGTGTTGTGTTAAACTAGACATTCAGCTTATTATTTTTACTAATGGAATTATCAACTCTTTTACTTTTTAGGTGAAACAAATAGAGAAGAGAGATTCAGTTCTAACGTCCAAAAATCAGATTGAAAGATTGACTCGTCCTGGTTCCTCTTACTTTAATCTGAACCCATTTGAGGTGAGCAGATTGTTACTGTAGAGTCTGGGGAGAAGCTTTTCCTGTGTGCAGACAGTATATATGAGTTCATGATTGTTGCTGAAGCATCTGTGGTGGATAGCTTTCCATACATATATGTGTGTAGGGTGTTTACTTTGAGACAGTCTCATGTATTCAAGGTTGGCTTTGAACTCCATATTCTTCTGCCTCAACCTTCCAAATGCTGAAATTGTGGAAATGAGCCAGCACACCTGGCTAGCTATTTTTGAAACAGGATGTTACTGTAGCTCACTATTGCCTGGGGCTCTCTATATCCCGGGTTGGCTGCTTCAGGCTCTCAGTGCTGAGGTTACAAGTGTAAGCTGTTGAACCTGGCTGGCTTGGGAGCAGACTTATGTTAATGTTACAGCTTACACCTCACGTTCTATTGGTTGGGAATGAAAAAAAATGGGGAAGGTGATGGAATTTTTGTAGCAGGTAGGTTGTCTTTGAGGTCGAGTGATTTTTATTGTGAGTAGACTTGTTGAGGCAGCTTAAAAAAAACAAATGAGGTAAACTTCATCCTGTTAAATGTTCTCCAACCTCAGAAGCCCAAATAGATAAGAATTTGTTTGTTTGTTTGTTTGCTATAGCTGGCCTGATAAATTTATGGTCCTTGACCTTAAAAAGTTGTAATGCCGGGTATGTAATTTTCTGTGCACTTGGAGGCAGAGGCAGG
Source organism: Rhabdomys pumilio (assembly GCA_030674055.1). NCBI lineage: Eukaryota > Metazoa > Chordata > Mammalia > Rodentia > Muridae > Rhabdomys > Rhabdomys pumilio. Next base: position 20,090,216 of record JANHMN010000004.1, on the reverse strand, counting down.
GTATCCCTACAACTGTGAGGCCAGCCTGGTCTTATAGCAAGGCTTGGGCCAGCCTAGGGCTCCAGCAAGACTTTGTGTCAAAAAACCAAAGAAAACAAAGCAAAAACTTTGTTAAAACTTTTTTGTTACAGAAAAATAAAAGCCGGGGGCGGTAGTGGCTGGTGGCGCACACCTTTAATCCCAGCACTTGGGAGGCAGAGGCAGGTGGATTTCTGAGTTCAAGGCCAGCCTGGTCTACAGAGTGAGTTCCAGGACAGCCAGGACTACACAGAGAAACCCTGTCTCGAAAAACCAAAAAAAAAAAAAAAAAAACAGAAAAAAGAAAAAATACCAGTTATTCAGTAAAAACAGAACTAAGACTAGGGGATTTTAGAGAAACTAATGCCTTTTGGTTTTTGAACATGTCTCTGATGTAGCCCAGGGTGGCTCAGCCTAGTCCTCCCACTCACCTTCCTGAATGCTAGGAGTACAGTGTGCAGCACTCCACTGTGCCTGCCTCTGAACATTTCTTCTCAACACTTATCACTGTTTCTCGTGTGATAACAAGCCAAAAGTCATTTGCCTCAAATTGCAGTGAGTTGGCAGTGTGTCTTCCTTTTTTAGTTCAATACTGGGTGGCAGATGGATTCTGGTGCTGCTGCCCTCAGTGGCTCTGTTAGGTCTGTTCCTTTTTTAGTTTGTCTGTTTGTTTGTTTGTTTTTGAGACAGGGTTTCTCTGTGTAGTCCTGGCTGTCCTGGAACTCACTCTGTAGACCAGGCTGGCCTTGAACTCAGAAATCCGCCTGCCTCTGCCTCCCAAGTGCTGGGATTAAAGGTGTGCACCACCACCACCACCATCCAGGTCTGTTCCTTTAATCCTCCAAGTACACTATTGTTATTTTAAAATGTTAATGTATGTGTGTGCTTTGTCTGCATTTGTATATGTATGCCATGTACATGACTAGAATCTAGAAGAGGTCTCAGAGCTGGCCCACCGTGTGGGTGCTGACTGTCCAGTGGGTGATCTCAACTACTGATTCCCCCCCC
>JANHMN010000004.1:20074349-20089090 GCA_030674055.1 Rhabdomys pumilio | reverse complement strand
CCCCCCCCCCCCCCCCCCCCCCCCCCCCCGTATTTATCCAGTTGCTGCTCTTACCCACTGAGCCCTCTCTCCCCCTTTTCCTCCCTCGCTCTCTCTAATCTTTGATACTGGGAATCAAACTCAAAGGGCTTCAGATGTTACTTAAACATTTTACCATTTTGCATTACTAGATTGGCCCTTGGTTGGTTTGTTTGGTTGGTTTTTTTGCTTGTTTTTCAAAACAGGGTTTCTTTGCATAGCCCTGGCTGTCCTGGAGCTTGCTTTGTAGACCAGGCTAGCCTCAAACTCCGAGAGATCCTCCTGCCTCTACCTTATGTACACCCACAACATATACATACGTACATACATAAATACATATACTTTTTAAACTATGTGAACATGTTTGCACGGTCCAGGTGCAAATGGAGGCCAAACATGTTGGATTCCCTGGAGTTACAGGTGGTGGTGAGCCATCCAAGATGGGAGCTGGTAACCAAATTTGGGTCCTCTGCAAGAACAATGAGTATTCTTAATCACTGAGTCACCACTATTATTATTTAAATTATGTGTACATGTCTCTGTGTGGGTTTCTACATGTAAGTGGGTGAGAGGGGACCAGACCTGTTGCATTTCCTGGAGCTGAGCTCTTCTTGTTCTAGAGCAGTGCATGATCTTAACCTCTAAGCCATCTCTCCAGCCCCTGTTCTTATTTTTATAGTCAGGATCTCTCTTTTTAGCTTAGGTCAGCTTTTAACTCTTTTTTTTTTTTTTTTTTTTTTTTTAAGATTTATTTATTTATATGAGTATACTGTAGCTGTCTTCAGACACACCAGAAGAGGGCATCAGATGGTTGTGAGTCACCATGTGGTTGCTGGGAATTGAACTCAGGACCTCAGGAAGAACAGTCAGTGCTCTTAACTACTGAGCCATCTCTCTGGCCCTAGCCTTTAACTCTTGACAGTTTTGTCTCAATTTCCTAAAAACTAGGATTATGTGTATGAACCAGTATGCTGCGCCCATGTTCATAACTTTACCAGACAGAATCTGCTTGGCAGCCTGATTCTGGGCTTGCCCTCCTCATCCTTTCTTGGTACTTCATGTCAAGCTGCTGTTTTATGTGGATACCGTTCTCACCCAGCCTGGGCTCTAGCACTTTGACTAAATACTACTTGGCTGGTCACTGTCTTCTTTGTCCTGGGTGAGCTCTGTGCTCTGATAATGAGTTCTGGACTGTGAGACTGAGAGTATAGCACTTCACTTGGTTTTACTTAGTAGTACTTACACTGTCCAGGACTGAAGTGGAGACAGAAGGCATGCAAGGAGGTGGATACATACTTAAACATGCACACATACAGATTCTCTCCCCTCCTGGTTTGTTTGTTTTGAGACAATGTCTCAAGATTGGCGGTGTATATGTTACATAGCCAAGGATGGTCTTGACTTTCTGATCTTATGTGGTAGGATTCTAGGACTCCTCCTCCACCCCAGTTTTCCAGTTTTGTTTGTTTTGAGACTGTGTTGCTTGTAACCAAGGCTGACCCTGCACTTACCATCTTTCTGCCTCTGTTTTCCTAGGATTGAGATGACATATGGGCAACCATGTCCAGCTTTACAGTTTTGATCTTGGTTCTTCCAGGTTCTTCAGATAGATCCTGAAGTGACAGATGAAGAAATAAAAAAGAGGTTTCGTCAGGTACGGTATTGGTATTGCTGCTCTCATTAGAGTGTGGGCTTCCTGTTTGTTTCTTCCAGATGGGTCTCATGCAGCTTAGGCTTGCTTAGCATTGTTTTTCTGTGTAATTAAAGATGATCTTGAACTTGAGATCCTCGTGCTTTTACTGCCTGAGTTCTGGGATTATAGGCCTGTGCCACACCTGGTTTATGGGGTGCTGGGGACTGAACCTAGGTTTTCATGTGTACTAAGACAAGCACTCTATCAATTCAGGTACATCCTAGACATGATTTTTGAGGCCTGGATACTTTTGGGCTGAAATTAACCCCACATTCCTTTTCAAATGAAGGCTAGATAAGCTGTTATAACCTTACAGTGACGTGTGTACAGTGATACAAAACATTAAATAATGTACGAGTAAAAGCTTTTCTGTGGGTATAATGATTTTTATATTTAAATAGAGTATCTACAGACTTATTTTTATTTGTGATAGGATCTCATGAGACTGTCCTCAAACACTTGGTTTATATGATTGTCCTACCGTAGCCTTTAAGTAGGTAGGATGTCAGGCACATACGATACGCCCAACCCACTCAGTACTTTACGTCTTGCAAATGGTTGTAAATACTCAAGAAATACCTCGCTTAGGTTAGTGAGATGATTCAGCAGGTAAAAGTGACTGCTGTCAAGCCTGACCACCTGAGTGTGATCCCGGGGACCCATACGGTAAGAGAGAGCTGACTCTTGCAAATTGTCCTCTGATCTCCACACACTTCACACCTTCCACCCCAATAAATGTAAGAAGTTTCTAAGAAATAAATTACCTGGCTTAATGTAACAAGTGCTTTTTGAGATTTCTTCAGGAAAGTAGCTCTCTGGTCTCTGGTTTTTGCTGGTGTCTTCTTACCTTCCTATGTTCTTTATATTGTCACGCTTCTCACATGTGAGTGGGTCCTGGCCAGTGCTGACAGTCGCACTCCAGTTCTGAACAGCAGTTTTACTGGTTGTACTAACACTCAGTGCTCCCTCTAGTGAGGTGGATTTCCACATTGCTGACTCATAGTTCCTCTGAGCTTCCACAGGCTATATTAAGCTAAGATGTTTTTTGGTTTTGCCTGCTCAGTCATTTCCTATTATATAACTTTATAGCTTTATTCTTCCTGAGCTCTGATCTGTGCTTAAACTTAGCATCCTGTCCTCGCCCCTTCCCAAAGTCTTGTCTTCCAATGCAGTTCATTAGCAGTTATTCCCAATATAACACATTTTTTTAGTCCTTAATTAAACTTCTCCTGATCAACCGAGTTAGGACTTGTTAGTGATTGATGAGATGGCTTCATAGTTAAGAGTACATATGGCTGTTGTTTTAATCCGTTCTCTCTCTTAGGAGCTTTGTGCACCTGAACAAGTGCTTTGGCTTTTTGTGTCTATTTTACTTCATCTGGTAAATGTGTCCAAATAGTTAAATGAGGTGTCACATACAGAAGGCTTTCAGTGGATGTTTTGATACTGTTCATCCTCCTCCGTGTTGAGGTTTTGAGAATGAGTCTCCATATTCAGTTTATGCTAATTACTTGCATTGGTCGTTTTGCCCACAACAAACTAGATGTAGGTACTTTGTGTCTTTCCGGAGATAGAGCAGGAAGTGAGGTGAAGATGGGCTGACTGAGTTGCTCAGGGTTGCAAAGCTAGCATGTGACTGAGGTTCGAATCACAAATCAGGACTGGGTCTGGGACTTCTGGGGTTAACAGTAGGTTTCCATCTCCCAAAATGGTTCTTTGTGCTCCATGTAATTTCTCTCCTATCAGTGGTAGCGAGTCAGGAGTCAGTCTTATAAATGTCTGAAAGAATTATCTGCAGGTTTCTTTTTTTTTTTTTTTTTTTTTTTTTTTTTTTTTTACAAAAAGTTCATATTTTACTTACTTATACTGGTGTGGTTGAAGAGTTCAGGTCATGTCCATGACCTGCTGATGACCCTGCCTTCTCTCCCGTGCAGTTGTCCATCTTGGTGCATCCAGACAAGAACCAGGACGACGCTGACAGAGCACAGAAGGCTTTTGAAGGTATTTGTACACTTACCTATATTTGAGTAATATGTGTTGTTGATGCTCAGGAATAACTGGTTATGGAAAAGCCGTGGAGTTCAGTAAAGCAGCCATTTAAGCAGAATGTTTCCTTGGGGGCTGGGTGTGTAACGCAGTGCTTGCCTAGCATGCTTGAGGCCCTGGGTTCAATCCCCAGCACTGCAGAGAAAGTGCACCTTAACCTTGCTTTGTTAAACGTTTGTGTCTGCCAATATACTTTTGTTGCATAGGCTCTTTATTCTTTGCTAAACATAAGTGGGAAATACTTTGTCAATCTATTAAATCTAGATGTGGTATATTTAGCCTTGAGTATATATTTAATATTTTTTTTCTAAGACTTTCAAGGTCATTGCTATGGTTGTATGCTTTTTTTTTTTTTAAATGGGCTTAACAACTGTAAATAATTTAACAAAGTAGGGAATGTTTTTAGACAGTGCAAGTCCATTTACACTGCCTGAGTATAGCTCAGACTTTGAGAGGGTATTTGCAGAAACAGTTAACTTCAATGTTTTGCATTAGCTGTGGACAAAGCTTACAAGTTGCTACTGGATCAGGAACAAAAGAAGAGGGCCCTGGATGTAATTCAGGCAGGAAAAGAATACGTGGAACACACTGTAAGTATCTCTAGTGCTGCTGTGTTTACAGGAAGTGACAGCAAGCCTGGGGCACCATGTAGAAGGGTGTGTGCAACCTAGCAGTGCAGACCACTGGTCATTCACTCTACCGGTTAGCTGTGCTGCTCAGGAGTAGTGCTCAAAGCTAGCATCCTTTCCTGAGAGGAGAGCTCAAGGTGAGGTGTGGCTAGGACACCGCCACTCCCACTTCCCTACCAGTCGTCCTATGTGATATTGAGAGCCACTTGTGTTCTCCAGCCGAGGTACTATTCTACCTCAGAGTGGGGAAGTGGAGCTGCCCTGACCCTGTTGGCTCCCTGGTTATACTTTCGTTGAAGGATTTAGAAATGAGAGAGGCTGTCAGGGAGCTCTGAGTTAATGTCCAGATTAATGACAGCAATCTGAGAATTCAGATGAACAAATTAAATTACAGCTTTTGTTTGTTTAAAGTGGGGTCTGGCTGGGGTTACAGGACAGTATAGCCTGGGCTGGTCTTGATTTCCTAATTCTCCTGCTTTACCTCCTGAGCTATGGGTTTATGGGTTGTATGCCATTGCATCTAGGTGTGAAGACCTTTCTTTTTTCTTTTTTTGGTTGGATTGTTTTGAAAGAGTGTCTTATGTAGTTCAGACTGGCCTTGAATTTGCTATGTACTTGAAACTGACTGTAAATTCTTTATAAGTGTCAGATTTGTTTATTTTATATGTATGAATGTTTTGTCTGCATGTATGTATGTATGTACACCATGGGCATGCCTGGTATACAGGGAGGTCAGAAGAGAGTGGTATGATCCTCTGGAGGTTTATGGGATGGTTCTGAGCCACTGTGGATTCTGGGAACTGCACCTGGACCCTTGCGGGAGCAGCTGCTGAGCTATGTTAAGAGCACTTGACCTGGCATTGTTGATCTTTCCCGTGTGCAGTTGCTAGGATTCTAGGCACGCACCACTGTGCCCAGTTAGAAAGCCTTGCTTTTTCTTTTCTTTTTTTAAACCAGTGGAGCAAGAATCTTAAGACCATGCCAAGAGTGACTTCAGTGGAGAGTGAATCAGGAGTTCACTTTTGTTTTGAAGAGCTTTGGAATCTGAATCAGAACTTTGCAGGCGATAACAATAAAGACGGGCCCATTTTAGATAAGGACGAGGAGGGAAAGTAGGGAAAGGAAGGGTCTGGAGCCGAGTCCTGCTGGTCGCTCGGCACACTGCTCTTGTAGGGTCAGAAGAGCATGGGACAATGTCTTCAATCCTCTTTGTTTTACTTATAAAGAGTCATCATTAGGTGGCAGTAAAGTGTTTCTGAGCCTGGCCGCTCTCAGAGGTCACTGATGGGGTAGTGTCCGTCTCCTGTGAATTCTTTTTTTTTTTTTTTTTTTTTTAAAAAAAAAGCTTAGTACTGTCCAGAGTGGTGAGCAGATCCATTAGTGCCATGTAAAAATAATGGTTCCAGGAATTCAGTGGAAACGACCAAGAATACACTTTTAGAAATACTATTTTTACCTAAAATGCCATACATTTTGTAGATCCTTCTAAAATTTGGCAGATGTGCTTTGTTTGCTATAACTATGTGACCACAAGTTAAGAAAGCTAATGGCCACATCTAAGGCTGTTGTTGGCTGTGGCTCAGCCTTTGTGAGTTGGGGACAGCATCTCTGCTGGTTGCCTTTCCCTGGTGTCTGGTGTGGGTGCAGGCTAGAGCGGGTTTTAGATGGAGGTAGAAGAAGGGACCCAAGGCTCCAAGTCTCAGTTGATTTTTACAGTGTTTTCTATCAGAAATTATTGTTGTTGTTATTACAGTTATTATTACTAATGGTGCAGGAGGAGGCTCTTGCCTTCATCTTATCCTACACCTATGGAAAAGTGTGTTATCCTATCCTTATGGAAAAGTACACGTATATGCAGCTCAGTGGCTATTCTTAAATATGAGTGCTCATCTTTTGATAAAAAAAAATTCTTTTTAGGTTAAAGAGCGAAAAAAACAACTAAAGAAGGAAGGAAAGCCTACAAATGTAGAGGAAGATGATCCGGAACTGGTGAGTTACTGTGGGGACCACTTTATCCTGTGGCAGGTGGGCCAAAGAGAAAGGCCTCCTTTAAAGCATGTAGAGTAACATTCATTCACCTTTTTTATCCTGTGTGTATATATATGTTTGTCTTACATCTGGGCATGTGTTACATGTGTGATGTGTGTGCAGGAGACCTGGGTTCAGTTCCTAGCACACACATGATGGCTCACAGTGCCTTGTTAAATAACTCCAGTTCCAGCAGATCTGATGCCTTCTCTTGTCTTCTGACACTTCACACGCACACACACACACGCACACGCGCACGCGTACACACACACACACACACACACACACACACACACACACACACGTTAATTAAAGAAAAAACTTGGGAAAGCCAGGTGTGGTGGTTCATACCTTTAATCCCAGCACTTGAGAGGTAGAGGCAGGTAGATCTCTGAATTTTGAGGCCAGCCTGGTCTACATAATGAATTCTAGCACAGCCAGAGCTACATCAAAACCAGTGAGGGCAGGAACTGATGAACAGAGGCTGTGGAGGGATGCTCAGCCACCTTTGTTAGACAACCCAGACCTCCAGGCCAAGGATGGCTCCACCCACAGTGGGCAGGGCATCTCCATCTAATACTAAGTAAGAAAACACTGTACAGTTAGGTCTTACGGAGGCAGTTTTTTCAACCGATGTTCCCTCCCTTTAGATAATTCTAGTTTGTGTCAAGATGGCATAAAACTAGCCAGCACATAATCATAAACACACGTATATATACTTACACATACACCCATATACACTTATACAAAAGAACTTAGAAGTTGGGTTCTGGGGAGATGGCTTTTATTTATTTTTAATTTATTTTATTTATTTATTTATTTATTTATTTATTTATTTATTTATTTTTGGTTTTTTGAGACAAGGTTTCTCTGTGTAGTCTTGACTGTCCTGGAACTCACTCTGTAGACCAGGCTGGCCTCGAACTCAGAAATCCGCCTGCCTCTGTCTCCCAAGGGCTGGAATTAAAGGCGAGGGCCACCACTGCCCGGCATTATTCTTAATTTTTAAACTCTATGTGCATGGGCGTTTTGCCTGCATGTATGTATGTGTACCACATACATGTTTAGTACTCTCAAAGGCCAAAGGAGGGCATTCAGTCTCCAGAGAATGGAGTTACAGATAGTTGTTAGCCACCATGTGGGTGCTGGGAACTGAACCTGTGTCCTGGAAGAGCAGCCAGGGCTCTTAACCACTGAGCCATCTCTTTACCTCACCATTTAGTGCTTCTAAAGATACTAAAATGTTTTCTGCTGGGGAATTGGCTCAGTGGGTCCCATGCCTGCCATGTGAGTCTGAGGACCAGAGTGTAGGCGGCTCACTGGTAATGAGCGTGTATAGACTCAGGCAGAGGGTCGGGTGTGGTTCCAGCAGCCACACAGTGGCTCGCAACGGTCTGTACATCTAGCTCCAAGATCTGACCCTCTCTTTTGGACTTGATATGTACACTCAGATGTGCACAAACCTACATGCAGACACAGACACACACACAATTAAAATAAATCTTTTTAAAAAATGAAAAAGAAAATGAAATGAGGGTTGGAGAGAAGGCTCATCAGTAAAATACTTCCTGCTCTTGCAGAGGACCTGAGTTTGGTTCCCGGGGACCACATGATGGTTCTCAGCTATCTGTAACTACAGTTCTGTGGGATTCAGTGATTTCTTATTTATGGGCAATACACACATAAGGCACCCACATACTCGTGTACAAAATGAATACATTAAAGAGGTGGGGGCTGGAGAGATGGTTCAGCAGTTAAGAGGATGGCTGCTCTTCCAGAGGTCCTGAGTTCAGTTCCCAGCATTCACATGGTGGCTCACAACCATCTGTAATGGGATCTGATGCCCTCTTCTGGTGTGTCCGAAGACAGTGACAGTGTACTCACATATATAAACTAAATAAATCTTTTTTTTTTTTTTTTTTTTTTTTTTTTAAGCCTTCATGAGTGTAGTGCACACCTGTGATCTAGCAGTTGGGAGGCTGAGCAAGGGATTGTCCTGAGTTTGAGCCCAACTCGGGCCCCATAGTTAGATTCCATCTCCAATAAACAGCCCACAACAAACAGAACGTAAGCAAAACCTCACCCAGCTGACTGAAAGCCAAGAAGTAAAGTGCTGCCAGGGACCTGGGATGTGTAGTGACTGTGGTGGGATCTGGCCACTCATCTTTACTTGCTTTTTAATTTGTACAGGTTCTAATAGCAATCCCTGTAATAATAATAACTGCAACATACTTTCTTGAAAGGCCCTGGGTGGACTGGGAGTTAAACGTGGTGGTAGAGGTTTCACTTGAGAGACCTTGGGTTTTATCCTCCATACTCTAGAACCCAGTAGAGCTCTTGGTCTTTAAAGTTTCTACTGAATGTTGTGTCATATGCTCCTATCAATGTATTGCTTAAGGTGTACGGTGTAAGGTGAACTGGCTCCAGAGACACAAAGGGCTCAATCACGTAGAACATGTTTGTTCTGTGCAGTAGGCCTAGGCAGGTGGCTGCTGACATGGAAGCTCTGCACCATGTGTCCTTCAAGATCTTGGCTCTTCTGTGGCTCTGCCAACAACCATGTGGCTCCCACCTTTCTAGTCCAGGTGTCTTATCACCTTACTCATGTGACAAACAAGAGAATAAAGGAGGGGTAAGAGATATGCCACCCCTTCTCAGAACATCCTAGATGTCGTCTGTAAGTATGTCACTAAACTCTGAGTCACACGGCCATACCTAGCTTTGAGGAAGTGATTAGTGGCCTAAGACAGGATTGCAGTTTTGGGTGTGTGTATGCCCCCATTCGTTTACGATGTAGGATTCAGCTCTGTTCTGTTTACTAAATCAAAATTATGAAGTATTATGAAAAGGAAGAGTAGAAGTTAGTCTTGGAACTTTGGAGAAGAGCAACCTTTAAAATCCCAAGTGGTGGCATCCGTGCGTATGTGTCCCTACAGAGCATCTACAGGCTGGAGAGGAAAGGTCTCCTAGGCAGGTGTCTTTTCTCTCAATACTGAGGAGACAGTGTTGCTAGTTGCTTCTCCCTGCAGACAGTTCCTTGCCCTGTTGTAATCTTTAGGCTCTGAATGTAATTGTTTGATGTCCGTGTTGGTGTGAAATGTTTACTTTTATTTTCTTTGTCCTTAATTTTCTTACAGTTCAAACAGGCAGTCTACAAACAGACCATGAAGCTGTTTGCTGAGCTGGAGATTAAAAGGAAAGAGAGAGAAGCCAAAGAGATGCATGAGAGGTGCATATCCCCGTGTCCATCCCAGCCCCATTTAAATGCACACATGAGCTCACTCGGGTCTCTGGGGAGTTTCTGATGAATCTGCTTGCAGGGCTTTTACAAGAATAAGCTGGAGAGGCAGGGATACAGCCTAGTGGTGCAGCTCTTGCCTAGCATGTGTGAGACCAGGCTGTCTGAGCCAGTCAGACAGTGTAGACTTTGGAGAAATACTGACTACACCTGTCTGTTGGGAGTTTACTTCTATTGAGGAGTGCAGTGTGTTTTCGCCTCTTTGGAATGCAGTAGAGTTTTTGAGGCTCTTGAGGCCAGAATCTTTTCTAGGCCGTGTAGCTGCAGCTGTGGTGAGTAGATAGGATTGTAATGGAATAACTTTAACATGTTACTCGGCTTAAGTGTGGTTTCCTTTGATTGTCAGACATGTGGAGGTTGCCAGGTATGGTGGAACACACCCGTGATCCCAGCACTTGGGAGGTAAAGGCAAAAAAAAAAAAAAAGTAGATCAAGACTGTTTTTGACTAAATAGCAAGTCTGAGGCCAGCTTGAATTACTTAAGACACTGTTTCAGGGGAAAAAAAAAAAAAAAAAAAAAAAAAGGGAAGCCAGGCCTGGTGGTACATGCCTTCCTGGCAGAGGCAGGCAGATCTCCTGTGAGTTTGAGGCCAGCCTGGCCAGGGCAGCCGTGACTGTTACACAGAGATATGAACAAAACCAAAAAACAGCAAAACAAACACAAAACAAACAAACACAAAACAAAAAAGAAAGGAAAAGCAACGGGAAACACTGGGGTCGATTTGCTTCTGCACTTTCTGTTGTTGACTCAAGTAATTAGATTTTGCTAGTTGAGTTTGTGTGAAATGTCATTTTAGGGTTGGGTGTTGTCATCTGCATGCTTAGGATGAGGCCTCCCCTGGCCGAGACTCCGCACTCCTGTGCAGCTCTCCCTTAGCTCTTGTGAGCACTGAATAAAGACTGCTCTGCTTTCCCTCCCAGGAAGCGACAGAGAGAAGAGGAGATTGAAGCCCAGGAAAAAGCTAAGAGAGAAAGAGAATGGCAGAAAAACTTTGAGGTGAGTGTCTGAGGCGAGGAGCTGAGGTGGGTTATTCTGGGGGCTAAAGAACTGTCTGGGGCAGACAGGGAAGTGGGGTGTATGGGTGAGAGCGGGCCCTGGAGAAGCAGTCAGGGCTGCTTCACCTTCGTAGCTTTCCCTGACACAGGCACTGGCAGCCGCACAAGTAACATGAAGCACCCCACTTAGCTTTGAGGACAATTTGTGAAAACAGGCGGGAGGTGAGGGTTGAGCTAAGTTTTCCTATAGTCAGTCAGGCTTGAACACTGAATTCCTGATCCTCCTCCTTTAACCTCCCAGATATTGGGATTAGGGCCACATAGTTAGACTACATACAAACCACTGGAATCAGGTTCTTGTGACCCAATTATCCATTTTGCAGAGAGACTTCTGACATTTTGTTTTTAAGACAGTCTCACCTTATAGCCCAAGGTATCTTGGAAGTCATTATGTAGCTTACTTAGGCTGTCCTTGAACCCTTGATCTTCTTCCCTCAGCCACTCCAGTGCTGGGACTACAGATATGAGCCACCACACCAGCTCACCTTGTAGCTTTTGAACTGGATTCATTGCTCTTCAAGTGTCCGGCTGAATTGTCGATTGCATTTGGTCCTAGGAGTTAGAATTTAGGGTAGAGCTTGGCTAACTGTAATTTTTGGCTCTGTTTCTGTCCAGCTTTATAAAAAGGGAGAGTGAGTAGCCCATCTGATAGTGAGGTAGAGATCTTTATGGCCAGAGGGGAGCTGGTTTGGGGACATCCCATCGAAGTCAGAAGGGCAACAAGGTGAAAGAATGGCTGTGCTCCCAGCTGACTCTGTGGTTAAAGACTAGTCAACCCCTCGTCGCTGTACAGTCCTGTCCATCGCACACTGCAATCAGCTTTTTGTAAAGGTTAGAAGAAACAAGCTAGGCACCAGGCATGATGGGGTACATGTTTTGTCCTAGCAGTTGGGAGGCAGGGGAGGCAAATCTCAGGGAGTTCAAGGCCAGCTTGGTCTACTTAGTATGCTCCAGGCCAGTTAAGGCTACATAGTAAAATGCTGTCTTAAAAACATTGAACAAGAAGTAGTAAGCTAGCTCTGGGAGTGCAGCTCCGCACAGGAAACTGTACGGAACACCCATCTCATCTTTCCCAGGCTGCTTTGAGAGGGTGCTGGGAAACTTCACTGGGTTCTTAGAGGAGGGAGAAGGCTCGGCGCTCTGCTCTTGGACTGTTCCAGAGGGCTCATCAGGGTTGGGCTATGGGAGGACGTAGGTAGCAGGACAGGCTCAGCCCCTTTGTTCGTTAATGAGCTTACCTTGACCTTTAATGACTATTAATGACCTTTCTTTCAGGAAAGTCGGGATGGTCGAGTGGACAGTTGGCGAAATTTCCAGGCAAATACAAAGGGGAAGAAGGAGAAGAAGAATCGGACCTTCCTGCGGCCACCAAAAGTCAAGATGGAGCAGCGGGAGTGAGCAGCGGGCCCACGGCCGGGCCTCTCTGGCCAGAGCCTCCACTGCCTCCTCCTGCTTCAAGGACTCATTCCTTCTCCACCGCCACCCAACATAGAGTAGCGATCGCTTTTTAGTCTATTTGGTTTTCAATACAATTTAATATCAATCAGAGTAATTCTTTGTACATCGAGAGGAGGGGCTTGGTCTAACTTCCCCCATCCTTACCCACGGAACCACCAGGATTGGAAGAAGCTACTGACTCGTGTCGCCTTCTTTTCCCACAGCCTGTAACTTAATGTTTTATATTTGAATTGTGGTGGCTCAAGGGTCATGTATAGTTTGTGGAAATCTTCCAATTAAATGTCTTGCTTACAGTGGTGTTGCCCTGACTCCAGATCAGCCAAGGCCACCTTGGGAAGCCGTCCTTGAGGCCCTCACTCCAATAGGAGAGGCACTGTGGACTCACATGGAGTCACTTGTTCCCCTAACGCCCTGTGGTGTTTGGCACAAGGCTTCCAGCCACTTAAACCTGTTCACTTTCCAAAGAGTTCGCCATCTTCCAGCCAGTCCCATTGTGTCCTCGCTTGTCTGCATTCATTAGTGGTAATATTCTTTTACGTATAATAAATTTTTATACCCAAGCCTTTGATCTTCTCTTCCTTGGGTGTGTCTCCAAGGGCAGGCAAGTCCATTATCTTCCATGGCCCGACCCTGAAAGTGTCTTGCAGCTGGACGCACATAACTCCCTCCCTGTGTGCCTCACAGCTGAGGTGCAAAGGCTGAGGAAGACACATGGACCCGCTACTCTGGAGGCCCTTGCTTCTGTCCTTGCCAGCCAGCAAATGCCTCCTGGAGAGTGTGGTGTTCTATGGGAATTACACAGCTTTGGTTGCATGATAAAATACAGTGCTTGTTCTCCTATATCTGGTATTCACAGCCTCCGGGACACCAGGGAATTGCTGCCCTTTTGCTGTTCCAGGTTCAGGAAGTTGCAGGAAGCTTGTGTTGACACCACACCTTACAACTGCTAAGTGAAAAGTCCAGGAAGCAGTTTCCCCAGATGAACTTGTCCCGCAATGGGCCTGAGGATACCCTCTAGTGAACAGAAGGCAGCAATGGACAACAGGCAGAATAAGCCTTGCTTCTGTAGGGGGCACCTCCAGTTCCCAAGGAGATTTAAGTTTGTCAATGAGAGGAGGAATCTGGAGCAGTTAACAGTGACTGGCATAGCTGGGGAGGACATGAGGAGAAGATGTTTAGGTCAGGAGAAGTCACCCCAGATGGCTGGCGGTGAGGTCATACCTAGAAATACTCTGCCTGGAGCATGGGGATAGAGCTAGAATCAGGAGTTCCTTGTCACCTTCAGCAATTTGGGTTTCAGTGAGGACATTGTATTTTCTAGAAGGAATAGTCCATTTCCCTCTTGCCACATTTTGGCCATGGACTGGACTGGAAGAACAGCAATGACCCTCACCCAGTGTATAACATTGCTTAGAACAGCTTTCTCTGTGGTGATCCAGCTAGAGAGAGGGGTTCTTGGGCACTGACTGAATTAAAGTCTCAGCCAAGTCTGACTTCTACCTAGGGTAGTACCTTCACAGCCCCTTGTCCCCCAGAGTGGGAAAGGGGAGCTCCCCGAAGCAGGCAGCAGAAGACTCCCTCCCTGGAGGACTGCTAAAAGACTAGCTACTCCACTCCTTTTCCTGTGGTTTCATGAGTTAAAGCCACCACCCCACACCTTCCATGGCACAGCCAACAGCTAAATGAGTCCTCACTGGGTCCAGGTAAAGTGGAGGGAGCCAGTGAGGTAGGGTGAGTGAGGATCTTGGTATTTGAGTCAGTAATGACGTCAAGTCTTGACTTCCTCTTGTGAAGTAGCCATTGTGCCTTCTGAAATCAGCTTTGAGTCTTTTCTATCAGTCCCACTGAATTTGGGACTGTCTTTTGAAGTTTGGGCTCCTTAGGGACAATGCTGGAATCTTCCTTCTCCCCCCTCAGATAAGGAGCCTGATTCTTTCATTTCCTGCTTCCCCACGCCCAGCCCTTCCTCCCAGAGGGGCTCGGCTTTAGAAGTTCAGGTGTTGGCTGAATTGGGTAGAGTCCTGGTTGGGTGTGAGTATTTTGGGAAACCTTGGGGTTGGGGCTCCGCCCAAGGAGTTAGCTTCCTGGCCTCAGGTGCCCTAGTGTTCAGCAGAAGTTTCAGGCAAGCTTCCCCTAATTATTCATTCTACTGTCAGCACTGATGGGAGGGCAAAACGAAATGAATCACACACTTGGGTCTGGGCCTGATTCCTGCTTACTCCTCCCTCACTCCTCCTTGCTTCCTGAGCTCCGAGGAATCAAGGAAACATGCTCTCAAAGAAACAAGCTCTCAGCGGTCCAGTCCATTCTCTGCGGCTCAGTCACCTCTTGGACCAGCGTCTTCACTACTGCTCAGGTAAGAAGTGGGTGGCCCGAGTGGGATTCAGGTGTAGCTGTTTGTCTAGCTAACCTAAAGAACAACTCGGGCTTTGCGTTGGTCTTTAGAGCTAAGCTTTGTCTAACTTGAACACACACACACACACACACACACACACACACACACACACACACACAC
>JANHMN010000004.1:20054613-20073140 GCA_030674055.1 Rhabdomys pumilio | reverse complement strand
ACACACACACACACACACACACACACACACACACACACACACACACACGCCACAGTTCCCTTTGCTTAGTAGGCCCTCAGAACACTTGTAATGTCACCTCAGCTCAAGCCTGGGTTGGGTCTGCTTCTGAGTTGACTATTCGGTTTCTTTGGACTCTGTCTGCGCTGTGTTAATACTTTCTCATCTGGATGCCGTAACTTTGGACTAAGATTTGATTCACTAGGGAGATGCCTGTCATACCTCTTGTCTGTGTATGTTTATTCTTCAGAAAGTTGTTGGCTATTCTTGGATCTTTGTTTTTTTCATTTGGGATTTAAGCAGTCAGTTCGTAAAGTTCCTTGGAAAATTCTCCTGGGATATGAACAAGTGTGTTCGCCTGTGTGCATGCCATAATACACACGTGTGTGTTCATATGCAAACCCATGCATATACATACAGAAGCCAAAAAAGGATGTTCAGTATCATTATCTACTATTCTCCAGCTTATTTTATTTTATTTTATTTTATTTTATTTTATTTTATTTTATTTTATTTTATTTCAAGACAGGGCTTCTCTGCAGATCCCTGGCTGTCCTGACACTCTCTCTATAGACCAGGCTGGCCATGAACTCAAGATATTCATCTGTCTCTTGGGAGTAAAGGCCTGCACCACCATGCCAGGCCCTAGCAAAGGTTTCAGGACAGTTAATGAAAGACTGAACTGGCCTTGGTGTATCTGCTTCCTGATTCTAGCTCTCAATTTCTTTCTTCTTTAAGTTGCTTCCTCTCTTCTCCTTTCATTGGTTCAATGTCCGATAGCCTTTGCTATGTGCCCCCAAGAGATTTAGAAAATGTTATTTATTGTGTGTGTGTGTGTGTGTGTGTGTGTGTGTGTGTGGGTACATGCACGTCATGGCATGTATGTCGGGGGCAATGTGGAATCAGTTCTCTCCTTCCACTCTGTAAATCCCAGGGATTGAACTCAGGTCATTAGTCTTGGCAGCAAGCACCTTTACCTGCTGAGCCATCATGCTGGCCCCACCCCAAGAGATTTCTTTTTAAAACCAATGTGGACTCATAAACTATTAGAAATATAGGAAATATAGTCTACAGGCTAGAGAGATGGCCCAGTGGTTAAGAGCACTTGCTGAGTTTTCAAAGGACCTCAGGTTGGTTTTTCAACACCCACAGTGAGCAACTCAAAATGGCTATTGTTCCAGTCCCAAGGGATCGAACATTGTCTTCTGGCCTCGGCGGGTACCCACACGCCTGTTGTATACAAACAGACACATAAATAAAAATATTTTTAGAAAAAGGAAGAAAATACAGTCCAGAGTGTCTCATTTGAGTACCATTAACACTCAGAGGCATTCCTTTGCTGTCCCCAAAGGACGGCTGTTGATAGCTGTATGTCCAGCCTCTATCTGTAAGATGCCACCAGCTGCCCCCACTCCTCTGGTCATGCCTACTAAGCATGTATGCAGATTCTGACAGATGTCTAAGGGAGGGTAGAGAGCCACTGCCTGAATCACAGGTGTCGGTCCATGCCTCCTTACAATATGTAACATTCCCATAGATACCCACAGTCTTAAATGTTTGGGGAAAATATTATATTATTTTATACATTGCTTCTATATTTTTATTTTGTGAGTGTTTTGCATGCATGTATATACCTGCCTGTTATCCATAAAGTCCAGAAGAGGGTAGTGGCTCCCCAGAAACTGAAATTGGAGCTGGGAACTGAACCTAGGTTCTCTGCAAGGGCTCATTCTTAAGTGCTGAATTATCTCTTTAGACACGCATGCACAAGCACACGCACGAACACACACACACACACACACACACACACACACACACACACACACAGACTCTGTCTTCTGTTTTCCTTTCAGACAAGGAGTCATATTGTAGCCCAGGGTGTCTGGAAACTTGCTATTAGCCAAGTCTGATCTTAAAGTCACAGTAATCCTCCTGCCTTAGCTTCCCAAATGCTGGGATTACAGATGTGAGCCAACATATCTGGTTTTCAAATTTTGATTTGTTTTAGAGACAGAGTCTATGTGGTCCTGGATATCCTGGAGCTCGCTATGTGCCTAGGCTATATAAGACCCTGTCTGGTGAGCCAGACATGGTGGTACACACCTTTAATCCCAGCACTCAGGAAGAGGCAAAGGCAGTTAGATCTCTGCGTTTACATGGTAAACTCCACCTGCCTCTGCCTCCTAAATACTGCGATTAAATGCATGCACAACTACTCAGCTTCCATTAAAAAAAAAAAACATATTTATTCAAACAGTCCACATGCATCTTTTGTTTTATTAAAAATCTTTTGTTTTGTTTTGGAGATGTGGTGTCCCAAAATAAAAAGACAAGAAGTGACTGGTGGCATCTTTTTTTTTAAGATTTTATTTATTTTGTGTATGTGAATACTCTGCCACTTTCTTCAGACACACCAGAAGAGAGCATCAGATCCCATTACAGATGGTTGTAAGCCACCATGTGGTTGCTGGGAATTGAACTCAGGACCTCTGGAGGAGCAGCCAGTGCTCTTAACCACTGAGCCATCCCTCCAGCCCAACTGGCAGCATCTTATGGGTAGAGGCTGAACATGGAGGAGGTGCATGGGGCAGGCCCAAGTGTCACAGTGGGTGGGTGAGGGGACCTGAGTGTGAGAGTACATGTGTGTGAGTATATATGATGCTAAGTGTGTGTGATGTGCAGGGTTACATGCAAACACTTTTTGTTGTTGTTTTGCTTTTTTTTTTTTTTTTTTTTTTTTTAAAAATAAAGACAGGGTTTCTCCATGTAGTCCTGGCTGTTCTGGAACTCACTCTGTAGACCAGGCTGGCCGTAGAGATCCACCTGCCTCTGCCTCCTGAGTGCTGGGACTAAAGGCATGGATCACCATGCCTGACTCTGTTATGTGTCTTATGTATTTGAGTGTCTGTGTGTCTTGTGTGTATGTGTCTGTCTGTCTGTCTGTCTGTCTGTCTGTCTGTCTCTCTCTCTCTCTGTGTGTGTGTGTGTGTGTTTGTGTGTGTGCATTTCTGTGTTCCAGGGTACAAGTATGGAGGTCAGAGTAGACCCTCATCTCTTCTTTCTCCATACATGTCCTAGGGATTGAGTTCAGGTCATCAGGCTAGGCAGCAAACACTTACCCTCTGAGCCATATAGCCAAAATACAGTCGCTTTAGTTTTTGATACAGCATCTCTCACTGAACCTAAAGTTTGTGATTTGGCTAGACTGGCTGGCCGGCAAGCCCTAGGAATCCTCCACTCTCTGTTTCTCTAGGATTACAGCATGTATTACCACCTCTGACTGGCCCCCACCCCGCCTGATGGAACTCAGTTAAGTCACACTTATCAAATGAGCTCCCTGTCTTCCTCCTCCTCTTTTTCCTCCTCTTCTTCTATAGCATTTCATGTAGCCCAGGCTAGCTTTGAACTCAGTGTGTAACCAAGAATGACTTTGAACTCCTGACCTCTCTCTTCTAAGGCCTGAGATTATACATGTGAGCCACATACCCAGTTGTTTTAGTTCTTTGGGACTGAAGCACGTGTTAATAATGCTTTGACCTGTAAGGAGCCATTTTAGTGTTGATAAGGAACATTGGTGGGGTCTGACCAGCAGCAAGGGGCTAGCCTACCTACTCAGGAACACTGGGTGGGGCGTCAGAAGCCCTGCCCTCTTGGCTCTGTTTTGCTGTGTCTTGCCATAAGACAGATTCTCCTCTTTCGTGGGCTTGTGTAGGAGGGGGCGTTGGGTCAGCTGATACCTGAGGGGCTGGTATCCATAGGCAGTGTCTATCTCGGGACCTGCTGAACTCATGAGTGCTAAGCAGAACGGAACCAAAGCAAGGCGGCACCTGACTCGTGCTCACACACAACACTCACTCGCCTTTGACCCCAGCTGCCCACACCTCTTCACCCTCTCTTTCTCCCGGGCACTCACTTGCAGCTGAGCTCTAGCTTGAGAAAAGTCCTCCTTCCTCCAGCCCTGTGGCTCTGGGCTCCCATGGGTTTCTTAGGCTCAGTTCTTGGTCACCAGGGATTCCCTGCCCAGTCTTAATGACCACAGCTATACTTCCAGTTCTCTCTCCTCATCCTTTTCCTCATTTAGTGGCTTCTCCCACTCTCTCTTTCTCTTCCCTACAGTGGTATATGCATTCACATACGCTCTCGGGCACAGGCTGCTCTCTGTATGTTGTTCATCCTTTCCCTTGTCCCTTCCTGAGTCTTCTCTCTGTATCCTCCCATTCCTCTCATGCGCTCCTGTTTACATCAGTCATTCTCCCTCCCTCTACCCACCCTCGTCTTCTCCCCTCCTTTCCAACTCCTTTTCCCCTCCTTCTGCTAACTGCTTGCTGCTTGTTTTGGTTCTCTCTGTGTCTCTATTTCTCTGTCTCTCTCTGTCTCTTTCTCTGTCTACGCCTCCTGCCCCCTTTTCTACACACCCTGACCCACATACCCTGGCTGCTTATACCTACTCTGTCCCTTGCTTGCTCTGCAGGAAACTTCTGCAGTACTCAAGTTTGGCTGGCTCAGTTAGTGTGGAGGTTCCTGTGGCATCCGTTGGAGGGGCCCTGGGTCACTGCGTTTCCTCCCAGGGGTGACTTGGCAGTGGTGTGCTGTTTCCTCACTTCTGCAATTGCCAGGCTACAACACAGAGGCTTGAGCTGAGGCTTGGACAGGACCCAGAGAGACACGCGGAGCCTATGGCTGAGCTCCTGTAGGTAAGGAGGGTCCCAGTCCTAGCTGGGCAAGGGAGAATCCTACACAGATCTCCTCAGGGCGGCCAAAGGCATGCCCCCAGGTCATACTAAGGTAGATGGGTGGCTGGATTTTTAAGGAACAATTCTGGCATCTTTCTCAGGACAAGCTTCCTGTTCAAAAGGAGAGGGTTTTTTTGCTGTTCGACACGCCAAACTCAGGACCATACACATGCTTGGCCACTAGCCCTCTTTTATTTGCTTATTGTATATATATGTGTGTCTCGGTGCACATGTATGGGTCAGAGGGCAGCTTGTGGGAGTTCATTCTCTCCTTTTCCCATGTGGGTCCTGGGGATTGACTCCAGTTCTTGTGCTTAGCAGCAGATGCCTCTACCCACTGAGCTATCTCATCAACCCTGACTTTTATTTTACCTCAAGGTCTTACAAACTGCCGAGGCTGGCTTTGAACTTATTGTGTAGCACAGACAAGCCTTGGATTATTTTTGGAGTATGGGTACTTTGTGAGTATGCTCACTGTGTGCATGCCTGGTGCCTTGGAGTTCAGAAGAGGGGGTCAGATGCCTGGAACTGTAGTTCGAGATGACTGTGAGCCACTGTGTGGCTGCTGGGAACAGAACCTGGGTCCTTCCCAAGAGCAACCAGTGCTCTCAATTCCTGCACCATCTTGCCATCCCCTAGTCTTGGTTCTTAATCCTCTCTCAGCGTTCTGAGTGGTAGGCATTTCTGGCCTGTCATCAGGTGCTTGGACACTCCAGGGAACCCCTCTTTTCTGAGAGTGAGCTGCAGCCATCACAGCCTTCACGCCTGGGAGGCCATAGTGAGGACGGGAGGCAGCTGCTTAGAGGTTTGTGAGCAGACCTCCATTTGCTTTACTCGCTGTGTGACTTTGGCAAAGTTATACACCCTCTCTGTGTATAATCGATGTCATCTCCCCAGCAGGCTTTCCCCAGAGGGTGAGCTAAAGTGTCGGGATGGGTCTGGGTACCTGGGACCTCACCCTCTGCTGCATTTCCCTAGAGGATGGTGATGATAACTGGGTGGCTGGTACAAAGCACTAGGTCCACAAATGGTTGCCATGGTAAATCTCAGTTGTTGGGGACAGAGGCCAATACTGGCTTTCTCTCCCTGGCAGGAAGTCTTGGGGTGAGGCTGACAAGTCAGAACTGCTGGCCAAGGATTTGTGGAATATTGAAGGATAAAGGACCCACAGTGCTCTCATTTGCTACTGACAGAACACCAGGCTGTGCGTCAGATGATCAGTGACCAAGAGTATGCTGGGGTGGGGGGATGGTGACCGCCAGAGAAGAGGGAATCCCTTCCTCTGCGTAGCCAGCCATAGAGAGGAGATGACTGGCCTCCTGTGCCTTCGGCTTTGCTTATAATCTGCAGCCTTGGGGCCTAGCATTTCTCCTTTGTGGTTTACAACTCTGACCTTGCAGGTTTCTGGAAAGATGAACTAAGAAGGTAGAGGATGGGTTTTGCTGAGCATAAAACAGTCTGAACAGGAGTGTCGCCATCAACGCTGACTGACACCATAGATTTTACTGCAAATGTCTTAAAGGGGAGCAATTGTTTGTTTTGTTCATTTGTTTATTGTTTCTTCTCCTAGTTAGCAGGGTCTGGCATAAAACATGCACAGGAGTGTGCAGTGCACGGAGTTGGGAATGGTGGGGCACATCTGTGATCCTAGCACTTGAGAGGCAGAGGCAGTAAGATTAGGAGTTCTAGGTTAGCCTGAGCTACATAGCAGGTTGAAGGCCAACCTGGACTACATGAGACCTCCAACATGTCCCAGATATGTACTAAGTAGATGAAAAGATAGTATCATCAAAACTGTACTTGTTTAGGGTGGACAGTGAGCCACAGGCCAGCTATGTCCTCATCCTAGGCTCCTTGGGTCATTCTATCCAGTCAGTGAAGGTTTGGGCAAGGGATTCACAGGCCCTGGCAGTGCTGACAAAACGTGCCCCATGGG
This sequence comes from Rhabdomys pumilio, assembly GCA_030674055.1. Taxonomy (NCBI): domain Eukaryota; kingdom Metazoa; phylum Chordata; class Mammalia; order Rodentia; family Muridae; genus Rhabdomys; species Rhabdomys pumilio. The sequence continues at coordinate 20,066,453 of JANHMN010000004.1, read as the reverse complement.
CAAGCTTTCCTTATGACTGTTGAGATGTGATGAGCCTCTGGCATGGCATCTGTTTAATCTTTTTAAAAAAAATATCTATCAGCTGGGCGGTGGTGGCACACGCCTTTAATCCCAGCACTTGGGAGGCAGAGGCAGGCGGATTTCTGAGTTCGAGGTCAGCCTGGTCTACAGAGTGAGTTCGAGGACAGCCAGGACTACACAGAGAAACCCTGTCTTGAAAAACCAAAATATAATAATAATAATAATAATAATAATAATAATAATAATAACGTATCTATTTATGAATGTATATGTATCTATCATCTATCTATGTATTTTAGTGTGTGTATGTGTGTATCTATTTATATATCTATGTATCATGCATGTATATATGTATGTATGTATGTATGTATCTCTCTCTCTCTCTCTCTCTCTCTTACAGTTTCCCTTCCCTCTGCTCCTCCCACTTCCTCCCCATCTGTTTGTCCTTTTATGAGAATCAGAGACAGCCCCTCTCTTGGCCTGCAGACAGGTCTTCCTGAAGGCCATTGACCCTCTCCTTTTCCATACAGGACCCCTCAGTGGACGGAGGTTTGGGCTCAGGATAGGATGAGATCTGAGCTAGAGTCTGGGAGCACAGCTGGATGGGCTCTGGGGACAGGAGTCTACACTGAGAGGGGAATTAGTCCCCTAGATCAGAGGCTAGCCCCCAGCACAGCTGCTCTGAGCAGCCACTTAGAATCAAGATAAGGATGGGAGACGCTTCCATGTGTATTTGTGTGGGGGTGGATATTTAGCTCTATGGGAGCTGGACATTCCACAGCTTTGCAGAACACTTGAGCTGGCTAGGCCAGGAAATACATCAGTTACTTGTACAAAGCCCTTTCCAGTTCATAAAGCCCATTTCAATTTACCAAGTGTGTTACCCTTTTCCAAACACTTCATCTTCCACCTCCTGTGGTCTCACTTCCCTTTCACAACCCTGCATTGAGGCTGGGCAGGGCACCCCAGTTTTCAAAGAAAAACCCTGGGGCTCTGAATTAAAAAGAGATTCTCTTAGGGTGGTGGGTGACACTACTGAGACTGGAGTCCTGTTCCCCTGACTCCAGTGACTATGCTTTCCCTCCTGCCATCTTGGAGGCTTCTTCCCAAAGATACAGTTGGTTCAGTACAGGGTGGATTTGCCACTTATTAGCAGGAGGGACACTGCGAGGGCATCAGGAAGGGAGCCAGCTCCCTTAGCCAGCCACTGGTAACTACGGTTACCAGTCTGAACCTTCGAAGTGCTGGCAGCTTCTTGCCCTGCTGATCTGACAGTGCTTACTTGCAAAAAGATTGAAATCCTGATGACAGGGAGATCAGCCAGCTGGCCTGGACGCCATGTTGGTACTCTAGACAACCTTGGAAACTTCGTGATGACAAAAGTCTGTCAGTTGCCATGACAGAGCTGGACCACGCCCAAAACAAAGAAGAGGAAGAGGAGAAAGGACACCAGGGTTCCTGGAAATCTCCTTCCTGGAAGGGTTTGATGACCCCAGATGCACCCCCTCCACTGTATCTCTGCCCTAGTAAAAACCCAGGCCCTGAGCCTGCTGGGAGAGATAGACCTGACCATTGCAGAAACTTCCTTTCTGCTTCTAGAACAATCTGGTAATTTATGAATGGTATTGTGTGAGGAAAGAGCCTGTATATTTGGTAACAATACCCCAAAGGAAGATTTTGATTTTGTTTATATTTATACTTTTATTTTACTGAGATATTATCTTCTGCAATTTAGGCTGGCCTCCAGCTTGCTATGCAGATCAGGCTGGGACTTGAACTCTTGGTCCTATTACTGAAATCCTGGATTGTAGGCTTGCATCAATACATCTGGCCACAGAAAAGCTTTTTTTTTTTTTTTTTTTTAATTTTTATTGGTTGGTTCAGTTTTTTAGTTTTCTCTGTGTAACCCTCACTGTCCCAGAACTTGCTCTGTAGACCAGGTTGGCCTCGAACTCAGAGGTCCACCTGCCTCTGCCTCCCTGGTAGAAGTGACTAAAGGTGTGCGCCACCACCACCCACCCTCCTAGAAAGGGTTTAATCCTCATCATTTGACATATGAAGAAAGGAAATTTAGCCAGACATGATGGGCCACATCTGAAATCCCAGCACTTTGGAGGCTGAGGCAGGGGGATTGCTGTGAGTTTGAGACCAGCCTGAGATATAGAGGGAGACCCTGTCCCAGTGAACATAAATACATAAATAAAATAAATAGAAAAAAAGGGAGGGGGATCAGGGGCTCAATCAAGCCAAGTGTCCATCTTGCATGCATGACAACCTGAGTTTGATCTTCATGTAAAATAGCCAGTCACAGGGCTCAAACCTATAATCCTAGTGCTGGGTGATGGAGACGAGACAGGTGCAGTGTTGAGGCTCACTGGCAAGTTAGCCTCACCTACTCAGTGAGACCCTGTCTCAAAAGACAGAGCAGACTGAGCCTGAGGAACAACACTCCACAGCTGACTTCTGGTCACACAACACACACACACACACACACACACACACACACACACTCATAAACATACACACATACACACACTCACACACATATACAGTATACACATAGTACACACTCATACACACAGAGATACACAGACACACACACAGACATACCCACAACATACACACAGATACACCTACAGAACACACACACACACACACACACACACACACACACACACACACACACACGGGCTGGAGCGATGACTCAGTGGTTAAGAGCACTGACTACTCTTCCAGAGGTCCTGAGTTCAATTCCCAGCAACCACATGGTGGCTCACAACCATCTGTAATGAAATCTGATGCTCTCTTCTGGAGTGTCTGAAGACAGCGACAGGACAGTGTACTCACATACATAAAATAAATAAATAAATCTTTTTTTAAGCCGGGCAGTGGTGGCGCATGCCTTTGATCCCAGCACTTGGGAACAGAGGCAGGCAGATTTCTGAGTTCGAGGCCAGCCTGGTCTACAGAGTGAGTTCCAGGACAGCCAGGGCTACACACAGAGAAACCCTGTCTCAAAAAAAAAAAAAAAAAAAAAGGACACACACACATATACGCACTCATACACACATAGATACACACATACAGACATATATACACACACTCACACAGCTTTATGCACACACTTTCATATACACAGTCATCCCTGAATCAAGGTAGGATCCCAGCAAAAAGGAAAATTGCTCATTCTGTTGCTAGGCCTGCCACTCAGCCCTTAACGAAGATCTCCATTCTTCAGTCAGTAATTCTGTTAGCATAATGCTATGACTGCCTGCAAGCAGGCTGGCCCAGAGTCCCCAGGATATTTGATCTCCACATTTGGCCTCAGTTCTTCTCACATCTGGAGAAACAGCAGTGAGAGTACTGTGAGGGGATTCTAGGAGGGTCTGGCCACCATGGCTGTCCCAGCCAGGACACAATGTGAGGCAAAGGGGACCCAGAACAGGAGGTAGCTCGCTTATTTATTGAGCACCTACTATAGGCTCAACACTCTTCTCTAAAATTACATTTACATGTTTATATGTGTGTGTGGGTGCCTGGGAGCCACGGCAGAAGAGTGGAGGTCAGGGGTAAGTATGTCATTTCTCTTCATCATGTGGGTTCTGCAGATGGGACTGGGCTCTTCAGTTTGATGCCTTTAACAGCTGAGTCACGTCACTGGCCCTAGCAGACAGTTTTCATTTAACCCTTGCAGCAATTATTGGGAGTGAGATTTTGGGTATTTCAATTTTTTTAGGGTGAATGGGGAAAAAAAATGCCACAGGAGGAAGTTTGTTATAATCTTTATCTTGCAGCTAAGGCTAAGAAGAGAAGCAGTTTGCCCAAAGACTGTGCAGCTATGAAGGCTGGGTCATGTGATTTCAAGTTAAGAATATATAACAGAACACGACTGGGAGGTGGTGGCCCATGCTTTGAGACAGGCAGATTTCTGAGTTCCAGGCCAGTCTGATCAACACAGTGAGTTCCAGGACAGCCAGGGCTAAACAGAGAAAGTTTGTCTTGAAAAAACGAAACCAGACCAACCAACCAGCCAACCAAGCAACCAACCAAACAAAAACACACAATATGGGCTGGAGAGATGGCTCCGTGGTTAAGAGCATGTACTTCACCTTCAGAGGACCTGAGTTCAATTTAGAGTAACCATGTCGGGTGGCCCACAACAGCCTGGAAACCCTGGCTGCAGACCAGAGCCTCTGTGGGCACTTGCATCCATGTGTACACAGACTTACACATAGTTAAAAGTAATAAAAGATAAATCTTTATTTTATTTTATTTTTTGTTTTTGGTTTTTCGAGACAGGGTTTCTCTGTGTAGCCCTGGGCTGTCCTGGAACTCACTCTGTAGATCAGGCTGGCCTCGAACTCAGAAATCTGCCTGCCTCTGCCTCCCAAGTGCTGGGATGAAAGGCGTGTGCCACCACCGCCCGGCTAAGATAAATCTTAAAAAAAAAAAAAAAAAAAAAAAAAAGATGAGCCTCCCACAGAACACCTTGAAAAATACACAGCATACTTTCAAATCTGCCATCGCTTGGGCCTTTATTAAATCCTTTTTTCTCCAGTGTTGGGGAGTCTACCTAAGACCCCACACTTGCTAGGGAAGTGCTTCACCACTGGGCTACAGCTACAGCCCCCTTCCTAAGCTTTTAAATTTTAATTGGTTGATTAGAGGCAGAGTCTCGTGTATCTCATGCTGGGTTTGAACTTGCTGAATGGTTGAGGATGACTATAAACTTTCGCTCCTCCCACCTCTTACCTCCTCAGTGCTGGGATTGCAGGCTTGGGTCATTACACCCGGGGCTATCACACGGGGTGGGGTGCGCAGCACACGGGGCTATGTGAAGCTAGGTCTTAAAGGTTCTCTGCACCTGCCAAGCCAGCCCTCTTCCAACTACATCGCCAGCCACTGTCTGTTTTCTAGTTCTTACATTTACCTGTTTGTGGGAAGGGCTGGGTGAGGAGCTGGCAGAGGAGCGCATGCGTGTGCCAAAGCTGAGTGTGGAGGCCAGAGAACAACTCTGCCTTCCTTCTTCCTCTTCTTCCATGTGGGTCTCCAGTTATCTGGCTTGGCAGCAAATGCCTTTATTTACTGACCCATTGCTCCAGCTGCTCGAAACCATCTTTGCTTAACACACAATGAGGTTTAAATTCCAACATTCCTTTTGAAAGGGGCATACTCAAATCATAGCACTTGCCCGTAAGTTAATATGTATATGTATGTGTATATGTATGAGTATACACACATACACACACGCATTTCAGACAAGGTCTCACTGTGTATTTCTGGTTGGTCTGGAAATTGCTATGTAGACCAGGCTGGCCTCAAACCACAAGGATCAAAACTCTACACGTTAGGAGTAAAGGCCTGCACCACTGTACTCACAATTTTTGAAAAATTATTCTGTTTACTGTATATAGCTGTTTTGTCTGGATGTATGTACCACATACATGCCTGGTATCCTTTGGAGGCTAGACGAGGGCATCGGACCTTCTGGAACTAGATTTACAGTCACTGGAACACTGGGAGCCAAACATGGGTCCTCTGGAAAAGCAGCAAGTGCTTTTAACCACTGAGTAGTCTCCCTAGCCCTTAGACTTCCATCTACAAACTTATAATTTTTTGTGTGTGTTTATGATGTATGCTATGTATGTGTATTTGTGTGAGTGTAGACACATGTATAGTGTTAGAGGGTAACTTTGGTTGCTAGTCTTCACCTTTTTAAATAAATTTAAAAAAGGGATATATTTTATTTTACGTATATTTTGCTTCTGTGTACCACATGGATGCAGTACCTATGATGGCCAGAAGGGGGCAGGAATCCTCTGGAACTACAGTTCCAGATGATTGTAAGCGGCCGGCGATGTGGATGCTGGGAAGGGCTTCTGGAAGAGCATTCAGTGCTCTTAACTGCTGAACCATTTTTCCAGCCCCATGCCTAGCTTTACCTATGTGTGCACTCAGGTGTGAGGGAGCACACGCTCATGCATACGTCAGTAGAGGTCAGAACCAGAATATCTTCTTCAGTTTCTCTTCATCTTACATTTTGAGTAGGGCCTTCGAGGACCCTGGGTCTTACCGCTTCAGCTGTGCTGGGTGGTCAGTGACCTCTGTCTTCATTTCCCTGGGGTGGTGATAGATGCTCAGAGCCACATAACCCTTTACGTGGGTGATAGGGACCGCACTCAAGTCCAGATCCACAGATGCGTCTCCCCAGATCTGTTTTATTTTTGGTAGACGTCATTTGAGTGGCTATGGGGTGGGTTGGTTTCACTTTGCACTTCTGTGATGATGACTGATGTAGACGCTTTTCACACGCTTGTGGTTCAGTTGTGTCTTCTTTGGAGAAGTGACTGGGAGTAAAGTCAGTCCCTTCTTCCCCTTTGTGCTCTGCAGCTTGAGAACCCACCCTGGGGTCTGGGCTCTGCTGTTGTTGGTTTGAGACAGTCTCTCACTATGTGGCTCTATATAGTGTAGACCAGGCTGGCTTGGAACACAAGGCAAACCTCCTACCACAGCATCCTGACTGCTGAAGATACAGGTATGTGTCATTATGGCCAATTCCTTTACCTCCAGCCCCTTTTTAGACGGTCTCATACTATAGCTTGGGTAGCTCAGACAGGCCTTGAATTTGCTAGAAAGTCAAGACTGGCCTTAATCTCCTGTTCTTCCTGCCTGTGCCTTCCAGGGGTTGGCATTACAGGGGCATACCATCATGCCTGGCTTTAAGGCTATTTAAAAATACTTTTAGTGCAAACCAGACATGGTGGTACATGCCTTTAATACCAAATTTCGGGAGGATATCTGTGAGTTTGAGGCCAGCCTTTTCATAGCAAATTTCAGGCAGGCCAAGGCTACGTAATGAAACTCTATCTAAAACAAACAAACAAACAAACAAACACGTATTCACACTGCTGATAAGGATGTGGGGACTCTATGTGCATGACGATTGGATCCCAGCCTCAGCTCTACCAGGCTGGACTTAGCTCAGTGTAGAGTAAACTCATCCTCTTTCTGCTCACTTAATTCCCGTCTTCAGGGTGTAAATAGCAGGGTCCCGGATGAAGGAATTTTCTTCTGATGGCATTCGGTAGCTTTCCTTTGTTGAGACAGAGTCTCACTCGGTAGCACTGGCTGGCCTAGAACTTCCTATATAGACCAGGCTCAAGTTCACAGAGATCCTCCAGCCTCTGCCTTTCTAGTGCTGGCATTGAAGGTGTGAGCCACCTTGCCTGACCCCTGAGACAGGCATTTGAACTCTGCCCAGGCCTTAGGGCAGATCTGGGAGTGTTTGAGGTGTTAGTCCAGGAGCAGCTGGCTCCCAGCAGTGGCTACAGCCTGCTTTGGAGAATTGAAGTTTGTCATTTCCCAGCTTTATGAAAATGGACAGAACTGTATTCTTTCTTTCTTTCTTTCTTCCTTTCTTTTCAGATTTATTTAGTTATTTTATTTATATGCATACACTGTGGCTGTCTTTTAGACACAGCAGAAGAGGGCATCAGATCCCATTACAGATGGTTGTGAGCCATCATGTGGTTGCTGAGAATTGAACTCAGGACCTCTGGATGAGCAGTCAGTGCTTTTAACCACTGAGCCATCTCTCCAGCCCTTGTTTTTTCAATCCCACATTCTCTCCTGGAAAAATAGGAAAAAAATGAGTATAAATCCATTTTTACAAAGCTGATTTGTGCAGGATATATGATCCCAGGTAAGAACTAACGCCTAAGATTTCCCTAGTGAAAGGTGGCCAGTGTCCCACTGGGCTCAAGTTCTTCTCCAACACCCTCAACCAAGAAAGGAGTGCTTGGGTCCAAGTGGTGGTGCCCAGGCAGAAGGTATGTGCTTTTTCTCTCCGCCACTCCTTGCTGTCTGCGAATGCATCTTCTCGCCTGAGGGTTTGTGAGGAACTGAAAGAGAGCGGAACAAGGTTGCGCATGTCCGATTTCCAGTTTATAAATATTTAGACATTTCTACTCTTGTCCTCAACTAACTCCACAAAGTAACAGGGCTGGCTTGCTGGTGAACTCAGCTTTCCAGCCCAGTGTCTACGCTGGGGCAATAACCACCACATTCTTTTTCTGCCCAATTCCTGATTGATGGTCCCTCCTCTCTTACTGTCTTAGCTGGGAACCTTTTCCTCAGGTTCCCTGGGAACTGCCAGGGTTTCCAGTGGGTGTCCAGTAGAGAGCCAGATGGCAGGATTCTTCGATTTCATTAATATGCATAGTTTACCCCACCCCCATCTGAAGGCTGGGTCTGGGCAATAGGCTCAGCCTTGACCCTTCAGGGAACTGTGCCCAAGTTTTAAATTGAGTGGTTCAAACCTCTTCTTCCTTCCATTTATTTATATATTTATATGTGCATTCCCTCAGCTTGCTTTTTCAAATTAAATTATTATGTTTTTAATAGAAAGAAAGGTTTATTTACCTCACTGCAAGGGGCAACCAGCTGGGCACTAACAGGAGCCCCAGCCATAGACTAAGGACTGAGGAGTCTTCCAGAGCTTTTGAAAGGTATGTTGGCAGGTGCCAGAGACTTGCCTGGAGCTGGGAGGAGCTGGTGTGTGGATGAGAGTCCCTGGGTTTCTGGATAACCATAGTTCCTCTGGGAGAGGCAGGAAGGCCTGGCCAACCAGGCTCAGGTATGTTTTAGTCACTTTGTTATTTTTGGGCATTGTTAGAAGTGTGAAATTTTATTTATTTATTTATTTATTTATTTATTTATTTATTTATTTTTATTGAGGCAGGATCTCTCTACATAGCCATGACTGAGTGTTCTGGAACTCACTATGTAGACCAGGCTGGCCTTGAACTTACAGAGGTCCATCTGCCTCTGCTTCATTAGTGCTGGGATTAAAGGCATGCATCACCGTGTCCGTCTTGATGTGGTGCTGGGGATCAAACCTAAGGGCTTCTATATCAGACCTGTAACTTTCTACCCACTGAACTATATCCCAGGCTCCTGTGGTTACGATTTTTCACAGGATAAGACAAAGGCTCAGAGAGTCAAGCCAGTTGCCTAAAGCCACTTAGCAAGTAAATGAATGACAAACCAGATACAAACTGAGGTCTTTATGGCTCAAGAGACCCCATTCTTCCCATTCCATTTTACTCTTAGTTTGTCCCCCAAGAGAAACTGACATATTTTCTTTTTGACATTTACCATGAAATTGACAGCGGCTTAGTGGTTCATTTATTCCTGGCCACAGATACTAGGAATAAAGAGACTGGGTTTAGGCTCTGCTCTCAGGAAGCTTCCATCCTGGTAAGGAAACAAGCATAGAAATCAATGACCAAGCCAGGCACCTTTAACCCAGCACTCAGGAGGCAGAGGCAGGTGGATCTCTATGAGTTCGAGGCCAGCCTGATCTACAGAGTTCCAGGATAGCCAGGGCTACACAGAGAAATCCTGTCTTGAAACAAGCCAAAGTAAACCAGAGGGAAAAGAAACCAATATCTAAAGCATAGGGTGGGCTGGGCACGGTGTGGTAGGCTTGGGGTAAAATCCCAGCAAATCATAATTCCAAGTTCAATTCCTGCCTGGATGAGTTAATGAGACCAGAAGAGCTAAAGGAGAACTTGGGGTGCACCGCAGACGTAGAATGCTTGGTCAGCACATGCAAGGTCCTGGAGTTTTACCCCTACTACAGAAAAACAATTGCAGTGAACCACCATGTAGGTTGATAAAATGTTGGCACTTCTTTTGGCAAACCCAGTGAGTGCCTTGCTCACCTAACCATAGGTTTTCTCAATGGGCCTGTGCAGGCATGACACAGGACAGGGCCCACCATGTCTTGAGCTGGCCCTCTGACTGGAGATTTTCTAGAGATAGTCATGGGTATGTCCCTAACCAGAGCCAGACCCAAGAGAAGGAAGGCACTTCCTGTGTGGGTTGTGGGTAGGGATGTAATTTCCCCACAGATACAGAGTGAGTAAGTGCCATGAGCTGCCCAGCTGTAGAGTACAGCCACTCCCTACCCTTCTCCGAGGGCTAGACCAGATGTGCTTCCCACCTCAGGAGCCCCCTCCCCACCTCCCCCTGACTTACCCAGAGTACCGTTCCCCCGGTCAAGGGGTCCAGCAGGACAGAGAAGAGAATCAGAAGAAGGGGCTGAGACTATGGGACTGGGATATGCACATTCTCTGGTCTCTGGTATGTCTTTACTGATTGAAGGTCTCAAAGAACCCTGGTTTCTATCGTTATACCTACCATTGTGTACCTTATGGGCTGGGTTGCCACTTATTAGAGATCTTGCCTAGTATGTGTGAGACTAAAGGTTTTATCTCCAGTACAGGAGAAAAATAGTTACTGTTGACAGTTTCTAAAATAATTCAAAACAGAAATAAAAGCTATTCTATCTTAACCCAAATAAGATGCATTTTACAGAAAACCATCAGATTGTCTAAAACAAACAGTTTACCCTGGGGGTGTGGGGGAGAGTGGCATCTCTGTAGGTTGTTTACAAAGCCCTTTTACTGTTGAATTAAATAGGAAACAGCTGGGGTCTCAGAGTGGCGTCCACATTCTCTGTCTGTGAGAAGCTGCTGCTTTGGTGGGGGAGACGCTTGGCATATGTAGGTGTGCTGGTTTTTTTGTTTTGTTTTGTTTTGTTTTTGTTTTTCGAGACAGGGTTTCTCTGTGTAGCCCTGGCTGTCCTGGAACTCACTCTGTAGACCAGGCTGGCCTCGAACTCAGAAATCCACCTGCCTCTACCTCCCAAGTGCTGGGATTAAAGGCGTGCGCCACCACCGCCCAGCTGTAGGTATGCTGGAAAAAAGAAAGTTGTTCTTTTCTTCTTGTGCTGGGGATCCAATTCAGGGCCTGGCACATACTGAATTACTGCATACTGAATACTGAGGGCTGCAGCCGGGAGAGCGCTTTCAGATAATTGATGTTTTTTTAAATTTGATTTCAAATGTTTTTATTAGTATGCATTAGTTAATACCAAGTAATGGGCTCTGTTACAGCATTTCCTGAAAGTATGTAAGGCATCTAGACCACGCCTCCCACTGACCTGCTTTCCTTCCCAATTACTCTCTCTGAAAGGAGGCGTCTGTTTTTCTGTTTGTTTTGTTTCTTTGATAAGCCACTAAGTTTCACTAGGGTTGCTTACAGGACCATGTATGCTCGAGTGAGGATTTATTTATAGGCTTATTTCTATTTTGGGGGTGTGAGTATGTGTGTGTTTATGTAAGAGAGAGAGAGTGTGTGTGAGAGAGAGAGATTGTGTGTGTGTATGTGTGTGAGTATGGTATGTGTGCACATGTGGGTACCCTCCCCTGTGTGTTTGGAGGAAGATGTTGGGGTCCTCTTTCATTTCTTGTCAACTCTGAAGACACGTTTTTGTTGTTGATGTTGTTGTCTGCAGCTCTTCTTGTAGCCAGAAGGGCCAGCAATCCTCCTGTCTCCAACCTTCATTGTCTGTGAGGATCTCACAGGCCTTTCACGGATGCTGGAATCCAAGCTCACAGTCTCATGCTTGAACAGCAAGCAGTCTTAACCACTCTTTGTTTGTGTGTTTGTTTTTTCAAGACAGTTTTTTTTCTGTGTAGACCAGGCTGGCCTCGAACTCACAGAGATATTCTTGCCTCTCTCTCCTGGGTACTTGAGTGCTGGGATTAAACGTGTGTACCACTGCCTCCAGGCTTCTTAAGAACTCTTAACAGCTCTTGTGTTTTGGCACAGGGTCCCACTGTATAGTCCTGGCTGGCCTTGAACTTGTGCCACAACTACAACTAGCTCCTTCTTTGACACTGTATCAAAAATCATAAATAGTAGTTTCTTTCTTTCTTTCTTTCTTTCTTTCTTTCTTTCTTTCTTTCTTT
>JANHMN010000004.1:20007602-20054603 GCA_030674055.1 Rhabdomys pumilio | reverse complement strand
TTTCTTTCTTTCTTTCTTTCTTTCTTTCTTTCTTTCTTTCTTTCTTTCTTTCTTTCTCCCAGAAAGGCTCACATGTAGCTCAGTCTGCCCTTGAATTTGCTTTGTGGTGTTTCTATCTCCCAAGTGCTGGGATTAAAGGCATGAACCACCATTTCTGATTTTTTTTTTTTTTTCTCGTGACAGGGTTTCTCTGTGTAGCTCGGGCTGTCCTGGAACTCACTCTGTAGACCAGGCTGGCCTCGAACTCAGAAATCCGCCTGCCTCTGCCTCCCAAATGCTGGGATTAAAGGCGTGCGCCACCACAGCCCGGCGACCATGTCTGATTTTTATCAGCTATGTATTTCTTTCCTCTGCCAGGGCGATTAACAGGCAAGTTTAGCTCACAAATCAAATTATTTCACAGCTGTTTTTTTTCTCCCAAAAGTCCACATTATAGTTCTATTTGCCAAAAAGCATTTTATATGTGTTATCCATTTCACATGTAGAATATTAGAAAGACATATGCTTAGCCAGGTGGTGGTAGTGCATGCCTTTAATCCCAGCATTTGGGAGGCAAGACAGGTGTATCTCTGTGAGTTCAAGGCCAGCCTGGTCTACAGAGTGAGTTCCAGGATCACCAAGGGTACATCAAGAAACCCTGTCTTGAGTTAATCATAAGCAAAAACAACAAAACAAAAACAAAAGCAAAAAATGTTTAAATCCTTAAGATTTAATAAAACTGATACTTCAGGGTTGACCAGATGGTTTGGTAGGTGTAAGAGTGTCTGCTGAAAGCTATATGACCTGAGTAAGCTCCTTGGGTCCCAGGTGGTGGTCTGAAAGAACCAACTCACAAAAGTCTTCTGACCTTTATGCATGCACCATGGCACTAGTGTACACATAACAAATAAAGAAATGTATAAATATTTCAAAAGATAACATTCTTGATTTATCAAAGACATTTAAAAATTCTATTAAGTATTATATATGTGTGCATTTTTTATTATTGTGGGTTTGTTTGTATGTTTGTTTGAGCCAGGGCCCAGTATTGCCTACTTTGTCTCAGATCCTTTTTATCAGTGAGAACTCTTCATGTTTGTGGCTCTGTAGATCAGGCTGACCTCTGACTCACAGCAATCCACTCATCTCTGAATCCACATGCCAGGACTAAAGGTATGCATGTCTTTAATCCCAGTACTCAGGAGGCAGGCAGACAGGTGGCTTTTTGAGTTTGAGGCCAGCCTAGTTTACAGAATGAGTTCCAGGATAGTCAGGGCTACATAGAGAAACCCTGCCTTGAAATAAGAAGGAGGAGGAGAAGGAGGAGGAGGAGGAGGAGGAGGAGGAGGAGGAGGAGGAGGAAGAGGAAGAGGAGGAGGAGAAGTAGTAGTAGAAGAAGAAGAAGAAGAAGAAGAAGAAGAAGAAGAAGAAGAAGAAGAAGAAGAAGAAGAAGAGAATTAGCAATATAATTCACAGTGTGACTTGTGACTCATGGACATATTTTTTTTTCTTGTCTTTCAAGACAAGGATAGATTTTAAAAATTTTAGAGAAATTATTATGATTTATCAGGAATTCTGAGACCTACAGATTTGACCTATAAATTACTATTTTACTAAATGGAGCAAAGATGCAAAACTGTTCTCAAAAAAGTTTGTTTCAATGGCAACTGGTCATTTCCTTAAATGTGCTTGTATCTTTTGAGTGTTTTACCTTGGAAGGCTCCTGAGGGATGGGTGAGGGATGGGTGCCATTAGTGAGGCTTCTCACCTGTTGCTGTGCATGAGTCCTTGGTACGGGGAATAAATGTAGAAGAGACAGTTTCTGGTTCTCACAGGTGGCTCAGCCTCCATGAAGAACTGAAATTCAGATGAAGTCTCAGTCATGAGTTGAAATAGAAAGGAATGGAGGGGCTTGTTCTAGTTTCCTTCCCAATGCCTTTACTAAACGAGTCTGACCTAGCTGAGCACTTGTGGCACACAGCTTTACTTCCAGCATTTAGGAGGCAGAGGCAGGTGGAGCTGAGTTCCAGAACAAAGAAACCCTGTCTAAAAAAAGAAAGAAGAAAATAAATAAATAAATAAATAAACCTTAAAAGCCAACCAACCGGGCTGGTGAGATGGCTCAGTGGTTAAGAGCACTGATTGTTCTTCCGGAGGTCCTGAGTTCAGATCCCAGCAACCACATGGTGGCTCACAACCATCTGTAATGAGATGTCTGAAGACAGCTACTGTGTACTTACATATAATAAATAAATAAAAACCTTAAAAAAAAAAAAACCAACCAACCAATCAAACAAAATATTCTGAGCAAAAACAATTTAGAAAGGAATGGAGAATGGGTTGACTTAGCCTACTCCAGTGTGTCATTGAAGGAAGTCAGATACAGGAAGTCAAAGCAGGAAATGAAAGGCAGAGAGCAGTTTGCTGTTCCACAGAGCATTTCTTTCCAGAAGGAGCTCACTTCACAGCCAAAGAGGTACAGCAGGAACCATGGAGGAGGATGCTGGCTGGCTTTTTATACAGTTCAGGACCATCTGCCTAGAGGATGGTATCGCCCACAGTGGGCTGTGCCTTCCTCCACCAATTAACAGTTGAGACAGTCCCCATAGACACACTCCACAGGACAATCTGTGCAACTTCTCAGCTGAAGCTGTTTTCTCAGATGACTCTAGGCTGTGTCAAGTTGGGGGAACTGACTAGAACTCATAGTTTTGAGACAGAGTCCTTGCCTAGTAGTATACAGAGGCCTTGGGTTCTATCAGCATTGGGAAGGAGGGTGGGAAGGAAAGAAGGTAGAAAAAGAGGAAGGAAGGGAAGGAGAGGAGGGAGGAGGAGAGAGGGAGAGAGAGACAGAGACAGAATATGGAAGAGCCTTCAAGATAGCAGCTTGAGTATTTTGGATCTGTGGGGTCTGGATAGTTCTGAAGACCTTCCAGGGAAGTCTCTAGCTGGAGACTGATGAGAAGGGACCCAGGGTGCAGGCAGAGTGGTAGCTGGAGAGCTGGAGGTTGGGGTAAGGGATATGTGGTAGGCTTCCTTCAGTTCTTAGAAGCTGCCAGCTCTTTACCTGCTCAGTCCTGGCATTGTGCACAGCATCTGCTTGGGGGGTTTTCACCCCTTTCCCTCTAGGCTGTCACAGAAATGCCACCTGCTCCCCGAGATCTCCTTTTGTTCTTCAGATTAGTGCCCCTTTTGTTCTTTGTACAGCAGCTGTCTGTCTGAATTCCTTTAGGTTTTCCTCTCTCATGGGATGAGAAACTGAAGGCACGGCTGTTCCCTGTGCTCTTCAGCATGCCTGATAGAGTCGGGCATAGAAATATTTGTTGAACCGGGCAGTGGTGGCGCACGCCTTTAATCCCAGCACTTGGGAGGCAGAAGCAGGCGGATTTCTGAGTACGAGGCCAGCCTGATCTACAGAGTGAGTTCCAGGACAGGCAGGACTACACAGAGAAACCCTGTCTCAAAAAACCAAAAATAAAGAAAAGAAAAAGAAAAAGAAAAGAAGAAATATTTGTTGAATGGATGAATGGGAGAATGAAGGGATTTGAGATCCTGACCACTTTTTCTATAAATATGTGTAGTGTGTGTGTGTCTCTCTCTCTCTGTGTGTGTGTGTGTGTGAGATTTTTTTTTTGAGACAAAGTCTTATGCTATACTCCAGGCTAGCCTTCAACTTTACTATGTAGCCCAGGCTAGCCTGATATGCACTCTAATCCTCCTGCTTTAGTTTCTCAAGTGCTGGGGTTACATATGTGAGTCACCAGGCCAGGCCACATGGCTATTTCTATAATCTCTGATAGTCCCTCAGTCTTCCTTTGTCTTTCATGACCATGACACTTTGAATAGGCACTGCCCAATCATTTTGAAGGATGTTTAGAATTTCGGTTTGTTGGGTTTTAGGTGGAGTAGGAGGTCCCACCCTTGGTCACATGCATGTCAAGCAAAAGAGACCATTGTGCTATAACCCCTTTGTCTGCTGAATGGATTAAAAAAATTTTTTTAAAAAGACAGACTGTTATTATGTAGCTTAGGTTATCCTAAAACACACTTTACAGGACAGGATGGCCTCAAACCCATGATGGTCTTTCTACTTCTGCTTCTCAAGTGAATTCATCCCACCACAGATGTGTATATCTCAATGCCTGTCCTAAAATTTTTTTTCAATATGAATTTTTAAAAATCTTTACTTATTTTATGCATATGAGTGTTTCAGCATGTTTGTGTATCACGTGTGTGCCTAGCGCCTGGTGGAGGGCCAAAGAGAACATCAGATCCCCCAGAAGTGGAGTTATACCACAGACACACACCACATACAGACACACACCACACACACAGAGGCCTACACCACACTGTGCACAGAGGTCAGAGGACAGAGGTCAGAGGACAGCTAGTACAACTCAGGTCTCTCCTTCCACCACGTGGGTCCTGGGGATCCAATGAGACCACCAGGTTTGGCAACAGATGCCTTTACCCATTGAATCATCTTACAGGCTTCTGACTCTGTTTATTCAGAATCTGGCTTCACCACCTCCCTCTTAATCCTTGGGTATTAAATGTCAACATGAATCCTAGAGAGGACTCCAACATCCAAACTGTAGCAGGGAGCCTTGGAATTGTTGATGTAAGGGGATCTCTTCCTGGATCTTTATTAACCAGAATCTTCGACTGTTCTTTCAGGCACATACAGCACTCCATGACCAGGTGACCCTTCCTGCCCAGAGCAATGGAGCAAAATGGCTCCTCTCGTGTGGATTCTGAGTTTCGATACACCCTCTTTCCGATTGTTTACAGTGTCATCTTTATACTGGGGGTGGTTGCCAATGGCTACGTGCTATGGGTCTTTGCCAACTTATACCCTTCTAAGAAACTAAATGAGATAAAGATCTTCATGGTGAATCTCACCATGGCCGACCTGCTCTTCTTGGTCACCCTCCCGCTGTGGATTGTCTACTACTACAACGAGGGCAACTGGATTCTACCCAAATTCCTGTGCAACCTGGCTGGCTGCCTCTTCTTCATCAATACCTACTGCAGTGTGGCCTTTCTGGGTGTCATCACTTACAACCGCTACCAGGCAGTAGCCTATCCCATCAAGACTGCTCAGGCCACTACCCGCAAGCGTGGCATCTCTTTGTCCCTGGTCATTTGGATATCCATCGTGGCTACTGCATCCTACTTCCTGGCCACAGACTCCACCAACCAAGTGCCCAATAAGGATGGCTCAGGCAACATCACCCGCTGCTTTGAGCATTATGAGCCATACAGTGTGCCCATCCTTGTTGTTCACGTCTTCATCGCCTTCTGCTTCTTCCTCGTCTTCTTTCTTATCTTGTACTGCAACCTGGTTATCATCCATAGATTGCTCACGCAGTCCGTGCGGCAGCAGCATCGCAAAGCGGAAGTGAAGCGCCGGGCGCTGTGGATGGTCTGCACGGTCTTGGCGGTATTTGTCATCTGCTTTGTGCCCCATCACATGGTCCAGCTGCCCTGGACCCTAGCAGAGTTGGGTTACCAGACCAACTTCCATCAGGCTATTAATGATGCCCATCAAATCACCCTCTGCCTCCTCAGCACCAACTGTGTCTTAGATCCTGTTATCTACTGCTTTCTTACCAAGAAGTTTCGAAAGCACCTCAGTGAAAAGTTTTACAACATGCGCAGTAGCCGGAAGTGCTCCAGAGCCACTAGTGACACGTGCACCGAGGTGATAGTGCCAGCCAACCAGACTCCTGTCGTGTCACGGAAAAATTAATCTCTGCCTTTTAAAGCCAGACCCAGAGCCTTCTCTTTTATGGACCTCACAGACAGAGCTGAGAGGTAAGAGGTTTCTGCCCGTGGCCACCCCCTCCTTGCACCCTGGTGGACTCAAGTATGGCAGTTACTTCCTTGCAGAGAGCAGGTTGCTGGAAACTACAGAAGTTAAATGTTCCTTTTCATCCATCTTTGGGTCAGCACTAGAAGTTTGTGGATGATGGACTCACCCAGAGCTTCAGATTGTGACATCCCAGCCAGGGCCAGACCTTGGGGAGAGACGCTGAGCAGCCCAGTTCATCCAACTGGGGCAGCAACTTAAGGTTTGGGCAGTGACTTCCGGGGGCTACAGGAAGAGGGGAAAAGGGTTGTGGGGACTCTTTACTGATTGCGTGGAAGATCTTTGGGGAAACAATCGCGGTTAGGATGGTGCCCTCCTTTGTCCGTCTACAGATACAAGGTACAAGGTCCTTGTGACCCTAGAGGAAGTGGTTTGGTAGTATCTCCTGACTGACCCCAGAAGCTAGGATGGGAGGGTGTTTCTTAAGGTAGCTGAGTTTGGCCCAGGGCTGAGTGAGTGCTGAGGGGGGAGGGAAGAGAGGTGGCTACCTCAGGACACTGCACCCTTCACTTCAGGTAGGCAGTGTCTTTTGAGGTCCTCTGGCCACCTGGTGGTGATTTTTGGCAAGTGTCTTAGTCCCAACTCACACACTGTGCCCAGCCTCCCTGTCAGAAACAACTCAAGGAGGGAGAGAGTTATTTTGGCTCACAGTTTAGAAGACTACAGTCCCTTGAGACAAGGACCCCCAGCCACCTACAGCCAGGTCCTACCTCCTAAAAGTTACACAGTCTCCCAATAGAGGGAGCACTGTGAGATGGTAGTGCAATATAGAGAGCTAACACGGCTGCGGAGTTTATCCCAGACGCCACAAGATACAGAGAGAGAACAGACTTCTGAAAGTCGTCCTTGGACCTTTACTTTCACACTGTGGCACACACGTGCCCTGCCTCCCCCATATACATATAAATAAATAAATGTAAAAAATTAATAGAATAAAGCAAAAACAAATATGACCCCATGGGAATATACACGGAATAGCAGCAGGTGTGTTTTGAATATTCATTTAAGTGAGATCCCCTCTTGCCCTCTGAGGAGTATCCAGAAGCCTCAGACTCAGAAGAACTCTGAGGACCTTTTCCTGTTTTCCTGAATGTTGTGCTTCTTTAAATTAAAAAAAAAAAAAAAAATTTTTTTTCCTTCCATCGAATGTCTCCTTGAAATTGGGTCAGTTGATTCCTGTCTGCTAGACAAGAATGGGCTTGTTCCAATGGGTTCCAATAGGCAGTAACCTGCTTGGGTTTGGTGTGATGGCAATAGTCTGGACCTGGCTGAAGGGGACTAAGTAGCTAAAACAACATACTTGAACTTTGCCATCTTACAAACTCAGGTTCAAGTCTTGCCTGTGCTAAATGCTGTTCAGGACGTGGGAATTGAATTTTCTACCTCTTAGCGTTATAAGCTGGGAGGGTCAGCCTACCTCACGGGATTTCTGAGCAGTGTATGTTCAGCTGACTCTGGGTTACTCATCCCGATCCTCCCCTTTCCTGAGAATTCGGTGCCCTCAATCCTTTGATAGGAACTGAAGAGGTGAGAGTTGGACATCTGCATTCGAGGTGCACCTTTTGGGGAGCTGTGACCATGTTTATATGTGAAGTGGGTTGGGTGGCCACCTAGGTGACTGGTAGACAAGTGACTTTTTTTTTTTTTTTTTTTTTTGGTTTTTTCGAGACAGGGTTTCTCTGTGTAGTCCTGGCTGTCCTGGAACTCACTCTGTAGACCAGGCTGGCCTTGAACTCAGAAATCCGCCTGCCTCTGACTTTTTAAGGATAGCAGATGTGTTAGGCCAAGCAGAGGCCAGAGAGAAACCAGAACTTGGCAAGAAGACACAGCTTCCAGGGGACATAGGGCAGCCACAAGTGCTTTCTCTTGAGTTCTGGGGGGATTCCAAGTTCTTTTGTCAGGATTCCTTCTCTTTCTCTTCCTTAAGCTCACTGAAATGGGTGCCTAGTGCTTTCAATCAAATAACATTCTCTGTTAATATGATATATTCTGAATTTCATCATCTGCATATCTCCCTTGCCATTGGTTTGCAATATCGATGTACCACCGTATGTTTACATAATAAACATTTTTCTCTTCAAATTTGATCTTTTGTTTTGTTTTTGTTTTGTCAAGACAGGGCTTCTCTGTGTATCCCAGGCTGGCCTCATACTCACAGAGATTTGCCTGCCTCTGCCTCCCAAGTGTTGGGATTAAAGGCAGGAGCCACTACACCCTGAAAAATTTGATCAATTTTTAGGGGAAATAGAAAGCTTAGTGAAAGGCAGAACCTCCTGAGTGTTAGGATTAAAGGTGTGTGCCACCACTACCCAGCTCTAAAAAGTTTTTCTTTTAAAGAATACGTATTTTTAAGGCCTAGATAACAGTTACCTGGCTAGCCTGCCATTATAAGGAAAATTTCTCATATGTTTCTGCTGTTATTAGGAAACTTTCTAAAGCCAAAATTGATCACATATTCTGTTATGTTCTGTGCCCTTGGAAACCAATCATGATAGAAGTAGAACTGCTTTGTATAGTTACCCACAATGAGCTTGGACCCGAACCTACCACCCAACAGCACTTCCTGCACCCGTGTCTAAGCTTTTATGGTAGAAGCTACCCCTGGGGTGGACCTCAACATAAGAGAGACACCTGCCCCAATATAAGAAACTATTTGGAATGAGACTTCCATTTTGAGTAGTGACTGAGTAAAGTTTAAGTTCCCAAGACCTCCCTGGGAACTGACATCCTACCTGGCAGAAAGAGACATGTACGTGGGTAACTGACATCCTGGTTGGCAAGTTAGGACATGAATGTTAGACACGTCCCACCCTGGTAGACAAGTAAAGACATGAATATTAGGGAAGGCAAGTCCCCTGCCTCAGTTGAATACCAAATCAATGGAAACAGGATAAGTGTACAACACAGACATGTTCCTAAGGAAATCCCCCATCCCTAAATTCTGATTAGTGAAATAACTTGACACAGATGTTTGTAGACTTGGGCTCAAAAAGCCCTGTAGAATCTCAGGGTTATGGTTCAGTTCTCGAATCTGGTTCATATCCCTGTGGCATATGCTCAATAAATAACCCCTGTCTGACTGAGATCAGTGTTTGTGTGGTTTGTGACGCAGTTTCTGGACCCCAACATGTATGTTATCAATGTAACAGACAGCCTTGTGGGGTTGCTTGGGACTGCTCCTGACGCAGACTAAATGTCACAGATACTGCCCCTAGCCTAACAGACTGTCTCCACTCCACATAGCCTCCTGTTTACAACATTGCAAGATATCAGCCTTCTTCCCCTTATGACTGAGTTCATGATGTAACTTAGTGTTAGCTTTATGAGTGGGAAAGCGTGCAGAGGAACAGAACCAGCCGGGTTTCCTTTACTTCTAGGTCATTCTACAGGTCTCCCAGCGGGTAGGGTTTTTTTTTTTTTTTGGTTTAGGTTCTGTTTTTGGGTTTTGTTTTTTGTTTTTTTCTCTATGTAGCCCTGGCTGTCCTGGAACTTGCTTTGTAGACCAGGCTGGCCCCAGATTCATATTCAGAGATCCTCCTGCCTCTGCCTCTGGGGTACTGGGACTAAAGATGTGTGCCACCACCATCTGGTTGCCTAGAGAGTGTTTTAAGAAATCAGAGACAACATACACATGAGTCAGGGTGTTCCAGTCTTTGACAGTCATGACGAGTTAGTTCCTTAAAAAGCAGCCAGACCATCAGAGGACACTCTCACCAGAGTGAGGAGGCAGTGCCTGACCATCAGAGGACACTTTCACCAGAGTGAGGAGGCAGTGCCTGAAATGGGGGAATTGCCTGCAGGCTAACTGTGTGGTAAAGGGTTGACAATATGCAAAAACCCCCTACAGCTCAATAACAGGAAGCCAAACTTGATTGAAAATATAGACAAATGACTTGAATATACATTTCTCTGAAGGAAACATATAACTGGCTGATAAGCACATGAAAACAAGTTCAACATCTCTGATCATTAGGGGAAATCAAAACAAAACCACAATGAGAGAAAACCAGAAAATATTAAGCAGTGATGAGGACGTAGAAAAACCAGATATTTTTTTTGTTGTTTTGAGTCTGGGTCTCAAGTAGCTCAGGCTGGCCTTGAATCCACTACATAGGAGAGGGTGACCTTGGCCGTGATTTCCTGCTCCTTCTGCCTTGACCTCCCGAGTAGTAGGACTTTAGACACCAACAGGTCCAATTTATGCCGTGCCAGAGACTTAGCCATTGTCTTGAACATGCGAGGTAAGACTGTACCGAATGAGGTGGTACAGCCTCAGCCCTCTGAATAGCAGTTCTTGTGCCCTGCTCATGAAAATGTGAGATGATGCAGCCGCCGTAGAAACTGTCACCATTGCTCCTCAAGCCATCAAACTCGGCTTCTGGGCCTGGTGTTGCCACACTGTGAAGACTGGAAGACTGTAGCAGAAGGAAGTTGAGGCCAGGTTGGACTGTAGAGCGAGACCTTGTCTCAGTCAACAAGCAAACAGGAGTCGGGTATAGCCTAGCAGTAGATCACTGAGCCTGTGAGACTTCAGGCGCAATGCTTTGTTTGTTTGGGTTTGTTTTGTTTTTAACCAAGACAGGGTATCTCTGTGTAGCCCTGGCTGTCCTAGAACTCATTCTGTAGCCAAGCTGACCTCAAACTCACAGATATCCATCTGCCTCTGCCACTTGAGTACTAGGATCAAAGGCTTGTGCCACCACCACCGTCAAGTTTAGGCTCAATTTTTAGTGCTGGGGAGAGGGTGGTGCCAGGGAGACAGCATCACAACGTCTAGTAATTTCAATATACCTGAAATAAGGTGAGTGAGGAATCAAGTAGGTGTTTGTACATGAACATTCAGAACAGCATTACAGCAGCCGAAGGTGCAAACAACCTATTTGTCTGCTGACAGATGAGAAGTGGTAGATGATAAGGCCCACCTTAAAATGGAAGGGCGCTGGATGCAAGGTAAAGCATTAGTGACCCTGAAGGTGTTATACTAAGCTGTAGAAAGGAAAGGCAGGTATCAAAGGAGAAGTGTGTGATCTCACTTATGTGCCTGGTGCCTGTGGGGCCAGAAGAGGATGCTGGGTTCTCTATAACTGTGGTTACATGGTTGTGAGCCACCGTTTGGGTGCTGGGACTGAACCTGGGTCCTCTGCCAAAGGATTCATCAAAACAGCAAGTATTCTTATACAGTGAGCTGTCATCCCTCTACCTCCATAAAACGCTACATTGTTAGGTTGACAGACTCTAGAATCATCTGGAAGATGGATTTCTGGGCTTGCCTGTGGGAGATTATCTTGGTTGTTGAGGTGGGAATTTCTGTCTACCGTGGGTGTCACCATTCCCTGGCTGGGATCATAATTTGTCTAACACAGTGGTTTTCAATCTTCCTAGTGTTTTGATTCCTCTAATACAGTTCCTCATGTTGTGGTCACCTCCCAACCATAAAATTATTTTGTTGTTACTTCGTAACTGTAATTTTGCTATTATGAATCACAGTGTGAATATCTGTGTTTTCTGACGGTCTTGGCTGACCCATGTGAAAGGGTTGTTCAACCCATGAAAGGTCACAACCCACAGGTTGAGAACCGCTGGTCTAACAGGAGCAAGGGAGCAGCCTGAATTCATTCCCTTCCTGATTGTGCCTCACGTTCCAACTGTCTTGAATTCCCCACCATGACGAACGGTACCCGTGAAGCCACGACAAACCCTTTCTCCCCGAAGTTGTTTTTGTCAGAAACAGAAAAAGTAAGAAAGACAATACAGTTCTAAAGAGTAAAAAAAAAAAAAAAAAAAAAAAAAAAAAAGGGGGGGGGGGGTTGGGGGGGGGGGGGGGGGGGGGGGGGGGGGGTATGGGGTTTGGTGGGGAGCAGGCAAATTCAGACTCCCATGGAAGACTTCCTCACAGCAGGTTCTCGTGTTCAAGATGGCGTTTCCTGCCTCTGAGGCCACAAAGTCTGAGTCACAGTGTGTGAAAGAGTCTGGTCAATAAGTCCCATCCACGTGTGGTATTGTGCATGTGGCTGTCTGAGGGAAGATGACTCAGGGACAGAAAAACGATCTGTCTTTAAATTCCACAAATGCTTAATGGTCTAGCCATATACTGCAGGGCCTAGTTTAAGAAAGAGAGAAGGTCCCACCTTCAAGTGACAGTGGCGGAATTGTTTACAAGCAAACCCCAACACAACAGATGGTTCTAACCAGTATTCGGTGCTCACGGGCTTGTGAGACTCCATTGGGAGCTTCTCTTCCCAGAAGCATGCTCGGAGAGGCCATGTTTAAAGGCTGCCATGTTGGACACAAGGATGAGCAGGTGGTACCAATGAGGAATAGTTGAGTCTCAGGCTCGGCTCTGCCGCTGACTGGTTGGCTGTGTGATTCTGGAAATCAGTTCACATCCTAGGCTTAGGTTTATTCATAGAATAGGCATAATAAGAGGCAAATTCTTTCTCCTTCCTCTCTTGAGAAGTATGATTTGATACTTGGGGTAGGGTGTGGGTTATTGTTTATTATTAATTTATGTTTTTAATTCTTGTTTACTTATGCTACGAGACATGGTTTTATGTAAGTGCAAGCTGTTCTCCAACTTACTGTGTTGACCGGGACTAGCCTTGAAGTGCTGGCCCTCCTGCCTCTACCTCCCAAGTGCTGAGATTACAGGCAGGCATCACCATGCCTGACTCTTTGGTAACTAGTGTGTGTGTGTGTGTGTGTGTGTGTGTGTGTATGTGTGTTGGAGACTGAAGTTAGTGTCTTGAGAATGCTCTATAGTCTCAGCCCTCGAGAGTTGTTCTTGGCGGATAGTGAGTCTCTCTTCTGGTAACTGTGGGTAACTTTTCTATCCTCCCTAGTTGGTACCAGTACTGCCCCAGGCTGGGAAGTGACTCACAAGGGAATCATCCCAGAAGTAACTTCACTTTCACCTATGGTGGAGGGAGGCAGTTGTTACATTGTTTACGATTGATTTTCTGGCCTGCTAATGGCTGCTGACCTGGAGAACATTTCACTACAGATGATTTTTGCTAATAGCAGCAGCTGAAACGTAGGAAGGCAAGAAGGGGAAATGGGAGGCACGTGGGATTAGCCTATCTATTCTCCTGCTCTTCCTAAACCAAAGAACACCTGCTTTCCGAAGTTGATTATAACTCAAGATGAAGCTGTGCCCGGTGAGAAGCAAGTCTGCACGCTGCATAGGGGCGTAGTGTTTGGTATACTACTAAAATGTCAGGTACTGTAGAAACTCACTGAGAAACTGTAGAGGTAAGATTGGAACCCTGACTCCAGATCTAAGCACGTTTGTCTTTGAGTGTGCTCCAAGACCCCTTGTCTTGAGATGGGGTCCTCTTATTTCCAGACCTTCGAGAAGGGGAAAAGAGACTAGCAAATCTCCCAGAGTGTGGAAATCCTACGTCCTCGAGGACAGACAGATGGAGAGTGGATTGTTAGAATAAAAGCAGCACCCTTGTACATGGCTGGAGGCAAGTCATTCACAGATAATTCCCCAAAGCAAGGAGACTCAGCTACCGTTTATCCCATGACATAATAATGCCAATAGTGGGGGAAGGGCTGAAGAGATGGTTCAGCTGTTAAGAGTGAGCTGGGCAGTGATGGTGCATACTTTTAATCTAAGCACTCAGGAGGCAGAGGCAGGCAGACCTCTGTGAGTTCAAGGCCAGCCTGGTCTACCGAGCAAGTTACAAGACAGCCAGGACTACGAGAAACCCTGTCTCAAAAAATAAAACAAAACAACAACAAAGATGTGCTCACAACCTCCTGTATTCCAGATCTGGGGCGGGGGATCTGACACCTCTGACCTTCCTGGACACCTGTAACACGGAAGTAACTCCACATTATATATTTTCACAATACACAGAATCAAAAGTAATAAAAAATAACAACAACAAAAACCATCCCACCAATCCTGAGAATAGCTGTTTGTCAGTCTTGCCCAGAGAAGATGTTCTTCCTGGGACCCTCTTCGTGAGTCAGAGGTTATAGCTGGCTACTTGGTGTACCAGGCTTCCCCAGTGGGTTTCTGGTGGGTGCTGTAAGTGCCTGACCTGATACTCTGTGCCCTTTCTGTTATTTGCTCTTTGCTTAGCAAACTCACTCATTTGAAACCAAAAGCTTTGCTACTGTGGATCTTTCCCCACATGGTCAGGGAAGAAAATAAGTCTCTCCCTGTCCACTGCAGTTCTCAGGTAGGACAGATCTTTGTAACAAGTGACAGATTAACAAGAGAAAACACATTTGATGAATGGGTCTAGCTCACCTTTACATGGGAGAGAGTCATCTGTGTCCTAGGTTAGTAGACTGACTAGGGATACCTGAGTGGGTTCCATCAATCACCTTCAAAGTCCTGTTAGAGAAGTGAATGGCTAAGGAACAAGAAAAGAATCTATTCAGCATAGCCATGTTGGGAAGAAACCTGGGACCCACGTCCTCGGGGTCCTGACAAGAGCATCCTCTTGCAACTGTACAGAAAGGGAAAAGGCATTCTGTTGGCTTAAGCAGGTGGTGGCAACCGGTTTGGGGACAGGGGGAGTAGTTTCATGTGGCACTGTTTCCCCGCAGAGAATGAGTCAATGATGGAGGCATTTTTCTCCCTGGGCCACTTCCTCTGTCTTCTCAGCTCGCTGTTAGCCTCTGCAGCCCAGCCTCAAGCAAGCCCGTGGCAAGCAAGGGCAGGTGGCACAGTTAGAGGGAGCAGGGGGAATCAGAACCAGTTCTGTTTTGCAATATCCAATGTGTGTTGCAAATATGTACATGTGCTCTCTGGCCAAGCACTCTACCTCTGAGCCCAACCCCTAGAACCAGTGTTGTTGCCTGCATCCATTGCTGGCCATCATGGAAGTGACCCCAGAAATAAATCAACATTGTTATTATCCTTGAGAGCCCATTCTCTCCTGTAGGGACAGCAACCGTGGACACAGACAAGGTCTTGTAGTCTTGGGAGGCACTCCCAGGAGTCCCATATGTCAAGATGCTACCCTTCGCTCCTTCTTCCATGTTGGCCCTGTCAGGGATTCTGCTTAGCTCTTCAGTTTCATCCAAACAGCCTCAGTCAGACTTTGCAGACCAGCCAATGAGCTTGCATCAGCCAAGGGAGTACCTGCCAGGCTCATACCAAATTCTCTACTCCTCTGATCCTAGCCCTGAACCCTGTGACATCTTATCCAAGAAGGGTTTCTGCAGCTGGTCAGTGTCACCCCAACCCTACCTTGACTGCCCCACACTCCCCACATATAAGTGGGCTTTCGGGTACCGGGACCCTGAACCTGTCAGAGGAAGAGAATGTGGCCTAGAACGAGAGCTCTTAGGCTTGAATTCTGAGAGTGCTTGCTTGTGTGACATTGAACTGTCTACTTCCCCTTTCCTAGTGTCTCAACAGATGACAAGCTATGGTGCCGAGCCTGCCAACTTGGGAAACTGCTTCTCCATCTACCACTGGAGAGAAAAGGAGCCGGGTATTATCAGCCAGGAGCAACTGTCAGTCATGTCGCATGTCACTCAGACACAGAGCATATGAACCCAGAGCTGACTGCTTGGATTCGGTTCCAACAACTGTCAAACTGCCAGGCAAGTGCATTGTTGTCTGGTCCTCAACCCCTTGCTTTGGTACGTGAGGAAGGAAGCAGCCCATTCTCCTAGAATGCTGTCAGAGATTGTTTTACTTTAGAGACAACGAAAGCGCTTAAGACAGCCCTGACCAAGGGTGGGGGTGGGGTGGGGGTAGGGATGGAGAGATGCCTCAGTGGCCAAGTGTGCTTGCTGCTCTTTCAGAGGAAGAATCCCAGCAACCCTACTGTGGGAAATGGCAGTCTGCCCTAGTGCACAGACATACTTGTAGGCAACACACCTATACACTAAGAAAAGACAAAGAAAAGACCCACCTCTGATACACGGATCATTTCCCTCAACCCATGTGTTTTTTGTTTGTTTTTGTTTTTGACTCCGGGTCTCATGTAGCCTAGGCTGGCCTTGAACTCACTACTTAGCTAACCATGAATTTCTGAAATTTCTTAAAGCTGGAATTACAGGCATGCACAACCAATTCCACTTTATGCAGTGCTGGAGATCGAACCTAGGGCCTTGTACATGCTAGTTTAAAAAAAAAAAAGCCTCACCTCACTGAGATATAGCCTCAGCCCTGATTTCCAGCAATTTATTACTTTATTTCTGCTCTTTCCTCTTTTACGGTGCCAGGGCATCCCATACACGAGGCAAGCACTCCAACACAGAGTCAAGCCCTATGAACGTCTCTTTTTCTTCTTTTTTTTTGTTTTTGTTTTATTTGTTTGAGACAGGGTTTCTCTGTGTAGCCCTGGCTGTCCTGGAACTCACTCTGTAGACCAGGCTGACCTCGAACTCAGAAATCTGCCTGCCTCTGTCTCCCAAGTGCTGGGATTAAAGGCGTGCGCCACCACCACCCAGTGTGCACATCTTTTCTTTCACATAATTTAATTAGGATAAAGTTCAAAGACAGGAATTACTAGCTTCTAAAACACATTAACAAAGTTCCTTTAATTGATTAATTAATTAACTTTGTGGTGCTGGGAATTGAATCCAGAACCTCATACATGCTGTGTTTATATATTTATACAATTATTATTATTATTATTATTATTATTATTATTATTATTATTATTATTATTATTAGTGGTGGTGGTGGTGGTGGTGATTTTTTAGTCAGGATTTCTCTGTGTATCTCTGGCTGTTATGGAACTTGCTCTATAGACCAGGCTGGCCTTGAACTCAGCAATCTGCCCGCCTCTACCTCTCCAGTGCTCGGTGACGGGATCAAAGGTGTGCACCATCACAGTCCTGCCTATTTATTTTATTTGAGGCAAGGTCTCACTCTGTAGCTATGGTTGGCTTGAAACTCATTATGTAGTTCAAGTTGTCCCCAAACTCACTGAAATCCTCATACCTCAGCTTCCAGAATGATGAGATTACAGACATGAGCTAACCACCCTGAACTCCAATCTGCTTTGAGTGTTGTGGTATCTACCAGAGAAGACTACTCAAACACAGGTTTAAGCTAATAGAAAGTCTTAGTTGGGCTGGAGAGATGGCTCAGTGGTTAAGAGCACTCACTGACTCACTGACTACTCTTCCAGAGGTCCTGAGTTCAGTTCCCAGCAACCACATGGTGGCTCACAACCATCTGTAATAGGATCTGATACCCTCTTCTGGTGTGTTTGAAGACAGCTATAGTGTACTCATATAAATAAAATAAATCTTAAAAAAGAAGGGAAGGAAGAAAGAAAGAAAAGAAAGAAAGAAAGAAAGTCTTGTCAACAGGAGACTACACTGGGAGTTTGGGAGCCTTTCTTAGCTTTTAAGCATAAAAACCAAATCCTAGGTTGACATATTTTTAAAGTTAACAAGAACAATAAGCCAGAAACAGAACTACAGAAGCCAAAAAGCAAGGTGAGTACATTCAGAGATTTTCCCAGAACGTTGGACTTTGATGGTTAGGTCTTTGTTTTTGGCAGGAGGTGCTTGCTGTCTTTGTGCTGAGTTTCATGGCCTCTGTGGCACTTCCATCATGAAATCAGTTGTGTTAAGGTCTGGGGACTTGTTGTGCAAGGGACATTATCAGCAAACTAGAAAGTATTGGCTGCCCTATATTTGCCAGTACTTACAGTTATAATATTTTGGTTTTTCGATTTTGTTTTTGTTAGAATCTTTCTATGTAGCCCTGGCTGGCCTGAAATTTGGTGTGTGAGACTGACTGTAAGCTAGCAGTCATCCTCTGCCTCTCTGCCTCTGCCTCCCGAGTGCTAGGGTTACAGGCAGGCACCACCATGCTTGGCTTTCTAAATTCTTTTTTTTTTATACTTAAAATATTTAAATTATTTTTTGAGTTGGGGCCTTATCATGTAGCCCAGGCTGACCTGCAGCTGGCCTGAAATTCCTGATTCTTCTGTCTCTACTTGTGAATTCTGAGACTGTAGGTCTGTGCTACCATACCTTGCACAATCATCTTTTTTTGTTTTTATTAATTTTTAAATTACTTCCTAGATGACTTGATTTTTGTACCTTTAACAGCAAAGGTGGGCAGGGTGTGACACTAAATTCTTTAGAGCCCAGGAGGGATAATTTCTTTGAATAGGGAACTTAGAAAGAAAAAAACCATACCCACACTTTGTAAATAGTTTGAAAATTGAGGATCTTGCTCTTCCTCTCAACGCTGTGACTTCTCTTTTCTGAGACACCCATTTCTATAAGTTTCCTTCAGTTCCGCAAGCTTTGCCATTTGCAAGCCTAGAATGTGGAAGTGCCCCCACGTGGTGGCGATTTGTCATCTTAGGTGACACCTCAGATGAATTTGTAAGGCTCTTCGTACATAAATTATATCATCATTGTGTAAGTCAGAGGAGAAAATCATCTTAGAAATTCGTTGCTATCGGTGCGGTGGCACAAGCCTGTGATCCCAGGGCTGCGGCATGAGGGAAGAGGATCTTGAAAAAAAAAAAAAAAAGGCAACAACAAAACAAGCTAGTTGGAGGCTGAGGCAGGAGGATTGTTGTGAGTTCAACATCAGCCTGAGCTATGTAGTAAAGTTCCAGACTAGTCTGAGCTATACTGTGAGACCCTGTCTCAAAAGTCAAACAAGGGGCTAGACGGATGGCTCAGCAGTTAAGAACAATCACTGCTTTTGTGGAGGACCCTTGTTCAGGTCTTAGCACCCACGGGGTAGGCCAAACCATTCACTGCTCTAATGCCAGGGAACCTGACATCCACTTCTGACTTCTGAAGGCTCCTGCATGCGTGTGGCACAAATAAACTCTCTCACACACATAAGTACACTCTCTGTCTCAGTCTCTCTCTCTCTCTCATTCGCAGATACCTTAATAAATAAATCTTAGAACAAAAACAAAATAAAACTCCAAAAGGATTGGGGACATGACTCAGTGATACAGTGCTTGCCTGGCGTGTACGGAAAATACCCTGGACTCCATTCCCAGTATCACAAGGAAGAAAGGAAGAGAGGAAAGGAGAGAGGGAGGTCACTGGAGGTGGGTAAGACTCAGTTTCTCTCTGTGTAAAATGGAGAGAAGAACAAAATAAAATAAAATAAATTTTAAAAAAACAATCGGGGAGAAAAGTTCTGCATTTGATTTGATCCTGGCAGGATATTTTTGTCAAATGTCTTTGTCTTGGGAAAAGTTAGGACCAGGAGAAGCTGAGAGAGGTCCAGAATTTGTTGTGGATGAAGATAGTGGAAGGCAGTGGGAATGTGGAAGCATCACTAAATGCTTTTCCACAGGAGTTCTCCAAGGTTTGAGATCTTTAATCTAATGTACAGACAGACACACTGGACTCAAAGAAAGTTAAGCTGTCTGCTCCAGGTTACATGGCCAGTAAAGGGAAGACTCCGGACTCTGAACCCTCTTCTACGTTGCCCTGCCTCTCACGACAGCTCCAAATAAGAGACTGTGGGCAGCTGAAAAAATTCAGCCTACCATCAACTCCGTGGGTGACTAACGGGAGGGGTGGAGAGTGGGGGTAGGGGTGTGGGAGGGACTCTAGGAGAAAAAAGAAAGATGGCTGTTGATGAGCTGCTCGGCAGGGAGATTTTCAGTGAGCCGTTTGTTTATCTGTGGGATTTAGTGGCTGGCTAGAAATTCCTGGATGACAAGAATTCCTGAGAAGAGCTGTCAAGCTAGAATAGGGCAGGGTCAGAGGTCACTGCACTCACAGCCACTCCCTTAGGCACTGGGAAGGAGTCCAGGTTTCCAACTTGAGGACAGGGAGTTCAAGCCAACTTTAACTTCCCAGGAATTACTGATTCTTTTATTTATTTTTTTTCTTTTGTTTGTCGATTGACTTTTTAGAAGACAGAGTCTCACGTGGATGAGACTATTATTATTGGCCGGGTGGTGGTGGCGCATGCCTTTAATCCCAGCACTTGGGAGGCAGAGGCAGGTGGATTTCTGAGTTCGAGGCCAGCCTGGTCTACAGAGTGAGTTCCAGGACAGCCAGGGCTACACAGAGAAACCCTGTCTCTAAAAACCAAAAAAAAAAAAAAAAAAAAGACTATTATTATTTTATCATCATCATCAACATTTAATTATATGTGTGTCTGTCCGTCTGTGTGTTTGTGCATGTAAGCCTGGTAGCTACAGAGATCAGAAGAGGGAGCTGGATCAACCGGGAGCTGGAGTTACAGGTTGTTGAGAACCTAACTCTGGTCCTCTGCAAAAGTGTCCTTAAGCCCTGAAAGGCCTCTTCAGCCCCCACCCCCACCCCCAATCTTGAACTGGGAGCCGCCCACTGGGAGCAGTGTTGGCCCCAGGCAGGCAGGCCAGGATTGTCTCAGAGAGCAAGGAAAACAGCCGCTAGGAAGCTGTGTTCCGCAGTGGTTTCTGCTTTAATTCCTCCCTCCAGGCGTAGTGAGGATTTTTTTTTTTTAAACTCAGCTATATTATGTAAATAGGCTTTTGTTTTAATCCTGGGTGTGGGATACAGCGCTGCTTCAGATTGTCCACAGCAGCTGACTATGATTTGTCTTGTGCTCCCGTAGGAGCGTAATTCTACCAGCTGAAGATAGTTTATGTTTGGGATTCTAGGGACGCTTGAGAGAGTATATAAATGCCAGAACCCTGAGAGGAGTGGTAGTGGCTGCTCCCCCTGCTGCTGCTGTGACACAGAAGTGAAAGCCAAGTAGTCCCTGTCCTCCCTAAGCTGCTTTTGGTCATGATGTTTAAACACAGTAATAGAAAACACGGTCTATCATCTTTACTAGAATAAACCTCATGAAGTCAGGGGTTTATTCTTGTCTCTGTAACTGTACTCCCCAGTTTCTGACAGATGTCAGTTATTCAAGAGCTTTTAGGGAACAAGCTGGGGAGGGTGACACATGCCTGTAATTCTGGCACACAGGGGGTGGAGGCAGGAGGATCAATACTTCAAGGCAAGAGCTGGTGGGATGGCTTGACTTCTTTTGCAAGTCTGGGAACATGAGTTCTATCCCCAAAGCACACCTAAAAGTGGGAGAAAACAGACTTTATAAAGTAGTCCTGTGACTTTCAGATACAGCACAGACATAGTTGTGCATACACACACACACACACACAGAGGCACATGCACAGACACACTCACAAACACACAGATAATGATGATATTAGAAAAAGAACTAAAAAAACTTTTTCAAAAGTAAGTTGGTAGTTGAGCAATGGTGGCACACACCTTTAATGCTACCACTGGGGAGGCAGAGGCAGGCAGATCTCTGAGTTCAAGGCCACCCTAGTCTACAGAATGAATTACAGGACAGCTAGGGCTACACAAGGAAACCCTGTCTCAGAGAATAAAGAAACAAATTGGGTACATAGTGAGTTGTTTTTGTTGTCACTGTTTTTCTGGTTTGTGCTTGAGACAGAGTATCTCTCTGTGTCCCTGGCTGTCCTGGAACTCACTATGAAAACCAGATTGGCCTTGAACTTGCATAGATAGACCTGCCTCTGCCTCTTAAGTGCTGGCCTACATGAAGAAAAAAAAAAACAAGAAAGAGTAACCTTACTTGGTTAACAATTTGGGGGACATGTAGGCTGCCTAACACCTGGGGTTCTACATATTCCTTTCTCTCTCTCTCTCTCTCTTTTTTTTGTTTTTTTTTTTTTGTTTTTTGTTTTTTTTTTTTGTTTTTTTGTTTTTTGTTTTTTTTGTTTTTTGAGGCAGGGTTTCTCTGTGTAGCCCTGGCTGGCTGTCCTGAAACTCACTCAGTAGATCAGGCTGGCCTCGAACTCAGAAATCCTCCTGCCTCTGCCTCCCAAGTGCTGGGATTAAAGGTGTGCGCCACCACCGCCTGGCTTACATGTTCTTTTCTCAAAGTGGACTCTGAGCCACGGCTCTGATGGGAGAGGAGATTCAGAGGTGTGTGTCTCTACTTTGATTACTTGACTATTGGAACTAAGACTCTGAGGAATTAAAAATCCCCCAGGAACCCCGTGCTGAGGTTCCTGGTAAAGGTTAAAGTCTGGGTGACGTGGGAGCAGGGACTTCTCTCCCAGGCAGGAAGACATAGACACTGTTCTGACAGCCTGTCTTACAGTTGAGAAACACAGGGCTGGTCTGGGGGCTTCTTATTAACATGTATTGATTATGGGTGATAGGTTTCATTAAGGCACTTTCATACATTATATGATGCGTTTTGACCCCCTTCACTTCCTCCTGTCTCCTTCTGCAGATGTTGGTCCTCATCCCCCACCTTGTCCTGTTTCTACTTTTGTGTGGTTTCTGTTTGTCTTACCAGTGTGAGACTCAGTGAGTTTAACTGTGATTGCTTACAGAGCACAGGCACTGTACATCCCTGACTTCAACACTGACGAAACAGTCGGTGTCTGTCCGTGTCTATCCGTGTCTATCCGTCTGTTACCCCCCTGCGCCCCTCCCATAAACAGTTAAGTGTAAGTCCTCAGGGATGGGTGAGCCTTGAGAGCCCCGCCCCACAGCGAAACAGGGATGCTGATGGGCCTTCTGTTGTAGGGGAGGATTGTGCCTGCTGAGAGTCCAAGGGCTCAGTGGCCTTGCTGTACCTGGAGGATGGCTCTCCACAGCACTCAGCTCTTCCCTCGGCCTGTCACATTCTTCCCAATCTCTTTTCCAAAATGTTCCCTGAGCATCTTGGAGGGGGTGACCTGTGTCATTTATGGCAGCCACTGGTTTTCTGAACTTTGCTGAGTTATGATCCCTTCTTGAATCTCTCTCTCTCTCATTCTCTCTCTCCTCTCACCCACCCTCCTCTTCTTTCTTTGGCAGAAGAAAGGTCCATAAGGCTGGCCTTGAACTCTCTATGTGGCAGAGTGTGCTGGTGGAAGCCTGATCCTCCTGCATCTACCTTCAGAGGGTTGGGATTCCAGGTGTCTGACTCCATGCCCAGTGATTTTATCTTCACTGTAAAATTGCAACAGCGATCCACAAATGGTATAGAAAAAACGACTTTCTTTCCCCAGTTTGTTAAAACTGTAAATAAATCTACTTTGCTTTACCAAATCCTGTTTCCTAGTTTCACACATAATACAGAAAAACTAAATAGCAGGCTTATGGATCTAAGTGTTCCGGTCCCAATCATCACATATACTTGGTATGTGTGGGATTAAAAACAAGGCAGGTTGACTTCAGAGCCTATGAACATGAGGCTTTACGGCCTTGCAAAGGATGACTGAGTATCTGTTAAACTCATGCACAGAAGAATCTTTTTCTTTATTTTAAATTATATTTGTGTGTGTGTGTGTATGTGTACGTGAGTGCAGGTGCCCCTGTAGTCCAGAAGAGGGCACTGTTCTGGAATTGGTGCTACATGTGATAGTAAGGCCACTGATGTAGGTGCTGGGAACCAAACTGATCCTCTAAGAGCCACAAGCACTCTTGACTGCTCAGACATCTCTCCAGCCCCACTTAAAATTTTTTGTCTCATTATTTGTTCATTAATTTATTTCAGCATTAGGGGTTGAAGCCAGGGACTCATGCAGACTAGTATTTTCTTTTTTTTTTTCTTTCTTTCTTTCTTTCTTTTTTTTTTTTGGTTTTTCGAGACGGTTTCTCTGTGTAACCCTGGCTGTCCTGGAACTCACTCTGTAGACCAGGCTGGCCACGAACTCAGAAATCCGCCTGCCTCTGCCTCCCAAGTACTGGGATTAAAGGCGTGCACCACCACTGCCTGTCGCAGACTAGTATTTTCATTTATATATTTATTTACCTTTTTTTTAGTTACATATATTAGCTCACTTACTGGGGAAGGGGACTGTGTACATGTTATGATACACATGTGGAGGTCAAGAAGACAACTCGAGGAAGTCAGTTCTCTTTTTCTACCCTGTGAGTCCTAGAGATTGAAGTCAGGTTACCAGGCTTGATGGTGAACCCTTAACCACTGAGCCACGTCATTGGCTTGGTTTTCATTTTTAAGATGGAGCTTACCATAGCCCAAATCAGTCTGAAATGTGCTGTGGAACCAAGGATGGTCATGATCTTCCTGCCTCCCAAGTTGTAGGGTGACAAATGTGATCCCCCTCCAGCTCCTGTGTCTTATTTTCTTGCTTCGTGGTCAAATATTGCTTTGTAGCCTAGATTGGTCTTGAACTTGCAATATTCCTCCCTGAGACTCCCAAGTGCTGAATTAGCAGCATGTGTTTGTGTGTCTGCTTTATATAATTTTTAAAAAAGATTTATTTATTTATTTTATGTATATGAGTGTACTATTGCTGTTTTTTAGACACATCAGAAGAACTCATCACAGATGGTTGTGAGCCACCATGTGGTTGCTGGGAATTGAACTCGGGACCTTTGGAAGAGCAGCCAGTGTTCCCAACCTCTGAGCCATCTCTTCAGCTCTGGTTTATATCATTTTAACAGGAGTCGTGAACTGTGAAGACAGGAAAAGGCTGTGGGAAAGGGCGTCTGGACAATGGGCCATTAACTGTGGGACAGTGACAAAGGCGGACTACTGAAGATTAGGGTTTCTTTGGCAGGGTTGGTTGGAACAGATTAATCTTGTCAGCAGCTCTCTATTTCCAGCAATAAGAGTGTTTTTCCTCTGATACATATAGACAATCAGTGCTTTGATTTTGGGTCGAATATGGTCAGGGAGAAATTACCCCAGAGACTCCCGTTTCTCACTTACCTTCCCCTCAAAATGACCGATGTGTTAAGTGCTGTATTTGGGGTTGTACATTTCAATCTCACTCATTTGCTGTGCTCTTTAGCCTTGCTGAAGCCAATCTAGCAGATGGTAAGGTAGGTAATACCGTATCTCAGGGTTGTCTCTTCATAACATTTTTCTTTTTCGGTTTTTCGAGACAGGGTTTCTCTCTGTAGCCCTGGCTGTCCTGGAACTCACTCTGTAGACCAGGCTGGCCTCAAACTCAGAAATCCGCCTGCCTCTGCCTCCCAAGTGCTGGGATTAAAGGTGTGAGCCACCACCGCCTGGCAACATTTTTCTTTCCATATTCTGATTCCTTTCTGATATCTTTGATCCAGGTGAGAGGTCTGGAAGTGATGAACTGGGTTCATTTTCCTTTGTCACTTCTATGTATCAGGAGGACTCACATTCTTTTGGACATAGTACATTATGGTAGCTCCCTAGATAGAGAGGCAGGTAAAGGTCTCCTGTCCACATCCTATTATGTGACTGTGATTATTATCTTGGGTTCTGAGTGACTCTTGGTCTTTGAGTCTTTCTTTCTCCTAGCTTGAAGGAATTCAATCTCACAAACAAGTGATTGCTGACCAGGACGTACAATGGCCTGAACTCATACAGGGCGTTCCTGCTGAAGTCGGCAGGAGAAAGCGGAACCAATACTGAGGGGTGACAGGCTGAGTCAGAATCTTCCACAAGTTCAAAGGCCCCAAATGTGGTAAAAAATAGCAGAGTTAGGGGTCAGGGCAGGGTTGATGGAGAGGAGGTCCAGCTAAGTGAGGTGATGATCTGTGCAGTGGCCTTCTGCTTTTCTCTTTTTGTTGTTTGATTTTTTGATGTTGTTGTTTTGTTTTGACTCAGTGGTCTGTGACATTCAGTTGGCTGAAAGAACTTTGTAACAGTCATCCACTTTTGCACTAACCTGGTATTTGGGTTTTGTTTGTTTGTTTGTTTGTTTGTGCTGGGATTAAAGGCATACATCACCACTGCCCAGCTGACAACTTGATTCCTTTCAAGGTTTTTTTGTTTTTTTGTTTTTTTTTGAGACAAGTTTTCTCTGTGTGGCCCGGGCTGTCCTGGGACTCACTCTGTAGACCAGGCTGGCCTCGAACTCAGAAATCCGCCTGCCTCTGCCTCCCAAGTGCTGGGATTAAAGGCATGCACCACCACCGCCGGCCCAAGTTTTTTAATCATTGTTTTTTATTTTTTTTTCTTTTAAATTATGTTCACGTGTGTGGGTATGAGCATGTGTGAATGCAGGTGCCTTTGGAGTCCAGTAGGGGGCGTCAGATCCCTTGGAGCAGAGTTACAGGTAGTGATGAGCTACCTGAAGTGGGCACTGAGAACTTAACTAAGGTTCTCAAGAGCAGGATGTGCTTTTTACTCAATCCCCTAAAAGCTTAACAGAATTGTTATGCCTTTTTGGAGACAAGGTTTCATGTGTTCAGGCCGGCTTCTGGCTTGCTACGTAGCTTATTCCCTGTCTTCTGCCCACTTAGTGCTAGGATTCCAGGCTTGTCCCACAGTTGTTGGGAGCTGACACCTAGCAGAAAGTGGCTATCATCTTTGCAGCCATCTCAGGCCATATACCCTGACAAGAGACTTGTTTTCAACAGCCTACGACAGCTGAGCACACTCTGATAAACATCTTGTTTTTCTCACATATCTTGTTTTGTTGTTAGTGCCCCCAGCTACAAGGCGCATGTGGTAAAGTGTCTTCAGTTGTGCTCCCCTGCTTGTCCACAGCTGCAAGGCACGTGGTAAAGAGTATATATACCCATGATTTCCTTTTAGTAAACGGGACTTGATCACACATCCTGACTTGTCTCCATTCTTCGAGTCTCTTGCCCCTCCTTCCCCACTCTCTCTCTTGCTAGACCCTGTTGACTGACCCAAACAGACCTGGTCACTTGGTACCCAAGGGTGGAGCAGTGTGGTCCAGTGTATTTGATTCTCGGCATCAGTTACCAAATATTCTGCCCCACACAGGGCCAACTGGCTCTGTTCCATGAGCACAGCTAGCAATGCAATGAAAGTCACAGGCAAAGGACTGTATAGGACATCTCAAGATCTATGTCTTTAAGGGAAGGGACAGCTGTGGGAGGAGGGGCAGGAAAAGTGTTAAGAAAACTAAAGCACCAACCGGAAGCACAGCCTACTGGACATTCCTTTGGCTTTGCTCATCTCTGGCTTTCTGAAAGTTACATTTTTCTTTATTCTTTGGAAATTCCACATATATGTATAATGTATCTTAATTATATCCACCCCAAACTCCCCCTTCCCAGACTCTTCCATATGCATGCATGCTTCTGTGCATCTCCTCTTCCTTTTCCTGCTCCTCTTTCTCCTCCTCTTTTCTTCCTTCTCTTCCTCATCCTTCTCATCTTTCTCCTCTTTCCTTCTCCTCGTCTCCCTCCTCCTCTTTTCCTATAACCCAATGAGTGTAATGAGTGCTACCTTCAAGACTATAAGCAACCCACCACACCCTTTAAGAAAAAAATGCTTCCTCTCTCCCAGCAACCATCATTTGCCAATAGCTCCTCAGCTCAGGGTGGAGCCTCAAGAACCTCTCCCCACCCAAACTAACTGTATCCTAACTGTATCCCCTTTTCCTGACTAAGGCTTGGATATAGTTTGCTCCCCAAATATTCATGTTTTGAAAGCTCAGGAACAACCTCAGGATGGTTGGCATTGAGTCTGTAGAATCTTGAAGGTTCAGCCTTAGTCATGGGAACTCCGTGATCATAAGCAAATGAACTCTGGCTCCTGAGAGTGCGTCCATTCTCCTGTGAGTTGGTCAGTTTTCACGAGAGCTGCCATTTATAGAGTGAGGTCACTGGAGAACGGTCACTTCTATGTACAGTCACTTGTCCGTGTAACCAATTTTCCTTCTCACTTCCCCACCTCGCTGTGTAGCTGGGAAGTGGAGATTTTGACAGACAGCACACAGTGATGGAGTGACTAGTCACCAGAATCAAGAGCTCAATAAACCTCTCTCTGTAGAAAATATTCACTTTGAGACAGTCCTAGAACTCACTATATAGACCAGGGTGGTCTTGAACTTGTGGCTATCCTCCTGTTTCTTCTGCCTCCTGAGTACTAGGATTACAGACCTACACTACCATGTCTAGCTCTTGTCTCTGGTATCCTTACTGAGTTGGGAATTGAACCCAGGGCTTCACAGAAGCTAAATAAGCATTTACCACTGAGCTACATTGCTTATCCTTTGTTTTATAGAGCAACACAAGATAGGACTACAACATCTCTCTTCCTTAGGGATTCTATTGCTCTGATGAGGCACCATGACCAAAAAGCAAGTTAGGGAGGAAAGAGTTCATTTGGTTTACACTTCCATTTCACTGTCCATCACCAAAAGAAGTCAGGACAGGAACTCAAGCAGGTCAGGAACCTGGAGGCAGGAGCTGATGCAAGGGTCATGTGATACTTACTGACTTGCTCAGCCTGCTTTCTTTTTAGAACCCAGGACCACCAGCCCAGGGATGGTACCAACAATGGACTGGGCCCTTCCCTACTGATCATTAATTGAGAAAATGCCTTACAGCTGAATCTCATGGAGGCATTTCCTCAACAGAGGCCCCTTCCTCTCTGATGACTCTAGCTTGTTGACACAAAACTCAGGTAGGATACTTCTTTCTCTGCTTCTCTGCTTTTTGCCATCTCTGTATAAGGGAAGGTTTACTGGCTCCTGCCAATCTTTGCCTTGCCAGTCTAGAGTGGCTCCTGGCAGCTCCTGAGCCTCTTATTGGCCTCTGCCTCATAGGGCCTTCCCCTCATCCCTCATGTATCCCTCAATTGCCTTTTTTCTTCACCTTAAGTAAGTCAAGGTAGCAAAAGGCATGGGACTAGAGCTTTGAGTAATAAAGATGCCTCTTCTTCTACTTGCCCAGCATGGTGGTCAAGCCATGCCACCTCCCGGGGCCTGCTTTCCTCGTCTATAAAAAGACACAACAATATGTGATATATCTGCTCAGGGCTGTGGAGGTGTTTGAGGCCAGGGATGCTGACCTTGCCACAGTGAGTAAGTCAGTCCTGTTCAATAAAGTGTACTGGCAGATACCGGCCTGGGCTGAGGATGCGGCTTGGTTGGTAGAATGCTTACTTAGAACACACAAAGCTGCGTCTGGTTCCTACTGCCGCATTCACCGGGCTTAGGCGGCACAAGCTGCCTGTAATCCCAGCACTGTGGAAGCAGAGGCAGGAGAATCAGGAGCTACCTAGCAAGTTCAAAGCCAGCATGAGCTACACCAGATACTAGGTCACGAGCATGCTGCGTTAGAATCCTAAACAAAAGCATCTGTGTCTTTCCACAATGTTAGAATTTGGTTTTTTTTTTGTTGTTGTTGTTTTGTTTTGTTTTGTTGGTTTTTGGTTTTTCGAGACAGGGTTTCTCTGTGTAGCCCTGGCTGTCCTGGAACTCACTCTGTAGACCAGGCTGGCCTCGAACTCAGAAATCTGAGTTCTGCCTCTGCCTCCCAAGTGCTGGGATTAAAGGCGTGCGCCACCACCGCCCCAGCTTAGAATTTGTTAAGGCACAACAAAATCACAACAGAACCACAGCACAATCACAAGGTTAGCAGTTTTTTTATTTTTGTTTTTTGAGGCGGGTGTCTCTGTATAACATCGGCTGTCCTGGAACTGGCTCTGTAGACTGTGCTGGCCTTGAACTCAGAGACCAGCTTGCCTCTGCCTCCCAAGTGCTGAGACTAAAGGCATGCACCACCACTACGCAGCAAAGTTTAGCAGTTTTAATGACAGAAATGTGTTATACCGTCCTACCTCCCATGGTGACCTGGTCAAGGACAGGGCAGGTTCTTTTTTCCCCTAATTTATGTGAACTTTCACATCACACATCATATAGCATACATTAAATACAGCTATAAATCTATATGCATTCATATGAGTCACGAATAAATACAAGTTCCAGAGGCTGCAGCAGAGTTCAAGGATCTCCAAGGTAGACCAAGGATGAGTCTGTCATCGCCGGGTGGTGGTGGCGCACGCCTTTAATCCCAGCACTTGGGAGGCAGAGGCAGGCGGATTTCTGAGTTCGAGGCCAACCTGGTCTACAGAGTGAGTTCCAGGACAGCCAGGGCTACACAGAGAAACCCTGTCTTGAAAAACAAAAACAAAAACAAAAAAAAGGATGAGTCTGTCATATGAGTCTGAGTCTGGAGGGAGGGGCTGCAGGAGTTCATCTGGGAGGAGGGAGTCAGCACTGGGGTCTGGGTCCAAGTCTAGGTTCAAGGCCAGAGAGGGAACAGGTGAGTGGGAAGGCAGCTGAGTGGGGAGCAGCAACTGCAGACATGAAGCTGGGGAGTCCCCTGCCTGTTGGTTCTTGATGCACACATGTAGCTCATCTTTGCTATTCTGTGGGTGCTTGGTTTTCCCAGGCTTTATCCTCTCCCCCCTCAGCTCATCCCCCCCCCCAACACCAGATAGGAGAGAAACAAGGACAAAGGAAAAGAGAGCCAGCCCTGAATCTAATTTTGTTCCTTTTGCTTCTTCTTTGGCCACAGCTGCAAACAAACCACAACCAACCTCCCTAAACGCCCAGCCATCACCCACCCATCTCCTTGGACCCTAGCATTGTATACCCTCTAAAGAGTTCCCAGATCGAAACATCACAGTCACAGAAACTATCTGCAGCTGGCAAAACCACACTTCTGCTAGAGCACGAGGCAGATCACAGTCAGCTGCTGCAGACAGTCAGACGCAGCCCCGCACCCCACACCTGGGATTAAAACGAAAGCACAGTCTTATATTTTTGTGTTTTTTAAAGGGCCAGAAATTCCAGAACTCTCAAAAGTGTTACCACACACATGGCAAGGATCAGATGGTAGGCTGGTGTGGGACCATTGTAGTATCAGGTGTCTCTCACACGATGGAGTCCAAGTGAGGGAGGTACACCCTTTTCTTGGTCTGGAGTATCCACTAAGTTCTTGGGCTTAGTTTCTTAATATTTTTTAAGAGTTATTTTGGGTTTAATTATGTGTGTGTGTGTGTGTGCAAATGTGGGAGTGTATATGTGTGTGTGTGTGTGTGTGTGTGTGTGAGTGTATGTGTGTGAGAGTGTGTGAGTGTGGGGGGGGGGATATGTGTACATGTGCACAGGTACCTGCAAAGGACAAAGGCATTGAATCCCCCTGGAGCTGGGGTAACAGGTGTTGTGAGCTCCTGATGTCAGTATTGAGAACTGAACCCAGATCCTCTTCAAGAAAAGTACACACACTTAATCACTGAGCTATCTCTCCAGCTTCCTCCTAATATGGTTTTTTAAAAGACTTATTTACTTATTTTATGTATACGAGTACACTGTATACAGTGAATACACTGAATTCAGTGTAAACACTGAATAGCTATATTCAGACACACCAGAAGAGGGCATCAGATCCCATTACAGATGGTTGTGAGCCACCATGAGGTTGCTGGGAATTGAACTCAGGTCCTCTAGGAAGAACAGTCAGTGCTCTTAACCACTAAGCCATCTCTCCAGCTCCCTAATATGGTTTTAATCCAACTGTGTGTCCCTGTGGTGTTAATTCACCCATCTCTCCTCAGGAATAAGGAGCCTGTGCTGAAGGGGTGGAGACTGACAGAGGATCCTGGGCCCACCCAGCTATAGTCCTGCTCTTCCCTGGAGACAGAGTCAAAAGCTGCTTGTAAAGTGGAGACCTTCAGGGCAAGGCATAGCCATTGTTTTATACAACGTGGAATATCTCAGAGCCCAGCACAACTTGACTTCAACTGTCTCAGGAAACAGACACTGGTTGAGAGCGTGAAGCCAGAACGGCTGGGCTTACCTGCACACTTAATTTATGAATTTTTTTTTTTTTTGAGTCAGGGTTTCTCTGTGTAGCCCTGGCTGTGCTGTAAGTCTCTCTTTAGACCAGGCTGGCCTCAAACTCACAGAGATCTGCCTTTCTCTGCCTCCCAAATGCTAGGATTAAAGGCATGCATCACCACTGCCTGGCTTGTGAGTTTTATTCTTGTGTATGTGGTTGGGGGACCAAACCCAGAGGCTCACCCCTCCAGACTAGCATTGTACTGCATAGCTAAACCCCAGCCCCAGTTTTGTGATTCTTATCTGTAAAATTAGGTACAGTGACAGCCTACACCTTACAATTTCCCTGAGGCTTAAATGAGCTAATACACGCAAACTCTTTAGAACAAAGCCCGACACAGAAGCTACACATGTCAGTGCCTGTGAGTGTTA
The DNA here is from genome assembly GCA_030674055.1 of Rhabdomys pumilio. NCBI lineage: Eukaryota > Metazoa > Chordata > Mammalia > Rodentia > Muridae > Rhabdomys > Rhabdomys pumilio. Next base: position 20,022,884 of record JANHMN010000004.1, on the reverse strand, counting down.
CCTGTACTTCTTCTCTGGTGTGGTAGACATCTCTGGGCAGCTCATAAGCATTCTTTCCACATCATAAGGTAAGCCATCTTGGTCTGCTTCCTTCAGAAGTTCTCTGGAAGGTTTCCTTCAGGAGACTGGCCATTCCTATGTGTATTATTCACAAGTCAAAACTTGTTCCTTACTGCTGGGCAGATGGCACTGGGTGGTGGGGGAACTGGAGCAGGCTTGAGAGCCTGTAAGTCTCATTATCAGGGTGATTTGAATGTAAATAACAGACCCCCTCTTACACATTAGCTTACTCAAGCAAAAAGGAAATAGGGGTAAGAGTGAGGGCAGGAAGGAGATCAAAGGGGGAATTTGGATGAACTCAGGGGCAAGATGAAAAAGGCTGACTTTATGAGGAACCAGAAACAGGAAGTGGAACTGTCAAAATAGGTCCAGACTTCCACTCTTCCTCACTGTGGCCTTCATGAACAGCCTGGCTCTGGCTGCCAATACAGCTGGCCTGGACATTCCCCTCACCCAGCCCTCCACGCCCCGAATTTACACAGTGGCCAGAGTGTTCTTTTATCTGAATTAATTAAATTTTGGCTTTTGAGACAGGCTCTTTGTTGCTTGCTCTGGTCTGGAACTCATCCCACAGCCCAGACTGACCTCAGACCCACAGCAATCTCCCTGAGATTACAGGTTAGAGCTAACACACTTTGCTCAGAGTAAGTTAAAAATGCCGTGTCTCTGAACAGAACCTCTCAGTGATTTCTCAATGGACCTGAATCTTTCCAAGTTTCTCACTGAATCTCATGGAGATCTGCCTGTTACCCAACTCTTTCCCTTCTTCCCTCCGTTCCTCCCTCCCTTATCCCTGCCCGAAGGTTGAGGCTCCTTTCTTGGTGCTTCATGACTAAGGAGCCTCCTTCCACCTCAGGGACTTGACCATAATCTCTGCCCCAGAACTCCTCATGCCCACGCTCCTGAGTCTTCAGAACACAGCTCAGCACCCAGTGGAAAAATCCCTCCCTTTCTGGAAAACAAAAGTTGGTCCTGGCAGTCTTCCTAATGCCATGTCCCCTCAATTCGTCACAGTGTAATGAGTACGATAAATAAGCTACAAAGAAGGAAGGAAAGAAGAAAAGAAAGAAAGAGCTGCCTTTTCAACCATCTCTGTCTCCTTTCTCTGTTTTGAAAGCATGTACGGCAGTCCTCCCTTCCTGAAATAATAGCAATAATTCATAGTTGTGAGACAGTGTCTTGATGGCCTTAAACTTGTGATGTAATTCTCCTCCTGCCTTAGTCCCTACCTGCTGGTATTACGGACGTCACCTTGCAACTGTGGCTTCTATTTCCTCTTTAGTATCTATTCCTCGATATATTATAGGTCTCTTGGGAGCAGGAAGTCTCTCCTTTTGTGTGCCTGAACCTTGACCTTGCATGTGGGAAGATATTCAGTACATTTGTTCAGTGAATGGAAAGTGCTTTGGGATCAGCTGTGGTTTGTCTCCTAAAAGCTTGTGTGCTGGAGGCCTGGTCTCCAGTGTGGTAAGTACTGGGGAAAATAGGAAAGGGCATTGAATCTCCTGGAACTGGAGTCAGAGATGGGCTGTGAGTCACTAAGCCAATGCAGAGAACTAGACCTGAGTGTTCTATTTAACCCCTGAACCATCTCTCCACCCCTCTTGTTGGTTCTTGAGAGAATGAATTGCTTTTAAAGAGCAGGTCTAGTTCCTGGATTTCTCTGCTTTAGAATTAGTAGAATTAGTTGTGTACATTATTGAGTAGTGGCCATCTCTCATGTTTATGAACCAGGGCTCGGGAGGTGGTCCAGTGAGTAGTGTGTTTGCCTAGCGTGCATGGAGCCCATAAACCAGATATGGTGATGAATGCCTGTAATCCCAGCACTACCATGGTGAAGACGGGGATCCAAATTCAAGGTTACACGGTGAATTTGAAACCAACTTGAACTACACATGATCCTGTCTCTAAAACTAGAAAATGAACGAGTGGGGGGGTGGGAGGAGGGGTCATGTGAACGATCTAGTCTCATCATGTGATCTCTCCCTCCCTCCCTCTCTCCTCATGGAGTGACTCAGTCAAGGGGACCTTTACCAGGCTGAAGTGATGGGGTCACCTGATCTTTGCCTTCTAGCCTCCTGGTCTAAACAAACTGTCTTTATAAATACTCACCCTCAAAGATTGATTTTATTTTTATATATATGCGTGTGTGTGTGTGTGTGTGTGTGTGTGTGTGTGTGTGTGTGTGAATTAGCATGTGCACATGTGTCCAGATGCCAGTGGAGGCTGGAAGAGGACACTGGATCCCACAGAGCTGCTACAGGTCGTAGTTAGTCACTCGACCCGGGTGATGAGAACTGAATTCGACCCTCTGTAAGAGCAGCAAGTGCTCTTCACCCCTGGGCCATCTCTCCAGCTACACTCAATTCTCTGGGTCAATGACAGAAAATGAACTAGGACTGAGATCCGAGGCAAAGTCCCTCTGCCTGTCTTCCTCCAAGCCTCTGGGATTTTGTGTTCTCTGTGACTGTTTTATGATCCTCTCTCAGCCCTGAGAGCAGCACGGTTGGGTAGCTCAGTTCATAGAGTGCTTGTCTAGCACACAGGAAGGCCTGGGTTTGATCCCCAGAACCTCATAGACCAGGCATGGGGCCAGCACTCGGGAGTCAGAGGCAGAAGGACCCAAAGGTCATCATTATTGGCTACATATGGAGTTCAGGCTTATGTAGGCTACATGAAACTGTCTCACAAACAAATAAACAACAATAAAGAAAGAAACAAAGGAATGAAGGCAGGGAGAGAGAAAAAGAGAGAAGAGGAAGGAAGAAAGAAAGAAAAAGGAAGGAAGAAAGAAAGAATTAAGAACTCTTGGACTTTGGAAGGAAGGAAGAAAGGAAAGAAAGAAGGAAGAAAGGGAGGATGGACTGACTCTTGGACTTTGACCCGATGGTTAGTTGTCTCTGACAAGCTCTACAGTAAAGGTGCTTGTTACCAAGCCTGACAAAGCAAGCTTAATCCCTGGGATCCACATGGTGGAAAGAGAACCAACTCCAGCAAGCTGTCCTCGGACTTCCATACATGTTAACACTGGTGGGCACACACAGAAACACACCAAAGAAATAAATGTAATAAAAATTTTAATTTCCCCTTACAAGGAGGAAAATTCGGTTCAGGAAGATAAAGACGTGTGTCCCGTGGCTGCAAAATGGCAAGGCTTTGGTTGCAACAGCCCCACGGTCACCAAGACCACACTTCCTTTGTTACTTAAGCCACTATGACTGTTCCCCCAATCCTAGGGATCCAGTCCCAGAGCCCTGCATGTTAAACAAGTATTCTACCACTAGCCCATCTACCATTGTTTAAAAAGTAATTTTACTGATACATAATTTGCATAATATTTAATTGATGAGTTGAAAGCATACAATTCAATGCATTCTACAATAGTCACAGAGATGTTTACCATCCATCAATGTTGGCATTTTGTCTAGGCTCTGCCCCACAGTTACCTAGCAACAGCCAGTTGTGCCTGACTCACTATAAAAGGGGCTGCTTGCCCCCTCCTCACTCTCTTGCTCTTCTCTTGTTCCCTTACCCTCTTTCTCCTCTCTCCCCATTCCTCTTCCCTCCTCCACGTGCTCGCTACTCTTCTACTCTTCTCTCTCTTTCTCTCTCTGTCTCTCTCTCTGTCTGTCTGTCTGTCTCTGTCTCTGTCTCTGTCTCTGTCTCTCTCTCTCTCTCTCTCTCTCTCTCTTTCTCGCTCCCATTCCCTAAATAAACTCTATACTATACAGTCATGTGGCTGGTCCCTCAGGGGGAAGGGACGGCTCAGCATGGGCCCGCACCACCAAACATATCCTTGGCTTCTTTTTCTTTATAAAACACAACAATCACCGTTGTCAAGTTACTCAATGTATTTTGTTGTTGTTGTTGGTTTTTTTTTGTTTTTGTTTTTTTGTTTTTCGAGACAGAGTTTCTCTGTGTAGCCCTGACTGTCCTGGAACTCACTCTGTGTAGACCAGGATGACCTCGAACTCGGAAATCTGCCTGCCTCTGCTTTACTCAATGTATTTTTATGAATAAGATAACTCCGGGCTAGAGAGATGGCTCAGCCATTATAAGGGTTTGCCATGTGATTGCTAAGAGGGGAGTTCAGAGCCAGCTGGCTAGCAGGACTAATCACATCAGGGAACTCTGGGATTGATTTAGAGACCCTGCCTCGGTGAATAAGATGTACGAATGAAGCTATCAGGACATTAGCCCCAGGCCTCCACATGCATGGCACATACCTGTGCCCGTATACAAAACCTGGGAAAAGAAAAAAAGATAGTTCTTCCTCCCAAGAGGGGAAGTTCTGGAGAGAGTGCTGCTGTAGCCCACTGTCCCAACCAGTGTGACAAAGTCTCTGGAAAGCCCCACTGTGGATAGAGCTGATGACTGTGAGTGGTAGAGTTGGGAAAGGGAAGGAGATGGGGTTGGGGGTGTGAGAAAGTCCCAAGCAGGGAAAGGGTGACGGATCAGAGTTGAAACTCTGGTTTCCCCTGCTTACGTAAGTCATTTCTTCTTCATTGCGTTGACAATCTCGATAAAACACCTCCTCCTCCAGGAGGTCTTCTTTGATTTCTCCTCCCAGATTGAGCTAAGTGAGGCTCCATGCTGCCTCCATACTCCTTTCATTATCAGAACTGTGCAGCGTCTCTCTACTGTGGCCTCTCTGATCCACATCTGTCCGCTCAATGCTAACCACACGGAGTTTGGAATCAGAAGAAACGGAGAGATTGGTGTAGGCTCTGCCACCGTCCCCCTCTGCAATCCGTGGGAGGCACAGAGCAGGGCTTCCAGAAAGTCTAATCCCTCTAGTCTTTCCTCCTGTGTTCTCAGAGAACCACTGTCAGGCACCAGGCTGGGACCTCAGCCCCTCATAGTTGTTCCAGTGTAAGTAAATATATCTATATATGCTGAGATTAAAGGCGTGCGCCACCACTGCCTGACTATTCTGTAAATATTAACATAATGGCTTTAATACTTCTCAAGCTGATATGTTACACCCTCCTGCCCTTGAGATAAAGACTTACTATGTTGCTCAGGCTCACCCCAAACTGGAGATCCTTCAGCCTCTTAATTGAGGCCATTGTAGGTAGATGGTTTGACCATATTGTTCTGTAAATTCAAGCAGACCTAGTGTTAGGAACTGGAGAGATGCCTTCTCGGTTAAGAGCGAGCACTGGTTGCTACTGTAGAGAACCCAGGCTGGGGTCTCAGCACTGACATGGTGGCTCACATTACATTTGTAACTCCAGTTGTTGGGGATCTGATGCCCTCTTGTGGTCTTTGTAGGAATCTACACTCAGGTGCACAAACATACATAAGGGATGGCAACTCAGACTTAAGTAACTACTGTTATGAAATATAATGCAGCAAGTGGGTACCTGGCGGGTCCATTGCCAAGGTGTGCCCTTGAGTAATTAGACTGTACAACAGATCTGGTATAAAGAGGGGTTTGTGGGGTGGGAGAAGAGGAGTGAGGACCTGGAGAAGGAGGGGGGAGGCACAGGAAGAGGAAGAGGGAATGCTGGGAATGTGCTCGTGAGCGGTGAGCGTGTCACACACACACACACACACAAACACACAGAGAGATAGAGATAGAGAGAGAGAGAGAGAGAGAGAGAGAGAATGGGAAGAGAGAGAGAATGGGAAGAGAGTGAGGGAACTGGAGTAGCAGGCAGCTCATTCTTGGTGAGCATGGCTAGGTTCCTGGGAGGAGCCTAGCGGAATCGCCTGTAAGCTAACAACTATAGACTTGTTCACTTAGACTAATACCTGTTTTGATGTTTTCGTTTTTATTTCTGTTTGTTTGTTTTGAGACAGAGTTTCTTCCTATAGCTATTCTGTCCTGGAACTCTCCCTGTAGACCAGACTGGCCTCGAACTCTCAGAGATCTGCTTTCCAGGGGCGGGGTCAAGTGCAGTTAAAGGCTTGTTTTGTTTCTTTCCAAATTTTTTCTGAGGTAGAAAATTCACTGTGACTGAAGGTATTTGGGACATGCCACTCTAGACATGTCACTTCAAAACTGTTGATTTTATTTTCTGTTATTTTTAAAGTTATGTGTACCTGTGTGTGTTTGTGTGAACGTAAGCCACGTGCGTGCTGATGCCTGTGCAAGCCAGAAGAGGGCATGGGACCCCTGGGAGCTGGAGTTATAGGTGTTGTGAACCACAGGTTGTGCTGCTGGGAATGAAGCCGAAGACTTTGCCAAGAGTGACAGAAGGGAAGAGCGGCTCAGCTGTCTCTCCAGCCCTAAAACTTTTGTCATTTTAGAAACTTAATTATCTGGAGCTGAAAGCCCTGGTGGTACAGTAAGTTCAGGAAAAGCGGAGTTTCCCCTTTCTGCCTGAAAACATTCTATGACCGTCTCTCTGATGAGTCCGTGCTGGGACCAGGATGAGAACGGTCTTCTTTCCAGACATAACTAACACCAAAGAGAAGTACGTAGATCAACCTTGTGTTCTATCAGTCTCTCCCTACTGAGATAACCGTGTCCTAGTCATTATCCCACAGTGTCCTGTTCCTAGCGTAGCCCCTTCATTTTGTCATAGTCCTAGAGTTTATTATCAGTTGGATTGAACATATAAACTGGATTGGGAGGGTCTTATCTATGATCTCAGTACTTGAGAGACTGAGGCAGGATGACTGTGAATCTGAGGCCAGCCTGGGCTACTTAATGAGACCTTGTCTGAAAAAGGAAGGAAGGAAGGAAGGAAGGAAGGAAGGAAGGAAGGAAGGAAGAAAGGCAGGCAGGCTGAGAATGCAGCTCGGTTAGCATAGCGTGCTTGAGTAGCATATACAAAGCCCTGGATTCCATTGCTGGCACCAAATACAAGTGGGTAGGATGGTGCACACTGTAGTTCAAAGTCATTCCTGGCTACAAATAGTGAGTTTGAGGCTAGCCTGGGATACATGAGATCCTGTCTCACTAAAAAAAAAAAAAAAAAAAAAAAAATCAAGTAACTATATTAACTTTTGGGCCTTATGACTTCTCCCTTGTATGTGTAAACAGATTTGAATATCTCTTTTCTTTTTGCTTGAGACAGGGTCTCATGTAGCTCAGGCTAGCCCTGCATTTCTGATCCTCCTGTCTCCATCTCTTAAATGTTGGTATTCAGTATGTGCCACCACACCCAGCTTTCCTGTTTTTTAATTTTTTTTTTTTTTTTTTTTTTTTTTTTTTTTTTGTGGTTTAGTTTAATTCTTGGGCTTGCTTCAGGACCTAGAAAGGGAGAAGGAAGTTTTCCCTGTCCTGTCCAGCACACAAATTTGGTACAAGAATGAGATGCTTGAATTTTTTTTTTAAATGTCAATGAGTACTCTATCTGCATGCTCACCTGCATGCCAGAAGAAGGAGTTAGAGCACATTACAGATGCTTTAGAGTGGCCATGTGGTTGCTGGGAATTAAACTCAGGACTTCTAGAAGAACAAACCATTCTCTTACCTGCTGAGCCGTCTTTCCAGCCCCAGAGATGTTGAACTTCTAATGGACTAAGTGCCACGGCTTGGATGTGCAAAGCCCCCATAAGCTCATGCACTGTAGGTTTGGTCCTTGGGTGGTGGTGGTATTTTGGGAGTTTGGGAAAACTGAAGCAGGTGAGGCCTGGCTAGGTTAAAGGGGCCCCAGGGGGATGGCTTTTTACTTTGTTTCCTGTCTGCTGTGAGGTTAAGAAACTCCTGTGTCCTATGCTCCTGCCACCAAGCACAAGGGCAAGCAACCTCAGACCTAGCCCCTGGGGACCTAACCATCTCCAACCATGAGCCAACATGAACCTTTCCTTCTTCGGGTTGTTCCTGTGTGACATTCTGTCACAGTAATGCAAAGATAACTAGAACAACAATCCCGGCCCGTCAGCCTCTCTTAGGCCGAGGTTCACAATGGCACATGTCCTGTTCGGAGGCCTAACTGGTCCAAAGGGCACCCAGTGCAGTCTCCTGTATCCTCTAGGCTTCTGTATTCAACGGAGCAGCCATGGCAGAAATCTCCTTTCTTGGTCCAGAAATTGAATAAAGTTTGAATAGAGATACTGGTGTGTAGGAGTCTGTATCCCCCCTGTCACAGCCCATACTTTCTTTTAGAACTTTGCTTGTTTGTTTTTTGAGACAGGGTTTCACTGTCCTGGAACTCACTCTGTAGACCAGACTGGCCTCAAACTCACAGAGATCGACCTGCCTCTTCTTCACAAGTACTGGGATTAAAGGTGTGGCCATCACTGCCTGGCTTCTTTTAGAACTTTTTTTGTTTTTGTTTTTTTTGGTTTTTTTCGAGACAGGGTTTCTCTGTGTAGCCCTGGCTGTCCTGGAACTCACTCTGTAGACCAGGCTGGCCTTGAACTCAGAAACCCGCCTGCCTCTACCTCCCAAGTGCTGGGATTAAAGGCGTGTGCCACCACCACCCGGCCCTTTTAGAACTTTTAACTGTGTAGAAACTGCTGAAGAAGACCTTGCTCCAGATGGGGAGAGCATGTTCAATACAAGCTTTGAAGACATCTAGTTTTGTGTGTCCATCGGCCCTGCCTTCGGAGAACTTCCCTTCCCTACTCATTAAGTACCCACAAGGCTGCCAGTCATGAGATTTCTTCTCTCTGGTCACAGAAGTTACTCAATCCTGGGTCAGCTAGAATTTCTCAGTGGTAGAGACTCTGGGGGTGGGGGTGGGGCAAGAGGAACTGACTCATTCTGTGGTTCCTTCCTCAAGCGGTCTTTTCATTTGGATCTTGGACCAGTCACACCACCATCTGGGAACTTGTTGGAAATACACAGCTCTGGGTCCTTCTCCCCACCCCCTTATACTGATTCAGGAATTCTGGGACAGAGCTCCAGAAGTCTGTTTTAACAACTCCTCCACGTGATTCTGTTATATACTAAAAACTGCCCCAGAGAGACTAGAAGTTTCTAGCCCCCTTTTGTCTTGGCTGTTGACATTCTCTTTAGCTCCTTTGATTTGTCCCTCTAAATCCCAGGGGGATCTGACTCCTTTCTAGCTGTCATGAGCACTGAATGTAGGCGGCACACATATATACAGGCAGGCAAGGGCCTCCTATTTCAGGTTCCTGCCTCAAGAGGCTTGCCAAGATCCAATTTCCTGCTATTCATTTCTTCAATCTACAGCTGTGATCTATCTATCTAGTCTTCTGCCGGCATGTGCGTGCGTGTGAGGACCCTCTTCCGACCCCATGCATACACACGAGCCACACCCTCAACTCTGTGAGTCTTTTTAAAAACAAACAACAACAACAAAAACAAGGTTTTGTTACTTGTGCCAAGCTTGCTCTGAACTAATAGCAATTCTCCTGCTTCAGCCTCATGCCTGAATTAGAAGCTGTTCTCCTGCCTTGGCCTCATGACTGAACTAATAGCAACTCTTCTGCCTCAATCTCATATGCCCTGGGACTCAGGTATACATCCGGCCCTGCAGCTGAGTGGATTTTCAACAGTTCCATTGTTCCCTCTGCCTTTTGCTCTCTTAGTGTAACCATTCTGGGCTCTGTAATTTTCCTCAGAACTCCTGTTCTCTAGCCTGTGAGTCATTTTGTTGTGCTTTCGAGGGCTTACTGAGTTTCCCTGAGGTAGCGGAGCTCAGAACGGATGTGTTTTTCTAAAACAGCAACTCTGGCTCATGACCAAATAGCATCCGAGCATCACCGCTCTGGGTTGAGCTGAGTCCCTGGAGACAAGCCTCTCCATCTCGTGTCTTCCCATTTCCCATCCCCAACTACAAAGTGGATGAAGTTCAGGGAAGTGAAGGAGGGTGTGACTGTGGGAAAGTCCAGGGAGCAACAGGAAAGGGCAAGCCTTGCTGTTTCCTGCTCGTCTGGGATCATCCTTTTGGATGCTGTTGGGGGTTCTTTGAGACAATGATGGACGGGAAGGATGCTGACATCATCCCTGTCTATTCTGCGCCAGGTAGATGAATTTTCCGAGTTAAGAGGGAGGCACTCCTCCGTGTAGCTGAAGAGACGGAGGTTTGGAGGTGAGGAGCATCGTGTCTATGCCTTCTTGCCCCTGAAGATGCAGTCACGCCCAGATGGAAGGAGACCCGGGTTCTAGCCCCACCCTGCCCTCCCGTCCATTGTTAGTCCACTTTACATTTCAGTTCTAGTAGAAAGAGCCACGGAGGGGCAGGGAGGCTGGACATAAGATCCAGAGTTGGAAGTGCAGTACTGCTCCTGCAGAGGAGCCACAGTTGCCTGTGGCTCAAGTTCTAAGAGATGCAGCACCTCCTTCTGGACTCTGCTGGTACTACACTCACTCACACACACACACACACACACACACACACACACACACACACGCTGTGTACACACATAGTTGAAACACAATACATATCAAGTAACAAAATAATTTTTAAAAATTAATTTTAATTGTGTGCTGGCTGATTTTATATCAGTTTGACACAGGCTAAACTCATCTGAGAGGAGAAACCCCAATTGAGTAAATGCTTTCATGAGATTGGGCTGTGGGCCAGCCTGTAGAGTATTTATTTTCTTAATTAGTGATTGATGTGGGAGGGCCCAACCCATTGTGGGTGATGCCGTCCCTGGGCTTGGTGGTCCTAGGTTCTCTAAGAGAACAAGCTGAGAAAGCCAGTAAGCAGCACTCCTCCATGACCTCTACCTCAGTTCCTGCCCCCAAGTTCTTGCCCTGTTTGAGTTCCTGTCCTGACTTCCTTCAGTGATGGACCATGATGTGCTGGGCTGTGGTGCGCATAGCTTTGGGCAATGTGAAGACCTAAGGGCAGAAAAGAAAGACTGGACAAGAAAATAGCCTTGGAAGGGCCTCAATGTCCTTTAGTCTAAAGAGCCACAGGACAGCGTGTCAACTGGGCTGTGTCTTGAGTGTGGGCATGGGTCCTGTTTTGCTGAATTGTGTGTCCCGAGTGTCTGCCACCCCAAGGGGCTGAGGCTGAGGCTGAGGCTCAGGGCAGCAGAAGTGCGGGAATTTGATTGTGTTCTCTCCACGCCACGCAGACGTGGGGCTGTGAGAAGCCACAGGGCTCTGTTCCAGGGTGGATAGAACATAGTCTGAGACTCCCTCGGGGCCGGAGCTCTTAGGTTGGGGATCCCCGGGCCAAGAGGCTGCCGGAGACTGACTGGTCTCAGACCTTGGGCTCTCAAGCACTGCTAAGAGTCCTTGGAAAGGCTGAGACTGGGCATACAGGCTGGACTGTCCCTCAGCCGAAGGGGCGAAGGGGACAAGTTCCGGCAGCTTCCCGTGGGGAAGAGACTCTTGGTCATGGCAACTCAATTGGCTGGGTCATGGCTGGCTCCTCTAGCTCGCCTGAGTTGGTGGCCTCCGTGGCTGGAACATAGTGGGAGATTAGATGGAGGCTTTGTAGTTGAAGACCTTCTCCAAGGTTCCCCACGGCGGGCCCCCAAAAAGGAGAAGTAGTCCATGGTCTTAAGATTTTTATTTTCATGGTGGAAAATGGATGAAGCTATACCCTGAGTTCTCACGGCAGGCCTGAGGTTAAATACCTTTTTCGAGGAGGAGGAAGAAGAAGAGGAGGAAGAGGAGGAAGAGGAGGAAGAGGAGCAGGAGGAGGAGAAGAAGAAGGAGAGGGGCCTGGGAAGGAATGCTTAATTGGCTATGCTCTCTGGCCTTTAGGTATCTCATGAATATGGAGATGTATTGAGGCTCTGTGACCTGTAGTCACAACCCCTATGTGATGTTTGGCCACAAACCTCTCTTTTGGAGGAGCTATGGGGAGCTGAAGCTAAGTGAAAGCAGCCAGGGGGCCAAGGAGTAAGCCAAACTCCTACTGTCCCTTTAGGGTCTCCAGGGTTCCAAGGAGGTCAACTAAGTAACCCAGCTGCCTCTCACAGCCCACTGCCCCACAATGATGTGGAAGTGTAAGCCAAATAAACCCATTCCTCTGCAAGTTGCTTTGGTCATGGTGTTTCATTGAAGCAATAAACCCTAACTAGAACAAGGTGTTTGTGTGGGGGGGGGTCATGTGCATGTTATCACAGAACTCATGGCCGCCAGCAGAGGGTGCTGGATGCCCTGGAGCTGTAATCACAGGCAGCTCTGAGCTGCCAGATGAGGGTGCTGGGAACTGAACTCAGCTCCTCTGTAAGAACATCAAATGCTTTTAACCGCTGAGCCATCTCTCCAGGATCCCCTTGCCTCCAGTAAGGATTTTGGTTTCCTAAAAACCCAGTTTTGTTATGTAGATATGTTTTTGTTTTAATCCCAGGTTGGGATATGGGGCTGCTTCAGTTTGTCCACTGCTGCTAACAGTGTCTCATGCTCTTGTGGGTTGTGATTTTATTTTATTTTTTTTATTTATTTATTTTTTGCCAGCTGCAAAGAGTTCAATTCTAGAGACTCTGGAGAGGGTATAAATAGGAGAGCCCCAAGAGTGTCTGTAACAGCTGCTGCAGCAGCAGCTGCTGCTGCTGCTGCTACTGCTGGAGGAGAGCTGGAGGAGAGCTGGAGAGCTGGATATTCTGACAACAAAGATTGGACTTGCCCTTAATCAGCAGGAAGAGGTCTATGTTCTCTTTCCCCTCTAATTTTCTTTTTCTCCAACCTAGTGTTGGAGGGTTGGAAGGAATTGATGTAGAATAAAGGTTGGAAGGGTGGTAGATACAAGAACCCAATAAAATAGCCCAAAAGTACACCTACACCCCTGTAAAGGACCACTCTGGCCCACATTTGGGGGCCAAACTGTAGCGGCCCGCTCTGTTCCGCAGGTCAGGGTCTAGCAAGAGAGAGAGTGGGGGGGAAGAAGGGGAAGAGACGCAAAGAATAGAGACAAGCCAGAGGATCTGTAGTAAAGTCTTCTTTACTGTCTCCACCATACACACACCACTACACCTACTACTACGACACCACCACACCACTACAAGGAAATCCTGGGTATTTATAAGCACAAGCAGGAGAACACAGTTGAAGACATTTTACCACGTGCACCATGCAGCTGGGGTCACTAAACAGCAAAACAAGCTATGTGGGATAAACAAGATATTTATCAGAGTGTGCTTCAGCTGTTGTAGGCTGTTGAAAAACAAGTCTCTCATCAGGGTATATGGCTTGAGATGGCTGTAAAGATGATAGCTGCTTTCTAGCCGCTTTCTGCTAGAAGTCGGCTCCCAACACACCCCCACTCTTTTTTTAAAGAGGAAAAAATGAGAGAAAGTCCCAGCACAACCCTGATGTAGAAAAATAAAGCAGTGTGAGGCCCAATGTGGTAATTCTGAACTAGTTACAAAACTCAGGAGAACCAGTCAAGGTCATCCTTGACTACTTAGCCAGTTCAAAGCTAGCCTGGGCTACATAAGACCTTATCTATAGAAGAAAAAGAAAAAAAGAGGAGGAGGGAAGAAGAAGAGGGGGAGGGGAAGAGGAGCAGAGGGGAGCCGTGAGGTGTAAATGAATTATCTATTCTAACTAGCCCCTATAAAAGACACAAAATCTTGGTATTTTATTTTCAAGTTATAAGCCTAGACTGGGCAGGTTGTGAGCTACTCTAACTAACATCCCAGCCGTATGTCCCTTGTTGCTTGCTGTGTGAGTTTCACCTGAGTTATTTCTGTTCCATCAGCCTGTCCTTGGGTCGCACTTCCGTTGGCCATGTGCTCATGGTCTATCTCCTCTCATGGCCCCCTCCTCTCCTTTCTCCTTTTTCCTCTTTCTTCTTCCCCTCTTGCTCCTTGTCATCCCTCCCCGTGACTGTTAGCCTGGGAACTGAAAGCCTGCTCCTTTATTCTCCCTAGGAACTGACTGTAGCCATTTTTATTTAACCAATAGCTTTAAATTAGGGAGCAAGGCTTAAGTAGCATCACTTGGTGTGTACTTGAGAATGTGCTCATGGTGGTGGGGGGGGACAACCAGACCAGGGGGGACCAGTATTTAGCATCTGAATACATAGCCGCACCAGACCAATCCCCAACAAAGAGAGAAGAAGAGAAAGGAGAAAACCAAAACTTAAAAAAAAAAAAAAAACAAAAAAAGAACGAAACACTCCCAGGTGGTAAGATGGACTGTGTAAGATTCATATTACCAGCTGAGCATGGTGGTGCCAGCACTCAAGAGGCTGAGGCAATGAGATGGCAAGTTTCCAGTCAGTCTGGGCTACATAGCAAGATCCTGTCTAAAAAGAGGGGGTGGCATTAATCTATTCATAATGGTGCCATGTTGATGGCCTAGGCCTTTCCATTGGGCCTTCCCCTTTTATTGCACATATTTATCTGTTCATTTATTTGTGTAATGTGTGCCTTAATACACAAAGGTAAGAGGACAGTTTGAGGGAGGTGACCCTGGGGATTGAACTCAGGTCATCAGACTTGGTGGCAAGTGCCTTTACCAGATGAGCCAATTCACAGGCCTAACACCTCTTGAAGTCCCAACACCTCTACAATGCCACACTCAAGACCAAGCCCCCAGCATATGAAGCTGTTGGGGGACAGGCTACTTCCACAGGGCAGCAGCCACATGTAGTGGCAATGGTAAAGCAGAGGTGGCAGCTGGGTCAGCCCCCCTACCCCTCAAAGCTCTGGTTTAACTGAACCATTAATCTTTCTTAAGTCAATGAGAATGGAATAGGCAAAGTCCCATTCTTGATGATGCTAGGGGCCACAGCATGGAGTGGAGAGGGCTCACTCAGACCTGGAAGAAGCAGTGTGGGTGACTCATGGGGTCCTTGGGACAAAGCAAATCATCAAAGTTTTTGGGTCCAGAGTAGGTGGAGAGAAGCAAGGCCAGGCAACATCCATTGGTTTCTTTCCAGATTGGCTAAGGATCCTTATCCACAGAGACACAGATATGAGGCTAGACTAGAGAGCTGGCGCTTGGGGGATGTCTGATGCTGCAGAGGGTGCTCCTTCCTGGACTTGGGCCCTCCTTTCCTGCAAAATGGAGACAACCTGTGTGTTCAAATAGCGGATCATGAGTGTGACTTTACGAGCATTTGGCTAGCGCATAGAATGAAAACTTAGCTCAGCACGCGGAACAGTGAGTGCTCTGCAGTATCCTGCAGTATCCGAATCAGGCTGAACAGAGCTGTGCGCTCACGTGTTGCTAACTCAGACGCTGCTGTAAGGTTTTTTGTAGGGTTGGGTTTTTTCTTTTCTTTTCCCATGGCCTTCCTCCCACTGCCCACCCTGGTAGGGGAATGCGACGTTCTCATCTTGCACACATTCAGAATCTGGATACTTCGGGTTGGCTTTATGATTTGTAGCTCATTTCACCGTTATCTTGCCTGGAAGATGAGCGACGGTTACAGAAAAGCACCA
>JANHMN010000004.1:19997602-20005102 GCA_030674055.1 Rhabdomys pumilio | reverse complement strand
CCTGCAGGCCAGTGGAGGCCCTGTTACTGAAGGACTGTGTGCTGTGTGGCCACAAACAGCAGATGCTTTCTACAAACATTGTTCTCTCAAGGATGAGGTGTATGATTCTAACTTTTCCAGACACCCTCAGACTACAAAACTGTTGAAAGAGTAATGCAAAGAACATTTCTATCTGCTCTCTCAAAATCCAACAATTGTACCCTTTGCTACATTTGGTTTTATTTTTTAATTTTTTAATTTTATGGAGACCAGGCTGGCTCAAAGAGACCTGTCTGCCTCTGCCTCCCAAGTGCTGAGATTAAAGGCATACACCACCATACCTGGTTTAAAAATGTTTAATTGAGTTAGATTTATTTATGTATGTTTTGCCAGCATGCAAGTCTGTGTATCGTGTGTTTGTCTGGTGCCTGTCGAGGTCAGAAATGGGCACTGGCTCTCTTGGGACTGGAGTTATGGATGGTTGTGAGCCACCACGTGTGTGCTGGGAATCGAACCTGGTTCTTCTTCAAGACAAAAAGTGCTCTTTTCTACAGGGTCTTCTCTCCAGTACCTTTTTCTCCTTCTAAAATGTCTATTATTTTAAATTCTGTGGACGTGTGTCTGAGCATGGTTATGCACACAAGAGTGCAGGTGCCCTCACAGACCAGAGGTGTCAGTTACCCTGAAATTGGAGTCACAGGTGGTTGTGAGCCACCCCACCTGAGTGCTGGGAAGTGAACTCATCTCTCAGCTCCGCTTCCCCTTCCAAAAGGACAGAGGCTCGCACAGCTTAGGCTGGCTTTGAACATCAGAGAATGACACATTCCTGATTCTCCTGCTGCTACATCTCCAGGCTGGGAACCCAGGTGTGCCTTACCACACTGAATCCAGGGCTTTGCGCATGCTAGGCGTGCACTCTCCATGTTTGGAGGAGAACAACAACAGCAACAGAGTTGGGGATTTTATTTTTAATACAGGGTTATAGGCAAGGGTTACAAGAAACAGGAGTATTCAGAAGAAAGAAAGATATATCCCAAAGCATGGGTATTAGCTCTTCTATGAGAGAAAATTGTTTCTACATTAAAAAAAATATGTTTTTTTTTTTTTGCCTGTATATATGTCCCTATGCACCACATGTATGCCTGGTGCCTTTGGAAGATGGTGTCAGAAGGTTTTGTATCCCCTGGGACTGAAGTTACAGGTTGTGAGCCACCATGTGGGTGCTGGGAATTGAACCAGGTCCTCTTGAAAAGCAGTTAGTGCTCTTAATTGCTAAGACATCTCTACAGACCCTTTGTTAATCTACCTTGTGTGTGTGTGTGTGTGTATGTTATGTGCCTCTGTGTGGGTATGTGTTATATTGTGTATGTGTTGTGTGTGTCTGCCTGTGTATATCGTGTTTGTTTGTGTTTGTGTATTAGAATTAAAATCAGGTCTTCAGGCCCACTGAACAAGTATTCTACCAGTGAGCTACATCCAAGCCCCAATGTGTTAGTCATACTTTTAATCATGTTTTCCACACCAAGGTTCTGTTTAGATATATTCCCAAGTATTCCCATCTGCCCAGGCTTCTGTCCCTTAGATCAGATTTAGATCAGTCAGGTCACTGTGCGTCACTAATTTGTCTTTGAGTAGAAGTAAACCCGACCCTCCAAAACAAACACAGCTTATTATCTTAAATGAATAACCACTGTTTTGTACCACAAACTTTGAGAACAGCGTAGTTTTTTAATAATTAAAATTAAACAGCCCTCATGGCTCCCAGTATTTCTGAAGACTTTCATGTTGGTTTCTTTTTTGTTTGTTTGACCCAGGTTGGTCATCAACTTGCTATGTAACCAAGGCTGTTCTTGGGTTTCTGATCCCCCCACCTTTGTCTTCTGAGGGCTGGGATCATCATAGGTATGTGGCACCGCTCTCAATTTCCTTGGTGTTATTAAAACCAGTATTTTAGTACAGAAAAGCTATTGTCAGGGTATGCTCACCCACATCTGTAATGTCAGCACTTGGGAGACAGAGGCAGGAGGATAGAATGTCAGGCTCACCTGAGCTACATATTGAGTTTAGCCTGGGTTACAGTCTGTCTCAAAGTGAGGAAAATGGGGGCTGGAGAGATGGTTCAGCAGTTAAAAGCACTGGCTGCTTTCCAGAGGACCTGGGTTGGATTGCCAGCACCTACAGGGTGCTGTACAACACCTTAGAAAGGAAGGTGTTACAGGTTACAACAGCTTATAACTCCAGTTCTAGGGGATCTGACACTGTCTTCTGGCCTCTGTGGGCACCAGGCATGCATGTGATGCACAGACACACATGCAGGCAAGACATTTATACATAGAAAATAAAATTCAAATGCATATTAATCTTTCTTGATGGCAGGACACCTCCAGGTGACCTCAGTTTGATGCAGCTCACACTGTAAACAAACAGGGATGAGGGAGAGGCTAGCTCAGGTTAGCTGTAGGCAGCTGTCAGTCATCTCCACAGAAGGGGAGTCCCAAAGAAGTAGGCAACAAGTATTTACAGGTGGCCAAATGGAGTCACATTAGAATTTGGTAGGGTTAAGACAGTGACAGAAATCTGGGATCCAGACTTTCAGCCAGAAAAAGTAATTGGCACCGGTATATCAAGGAACCAGCCGTGGGTCTAACATTGTTCATGAAGACAGTCCACAGTTATGTGGCATTCCACTGTGCCAAGACAGCTGTTCCTGGACATCTCTGCAAGAAGACTTTGTCTCAAGTGTGCTAATCAAAATAGAAAGGCATGTAGCAGGAGAGGGTTGGACATGGCAAGAGGATGGGGATGTGTGTGATCAGGCATCCAAAAAGTGTCAAAATAAGGCTGCTGCAGACAGTGTAGATTAAAGACCCTGGGCAGGAGCTGGCAAACACCAGATCCTGCCTGGCTCTCCTCCTCCTTCCTCGCCTCTTCCTCCTCATTCCTTTCCCTCCCCACTCTCTGGTTTTGTTGTTTTTGAGACATTTTATCAGGTAACCCAAACCTGCCTCAATTGTTGTGATCCTCCTGCCTCCACCCCAGGGCTGGGAATACAGGCCTCTGTCATTACACCTACCTTGAATGTTTCTATTTGAGGATATATTAACTAAGTCTTAAAAATTATCTTGGAAGATGGGGATTTGGCTCAGTTGGTTGGAAAATGGGGATTTGGCTCAGTTGGTTGAAAGCTTACCTAGGTCGAAGCCCCATGTCTGACTTCAGCATCACATAAATCAGGCCAGGTAATCCTAGCACTCTGGAGGATAGACACAGGAGCGTCAGCTCAAGGTTATACTTGGCTACTTAGTATGTTTGAAGCCAGTCGGGGGTTATTTGAAGCCCTGTCTCATAAAACCCCCCAAACACATTTAGAGCATATTGAGGTCTGGGCTGACACATGTAGCTTGGTTGGCAGAGAGCTTGCCTAGCATACATGAAGTCTTGGGTTCAGTCCCCAGCAACCTAATCTCATCACCATAAAGGTGGAGAGGCTTGAGAGTCAAGGTTATCATCACCTACATAGCCAGCATGGGCTACATGAAAAACTATCTCAAAAAATTAGGTTACCAAAGGGCTTTTGCTTTTATAGTTCTTATTTATAATTTCTCTTTTCAAAACTAAAGGTGATTCATTTTTGAAATACATTACCATGGTGGCACACTTTTTTTTTTTTTTTGGATTTATTTCTGTTCATACTTGTGTTCTGCTTGCATATCTGTTTGAAGGTGTCAGATCCTCTGGAACTGGAGTTACAGACAGTTGTGAACTGCCATGTGGGTGCTGAGAATTAAATGCAGGTCCTCTGAAAGAGCAGCCAGTGTTCTTAACCACTAAGCTATCTCCCCAGTCCTGGTGGTGCACATCTTTAAACCCAGCACTCAGGAGGCAGAGGCAGTTGGATCTCTGTGAGTTCCAAGGTCAGGCTGGTCTACAGAGCAAGCTCCAGGACAGCCAAGAGCTACACAGAGAAACCATGTTTCAAAAAACCAAACCAAACCAAAACCAATACACCAGCAAGGGACCATTACCATGTTTATTAGGCAAATTAATAGGTTAGTGTAGCAGGACTTTGGCTACTTTGTTGTTGGGAGCCAACTCCTAGCAGAAAGTGGTTATCATCTTTGCAGCCATCTCAGGCCATATACCCTGACAAGAGACTTGTTTTCAACAGCCCACAACAAACGGAGCACACTCCGATAAACATCATGTTTTGCTCACATATCTTGTTTTGTTGTTTAATGCCCCCAGCCGCAAGGTGCACATAGTAAAGTATATTAATACCCAGGATTTCCTTTCAATAAACGGGACTTGATTACACATCCTGTCCTGTCTCCATTCTTCGTGTCTCTTGTCCCTCCATCCCCATTCTCTCTCTTGCTAGACCCTGTTGACTGACCCAAAGGGACTGGAGCACTTAGCCCCCAAGTGTGGGGCAGCACAGTCTGGGACATCTTGGCCCCCAAATGTGGGGCAGTGTGGGCCAGGACACTTTGTGGTTCTTCTTTCTTCAACTCTTCTTCAATCTTTTCCCATCCTTTCAACCCCTCTAATACTGGATAGGAGAGAAAAAAAGGATAGAATGAAAGGGGTTGACACAATTGTTAGTCTACTTCCTGCTGATAAGGGGGTCAAGTTCCTTGGGGCAAGTTTGATCTTCGACTACTTCACAAATTGTGACCAACAGCGACCACCAACAATCCACAACAACCCTCACAGAGGCTTTACCATTTATATACCCTCTGAAAAGTCCCCAGAATGCCAAGCATCACACAATCGCAGAAACTATCTGATATTGGCTAAATCACTTCTCTGCTAGAGCATGAGGTAAATCATATTGTGCAAATCATAGTCGGTTGCTGTAGACAATCTGAAGCAGCCTCATGTCCCCACACTTGGGATTAAAATGAAAACATATTCTCATAATATTTCTGTGGTTTTTAAAAATGAAACCAAATTCCCAAATTGTCACTACAGGTTAGTATTTATTTAGGTTTTTTTCTTGTTACATACATCATACATATATTTCACAACACAGTTTTGTAAGGAATGTTGAACTCTTTCTTCATACTCTATAATTTGTATGTGTGTATTCAAGCACAGATGCCATGATGTGTGTGTGTGTGGAGGTTAGGAGACAACTTTGTGGAGTCAGTTCTCTCTTTCCATCTTCAAGTGAGTTTGGGGAATTGAACTCAAGTCACCAGGCTTTCTTGGCAGACCCCTTCATCTGCTGAGCCTTGTGACAACCATTCTTCATACTTTTCAGAGAGCTTCAGATGTACAGACTTTATATAATATTCTTACCACGGTATACCCACATCTAACTGCTATGTGGATGCATTTCAATTCTTTAGAACTTAAAGACTCACTGGCAATCAGAGGAAGGGAAGAATATATAAGTTTGCTTTACAGAACTGCTTGGCAAATGAATTCAAGAAGATAAAGAGGATAGCATAGTTCATGGCAGTACCCAACTTGGAGAGGTGATCCCTGAGTCCAAACACTTAGGTGGCTTCAAGGTCATGGAATCCTCAGTTCCCTTTCTCTCAGACATGGTGCTGCCTGTCTCCTTAACACTATAGCCAACGTCATTGATAACCCATGAAAGCAATTACAAATTTGAGCTATATGCTTTCTCTCTAGTGTCTTGTAGCTTTTTTGTTGTAGCCACTGTTTGTTTCTTGAGATAGTGTCTTAGTTATGGTTTCCATTACTGCAAGGAGAACCATGACCAAGGCAACTCTTATAAAGGACAACATTTAATTGGGGTGGGTTTACAGTTTCAGAGGTTCAGTCCAGAATCATCAAGGTGGGAGCCCAGCAGCATCTAGGTAGGCATGGCAATGAGCTGGAGGAGCTGAGAGTTCTATGTCTTGTTCAGAAGGCAAACAGAAGACTGGCTTCCCCGCTGCTAGGATCAGGGTCCTGAAGCCCATGCCCACAGTGACACACTTCCTCCACAAGGGCCACACCTATTCCAACAAGGCCACATCTCCTAGTAGTGCAACTCCCTGGGCCAAGCATATTTAAATCACCACAGATGCCATTTTAACTTGGCATGAAGACTAGGCTGGTCTTGAACTTGTGGCAATCCTCTTGCATCTGGCTCCCAATTATGGATTATGGATGAGACTACCACATCTGCTTCTAACACCAGGTACACTATATTTTACTAAACCAGTGAGTTCTCCTAAGGCTGTGTCCATCCAAGTACACCTGGTCTGCACCTGGTCAAGGGTACCTTTATTGGGAGAACTAACCCATCTGGTACTGGTAGCTGCTATCTGTGCGAGGACTGGCAGCAGAGGTCAGCTTGTCTTCCTCCTGCTTGACTGTCTTCTCTACATTCTCTTTATATCCTCCAGAGTGATTCTTCTGTCATCTCCCACCTTTGACCTAGAGATGTGTTCCCTTGACCTTCCAACCCTTGCTTTGAACATAGATTGGAGTCTTCATTTTGGCTTTTTTTGAAGACAAGGTAGCTCTGACTGGCCTGGAACTTATTATGTAAACTAGGCTGGCCTCAAACTCACTGAAATTACTTCCTCTTGCCTCCCAAGAGCTAGGAGTAAAGGCATGGCCAGCCCTAAATAAATAAATAGTGTTCTTTTAGGAACACTGTTTTTTATAGTGTTTACACCAATTTTCAATTCTGTAACTTTAATTTTTTCAAATCTTATTTTTAAATTTTTAATGATGGTTCTTAAATGCTTCAACCTCCCCTTTAGCCCACCAGCCACCAGCACTCAGGAGGCATAAGCAGATTATATTTCTATGAGTTTGAGGCCAGCCTGGTCTATATATTGAGTTCCAGGATCCCCTACTACGTAGTGAGACTCTGCCTCAAAAAAATTAAAAATAAAAACAAAATAAAAAAATTAACTAGAAATAATTCAATTCAGAGGCCTTATAATCAGTCTTATTTTAGTGTTTTATCTTATTTAGTTTTGTGTTTTGACTTGTACCTTGGCTTTGTTTAGTAGTATATGTTTAGAATAGCCTTCTTTTGTGTTAAATTTTGAGTGAATTGGTCCTAATCTATAGAAAAAGAAAAAGAAATTATATAGATATGTGAGTGTTACGCAACTAAGCTTGAAGAAATCATAACAGCATTTTTGGTGTATTCATTTAGGCTTGTCCTCAGAAATACTGTACTAAGGCAGGAAAAACAAAACTCACAAAACATTTCTACTGGATATAATATCAAAGCATAGTGTACGTCTGGAATCCCACACTGGGAAGCAGAGATGGAAAGACTTTTAGGACAGAGAGAGATATAGCAAACCCTGGCTCAAAAGAAAAACCAAAAAACAGAGAGGAGAGGGAGGAGGAAAAGGAAGAGGGGGAGGAAGAGGAAGAAAAGAAGGAAGAAGAAGAAAAAGAGGAGGAGAGAGGCATGAAATCAGTGAGAAACCTGTAAGTAAATACAAACCTCCTTCATCCTTGGCTCTCCTGCTATTCTTCCTGAAGTGGGAGAGAAGCTGGGCCCAGCAGTGTAAGACCCCGGGCTCTGAAGTGAAGCTG
>JANHMN010000004.1:19951441-19997592 GCA_030674055.1 Rhabdomys pumilio | reverse complement strand
AGTGAAGCTGGGCCCAGCAGTGTAAGACCCCGGGCTCTGAAGTGAAGTTGGGCCCAGCAGTGTAAGACCCCCGGCTCTGAAGTGAAGCTGGGCCCAGCAGTGTAAGACCCTGGGCTCTGACGTCATCCTGACCTAGTTTAAGTCCTCCTTGATAGTGTTGTTTTGTTCCTTTTGTGTTGTTATTAAGTTCAAGAATAATTGTTTTAGAGATTAAGAGAAAAACAACAGGGCAGGCAAGCTGTAGGCCTTGGCAGCTGTCAGGAGAGAGATAGAACAGAGAAAGGTGCCTTTGAGTTAGGAGCAGAGGTCAGCCATGACAGAGAGGCGGGCCCTGGGAGGCTGCTTAGCAGGAAGTATGAGAAAGCACAGAACACCAGGAAAACCAGACAAGTATCTGAAAGAAAGAAAAAGAATAAAAACATGGAAAATGGAAAAGTTATACTTTGGGTGGGCTGCATGGTAGAGGCTCCACTGGCAACTGCTGTTCTGTGGTTTTCTGAAACAGGGCCTGGCTATGTAGCCCAGATTGTCTTTGAACTCACCATCCTGCTTCCCCAACCTCCTGAGTGCTGGGATTACAGGCATGTGTCACCATCCCCAGCTTAGTCATGTGACCTCAAGGAAGTCCCTTAATTTTTTTCCCTGACACAATACCTCATCTACACTGTGAACTCAGTTATAGTTTCTGTGTGTACTTGTAAGACTCAAAGTCAAGGCCTATAGTTTTTGGTTTTTATATATTTGTTTTTGAGACGAAGTCTCAGTACTGAGACTAGGCTGGCCTCCAACTTGGAATAGTCCTCCTGTCTTTGTCTCCCCAGAACTGGAATTACAGGCTTGTGCCACCACGACCTCAAAATGCACAAATACAAAGAAAGACCGCTCTGGCTAGAGGTCTTTGTGTGAGTGGAGGCCAGGCATGCAAACTGAGAGCTGGGAGGGGCTGGCCAAGTGGGACCCTGTAGATTACAGTAAGCAGCAAGGATTTTTTTTTTTCTCAAAGGATGCCAAAGACCAGGAGTGGTGAGGAATGTCTTTTTATCTTAGCAGTAGAGAGGCAGAGGCAGGCAGATCTTTGTGAGTTTGAAGCCAGCCTGGTCTACATAGAGAGTTCCAGGACAGTCAGGACTACATAGTGAAATTATATACATATATGTATGTACGTATACGTATATATACTACAAAGATACTGACTTTTTTGTTTTTTGGTTTATTTTTACATTTATTTACTTACCCATGTGCATGTGTATGGGTGTAAGTAGAGCTTGTATGGGGGTCAGAGAACAGCTTGCAGAAATTGATTCTCTCGTCCCACCATGTGGGTCTTAGGGATTGAACTCAGGTCATCGAGCTTGGAAGCGACTGTTTTCACCTGCTGAGGCATCTTGCTGGCCCTAGGGTGTTGTTTTTTAATTGCTAATTAATGCATAGGACTGATGTGTATGTATAGTATATACTTTGGGAACAGTGTCTGGGGGCATCACATTGTTTGTGGGCTCCCTCTGGTGGAGCTGGTGGTTCATGTCAGTAAAAGAAGTGAAAAAAAAAAAAATACACTCACAAAAAAATGAACATCCCAGCATAGAATCACACCTGTGATTCTAGCATCGGAGAGGAGGAGGCAGAGGAATCAGTTCAAATCCATTCTCAACCACAAATCTAGCGGATACAAGACACCTTATCTCAAAAACACTAAACAAAAACCAAACAAAAATAACCCCAAGCCCCAAACAAATAAACACTCCTCCAAACCCCAATCCAAGCCCTTACAGAACTTATATTCTGGTGGGGAGACAATAAGCCAAAGCCCTTACAGAACTTATATTCTGGTGGGGAGACAGTAAGCTAAACCCACAAGCAACTTGTAGGACAAATGTCTTGAGAACAATTATCAGGGGGTAAGAAAGTACAAGGGAGACAATCATGCTCCCACTTAAAGCACAGCATCAGAGGCAGTCTCCGTGAGAAGGCACATTTGAAGCTTTAAAGGGGGTGACAAGGTGAATCATAGAACTGTATGAGGGAAAAGCACTCCGGGCAGAGGGAGTAGAAAGCAGACAGCACCCGAGCCTACCTGCAGGCTGGAAGAACAGCACAGGTCAGTGTGTCTTAAGTGGAAGGAAGACAAGACAAAGTAGGTTAGACTTCTACTCTACTGACTCAAGTCTTCCGGGTCCTGTAGGTAACGTAAGGATTTTGGCGCTCACACTGAGACAGAGCCATTGGAAGAAGCAGGTGATTTAATTAAGGCTTTCATAAGAGGCTTCTGCTTCTGTGTTGAGTATAGGGTAGCAAACATATGAATTAGACACTCAGAATTACATATTGACTGTGGTTTATACCAACACAGATGGAAAATGGTCCGATTCTGCATAGACTTTGAAGACAGAATCTACTGATTGTGCTAATTAGGTGTGATGTGTGAGAAAGAGCAGTTAAGAAGCTCCCCAAAAGTAGTTGTTTAGGAACTTGTTGAAATAGAAGCAGTTAATAAAAATCTTTTGTTTTTATTTGTATTGAAAAGCTAGGTTTTTGTTTTTTAACTTTGTGGTTAATCTAATACTGTATTTGTAACTCCGGGTCTTTTTTCTTGAGGGTCCTTTCCCTTCTGAGATTGAATACACTGAAGACTACACAAAACCTGTTTTTAACTCCATTCCTCGTCCACACTTGAGTTGTATTTTAAAATTAATGAAGCATTAAACAATGTTTCTGAGCCGTCAACATAGATCTCAAAGTTCGAGCCTAGCCTGATCTATAGAGGGAGTTTCAGGTCAAGGTACACAGAGAAAACTTGTCTCGAAAAACACAACAAAACCCCCTCCTCCCGCCCCCATAGCAAAAACAAACAAAAAAAGTTCCTTATTCACAAAATGAAGGCAGCTGCATGTGTAAACTAAACTTTCTGATAAAAATGTTCACTTTGAGTTAGCTTTTCAAGTGTATTCAAAAGTTCCATTCCTTCTCTCCTAGCTTTTCTAAGTCGACCAACTGCAGTGAATATTTTTCAACCTCGCCGTCCCTTTACGGTAGGAATCACATTTTTTTAGAACTTACTTTCAAAGATGAGAGCGTTAGCTGGGCATGGAGGCACAAGCCTGTTCTACAAGTCCTAGGCAGAAGGAGGAGGATCCTGAGTTCGAGACTAGCCTGAGTAGGACTTTGTTTTGGGGAGGGGAAAAGAGGTCGGGAGTACTTTTCACGAAGGCGGCCCCAGCTTAGCAGCACAGGTATCCTGTGAAGCACTCAGTAAGGTGTCGAGGGTGTCAATCACACGCCTCGGCCTGCGAGGTGGGCGGGACCTAGGCCTTGCCCCGCCCCGAAAAGCCTGACGGGTACTCGGGGTTCTGGCGGAACGGGGTGTGGATTGTTAGAAGGCCCCCGTATATCTACTTCCGGTTACTAGGGATGCGCATCCGGGTCACGCTAACGCCGCGGTTTCCGCCACTCTGTTGGTTCCACAGAGGGTCCGAAGTGGTCCCATGTCGTGTTGTGGAGCGTCTGCAGCCGTCTGGTGAGTCTCTGCCGCCGCCAAGGTGTGAGCGCGGCGGCTCGGGTGCAGCCTTCAGGGCCCCGGCTGAAGAGTTCCTCCCCGGTCGTACTGGCTAAGGGTCCCTTTGCCGTTTCCTCGTCCCTGCCGGTCTGCCCTCGAGCATTTTCCGTCGCTCTGGCCTCGCCCCTTCTCACCTCAGCGCCCTGTCTCTGCCTTCCCTTCTCTTAGCACTTCCTCCCGACCCGTGTGTTGAGAGCCCACTCTTCTTCCATCCGGGGCGTTGGGGTTCAGCTCCGCCCCCCAGCTCTCTTCACCTGTGACCCTTCCTTCCTCCAGGGACTAGTAGATGACACGAGTGTTTTGCCTGCCTTTTCGGAGGACAGGAGGGCTCCTTCAAAGTCTAGGTCCGGGCCGACTAATCCAGGGGCAAGTTCTGCCTTGAGGCGCGAGGTTAGACTTGAGGTCGCTTCCCTAGTTAGAGAACAACAAAGGCGTTCCCAGTTCCTCGCTCTGCCTCAGTTTGCTGGGCTCTCTGAACAGCAGCGAACAGGTGGCGGGCTCGCTGTCGGGCTTGTGTGATCTCCTACATTGACAGGTCTTCGTCCTGTCCTGTTTTGTGTCCTCTGTCCCACGAGAATGAATATGCACAGCTGAGGCAAAAATGCGGATGTTCTAGACTCTGCATGGATTTAAAGTTAGAGGACTCCGGGTTTATCAACTTTTAAAACATTTTAGTGTGGTGTTGCTGTTTCCTGCCAAGATTCACCACTGTAATTTTCCGAATAAGCCAGACATTGTTTCTTAGAACATTCTTTTTTAACTTCTTTTTCTTTAGTGTTGCTACCATGGTTTAGAAATCATGATCTTCTCATCTTAAAACGTAAGACATATTATCTTACCTTACATTTTCTGGAGGTTTTAAGGCATCTATAATGTGAAAAGGGTTAGACTTAATAATAATGGTTAATGTTCTGTTTCTCAGAAATTGTGATCTAAGGTATATCTAGAGGTACAACTTTGGATGATCTTTTTTGAGTGTTTGCAGCATTTTCTTGGAACCGCCATTTTCTTTTGTGTGTGATCAGTCTAAAATTCAGTATTAATAATTCAATATGAACAGAACAAATCCTGTTTATTATTGGTTTCTCTTGTCGCCGTTCTCTCTCATATACAGATATGAGAGTATAGCATAGTCTGGCATATTCCCAAACTGGACTATTCCTTCCGCCTATTTTTAGCAAAGAACTTTGGAGCTTGGCCATGTTAGTCCTAGATGCCACAGAGAAAGACCCTTCTGGTTGGTTTTCAGGATTAACCTGGCCAGGGAAGCCCCTATGAACATTTATCTTTCCTCCCCTGCACCTCCACCGACTGGAAAGAGTTGCCTTTGTTCAGCCTGACCTCCTCATTTCCCAGCAACAACCTCAGTAACTGTGGCAGCTCCACTGGCTTCTTTACCTCAAGGTTTGACAAATATTTCTTTTTTACGTATATAGTTGGTGCACAACTTTCAACTTTGTTTTCATTCCTGAACTTTATGTTCCTTTTCTCTCCCCACTCCCACCTACCTTTGTTCCCTCCTTTGTTTTTGTGGTGTGGTTTGACCCTAGGCTGGCCTGGAACTTTTGGAATTTGCTATGTAGTAGAAGATAGCATTGAACTTGTGATCCTCCTGCCTTCTAAACTCTGGGATTACAGGTCTGTGCCATTGTGCTTGATATTTTTGGGGTGAGCAGGGTTGAGTTTTATGTTTTGTTTTGTTTCTCTGTATACCTCTGACTGTCCTGAACTGCTTTGTAGACCAGGCTGGCTTTGAATTTACAGAAATCCGCCTGCCTTTACTTCTGCAGTGCTGGCATTAAAGGTCCATGCCACCGTGCCTGGCCTGTTTGGTTGCTTCTTACTCATAGTTACAGTCTGAACCTAGTGAGGTTTTTATAGTGTATAGCCAAAGTGAATTTAGAGTTCAGATATACTCCTTCATTGATAATCCAGCTTTAAGAATTAATGATGGGCCAGTTATGGTGGTACACATCTTTACTCCCAGCACTTTTGAGGCAAAGGCAGGTGAGCATCTGCGAGTTCCAGGCCAACCTAGTCTGCAAAATGAGTCCAGGATAGCCAGGTTTCTGTTACACAGAGAAACCCTGTCTTAAAAAACAAACAAAAGCTGGGCGGTGGTGGCGCACGTCTTTAATCCCAGCACTTGGGAGGCAGAGGCAGGCGGATTTCTGAGTTCGAGGCCAGCCTGGTCTACAGAGTGAGTTCCAGGACAGCCAGGACTACACAGAGAAACCCTGTCTTGAAAAACAAACAAACAAACAAAAAAGATGATTTTTTTTTCTTTTTTTTAAAAACATTTTTCTTCTTGGACTGGAGAGATGGCTCAGCAGTTAAGAGCACTGGCTGCTCTTCCAGAGGTCCTCAGTTCAATTCCCAACAACCACATGGTGGCTCACAACCATCTGTAATGGGATCTGATGCCCTCTTCTGGTGTGTCTGAAGATAGTGATAGTGTATTCATATACATAAAAATTCTTTTTTTTTTTTTTTTTGGGGGGGGGGGGGGGGTGGGGGGGATTTCGAGACAGGGTTTCTCTGTGTAGCCCTGGCTGTCCTGGAATTCACTCTGTAGACCAGGCTGGCCTCAAACTCAGAAATCCGCCTGCCTTTGCCTCTTAAGTGCTAGGATTAAAGGCATGAGCCACCACCGCCCGGCTTTTTTTTTTTTTTTTTTAATAAAAATTCTTTAAAGAATGTTTTTCTTCTTTTTAATATAAGTGCCTGGTGCCCTCAGAGGACAGAAGAATATATTAGATTTCCTGAAACTGGAGTTACAGATGGTTGTGAGCTACTGTGTGGGTGCTGGGACTCAAACCTTGGTCCTCTGGAAGAATAGCTAATGCTCTTAATCACTGAACCGTCTCTCTAGCCCACTAAGATAATTTTTTAAAAGAGAAGTTCTGTACTTGTATTCAGAGTGATGAGATTTAGTTCTCTGAAAACTGTGGACTAGTGAGCACAGCGTAGTATTTGAAGGGTGATTTTGATGGATTTAGGTTTTAGGAATGAAGGATTAAAAATTAGGATTAAAAATACATGTGATGGCCAGGCATGGTGGCATGTGCCTTTAGTCTCAGCACTTGGGAAGCAGAGGTAGGTAGATTGTCTGAGTTCCAGGCCAGTCAGAGTTGCATAGTGAGACTGCTTCAAAAACAAAATTTATAACCTGGATTTGTCTTTTAAACAGGACCAGAGAAACAAACTGTTAATGCAGACAGAATAAGTTAGATTTTTTTAAGTGACACTTTCCTGTTGTGATCTATATTCTATAAAGAAGCCCCTAAATGAAGCAAAGATTTGATATTGTCAGTGGAGCATCAGTGTTCATATACCTGGATGTGGGACAGGACACAGATAGACTTCCTAGGTACTGAAGAACCTGCCTCTCTTACTTACCTGCTGTCTTGGTCAATGTTCTGTTGATGCGAGGAGACGCCATGACCAAAGAAAGTATTAAACTTGGGTCTTGATTACAGTTTTAGAGGGATAATCCATGATTATCATGGCAGGAAGCAGATGGGAGAGAGAACATGCGGGAGCTCCCACTGAGCCTTTTGAGACGTTAAAGCCTACCCCCAATGATATACCTTCTCCAACAAGGTCATCCTCCAGCAAGGCCACACCTACTCCAGCCAGACAACATCTCCCAGTCCTTCCCAGTTTTATTGAGGACCAAGCATTTAAACACATGAGCCTGTGGGGGGCCATTTGCTTTCAAACTACCACAACTGCCAACTCTCCAGTTACCAAAGACACTGCTTTTAAAGCTGTAAAGAGAAATCACTGTAGGTTTTCTGTAGCAATTTTTACCTTATGTTTGTTTCAGTTTTTAAGTCTGAGTACTCAATTTAAAAAACATTTCTGCATGTTTTATACCTGCCATGTTTTCTGTTTTTTGCTTGATCATTTTTGGTTATTATTTTTGCCAACTTACTTCCCATTGTACTTTTTCACAGTGCTTTGATTTTTTTTCCCCTAGAGTACTATGATATTTAAAGGATGATGCAGTTTTAAATATTCAAGAAGCAAAATATACCTCCAACATGTCCTTGTTTTTGTGTACTTTGGTTTTGTGATCTGCCTACTCTTCCTCACGACTTCATCTTCTACTTTCACAAATAAAAGGTTCTCATAAAGCTTTTTAGTAGCTTTAATAGCTTTTTATCTAAAAAATCTTTGTGTATTGCATGTTACTGTAGTCTGTGAAATGGAGGAAGACTAGTTCAAATAGAAACGTACCATGTTAGGACTGGGATATTGTTCCGTAAATTCACATAAGTGGTTTATACCAACAGTTAAATTCTATTTATAATAAAATACAAAGAAAAACAGCTGGACTTTATATTCTGATTAACTTAAAAATGTAAGTGCATGTTCCTGTTCCACATAAGTATCTTAAGTCTAAGACACGTGAAATCCTTTATATTAGAGAACATAGCACATGATAGAACATACCATCTTGATTTTGTTTGGCACCATCAACCAAGTCATAAGGTAGCTAGTTAGTGAATGTAGGAGTACTTTATTTATAGCAAATTTAAAAAATTATACATTTAAGCCTGGCAGTGGTCATGTACTCCTTTAATCCCAGCACTCAGGAGGCAGAGGCAGGCAAATCTCTGAGTTTGAGGCCAGCCTAGTCTACAGAACGAGTTCCAGAACAGCCAGGGCTACAAAGAGAAACCCTGTCTTGAAAAACAGACAAACAAAATTAGACATTTAAAGCATGGACCTCATATTTTTCTTTAATGTTTTTCCCTTTTGAGTATGCAAAATCATTTTAAATCAGAAGAAATTTATAGTTTAAGTATGACTTTTTTATTTTTTAATTTATTTTTATTATGTGTGTGCACGTGTTGTATTAGGGTCATGGGGCACCTGTGGAGGTCAGAAACAGTTCTTCCTTCCATTACACGGGTCCCGGGATCAAGTTGTCAGGCTAGGTGGAAGGTGTCTCTATCCACTGAGCTGTCTCACTGGAAATACCATGGTTCCTCACTATGTAGGCACATGCACGATGAAAGGGTCAGTACGCACCTGCCAGGTGTGGTGGCACATGCATTTAATGCCAACACTTAGGAGGTAGAAGTATGTAAATTTCTATGAGTTCCAGAACAGCCAGGCTACATAATGAGACCTGTTTCACAAAACAAACACTCAATACTCCAATAGTCAGATCAGCAAGAAGACTGCTCAGCCTACACACAGAGTGCCAGGCCAGTCTGAGCAACTTAGTTAGAACCTGTCTTAAAGTGGAAACTTAAGGGTTCTTTGGAAAGTCAGTTGTGTTGGATGGTGTTTTGCTGGGGCAAACACATGAAGGAGTGTTTTCCTGAAATAGACATGGGTAAAAGGATGTTTTGCTAACTCAAGCACGTGAGAGGACCCACGATGAAGGATTCTTTGCTAATGACACATATGTACTAGTCCACCTTACATGCATTGTTGAGTTCTGTCAGGACTCCATAGAGAGAAAAGCACCAAAAAACTTCTGTTGCGGCTTCTTGCTGCTTCCATGGCCTCAGGCTGATTGGCAGAGTGATGTCAACTGAGACAGACTCATGGGCTGAGGCAAGACCGGTGGAGGACAGGTGATGTTTGGCGGGAGTATAAATAGTACTAACCAGACAGTGACAGAGGTGAGGCTTGCCTTGCTTGCGTAGCTAAAAGCTTCTTGAACTTGCATCTTGGCTGATCTTTAATGAGAGAGACACAGCAGAGAACTCCTGGCATGCCTGCTGGCCTTGGTACTTCCTGCTGACTAGTTCCAATTCGGCCGGGGACTAGTTGTCTCTGATAGGTTGTACCACTGCTGCTGATTGATGTTTGCTCTCCTGACTACCGAACTGGTCTGCTGGAAAATCCATAAAGTATTTGTGAGTGGATCGAGCTGTCGCTGTCGACTGTGAACTGCTGATTTCCTGACAACGCAGATGGGATTTGCTCCAAAGAACCATTTCTAAACAGGTCCACTTTTCCTGTATCCTTTCTTTTCCACTACCTCTGGTGGGTTGTGGGTTGGCCAGCAGGGTATCACAGCTTTTAAGAAGCAGCTAAGTAGAATTCCACATGGGATGGAGACAAGAACCTTACATGAGCCACAAATCTCCATCCTGAACATTGGCCTGCTGTGGCTCTTCCTCCATCCACACCACCTGATCTCTAAGCTCTTCCTTAGTCTCCAGAAGAGGTCCAGGTAGGATCCCAAACCTCTTCTGACTTTTTTTTTTTAAATGGAGACTAACCTCCAACTTCCTGTATAGATGAGGGTGGCCTTGACCTCTTGACCCCCTGCCTCCATCTCCCAAGTGTTGGGATTGTGCCAGCATATGTCCCGGAATAGTGGTTTATTTTAGAAAAAAATCACCAAGTCAGTGGAGTACAGTTAGTATTCAGTATCTTAAAGATCCCCCTGTAGACTGTGCTGGATGCACTTTAACTTACTCATTTGGTTAGTGTTTATAACAGCCAGATTTTTTTTTTCCCAGTAAAGTAGTGAAGAGTAATCTTTGTAGCACAGCTCTTTGAGTGAATATAATCTGGGTATCCACGCCGTCCACT
The DNA here is from genome assembly GCA_030674055.1 of Rhabdomys pumilio. NCBI lineage: Eukaryota > Metazoa > Chordata > Mammalia > Rodentia > Muridae > Rhabdomys > Rhabdomys pumilio. The sequence continues at coordinate 19,987,475 of JANHMN010000004.1, read as the reverse complement.
ATAACATGACATGAATTAGATGATCTTATGTATAGAACCAGCAATTAATTAAATTCTGAATCTCATTTAAACATTTTGAAGTTAAATATAAGAATTAATAGAATTTCTAATTTAGGAAGGACATTGTACACATTTGTAATCCTGGCACTTGGGAGGAAGTAGGAATTTTGGTGAGTTTGAGTGAGATTCTGTCTCAGAAAATTCAAACCAAACTAAAAATAGAAACTAAACACACAGAAAATGAACAACTAACTTTTAGACCTTAGAATGTGTCAACAATGATGATGGTATATGATTTTTTTTAAACTGGATTTATGATTTTATATTGCCTTGAAGCCATTTAGAGTTTAAGGTTATTGCATAAGTCTCTGTTATAGCTTAATATAATGATTACTTTCTTTATAAGTATAGCTATTTTTTCTTTGGTGACTTCTTTTACAACTGAACCCTAAAAGTCTGTAGTAAAGAAGAAAAAAGAAAGAAAAATGAATTCAGGTGGGCATGTTGTCTGTGCCTGCAGTCCCAGGACTCAGGCCACAGCAGGAAAATGGTAATTGTGAGTTCCAGCTGAGCCTGGGCTGCACAGCAAGACCTCTTCTTAAAATAAATAAATGCATACATACGTACATACACAAGCATCAAACTACATGGCATTTATGTCTGGTATTCTTTTCTAAATGGTTCCTACATTATTCTGAAGTACATTCTAATTTTCTGTATGAAGAAACGGAAGCACAGAGTGTATAACTTGCCCAGAGTAGCAAAGCTAATTAGGCAGATTTGAATTTGGCCTTTGTGGCTTCAACTTCCTAACCTTTTATTTGTTTGTTTGTTTGTTTGTTTGTTCAAGAGACTGCTGTTTAATAGTGATGCATTGCAGTGTTTTCTGTTTTATTACATTCATTTGAACAGACTGCTGGCTGCTCATCAGTCACAGAGTTGCTGCAATAATTTATAATGCACTATACCTATATTTTGAAAAGTTTTAATTGTAGGGTTTTTTTTTTTTTAACATTAGCTTTTGCTTGGATTGAAGTTGGGTTTTGGGGGGATGATTTATTTTTAATTATGTGAGTTGCCCAAGTCTTTTGTGGGTGTGTACACACTATTGCAGATGCCCTCGGAGACCAAGGCGTTAGATGCCTGCTGGAGCTAGAGTTACAGGCAGTTGTGTGCTGTTGAAAGTGGGTGTTGGGAACTGAACTTGGATCTTCTAGAAGGACAATCCCAACTCTTAATTGCTATCTCTCCAGCCTCTGGGTTTACTAGATTTGATCATCTGAAAGTTACCTTGATTTTATAAAGATTTTAGCTGAATAATTATGTAAAACAATTGAGAGGAGATCCTGCTGCACCAAGGTCTCAACTGCAATATACCAGCAGTGCGTACAGTCCTTAGTCTTTGGAGGCGCTGTTACAAATCCAAAGCTAAGGGTCATCCACAACTACAAATTGAGTCCAAGGCCAGCATCTGCTCTGTGAGACCCTGTCTTAATAAAGCAGTGACAATGAGAGGAGTGACCGTAAATGAGAGTGTCATAGTGAAGCCTACTCTTGTGTATAATTTATATTTTTTATTTTTATGTGTATGTGTGTATAGCTACATGGGTTTTTGTGTACATGTGTGCAGATGCCTTTAGAGGACAAAGGGTATCAGATCCCCTGGAACTGGAGTTAGAGGCAGTTCTGCTTGATGAGTGTTGGGAATGGAACCAAGTCCTCTGCAAGAGCAGTGTCTGTCTTAACTACTAAACATCTTTCCAGCTCCTGTACATAATTAATATAAAAACATTAAAAAAATAAAAAAGTTTCCCCACTACTGCAATAATCTTGAATGAAGAGGTTGTGAGAGTGCTTGAGCTACAGAGCATCATTAGGATTCTTTCTTAGTTTCCACATAACAGTCAAGTTGAGCCCATTCAGTGCTTTTCACATGCATTGTTACACATGAAGTAACTGCGGTCTGGGAGGCCTTATCTGAGACTTCATGCCCCTCACTAGTATCAGAGCTGGTAAATTCTGGAGTCTGATCCCAAAGTGTACACCCTAATTTTTTTTTTCCTTGAGACGGGGTTTTTCTGTATAGCCCTGGCTGTCCTGGAACTCTGTAGACCAGGCTGGCCTCGAACTCAGAAATCTGCCTGCCTCTGTCTCCCAAATGCTGGGATTAAAGGCGCTCACCACCACTGTCCCGCACACCCTAAATTCTTATGCTTGCCAGGCCTGCTTCTTCAGAGAGATTACTTTGTTGAAAAGGTACAATGAAGTAAAACTGCCTTCATTGCTGTTCTTCACGGTGTAGACTGAAACAACAGTGTTGGAAAGAGTGATGGGGTTTGTTGATACATCTTTGAAGTAGAGCTTGGTGATGTGGCTAACTGTCTAGCCAGCTTGCTCTGAGGATCCCCCGTCTGCACCTTCCCAGCATGGGAATTACAAATGACCACCACACTCACCCAGCATGTATGTGGCTTCCAGGAATCAGAACTCTAGTCCTCATACTTATGTAATGAGCACTTGCCCAGGTCCAGACTCATTTCGCATTAGTAAATTCAGATTAACCCATTCCTTAGTACTTTATACTGTGGCTTGGAAGTTTTTCCTGTGGAATGCATCTCATTTTATTGGCAGCTAGTGATGGGAGGAAAGTTTGTGTTAGTTTTCTTTTTTTTTTTTTTTTGGTTTTTCGAGACAGGGTTTCTCTGTGTAGCCCTGGCTGTCCTGGACCTCACTCTGTAGACCAGGCTGGCCTCGAACTCAGAAATCCGCCTGCCTCTGCCTCCCAAGTGCTGGGATTAAAGGCGTGCGCCACCACCGCCCAGCTGTGTTAGTTTTCATTAGAGACAGTTTTATAGACAACTTTAAGGATGATTTTCCAAGAAGTAAAATTAGAAATTGTGAGAACCATTCTTGTTCTTAATATATTCCTGATAGAATATTCTTTTAGGAATTTAATATAGTCTATGAGTATAACTTTCTCAGTAATTATGATGTATTCTTTTAATGAAAGTGTAAAGTTAGCATAAATATTCCTATACTTGACAATACTAAAACATATCTCTCCTTTGTGCCTCCAAATAAAGTAGCCATAAGTTGACTTCTGTTTACTGGGGCTGTTTACTTATAAAAAGAGTTGCTTAGTGTAGTGACGGCTTTTGTCTGTCTGCAAAAAGTTTATCATGGCAGGTGTAGTGCAGCTCTCCAGACCCCCTTAAAAAGTATGTGATTTGTGTTGTTGCCAAGTTCTGGGGCTTGAACAAAGGAATTGAGTATAGGTCCACTGGATGTTTTTGTCTCCTTCTGTAGTGCTTTGTGTATAAAGGATTCTGAAAGGATTTTTTAGTATGTATTTTAGATTTTTTTTTTTTTTAAGATAGAAACATTACCTTCAGATGATGAGACTTTAATGGAGTTTGAAAAATAAGAACTAGAGAGATTGGGTTGATGGGTTGAAACTAGATGAAAAAACAAATCAAAGCACATTTGAAGTTTCAGTAATTAATGTACCAAATGCCAGTCAAGCTAACAAAAATAACGGACATCACCTGGGGCGTCCCTCAGTTTCTTGGCCGTTGCTCTCAGTTTTGAGCATTTCCCTTAAAACACATTGAAGGCTCTGCCCGTGGCAGGCAGGCTTCTATTTCCCTACAGCCTATTCACTATTTAGCATTTTGTGAGTAAAGATGAAACCGCGCCATTTTATTGCTTAACCCTGGTTGCTTTCCCAGTGTCCTTACCAAAATTACTAGTCATTAATTTGCCAGCACCAGTCTTTTTATTATTTCTCAAAAATGCCAAGATACTATTTTTACTTTCTTTACTCTTTTTTTGTTTTTCGAGACAGGGTTTCTCTGTGTAGCCCTGGCTGTCCTGGAACTCACTCTGTACACCAGGCTGGCCCCGAACTCAGAAATCCACCTGCCTCTGCCTCCCAAGTGCTGGGATCAAAGGTGTGTGCCACCACCGCCCGGCGCTTTACTTTTTCTTGTTTACCAAATGTTCTTCCTGGAAGGAAAACCTTCCTTCCCCAACACACAGCTCTGACCTTCATTACATTAGATTTCTGCTGACAAATTACCATGTCAGAGAGAGCTTTCCTTTCCAAGTAGTTTCTGTTGCCATTCTCCCACCCCACCCACTTTTGAGACTTTGTCTCTTTCATCCTTTTGAACTTCTGATCCTCCTGCTTCTGTCTCCCAATCTGAGGTTACAGAGATGAGCCACCTCACCCAGCTCATGTGTTTTCTCATCTTCATTTCTGTTTACTCTAGTACTTACAACTTCATGAAATGATATCACCTTATTCAGTTTTTGAATCTCACCCATGAGGATGACAATTACTTTACTTTGTGGACTCTGTATTCATCACTGACATCCTGTATGTAGACTAATGTCTGACATACATAGACATCAAATATGTTACGGATGAATAAATGCATTTGAGGCTAGAGAAAGAAGCAAGGAGAGCCTTAAAGTAACTGTAGATCTCCACAACAAAAGCAGAGGAAGCAGAAAGCAAAATGAGTTAAGAGTTGCACTACCTCTCCCCCACATTAAAGCTGTAATTATCCTAAATTAGTGAAAGCCTTGGAGTAGGAGACCAGCTAAATCCCACATAACTTTGTGATGTTTAGAAGAGAGAAATTCATATCCAGAAAGTGAACTTGTGTGCAGACACTGCCTGACTGTGCTCCCCTCACTCCTTCCTCTCTCCCTCCCAGCTTCTTTCTATTCTTTTTCCCTTCATTCCTTGAGGTTAGGGTCTAACTATGTAGTCCGAGTCTGCCTTGAATTTGCAATCCTATCTTTGCAGCCTCTGTGCTGAGATTAGGGGCATGCACCCTCACATCAGGCTGCGTAGTTAATCTTTCTTATAGTCAGTAGAGGTGGATACAGATGACTAAAACCTCCATACAAAAACAGAGCAGAACGGAGATTCTATTTACCTCCTCCACTCTAAGGAAAACTGGTTATGCACATAACCTAGACTTATCAGTCATCTGTGGGAAACTAATACTGAGAAACAGAGTAGCCATGACTTGTTTTCCTAGCTCATGGCACTATTTGGGAGGCTGGAGAACTTTAGGACTGGGGCCTAACTAGAAATAACCTTAGAAGGTCATAGCCCCTAGTTCCAGAATTATAAAATTTAACAGTTAAACCAAGTGCGGTAGTTTATGCCTGTAATCCCTGAATTTGGGAGACTGAGGCAGGAGGATTAGGAGTTCAAGGCCATCCTTGGCCACTTAAGGACCCTGTCTTAAAATATTTTTAAACAATTAAATATTTAGTAAGAGTTTTTATGGAACAGCATACTATTCTGTTGATGCCACAAAGTGATGCAAATCTCTCAAGAAAAATATAAACTTCATTAGGAATATGTTTAGTCTTTAGTCAGTAAATACAGTAACCGCCTTGCAGATGGGTAGTCTTTTGTTTGATTGTTTTTGACTCTGAGTTTTGCTGTGTAGCCTTGGCTGGTCTGAAACTGTATAGATCAGGTTGACCTCAAACTCATAAAGATTTGCCTGACTGTCTTCCCAGTGCTGGAATTAAAGGTGTACACTTCCATGCCTGACTAGGTGGCCATCTTAAGTGGCTGTTTTACAAGTACTGGTATTTGAGTTCATTCTTAAAGCACTGGAAAGATTTGTCAAGTTAATAGTGTACCTGAAACTGTCAGTATTGCTGTTTACTGAGTATTTTTTTTTCTCTAATTTAAATTTAGAATTGGAGTCAACATAAAAACAGGGTGCTGACTTTGGAGTTGTATGTCAGATCTGTTAGACAAGTTTACCAGTTATTTGGGATGATTTTCAGTGTTTTTTGTTCCTCCTCCCTCCTTTTTATTTTATTGTTTGTGTTTCTTAAATAAGATCTTACACAGCCAGGCTGCTGTTCCTCTGTGTCCCAAGAGTGGTCTACAATAGCCATGTTTCAGTTTTAAATGAGTGAGCACAGTAGAGCACAGAGAGCAGAACAACGGCAGACTGTTATTTCCATATATTTTTTTCATTTTCCATTCTTTTTCCAGCTTGTATATTTCAGTCAGTACCCAGGAGATAGCCAGCAAGCCCAGAGTGTTAATAAGAAAACCAGAATTCTTTGCTGTTTGTTTTCTGTGTCTGCTGTGACAAATTACCCCCACCCCCTCCAGGGTTTCTCTGTGTAGCCCTGGCTGTCCTGGCCTCACAGTCAGAGATCCTCTTACCTCTGCCTCCTGAGTGCTGGGATGAAAGGTGTGTACAACCATTTCCAGCTGTGATTTATCATTTTAACCCAGATAACTTTTAGGGTTTTTTTAGACTTATTTTTGCTACTTTAGTGTGTGTGAAATAGAACCTAATTTGTATTTCATCAATTAGTAATGAATGTGCTCTTTGCAGTTACTTAAACTGCCTGTTTATATGGTTTGACAGGTTTATGCACCAAGTCATGGTTTGCCCCATAATTATCAGTGAACAGTAGATATAGGTAAGGTTTGGTTTGTATTGTAAATATTAGACTTTATTCCTCATAACCGTGCATATATTGCCTTTGTTTTATCCTCTTAGCCTTACATTTGTTTTATTGCATGACAGTTTATTTCATACAACAGAATCTGTTAATCTGTCTCTTCTGTTTTCTTCTGTTGCTCATAAATTTATCTCTTTATGGATAAAGGTGGAATACTGTGGTACTGTGTTTTTCCTCACAAATCTTTGAAAGCTTAGTTCTTTATATATTTGTAATTGATGGTAGTAGATGATGTGAATGTTCTCTACACATTGATAATCAACTTTTCTGACTTTCACATACTAGCTTGTCTCTGTAACTCTGACTGGTGTGGAGCTCACTGTGTAGACCAGGCTAGCCTCCTAGAGCTTCTCCTGCTGCTGCATCCCAAGTGCTGCACCGCTGCACCCAGCTGCTTATCTCATATTGTAAATCCTTCTTAGGCTTGATCGTGTGTGTCTTTCTAGTTTGCGCTCCCAACCCCCCCTCTGTCTGTCTGTCTGTCTGTCTGTCTGTCTGTGTGTGTTTGAAAGAGAGAATCGACACACCAAGTAGTTTAACCATTTTAAAATAGTTTTGGTGACCTTGGATGAATCACAGTGTGAAGCCATTATCCTCTAGTTTCTTTATAGTGGATTTCCACTTTACCTATAGTGACGACATTTCTGTTGACCTTTGGCAGATTGTTTAAATCTCTTATATTTTTGGTTGTGAACCTAGCCTTTAATGGCTGAGCCATTAAATCTCCAAGATGCCGCCTGTGTCTTAGGATAGAGAGAGAGCTGAGTGAGGTGGTGAAAGGAGAAGCACTTGCACCCGAACCCTGCACCCTTGTCCTCTAGCTGGTGCTGAGACTTTCAGTTTTATAGCCTCTATTCTTCCTCACAAACAGTTATTATTGCCATTTTTGTCTAATTTTCAGTAAGAAATATAGATATATTGAAGCAAGCCTTTATTTACTTATTTGAAAGTTAATGTATAAAATCTAGATTCTCCCCTTTGCGTCACCCACTTTCAGTCACTGGTAAGAGCAAGTTAGAATGGCCAGAGATGCACAGAGAAACCTTGTCCCAAAAAAAGTAACAATGTTAATCTTAGTACTTCTGTGCACACCTAACTGCCTATAAATTCCTTTGTTGTATATAATGTAATCAGTTATTTCTCATTATTTATACATTCTCTTGAAGTCATAATTAAGAGTGATACATACTTTTACGTAGGCACAGTATATATAAATATATTTAATTTTCCTTTCTGCAATAGCACATTGAAATAGATCAAGTTCTGCTTATGGCCATTATGATCACAAGATAAATAATGTGTTGATCTAGCTACAAAGAAAGATTTTGAAGTAGGAATCTAGATTTTTGAAGTATTTATTACTAATTATTTACTTTCTTCTTGGCTGTGAAAATAAGTTGTGCTATTATAAAAAGATTTGGCTTTGTTTATGACCATGTGAAACTGCAATAGTGTTCTAATAATTGGGTGTTTGGGGGCCAGTGAGGTGGCTCAGCTGGTAATAGCACTTGTTGCCAGGCCTGGTGATCTGAATTGAATCCTCAGAACCCACATGGTGGAAGGAGAGGGCTGACTGCTGCTGGTTGTTCTCTGGGCTCCATGTGTGCACCGCACAAACCCCGTATCCCCTTACCCTGAGTAAACAAAGGAGAGGAAATGATGTTGGCACAGGAGTGGTGACTCAGCAGAGGACTGTCACTTGAGAGCAATTTTTACATTTATATTCTTGATTGAGAAACCATGAAGTGTTACCACTTTCTGTGTTGGTTAGACTCAAAGTCAACAACTAGAGTGAAGACACTCTGTTTCTCTAATAATTTGATCCTATTTTGTTTGCTCTAATGGGTTGAAGGCATATATTTACTAATATACGTTTGCATAGTGCAATAATCATAGAGATTTTAATTAAAGTAATCATAAAGTGGTAAGACAAAAGGTGTTTGTTTTTCACAGTTACAGATCAGTTTCATGGTCACATAGATTATACTCGCTTATGCTCTTCTGTGTTGAGCAAAGCAAGTCGGGGAAGGTTGTAGCCAGAGCTTTCATTTTTGCATCCTGTAATTCCACAGTGCAGGTTGTCTGCGTCATACTCGGAACACAGCTTTTGAGGCTCTGCATGAGCCACACGTGAGTGCATTGAGCATCAAGTACTTGTGACCTTTAAACTGGTTTTCTTTTGACATTTAAGAGCAGAGGAAGGAGTAAAGCTTTATCATCTAATTGTTAAAGTTTTTCATCTGCTTGTATTTCTTAAATTTGTTTTCTGTCCTTTTCCTGATTTTATGCGTGGCTTTAAACCATATATTATATTGTACAAATGAGAGCTACACAAGTTGAGTGGGCACTAGCAGAAACAAAGGCTTTGGATTTCTCTACATCTATTGTTCGTTATATTATTGCTGCAGCAGGAGTCTGAACTTCCGTTAACTCTAAAGTTCTGCTTGCTAACTGGTAGGAGAAATCATACAGGTGAGACTTAAGCAGCATTTCTCTGGGAAACAGCAAGCCTTGGTTAAGTAGGAATGGAGTATTTCGTTTTTATAATGTATCCCTGTTAGCAGGTCAAAGATGGTGGGTTTCTTCTTTTGTTTAAAAATTAGGATCAGAGGAATAAGGTTTGAAAAGTAAAGATTTGTTTAAATAATCACCTAGTATATTTAGTGGAAGTTCCTTATTTCAGATTAAATTGGATCCTAGCTTTACATAATTACTTTTCCTTAATTCTCATATTTAAAGTTTCACTTTACCTGTTTATTTGCCTTATCGAGATCCAGAAGAATTACATTTTCATTTAAATTGATTACATATAGATAGATATTTGATTGTGATGTATTTAATTGATTTTTCCAGTTTGTCCTATTTAAAGCACTTCTGTGTGTCTGTGTTAACAGTTATGTAAATGTTCCACATTAAAGCAGGTTAGATGTTATCATAACTTTCTGACCTACTAGGCCAGTCTCTATCATTTTAAATGTAACCCTAATCCTTAAAAAGAATTGTTTTATTATCTTCGCATGACTGTCATTGTAAAGTGTTTAATGCATTAGGCACTATAGTAACCAGTAGAAGTGGCTCCACGTGTTGGCTTTTGCAGAGCCTCACAGAAGTCAATGTGTGCGGCTCTCATGACTTGGAACAGCATGTCCGTGTTGACAAGCCACGTGCAGCTTTGAGATTTTGAGATTGGAACTAACGTAGAATGCTAGCTTGAGTAGCAAAATATTAAAAGGTCATTCTGTGATGGCCTTGATGATAATACTTTACAAGTATATAAAGCTTTGAATTCCTCTCTTTTTACAAACAGTTTGTGAAGACCGCAGAGACCTGCAATCCAGTCACGTAAGTGTATAAAGAGATAGAGGTCCTCATGGAAGAAGAGCAAGACCTACCAGAGCAACCGGTGAGTTTCTCCTTCGAGTTCAAGTTGGTTGTATAAAAGCTGATCCGAAGAGATTTTGAATATTACTCAATTATATGTACAGAATCCAGATTAGAAAAGGGAGTAAAGAACAGATTCCTTAGTAACTTCTTTCTAAGAAAGCAATGTTATATGGTCTCTTCTTTTGCTCTTGAGGTGAAGTCTTGCTATATGCAGTCTCCAGTGGCCTCAAATGTGTGATTCTCTTACCTCAGCCTCCCAGATTGGGATCACAGATGTGCACTGCTCTGCCTGACATGTTAATGTTGTTAAACTCAAACTTGGCTGCCTTAATGCTAAGGAGTCTGTTTGGTACACTCAGCGTTACCAGATGAGCGTTGCCTTTTCTTTATGTGTTGAGTGTTGTATACTCATGATTACTTTGCTGTTCTCTCAGTCAAGGTAACTGTAAAAGTTAGGGAGACATAAGCAGCTGATAAAAAGACTTTGAAATTATTAAGTGTGATTCCCTATCCTTGGTGAATTAATAATAATCAAGGGAATAATAGTGTTGGAATCATCTTGAATAGTGTATATAGGATGTGCACTGTTAGCAAACAATTGAACTATAGATACTAAATGTACCAAGGAAAGTGGCACCTTTGAGTGTTCAGTAAGACAAAAGTCTTCATAAATTCAAAGACTTATGTAAATATTAGCATACTATTGAAATGAGACTCATTAGTTACTCCCTACCTAAGTAAAGTAACAAGAACTGTGAAACTAACCTGCTAACGGCTCATCTCTTCTACTCTGCTTCTGTTCCTTCATGCTCTGTTCAGTTTCTATAGCATTATGCAAAGCCTACATGTTAGAGGAAGGTAAGACACTGAAGCACTTTAAACCTAGAATGTCTGTTGTTTGGTTATTGTTTTAGAAAGTCGACTTTCTTATTTGCTTGCGCTCCTGGTGTCAATGTGTCAGGGCAACCATGTGAACACATGGACACGTCAGAGCTTTTGGAAAAGGCACACTAAACCTGACAGATCAGTACCAGTGTCAGTAAGGAGGCAGAAAGTACTTGAGACAACATGACCACAGGCTTTATTAGATTTTCTACATAAAGACTGAGGCAAACAGAAATGGTGTGACTCATTAAAATAATTCTAGCCGACTGTTTTGTGATCTAGAACAGGGAAAACAGGAATGTAAGAGTTCGGTGGCCAGCAAAGCTGGTGCAGACCAGGAGTCCCAGCACTTGATGTACTGATTAGTTTTTTGCTAACTTGACAGAAGCTACAGTCTTCTGAGCAGAGGAGCCATGATTGAGAAAATGGCTCCCATCTAAAATGCCTGTAACAGCACCCACTATGGTTTTTGCTTCAGTTCTTGCTCTGGATTCCCTCAGTGAGGGACTATTTCCTGGAAGTATAAGATGAAATAAATCCTTTGCTTTCCAAGTTGCTTTTGGTCACAGCATTTATCACATCAATGGAAACCCTCATGGAGACATTTGAGAAGTGGAGGCAGGAGCATGAGGAATTCAAGCTCGGCCTAGGCTCCATAACTTGTACATGAGACCCTGTCTCAAACAATATTTAAAGAAGGAATATTTGAATTAGGTAGAAAGAAGCTCTGGATTCTAGATAAAATACAAACAGCTTGGTCCTCTAGGTAGGTTCCTATAATTAGTAGATGCCATGACTTGTGGTCATGTACAAGTACAGAATCCAAGAAAACATGGAGTACTTACCATTTAAAGAAAATACTTAGGAAGAGTAAGTGGTTCATATTCAGGAGACCAGCTATCCACAGGTTGCAGTAGACATATTTGTAGATCCTAAATATGATAAAAACAAGTGACTGCCACAGACTGCTCAGACGGAATGACCAAGTTAGCTCTGACTTCTGGTCTTTCTTTTCCACGAAGGGGAGTAGTCTGTAGGCTATAAAGGACAGCCTCCCCAGCTGGTCCTTCTTTCTGTTTTCGAGGCAGTGTCTTCACTAAGAAGCCCAGATTGGCCTGACACTCCTGAGCTTCCGCCTTAAGCTCCTGGGGGCCGGGATCGCAGGAGCGCACCACCATACTCGGCTTCAGTGTTGTGAATGAGTTCTGACCTTCCAGACTCAGAAGTTTTACTTCATAAACCCACTTGTTTCCTTGGGACAAAAATCCCACTTTGGGATCCAGGTGGCCTTAAACTACAGGCAGTCCTCCTGTCTTTGCCTCTGAGTGCTCAGAGTACAGTCATGTATGACCATAATCAGTTGTCTGGTTGACCTGAGACTTAGAACCATAATTATCAAAGCAGTTTTGATTGTTTACAGAAAAGTCCCAGTGAATGAGAGCCTCTGAAACAGCTGCAGAGTTCTGCTGCTTACTTGCTGCTGCTTTATTCAAAGCGATGGCAGGGAGGGATGAAGGAGTGGGTGTGGACCTACACACCCGTGCTGCTGTAATGTTAATGCATTAACAGCATCCTAAAACTGAGGACCTTAGGAAAGAATGTGACATTCCGTAGTAATGTTGACAGTTTCAGCTTTTAGAATGAGTGGCTCAGATGACTATATGATACTAAAATATTGGCAAATTCTTCAAAGCACCAGGTAATAATAATATTGTTTTTTCATGGATGCTTGCTCTATAAATTGCAGTGAGCTTTCTCCTTCCTTCCTTTCTTTTTATTTCCTTTTTTTTTTTTTTTTTGTGGAAGTGGTGGTTGTTGTTTTCTTACTTGTTTTGTTTTCTTGTCTCCAGTACTAAAGATTGTACCCAGGGCCTGTCTCATGTTAAACAGGTGCTTCATCTCCGAGCTTGCCTTTGGGTATTTCTCGGTTTAGTTTCTGTTTGTTTTTTTCTATTCAAGTAGAGGCTTACACCAGCAGAGAGAAAGGGTCCTCCACCTGTAGATAGGATTGCTGTATTTTGTAAGGTTGCTTATGATAACATTATAAAACTATATGTAATTTGTTGTTTTCCCCTCCTTCTTAGTTAAGTGCAACCAGGTATTATTATTTGCTAGATGTGACCATCCAAAGAAATAAAAGGGTCTACCTAGCCAGGTGTGATGGCACATGCCGTTGATCACAGCCCTCAGGAGACAGACATGGGATCTCTGTGAGTAATGAGTTCCAGGCCAGCCTGGTGTATAAAGCAAATTCCAGGATAGCCAGGGTTGTTACACAGAAAAACCCTGTCCAGAAACAAACAAGCAAACAAACAAACAAAAAAGGGAGGGTGTCTACCATTTTATTTCTTGTTTTTTTACACTATGAATAAAGAATGCTGCTGGTTGTGGTGGCACACGCTGGTAGGATTTGCTGAAGGAGGCAGGGGCAGAAGGATCACGAGTTCGAGGCCAGCCTGGGCTACACATTTAAAAAAAAAAAAAAAAGGAATGCTGTCTTTATGCCCCCACGTGTTTAAGAGACAGAAAAATAAAATGCTTTGAATTGATGAGATCATTCACCTTCATTTATTATCAGATTCTCAAGTGTATATGTCTGTGTATATGTTTTGTGTCAAGCAATTGGGTTTAGCAACTCATCCCCATCTAATTACTAAAGTTAGCACACAGTTTAAAAATTATAATAACGAAGTGGACAATATAGGGAAATATATCCAAAACCAGCACAGTCCACCTGTGGTCTTTAGTTTACTCTGAAATTTACTTAGGGCATCGTCTCCCATCTGTGTTGGTCCAGTAGCTTCTTTATGTTTTTACATTTAATGTTTCCCTCCTGTTCATTTTCTATCTTTGTTTTATCTCACCTTAGACTAATAATTTTCATTTTCTGTTTTCTTTTCCTTTTTTTCTTTCTTTTCTTTTTCTTTTTTCTTTTTTTGGTTTGTTTGCTTTTAGACAGGTTCTTTATAGCCTTGACTGTGTTCACCAAGCTGACTTTGAAGTCTCAGAGATCCACCTGCCTCTGTTCCCCCACAGCACTAAGACTTAATGCATATGTTACCGTTACTAGAGTTCTCAATTGTTAAAACCAGAGGATGTTATTTAAAGGTGTAAACTGGTGGTTTAACAATAGCTGAAGTTTTTTCCCCTCTAAAATTATGGCAGGCAATAAACTGTTGTTGAATTTTTTTTTTCAATTCACAGTTTCTGTTTAAAACATTGTTTTCCTGATTACTTGGGCTACATCTCTTTCTCCCACTGTTATAATGGTGTTAGATTCTTTCTCAGAGTCTGCATGTCATCCTGGGATTTTTTTTTTGTTTTGTTTTGTTTTGTTTTTCGTTTTTTTGTTTTTGTTTTTCGAGACAGTTTCTCTGTGTAGCCCTGGCTGTCCTGGAACTCACTCTATAGACCAGGCTAGCCTCGAACTCAGAAATCCGCCTGCCTCTGCCTCCCAAGTGCATCCTGGGATTTTTCAACCTCTTGATTGGCTTATTGCAAGTAACTACTATTACAGAAGTTTCACATTTTTGTGTAATGACATTTTAGGTCAGAACAAGATGAAACACTAGCATATTAGTTAATATATAGTCAACCTTCTCAACCAAGTGTCAGTCAGTATGTGAACCAACCAACTGAAGGCAACTTTAACAGGTGGAGGGTATTTCTAGTACACAAGTTCTTCATACATTCCCATTTCTTAATAATATTTCTAAGTAATACAGTATTGCAATTATTCACATAGGACTTATATCATGTTACATATTGTAAGTAATTGAGAGATGGTTTAAAGTACATGAGAACTATGTGTGGTAATATAAAGGACTAGCGTCTACAGAATTTCCTATAGTGTGAGGGTCCCTGGAGCCCACTGCCTGAGATGCTGAGAAACAACTGTGTTTGAACAACTAGGGTTTCAGAATCAGATTACTGCACTGATTTCAACATGTGCTGATGTTTACAGGTGAAAAAAGCCAAGATGCAGGAACCAGGAGAACAAACTTTAAGGTATTTGTAAAACTGGGCTTCATTTTAACAATCTGCTTTAATTTTTACCTTGTGCTGATTGGTGTAGGGTGTGCTTTGTGCTGACTGCTGCCTTCTTGGTTCTCACTGCCACCTTTATGTTGGGAAATTACTTGGTTTCAGATTAAAACGTCTCTTCAAAATTGGATTTATTAAACCCCAAGCCAGAGACTAGTTTGGGCAACTTAGCCAGACTCTGTCTCAAAACACAACTAACAACTGCTCCTCCAACATAGCATTTCCTCTAAGATGTCTGCCTATCTTCTGTTGTTAGGCCTTCAGGCATTTATGGAGAAACTCAAATGAAAATTTGATATATTCTTCAAATGTACAGTATATAGACCTAGAAGAAGAGACTGAAATAAGGGGAATGCAGAATTTGACATTAACTATCAGTTGAGTATAATGCCCTAGATGTTTGTCCACTCCTGTAGAAAGGAGGCATCTTTTTTGCACCACATGTTTTGTCTCCTATGCCATCATCTATTTCTGTAGTCAGACCTTGAGAATGTTAACTTTCTCTGTTCTTTCCCAGTGTTATGCTTGCCAGCAGGATTATGTTCTTGCATGAACCCATCTGTCCACCTACGATACATAATCCCAATCTACTTGGCAATAAACCCACAACTCTTCTTAAACCCAGGTCATTCATCGGCTCCCTATCACTGTAACACTGCGCTAGAACAGCACAGAGCTACACTGGCTCACTCTTGGTTCCACTCGTGCTTTTCTCTCAGGTAGACACCCTTGTCTGATTTCCCAGTGTCTAAAAATCATCCTCAGTCTTTCTTCCTTTTGTCTTTGCCTCCGGTCTTCTCCCTTTCTCTTTACTTCCCACTACTTTTATTCACTCAGCTGGGGAACTTGCTACTTAATTCAAAGACAAATTAAGAGATATTAAAAAAGAAGCATCTTGCCAGGCGGTGTTGGTGCACTCCTTTAATCCCAGTACTCAGGAGGCAGAAGCAGGCGGATATCTGTGAGTTCGAGGCCAGCCTGGTCTACAAATCGAGTTCCAGGACAGCCAGGGCTACACAAGGAAACCCTCTCTTGAGAAACCAAAAAATTGAATAAATAAAATTAAAAAATAAAGGCATCTTGCTTCTCATCAGACCTGTCGTGAATACTTTCTCTTTCCTTTTTATGGGAAGTCAGTTCTCCAGCCCTGCTAAAAAAAAAAAAAGCACCTGCTAATTTGTCTTTTTCCTGAAGTTTTTTTTTTTTTTTCTTCCTTTGGTAAGTTTTAAATCTATTAGTAAGTGTCCTTAACATAAAATGTAACATTTACCCCTTCTTCCTTTAACAGAATCTTAACTGTGGAGACCATACTGGCCTTTGACTTGTGACCTTTAGCTTTCTAAGGACTGAGATTTAAAGACTTGAACCACCATGCCCAGCCTTAAACCTTCTCCTCCATCCACCATACTATGGATTGAAGCCAGCGCCTTGTGCATGCTAGGAGGAGTTTTACCACTGAGCTGCATCCCACAGCCTTTACAACACTTCTAAGAATATGATTGAGCAGCAGCATCATGTACATGAACTTGTGTGACTGTCAGCCCCGTCTGTCTCTGACTTCTTGCCTTCCCACATTGAAATTTCATATCTGCTAAACAAAGCTTCCCTGGACACCCTTACCCCCACCGCCCCTAACTTGTTCCATTCTGCTTTCTGATTTTGTGAGATTAGTCTGTGGATTTTACTATTCTAAAAACTTCATGTAAAGGGCTATAGATTATGTACATAGTCAAAAGGTCATATATACATTTGCAAATTCTCTTTATAGCATGTATCAGAATTTTCTGTTTTTTTTTTTTTCTTCTTTTCTTTCGTCTCTTTTTTCTTTTCTTTTTTTTTTTTTTTTTTTTTTCCTGAGTCAGAGTTTCTCTGTCTGCTCTGGCTGTCCTGGAACTCACTTTGTAGACTAAGCTGGCCTCAAACTCAGAGCTCCAACTGTCTCTGCCTCCCAAGTGCTGGGATTAAAGGCCTGTGCCACCACTGCCCAGGTAGAATTTCCTTCCTTTTAAAGATAAATAATACATTTATGTCTCTCTTTCATCTATCAGTTATTGATTATAGATAAGAAGTCTGTTGAATGAGAAGGTATTTGGATGTTTCGTTTACAAAGTTGGACCTTTTTTGTCATTTTTATTATTTAAGCCATTTTTTCTTAAGCAAAAATTTACATTTATGTGTTCTGAAGGTAATAATATTTTCAGACTGTATAATTTCTTTAGTGACAATTTTAAATATTAACAAAGTGCTAGAGTTAATTTACTGTCTTGATGGTGTGTTTCTAGTCTCTACATCCTGAGTTGCATATGAAGGGAATTTTGCTATAACAAAATTCTAGAATCAAACTGGAATCAGATGCCCTTTAGAGCTGGAGTGCCCAGTGTATATGAGGGCATATTACTTCTGAGATTTGAGGGCATATTACTTCTGAGATTCAGGATCTAAAAATATTCCTTAGCAGTGGGTGTGAGTTTGAAAATCAGACTTATCCCAAATACAGGAAAGACAAACTATCATTGCAGTCAGAAATTCTGGTCCAGTTTCAAGTTCTTCCTTGTGTGAATTCTATTTAAGTAGGTTTGAGGTGGAACTCAGAAGTCCTTAACTTTTATCTAAAATTCAGGTCACTATAATAATTTAGCCTTTTGGGTTTATACCAATATAACTAATCCATGTCATTTATTTTCTTCTCCCTCCGATTTCCATGATCCTAACTTGGCTTGTTGTTTGGTATTCAAAAATGAAATCATTTGAACAGAGATAAAATTTAACTTTAGTGTCTCATTCTGTTTTTGCAAACTGGCTTTAAACTAAGTTTATAAACCATATTGACCTTAAACTTTTGATAAATCCTCATTATTCAGCATCCCAAGTACTAGAATTAGAGGTGAGTCAGTCTGTGCAGTTAGAGTCTGTACTCTAACCAGCATGCGCTTGTGGTTGGAAGTGATGGAGTACTGGGACTTAAAGGGAAAGAAAAGGAGGAAAACGTTCTAAAGGACTCAACCTGGAGTCATCTCTATTCCGGAACATTAGGGCATGCTTGCAACATTGTAGATTCTCAGGGACTCTTAGAGCCACGACTACCTCAGACAGGAGTTATTAGAAGATGGCCTGGAGCTCCTGAGCCTTCTGCCTACATCTCCCTAGTGCTGGGATTATAGGTGTGCACCAACACACCAAACTTAACTCTCCTTAATAAAAATAGAGGAGAAATACAGCAAACTGAACAGTTTTAAGGGTTCAGAACTCCTCCTTGGGAACAAACATATTTGGTCTTTATAAACTTCAAATTAAGATTTGTAGCTGATGATGACCTACTGTCTCTAATAAGACATCTCCCTACTTTATTATGCTATTAACCAAAGTAACAGATACATAGAAAGGTATGGAAATAAGGTACTGTATCTTTCAGAACTACCAACAGAATGGATTTCAAATGTTGTTACCACAAAGAATAAGTGTGTGAGCTAGTGGGTTTGTTAACTAGCTTGACTCACTGTTTCCTAGTATAAACAAGTCAACACATTACCTTGTGATCCATCCATATATACTGTATATAGTATTTTTAAAGTGATAGCACTGTTAGATATTCAGGGTTGTTTTATTGAGTATCTTAGAGGGAAAAAAATTGTCTAATCTGTGACTTAGCTGGGCCTTCCAAGTCTAGGGCTATGAAAAAGAGCAGTCGAAGGCTGAAGGTCCTGACCCTTGCCTTTGTTCCTTCCTTCCTTCCTTCCTTCCTTCCTTCCTTCCTTCCTTCCTTCCTTCCTTCCTTCCTTCCTTCCTTCCCTCCCTCCCCCCCCCCTCTCTCTCTCTCTCTCTCTCTCTCTCTCTCTCTCTCTCTCTTTCTTTTTTTTGGGGTGTGTGTGTGTGTGTGTGTGACCGTTTGAGACAGGATTTCTCTGTGTAGCCCTGGCTATCCTGGAACTCACTCTGTAGACCAGGCTGGCCTCAAACTCAGAAATCTACCTGCCTCTGCCTCCCAAGTGCTAGGATTAAAGGCATGCGCCACCACTACCTGGCCCTACCCTTCTTTCACTTTAGTTGGTAAAACTAAGAGTAGGGAGATCATCTAGATTTACTTCTTAGTGAGCTAGCCCAGGAGGAGATGTGTTTGACTTTATCATTCAGCAGCTCAGGCCTAATGTGTTTGTTTTATTCTCCTAGTCAAGTAAACAACCCAGATGCCAGTGATCAGAAGCCTGAGACATCCAGCCTTGCATCAAATCTTAGCATGTCAGAGGAAAGTAAGTACCATGTTTTATGCACAGTGGATGTGGGATTTCTATAACCAAATGATGTTATTCTTGTATAATTGAGTTTCACTGAGTGTCTGGGTTGTCCAGAATATCTAGAAGGCTCTTCTCCCCCTGTTCACAATGTACTCGGATAAGCATCTTTAAAATACCAGCTGAGGACAAGCCTCATGGATGGACTCATCCAAGGAATCATTTACTCAGTGACTTTATTTTTGTTTGCAGGTTGAACTTCTAAAAGTAGTAGCATTTTATTAGAAATCAAAAAAGTAGTGGGCTAATGCCAGACTGTTCCTCAAGAGCATTAAAACAAAAACTTAAAACCAAGTAATCTTACCTATCAGTCTTTAATGTTCCTTATATTTTTTTTCATTCTAAACCCCAACCTTAGTTTAACTCAACTCTCTTTTCTATAAGTGTGTCCAAATAACTAAGCACTATTGATAGAATTATATACTTCATTGAGTAGTTACTGCTAGTCATAACCACAGGGCTTCAGGTGAGTACTCTGTGTGGAAAGTCTTCATTTCCCTAATGAGTGTTTTCATTTAACTTACAGCTCTTCTTTCAAAACCTCAGGATGCACTCACCGTTTCCTCATACTTAACTTTTGTCCTCTCAAATAAAAGCTTTACACAAGTAGCTCCCTTATTACACTACTCCCACCTCCAGGCTTCTCTTATGTTTGTACCAGTACTGTCTTGTGCCCTCCTTGTTAGAACTGCAGGGATTCTTGCTCTTGTTAAATGCAAGTCCTTATATTTTCGTTTTGTGTCCTCTCTAGCCTTCCCCAAGATTTGGTATGATGCTTCTCTCACCTCCACTCCTGCATATCACATTCTTCTTCTTATAGAGACATGTGCATGGTAGCTACCATCTTTGATGATATGCAGGTTTTCTCTGTGTTTCATTATATGTCTGAACCTCTGAAAAGAATTGCTTCTGCTTGCTTCCCTCTGTCAGTTCACTCTTCAGCTGGTTGACTTAGCTTCTGTTTTCTCTCTTTCTGTGAAACTGATTAGCAAGGTCCTCAATTGCTGTCATCTTGCCAATTCTAGTAGAATCTAGTTTCTCTCTCCTCATAGTCTGTCTCTCAGCACGTTTACTCTCACTTTTTTTCTCTGATGACCCTTCTTCTAGCTTACTTGAATATTAGGCCCCAGGCTTGGGTTCTAGGCTAACATCCTCTTCACAGATGCTTCCATCCATTACATTACATTCCTTTAAATGTCCTACATTGCTAACAAATACCTAATTAATTCATTAGGGGTTTCTCTATGTAGCCCTGGCTACCCTGGAACTTGTTAGGTAGACCAGGCTGGCCTTGAACTCACAGAGAATTCACCTGCCTCTGTTTCCTGAGTGCTTGTATTAAAGGCATGGAGCATCATGCCCAAATATCACATTTGTATTTCCTATGTGATTTCTCTGATTTCATTTGTGTATCTAACTGCCTACTTGAACTCTCTAGTATCTGAAAGCAAAGTCATATATACTATGTAAAAAGTTTTTTGGGTTTTTTTTTTTTTTTTTGCTAATCAGATCTTCTCCCAAACATGCCCATCCTCAGATGTTGTTGTATCACTGTCTACAAGAAAAACTGGAAAGTCATCCTGCACTTCCTTGTCTTCCTTATTCTATACATCCGAGCTGATGAGATGGTATACTGGTCACACCTCTGCTCTTTGCGTCATCTTCACCACTGTTAGTGTACCCAGAACAATGTAGTACTTTAAACCCCGCACTGTATGATACCAGGTTAGCCTTGACTTTCTAATCTCTCACTGATCCAGATACTGCCAAACTCCAGGTTTAGTCTGTCATTGGGGGACGGTAGATAAGGGTTTGAGTACCTGTCATTGGAGAGGATACCGTCTTACAGAGTTTGAATTACCCTAGTCTGTATCCCATGATGGATAAAATATTTGTATTTAATTGAGATCACCTTCATTTCTGTTAATCTGAATATAGATAAGAGTGATCTTTAAGCTTTTAATAAATCATTTAAAGACCTCAAATAATGGCATTGGACAAGATCTTTCATAATAAACTCACAGTTGTTAGTTTGTTTTTCTCCTGGGTGTGAGATGGCCACTTATCTTCTCCTGATGTTTCCTTTCTGTACAGGTCACTCTTCCAGGGAATCTAGCTTAGTTAGAAGCCATATGTTCCTCTTCAGTCCATCTTCGCAACAGAAGAGCTCCTTTCATGATGGTAGAGAAAGTCAGAACGGGGGCAGGAGTCTGGCCAAGCATTTATGGTGCAGCTCTGTGGATAATGAACTGCAGTGGAGCCTAACAGATGGCTTTCTGCACCTGTCAGTCTTGAGCCACGTATTTATAGATTTATAGACTTTATATCCCAGTTTTGATTGTGAGGGTCAAGCTTTCATTGCAGCTTTTTCTAGATAAAGTCATGGAAGGCAAGAGGACACCAGGTGGGAAAGGACTTCACTGCATGAGTCTTGAAGCATCTGGGTGGCCAGACTTAAAGCCTTTAGTATAGAGCAGAAAGTGATAATACAAAAACCTGCTCTCAGACTGGAGAGATGGCTCAGCGGTTAAGAGCACTGACACTGCTCTTCCAGAGGTCCTGAGTTTAATTCCCAGCAACCACATGGTGGCTCAAACCATCCCTAATGGGGTCCGATGCTCTCTTCTGGTGTATCTGAAGGGAGCAACAGTGTACTCACATGCATAAAATAAATACATCTTTTTTTAAACAAGCAAACAAAAACCCCCAAAACCCTGCTCCCATCTATGCTGCTGTTGATTCTACATACCAATAGAATGAGATTGGAAACTTCTACCAAACCTGTCTCTCACTAACCATTCTTAGGACTTTTCACTTAGGGTAAGCATCCAGAGTCTGAGGACCTCAAGGAAGCATTGTGTGATTTCTTAGATATGAGTTTAGCTTTTTAAGTTTGTCAGTGAGCATAGCTGAGAGCCTAGGAGGTTTTGCTTTATAGGTAGTTGAGGTCAGTGACAAGAAAGTAAAGATTAGCTTGTTTACCTTTAGATGTTTTCCGTGTCCCATCTGTCCCCCTCCATCCTGTCTTGCTTCTCTTACTGCCTCTTAAACTCTACAAATAGGTCTGTAAATGTAGAAATGAGGTGTTTTCTCTGCACTCTTTGAAATTTTTTGGCATCCAGTCTGTGTGTTGTTCACCTTGAAGAACTATATAGTAAGATATATAAATTTTTCATTTGCTTTTTTAAATGTTCTAACTTTTTTACCTAATAATATGTTTCTTTCAGTTATGACGTGCACCGATTATATCCCTCGCTCATCCAATGATTATACCTCACAAATGTATTCTGCAAAGTAAGTTGAATAATTATTTCCAAACTTTTCTCTAGGCTCAGTACAAATTTAATATTTAACTTTTTTCACCTCCCTTGTTCTCTGTATTTACTCCAATTTTTATCACATCTAACTATACTCTATTTATCATCCTTTAAAATATCAGGTGGTTGTTGGAATTGATTACTGTTACATAGGAACCCACTCATCAAGTTGGCACTCGTGATTTCTGACCCTTTCTCTACACTGACATATGGGTCAGTAAAAACAGCTCAACAGCACTTCAGATTTAACTGGGGCAAGTGTAATGGATGGACGTTACAAAGAGGAGCGTTTTAGGCCTTCATGGTGTAAGGCCAGTGTTTGCCAACAACCAGTTTTGTCACCTTTAAAGTAGGTGGGGTTTGTTTGTACCAAGGTGCAGTTGTGTATTAATGAAGAGTGGGCCTGTGCCCGTGTACAGACATGAACAACTGCACCCATTAAACCAGCTTGTTTGTGTGTACTTGACACCACGAGATTCGTGAACATTAGTTGCAGAGGTGAGGGATCCCTAGGAGGCTTGTAGGAAAGGAAGCTGGCATTCGTTTTCCTTGGTGAGCCATTCACTTCACCTTTACTTACATAAGCTAGCTCAAGTTCTCCACATTCTGATGTTAATACTAATGTCTGCTTGGGCCAGTCATTGTCACGTAGTTTTCTTCTGGGTGTGATTAACATTGTCTGGAAGCATCATGGAGAGGCTCTACATGCCATAGAAGTGTTCACCCTTTTGACGTGTTATCTGTAAATATACTAGGTCTTATTCAGAGCTCTCCTGGGATGAATTCAGCCTTCAGGTCACAGATTCGGACACATGTGTGCTAGATACTCCAAGTTGTACTATGTCATTTAGTTTCAAAGATTAAAGATTGGGATAATGAATCTTCTTACTTCATTTTTGAAATATTCTAACCAACCGGGTAGTATTTTCTGTAAAGCATGGGAAAGGAGAGTATGTTCTTTGCAATATCTGAAAATTAACTGTTTTTGAGACACTATTTCAAAGTAAACTCATGTGACTTGAGAAGCAACTCTTGTCTAAATTATCTTGCAGGTTTAGCTCTGACTCATGCAAGTCTCTGAGTCTATTGAAACATGAGTGTGTTGCATACAGCAAATCTATCCCTATGTGTACATAGTTGTTGCACTCAGACACCTTATGCAGGTGTGCCATTTGCCTTCATCCTCACCTCCTCACCACGTACTGCGACCATTGCATCACTCCCCTTGTTTAACCAGACCTGCATTTTTATGCACTTCTAATCCATACTAGAAAGCAGTGAGTTTAGGGCCTTCCAGTTGTTTTGCATTTGTCTGAACTCTAGCTTGGCACTGAGGGCCACACCCTATCTTTCTCCTTTTTGTGTGTTCCTGTCCTTTCTCAGTGTGCCTCAATTAGGATTAGTGTAAGGCTTCCTCCTGGACACTGAAGTCCCCGCCTCCTCTCTCTTCCTTTGCCAGGGCTTTATTCTTGCCCCGGAACCCTCTGTCTCTGTTTTGTGGACAGCTCATCTACTCAGTTCACATGCTACTTCTTTCTAGCCTTCCTATATTATCTGTTCCCAAAGATGGTTTTTGGGGGAGGGGGGAATTTTTTTCCCTTGTTAAGATATATCCCTTCTGCCCTATGTTAGTTATTAAAACTTTGATGATACATAATAGCACTTTTTCATACAACCTAATAATGCCAAATAAAATAAGTAGAAGTTATATGTATGGGGTAACATAGGCTATAGTAGAATGGAATCTACAAGTCAGCAAGTCAGGGCGCAGTTTTGTGGTTTCACTAGTGAAGTTCATTCCTGACCGTCCCTGGTATGGCTGCCATCAATTAGTGACAGCGAGCTGAAGCTTAAAGTGGCTTCCAGGGTTCACTAGCCAAGCTGGCTCCTACTTCACAGAGAAGTTGAGGATACTGGAGCAAATCTCTATTCCCTGTTTTTTTCAAAATGTACATTTTGTTTCTGTTTTCTTGAGATAGTTTCTCTTCGTACTCTTGGCTGTCCTGGAACTCACTCTGTAGACCAAGCTGGCCTTAAACTCAGAACTCCAAATGCCTCTGCCTCCCAAGTGCTGGGATTAAAGGGGTGTGCCACTGCCAAGCTACCCTGTTTTTTGATGTGGTTGCTTGTCCTTGCTCCATCAGCCCCACTTCCCTTGTCTTAGACCTGCAGTTGGCCCAGTGCTCTGCTGTTCAGTCCATTCTTCATTGTCCTAAAGTGTTGCTTTTGATTTGTTTTCTGAGAAAGCGTCTTAAGTAGCTGGCCTCAAACTCACTACATAGTCAAGAATGACTGAATTCACTCTGTAGTGAAGGGTGGCCTTGAACTCCTAATCCTTATGCCTCCCCCTCCCAAGTCCTGGTGTAGCAGACTTGAGCCATGATGTCTGGTGTCTCTGTGGTGTTAAGAATCAGAAAAGTGCTAGGCAAGTGCTCTCTATCAACTGTCCTGACTCCAGCCCAGACTTTAGGCATTATTCAAACATAGGGTATAACTAAGTCATCCTTGGGTCTCATTTAGGACCTTCCATGTAACACACTTATGTGTAGCATGATAGCTAGAACTTGGGAAGATGTTTGAGACTTTGATTTTTCATAAAATTATTCTTTGGAAAGATTAGTAATGGAACCTGAAAAGGGCCAAACTTGTGTTTTCTGGCCATTGATAAAAGTTATTTTACTGTGGAAAGTTAATCTCATTCATGGAATCTTTGTTTCAGTGATGTTAACTGGTTTGCCCATTTTCATTAATTGAGTGAGCCACATATGGAAATTGTCATTTTCTTGGATTTCCTAGACCTTATGCACACATCCTCTCTGTTCCTGTTTCGGAAACCACTTATCCTGGGCAGACTCAGTACCAGACACTGCAGCAGTCTCAACCCTACGCTGTCTACCCTCAGGCAACCCAAACATACGGACTACCTCCTTTCGGTAAGCTAGCCTATTGTGAGACGTTCTTAAGAATGTATTTATCAACCAGAAACATCTGTCCCATGCAAGCATGGCTGATCAGGAGTATTTACTTAATACGTGTTTGGTAGAAGTTATGTTTACAGTTTTCCATAATTATTCGGTTGCCTATCAAAATTTGATTCTTTCCAAGCTCTTAACTCTGAAACTTGGATCATGTCCCCCATTCCCCCCAAGCTCAGGCTCTTCTATTATGCTAGGTCCTCTGACATTGAGCCATGCTTTCTGACCTTTGGCTTGTTGAAGCAGAATCTTGCTACATTAGTTCAGTCTGGCCTTGAACTTCCAGTTCTAACTTGGAAGTTTGAATATTCCTGCCTCAACTTCCTGAATCCCAGGATTACAGGTGTGTACCATCATACCCAGCCAGAAGCATGGAGTCATTGTTTGTGAAACTGACTTGACATACCTTAGATAGACATAGTGCCAAGGTATTGCTGAGGTAAACATAAGAAATAGATTCTGAGGTGGCCAATTTTAGCTAAAACCAGTAAGTCTAAATGTTCAGCTAGATTGAGTCTCACAGTAGGGTTTTGATTTGTTTATCATTGTTGTTTTCTGGTTGTTGTTGGCTTTTTTTTTTTTTTTTTTTTTTAAGTTTTGTTTTGACTAATTTTTCCTCTCCTCTCCTCTCCCACCACTCGGTCCCCAGATTAATCATATGTGGTTCTGATGAGCCAGAAGTGCTCTTAGAATGGAGGACATCTGAAGTTATGTGATAGGGAGTTGTTTTCATTAGTTTTATGTATCTTGGATATAAACTGTTAATCAATAATGATTTACTGGAAGTTAGTTTGAGTTTATTTGAACATGTAATATCTGTGGCAAATTTTATATACATGTATAAATTTATAGATATGTACAATATATTTATTGCTCCTGTTTTAACACTGAAATATTAAATATTAATAGTAAATAAATTAATAATAATATTAAAATGAATTTTAATATTAATTTAACTTACCTAATATTAAAAGTTATGTTCTGGGCGGCTGGAGGGATATCTTAGCAGTTTAGAGCACTTGGTGCTCTTGCCAAAGGTCCAGATTCAGTAGCCAGTACCCAGAGTTTACATCTGTCTGTGACCCTAGTTGTACAGGATTCAGCTACCATCTTCTCTAGCCTTCTTGGGCACCAGGCATACTTGTAGATATATATGAAGACAAAATACTCATATACATAAATACATAAAATAATTTTTTTTAGTTAAAAAAGTTCCGTCTTTGAGACCTCATTTAAAGAGGCTAGGGGTTGTTTTAACTTCTAAAGAAGTTATTACCTGGATTCTGGGCATGTTGATGTCACCTGCTTTTAGTTTCTCTAGATCTACTTCTGTTGGTTCACTTGGTTAGTGTCATGTATTAACTGACAGCTGTCTCACTTTTAGCCTTCATAGCCTTCTTTGGCTCCTTGGTAAATGCCAAAAAGAATTTAAGGTGTTTGCATGTTTGCTCGTTTTGCTGTCTGGGGATCTGTCACATGGCCTTTTGCATCCTACATGGCATGTGATCCACCTCAGCCAAAACACTTATTTTCTCTAATCTTTTGAGGTAGTGGGGTTTTTTGTTTTGTTTTTGTTTTTTCCCCTTCCCTTCTTTCTTTTGCTCTGGCCCCGCTCGCTCCACCCTCCCTACCACCACTCCCACTCCGGGGCCACTCGCTCTGGCCCTGCTTGTTCCAGCCCAAAGTGTACTGTAGCTGTCTTCAGACACCCATATGAGGGCATCAGATCTCATTACAGATGGTTGTGAGCCACCATGTGGTTGCTGGAATTTGAACACATGACCTCCTGAAGAGTAGTTGGTGCTCTTAACTGCTGAGCCATCTCTCCAGCCTGAGATAGTGTTTTATAGCTAGGCTGACCTCTAATTCTAAATCCTCCTGCCTCAGCTTCTCAAGTGCTGGCATTACAGGCATGCACTGCCACATATGACTCCTAGATGGTACTAATTCATAACAGGGTCTCCCTGTGACCCTGGAAACTTGGTGATCCTCTTGCTACAGACTTCCTGAAGTGCTAAAGATTCCTGGCTTGCACCACCTCACCCTTTTCTTTTATATAAAATAATTTTTTAAAGTCTATGAATTTTTTGTATATGGGTGTTTGTCTGCATGTATATCTGCATTCCAGAAGAGAGCATTGGGTCCCATGGGACTACAGTTGCAGATGGTTGTAAACTCATGTAGGTGCTGGGACTTGAACTCAGAACCGCTAGAAGAATAGCCAGTGCTCTTAATTGCTGAGCCATTTCTCCAGCCCTGTGGTTATTTATTATTGGATATATTAAGCTAAGTTTTCCTCAGATGGCTCATAGTAGGCTAGCAGTTGTACAGAAATTATTTTTATATTTCTTCTTGCTCTTTCTGATCAAAATTTGTGATTAGCAAACCCAAGCTCTATAACGCACTGAATAGTTGATCCCATTTGTTGTTGAATAATAACATGTTTTTCTTACTCCAAATGCAATTAATAAAACACCTCACAAGGTGCTCCTTGCGTCCCTTATAACAGTGTCCTTTAGAGTCATCATCTCTCTCACATTAAAAGTAAGTTATATAACTAGAACTCTGCTGAGAACTTGGAGAAAGTATTGTGTTATAATGAACAATTGGTAATTATGAATGTTTGTAATCTGTTTATTGTAGTTTCAGGCAAGAGAAACTTACATTGCATAGATTATCCTGTGAGTAAATGAGAGGAAAAAAAAATCAGTTAATTATTTTGACTTGATTTGACTTTAAGTAATTGTTGACTTTTCAGCTGAGTTATGCAGAACTCCTGCTGGACCTGGGATCAGAGAGGACCTGGAAGAATGGGGCGGACATAGTCCAGTGTGGTAGACATTTAGTCCTTTAGTTTCAGTGCACTTTCATACCCCAGGGTAACAAAGAAATCAATAATCCAAGGAAGGTTAAGTTGAGGAAAACATGTAAATGAATGCCAACAAGCAGATGCTAAATATTAACAGAGCAGCCCTTTCCCAGGACTGTCTGAGAACAAAGCAGTTGAACTACAGTTGCCTCACACATACTGTAGATTTTATCTGGGAAAGCACAAAAAGTAGAAGGCCATACTAGATTCAAGGTACACTGACCAGATTGGGTCCCATAGCTATATTCTGACATCCGACAAGAATAAATATGTCTTCTGAATTGAATGTAAATGTTTAACACAGGAGGTGTGTAATCAAGGTCCAGAACAATCCAGGAAACAAAATGCACCTGAGGTAAAAGGCCCTCTGCCTTTTTTCATGGTGCTTCTCTCACGGCTCCCCAAGGAATTGCTCACTGGGTTTGATAAGTAGTATGTGAGACTTACTGATAAAAAGATTTAGGTTAGGGGCAATATATATGGTAGATATATTTTCTTCATTTTTCCAGAGAAGTTATAGGAAATGTTTGTATGTTTGGTGTGTGTGTGTGTGTGTGTGTGTGTGTGTGTGTGTGTGATGTACAATATGTGTATGTGCAGGTGCAGGTGAAAGGAGGTCATTAAATAACCTCCTCTGTCACTCTGTCTCATCCCCTTGAGACAGTCTCTCCTGAACCTGGATTCTGCATCTTGGGGTAGGCTGACAGTCAGCAAAACCTAGCAATCTTCCTGTCTCCACCCAGTATCCCCTTGAGATCAGGTACAGACTGGAACCATGCCTAGATTGTTACGTGGGTGCTGGGATGCAAACTCTGGTCCTAATGATTGACTAGCAAAGCAAGTCCTGGCCCTGTTTGTAATATTTTTTAAGGTTATTGTATTTGTTTTGTTTCAAGTTTGTTCATTTTGTGTGCCTGTGAGTACAAGCACAAGTGTGAGAGGCAGTTCTGTGCTGCCACATTGTGGATCTGGGGGAAGCAAACACATGTTGTCAGGCCTGCATGCAAGTGCCTCTCTATTAGCTAAGCTACCTGACTGGCCTTAGGTTCTGTCTTTTGGGTCAGGCTGGCTTTGAATTCTGTGTCTATTTTAATCTACCTTTAACTCCTAATCCTCCTGCCTCCCCTTCTCAGATGCTGGGATAGCAGACATGTGCCACAGTGTCTCTAACAGTCATTTACTTGGGACCACCAGGATTACTCAGCAGGTGAAGGCTCTTGAAGTACTAGGCTGACAACCTTAGTTCAATCCCTGGAACTCATAGACAGGTGCAAGGAGAGAACCAGCTCCACAGAGATTGATTGTGCCACCCACAAGTGTATACATTGTATTTGACAGGGTGTGTACACATGAGTACAACACTTAAGTAAATACTGTTTTCATATGTTCATTTACATATAAGAAAACACTGCTTTTGGAGTCAGAGTTTTAGTCTCTATTATCTTAGTGCTGTTTTCAGGGTAACTAGGTCTGTTACTATACTTGAACTATAATAGACTTTGAAAAATATCATTATAATTATAGCCAGCCATGGTGGCTCACTTCTATAATTACAGTACTTGAGAAAGGGAGGCAGGAATATTGCCATGAGTTTGAGGTTAGCCTGGATTACATGAAACCCTGACTCAAAAAGCAAACAAACAAAAAATTCATAAAAACCCTAAATAAATAAACTTTCATTATAATTATACTTTTAAATGTTTACTGTATTAAGCAATAGGTTATACTAGGATTTGACATTTTATATTATTGTCTCATTTAATCCTTAAGCAGACCTTAGAGGTAAAAAGTAACATTTTTCCCACTTCAGCAGCTTTAGAGTTGGTCAGGTCATTGTCCCAAAGAATCATAAAATTAGTAAGTGCTTAGGATTGTGTTTAAGCTGTGGTCTGCTAAATTTTCCCAAATTTTTGTCTGTATCAAAAGCATGGTCTCATTGTTCATCTTGAAATCAAAAAGTGTCCACTTTAAAAATGTGGGAAAAACTAGAACTATAGAAAGGTTAGGAGTAATCTCCTCATCCTCTAGAGTCTCACGCAGTCTGATGGGAACCGGCACTGATCCGGTTCTTTTGATGAACTTTGCTGTGAGGTGGAAGACTTAGAGATGCATGTTACAGTTCATTCCATTTCCACAGCAGATTGGATTCTAGAAGTCTATCCTGTGGGACTACCTGGAGCTACAAAGAATTGTTACCAGAGATGCTCATAGCAGCATTATTTATAGCAGAAGGACCTTAGAAGCAGACATGGGGACTAGAAAAGCCCTTGTTAAACTGTAGTATGACCATAGCATGGAAAACTCAGTACCCACTATAATTTATAGTCTCTTAGTGTTTATTATTTATTTTCTAATGATGTGCAGGGGGAGCTAGAAGGAGGTATGTACTTTTAAGAACAATGCCTATAGAGGCCAGAGTTGGTAGATGCCCTGAGACTGGAACTACAGGCAGCTGTTGTCTACACAGCGTGAAGCTGAGAACCGAGCTCAGATCCTCTGCATGCGCAGTACATTCCCTCAACCAGGCCTGTGCTGTCTTCAGCCCTACAATTTATATTCTTAAAAATACCCATGGCTACTGGGAATGTAAGTTTGTATAGCAATTGTGGAAGTTTTTCAAAAAAGTTAGATTGAACTACTACTATGTGTATTGTGGGACTATCTTGGACCCACCAGCAGCATTATAAATGATGATACAGACGCTTATTGATATTTTAAATGTAATTTTTTTGTTGGGTAGTCTCCTGACTACTATAACCCATCACTTGGTCAGGTCTACCTCTCTGTTCCACTCTGCTCCATCCATTCACCTCTCTGTCCACTGGTGAATCTCCTGCCTCTCAATTCTTCTCCTATAGTCCTTCTCTCTACCTGTAAGTTCTTCCTTCCATTTACTACCCAGCTACTGGCCAACAGCTCTTTATTAAAGCCAATCAGATACAATTCTAAAATGCCTTAGGCAGGTAAGGAAAAATGAATATTACAAAATATGAAACCAGTGATAGGCCATTGGGGCACAGAATTAACAATTGAACACAACGAACCCAATACGTGTGGCCCAGATCTACCATGTTGGGTTTATGTTTGAAGGACACTGAGTCAGTTACCACAGGGGTGCTTGAATATCTGTAGTTTGTTGGTAGTCGACTTTAAGCAAAAAGCGGCTAGAAAGCAGCTATCAGCTTTGCAGCCATCTTGAGCCACATACCCTGACATGAGACTTGGTTTTCAACAGCCTACAACAGCTAAAGCACACTCTGATATCCCACATAGCTTGTTTTGCTGTTTAGTGCCCCCAGCTGCAAGGAGCATGTGGTATCCACGCCTACAAGGCATACGGTGCATGTGTTATCCACGTGCTATCTACGCCATACATGCCTGTAAGGTGCACGTGCTGTCCACGCCTGTAAGGCTTACGTCATATCCACACCTGCAAGGCACGTGCTATCCACGCACCTGCAAGGCACGTGGCAAAAGCCTATAAATACCCAGGATTTCCTTGTTGTGTGTGTGTGTTGTGTGTGTGTGGGAGGGGGGAATGGGGGTGTAGTAGTAGTAGGTGTAGTGTGTAGTGGTGTGTGTATAGTGGAGACAGTAAAGAAGACTTTACTATAGATCCTCTGGCTTTTCTCTATTCTTCTCATCTCTTCCCCTTCTTCCCCCGACTCTCTCTCTTGCTAAACCCGGACCTGCAGAACAGAGCAGGCCGCTATAGTTTGGCCCCCAAACGTGGGCAAGAGTGGTCCTTTACAGTTAGCTCGGGTCTTTTACAGTTTGGCCCCCAAGCTTGGGGCAACTCGGGTCTTTTACAGTTTGGCGCCCAACGGTGGGCAGCTCGGGTCTTTTACAGTAGTTATTACTTCACTGTTCACAGTCGTGAGGAAATGGAACCAGCCTTATTGTCTGTCTACAGGATTGCAGCCAGATGTGGTGGTACTCTGAAATAGAGGCAAGAGGATCAGGAAGAAGTTCAGGGTCTAAAAACAAACAGAAAACCCAGAAATATGAAATCATGACATTTACAGAAAAATTATGTTAAGCAAAACAAGCCAAACTCAAACACCAAAGGTTTTCTTGTATGTGGAACCTAGGTCTAAATTGTTCGTAAGCAGAGACGGCTCTTGTAACTAGAAAGTCATGAAAGGGAAAAGAGCAGGTGATGGAGGGCATTTGATGAGAAAGCCAAAAGACCCATCTGAGAGATGCCAGGCAGAGTGGGCTGCGAGGCAAGGAGCTCCAGTGTGCTTGTGCGCACCTGAGTGCGTTGGGGGGATGAGTCAGCACAGTATGCCGCATGCTTGAGAGGACCACAGTGGAGTCTGTTCGTTACTTTGTATGCTAACTAAAAAGTTAATTTTAAAAACCTATACATGCAGGAACAAAAAAATCATTTGAAGTTTTAAACCAGATATGATAATGAACACACAGAGTCCTGTCCCTTGGGAGGCAGAGGTGGGAGGACATAAGTTCAAGATCATATGTAGTTAGACCTGGTTCAAAAAATGAATGAGTAAGTGAATGAATGAATGAAGAAATGCTGCTGAGATAGCTGAGCCCGTAAAGGTGCCTACTGCCTGGGCCGATGACCTAAGTGTGATTCCTGGATCCTACATGCTGGAAGAAGAAGAGCTGTTCTTTGACCTTCATATGTGCTCACGAGAGAGCGCTCTCTCTCTCTCTCTCTCTCTCTCTCTCTATATATATATATATATATATATATATATATATATATGTGTGTGTGTGTGTGTGTGTGTGTGTTTTATATATATTATAGATGTTATGTTTTAATATATATATATTAAAAACAAAAAGACCCTATGGTTTGGTTTCCTCATTTGCCCTGTGCAATAGTCCTATAGAATTCAAATTTCTTAATATAAGGACTTATACATAGGTTGCCTTTAAAGGATTATATATACCTAAAGGACAGTGATGCTAGAGGCAGTTTTCATATTGTCTTTTATTCCTCCTTTCCTCAAAAAGAAAATATTTGAGTTTCTGGCCTGGCATGATGGCACACACCTCTAATCTCATTACTCGGGAGGACTGGTCCACATGGTAAAACTTGGCCTCCGGTAGTAAAATACTAAGTAATAAGGCTAATGAAAGATTCTTACTTGATGCACTATGTTGATGACATGTTTCTTTAATACTGTGTGCTAATAAAGATGTTCATAAGGCTAAGACCTTAGGGTCTAACCCTGCTTGAGAAATATAATCACATTGCTTACAATAAATATGGAAGTTACTGTAATATGTAAGGGATAATATACTTAACAAAAATATATAATGCCAGACCACCAAGAATTGTAGCACTGATTCTTAACCTTTTATGTGTAAATTTTAAAAAGTAAAATAGTAGCCTATAGAAATGCTTCATTTAATCGGTGCTTGCTTCTCCAGCATAAGGATCTGAAGTCATATCTCTAGGACCCGTGTAGAAAAAGCTAGGTGTGCAGTGTGTGTGCTATAACCCCAGCACTAGGAGTTGGGGCACAGAGGCAAGGAGGATCACTTGCTGGCTGTCAGCCTAACTCCATGTTCAGCAAGAGACCCTGTCTCAAAGAGTAAGGCAGAGAGTGATGGAGCAGGACACCCTGAGAAATGTGGGTGATTCTTCTGCAGTCCATTAATTGTTGTTATGTTTGGATGATAGAATCATGTATAACTTTTTTCCTTACATGTTATTTTGGTTTTGTTTTATATAATGTAATGCTATAAAGTGTAGACAGTTAAAGTGTCGACAGCCTTGAGATATAGAATATATATATATATTTGGAGACATTGTCTCATGTAGCTGAGGATACCCTTAAAGTTGCTAGGTAGTCAGGATGTACCTTTACTTCTTGGGTGCTGGGGTTATTGACATGCACCACTGTGTCCACTCTCTGTGGTGGGATTGAACCAGGGCTTTATACATGTTAAACAAGCTCTTTACTGACTGAACCACATCTCCTGCCTATGTAATGGTTTTTGTTTGTATGTTTTTAAAGCTGGCAAGTCTTTCCTAATGTAGGAAACAAAGTTTATAAAATAATCAATTTAAGAAAAATGTATCTAAAGCATTTGGAAAACTTGTTTATTCTATGGGTAAGTGAATTTTAAGTTAGTAGGATATCTCCCAACTTGACAATTTGAATTTCTCGTTGTACATTGACATCAATAGTTCTTTCTGACAAGTACTCCAGGTTGGTGTGCTCTCTTCTGAATCCTGGTCAATTGCTCCACCCACTGAAATAAAAGAATATATGTGCTACTGCTGGGATTTTAGCAGTTATTGTTCCTATGGCTCCATCCTCTTAATTCTTTGAAAATATGTTTGCTTGAGTTATAAGTGGGTGAATCAGTAATTTTCTCCCACAAACAAATTTAAGATTTCAACTTGAAACCTACCAGCTGGTATTTAAAGCATAGCCGTGTTCCTCAGCCCCGTGTGTTGTTTGTAATTAGTCCACTTTATCATCTGATTCAGGTGCACTGTGGCCAGGTATGAAACCTGAAAGTGGTTTAATTCAGACTCCATCTCCAAGTCAACACAGTGTTCTTACCTGCACTACAGGGTTAACCACAAGCCAGCCAAGCCCAGCACATTATTCTTATCCCATTCAAGGTAAATAGGCATGGTTGTGTGTTTGTTATTTAACTTTTTTATCTTTTTTTTTTAATTGCCCGTATATCCAAACAAACTGGATGATACAGGAGCACCGTCTAAAGTAAAGGGAATGGCATGCATTTGTGCATGCTTCTTGTGTTAGGCAAATCTGTGCAGTGTGGTTTGTAAGTGGCTTAGGCTTTGAATGGGAGCTGCATACTAGAAGTGAAGCCTTCTCTTGCATGCTGATATCTAGAAAGCTGCTTTTGGTTTTGTGCTAGTCTGTTCTCAGTGGCTTCTTCACGTGGAAGTTGGCAACTCCTTGAATCATAATTTCGCTGGCTTCTATGTGAATTGTCAGTGGAATGTGCAATGTGGCTGCTTTTCTGCTGGTGGCTTTGTGACACCCGTCCTGTTTACTACTTGGTGAGAGTATCTCTTTTGCTCAAAATGGCCACTCTTGGGGTGAGGGTATTGATGAGTGGTGGAGTGCTTGCCTAGCATGTGTGAAGAAAAAAGAAAAGTTCATTTTTTGTTTCTATTCAGAGTGAAATTTAAACAACTTTCGTTCCCTGAGTTCTCTAACAAGGTTAGAATTTTATAATTAGGGTGAGTAGGCAGAAGGGCAGTGTGATGTTTCCTTGCCTACTCTCCCAAATCCACGCTCTAGAGTGGAGAGCAGTGGCCACCTACCTGACTTCCCATATGCCTCCGTGCTTCTGTGTTGTTGTTGTTCGTTTATTTATTTTACAGCTTGTTACATTTCATTCCTCATAAAATAAACTATGTGGATGGTGGCACACGCCTTTAGTCCCAACACTCAGGAGGCAGAGGCAGGTGGATCTCTTGAGTTCGAGGCCAGCCTGGTCTACAGAGTGAGTTCCAGGACTGTTAAAGCTACACAGGTAAACCCTGTGTTCAAAAAACAAACTAACAAAACCTCTAGAGGGATAAGTGTGGTCACCTACAACCTCTGTAGATAGGAACTTTGCTGATGAAAAAGATTTTTAGTTTTAACTGCTTTCAGTTCATTGATTTGGGACTTGTTTGATTCTGTAGTATCAGCTCCAGGCCACTTTTGGGTTTTTTTGTTTTTGTTTTCTTAAGATTAATTTTTGTGTGTGTGTGTGTGTGTGTGTGTGTGTGTGTGTGTGTGTGTGTGT
>JANHMN010000004.1:19939381-19951431 GCA_030674055.1 Rhabdomys pumilio | reverse complement strand
TGTGTGTGTGTGTGTGTGTGTGTGTGTGTGTGTGTGTGTGTGTGTGTATGAAAGTACCCACGTGTTGCTTACAGAGACCAGAAGATAGCCTGAGTTACAAGCTGTGTGATCTGGTCAACGTGGGTGGTAGGAATAGAACTCAGGTCCACTGGGAAATCAGTGAGTGCCCTTAACCACTGAGTCATCCCTCTAACCTCCTGCTTTATTGTTAAGACCTAGGTCTAACCTACCTTTATCTCCAGTTCTCAGTCTCCTCTTTTACACTTGATTCTTTCCTTGCCAGCTCCTCCATTTTCTTTGTCCCTAATAGGAGCAACCCAGGAGGAACAAAATATAAGGACATGATCCAGACTCACCTTGAACCTGTGGGCTCAACATAGGAGGAGCCTCCTAACCTTTGTGCCCATCTAGGAGTAGCACACAGTACCTACCATTTCTAACTTTCATTTTATTTTCAGGGTTTTTCTAAGATAATAGGTTTTGGGGATCAACTACAAGCAGTGAGGTACCAGGACCCTCTTAGCTATATCCATGTTTAGGGATACACATAGGTCATGAAGGAAGAGAAAGAAGAGTAAGGGTCCTGAGGTATAAAATCTCTACCCTTCTGTAGCTTTGTTTTGAATTTAACACTTCTCTTCCCTTGCAGAATAAGTGAATTAAAGGATTGCTTGACCTTTATTAACTACAGTCCTTACTTGCCATGTGTTGTGGATATGTTTTTTTCCTTAGAACCTGTTAACCTGGTTTTCTTCATTTTTTCTGTTAGTAACTGCTGGTGTTTAGTGCTCATGATTAAGTGCTGGGCCATTTTTCTGGCCCCCTTTTAAAACTTGTATAGACGAGTGTGAGTATGTGCATGTGAGTGCAGATGCCATAGAGGCCAGGAGAGGGCACTGGATCTCCCGGACTGGAGTTACAGGCAGTTAGGAGCTGCCCAGAATACTTCCTGGGAACCTAACAAAGGTCCTCTGCACAGTAGTGTGTGCTCTTATTTGCTGAGCCCTCTCTTCAGCCCTAACAGACTTTCCTGTTAGTATACATTTAGATTGACAGAACAAATTGAGCAGAGTGTACACAGTCCTCAAGTAATTTGTACTACAAGGTTGGAGAGAGGACTACAGACAAGGGGGTGAGCAACTCAGCAGTAGCACAGACTCTATCCAGGAAAAGAACTGTGCAGAGTCCCTGCTACAAAAACCAGAGCTGTGGTCAGCTTATAGCTAAGGCATTTACAGGGCAGTAAAGAAGGAAGAGGACTGAAAAGAATTTTCAAGATATGGATTAACATCTCCCATGGCTAGCTGAACTGGGGGCTCTTAGGGTGGGGAGGGTAAGAATCCAGAAAATAAGTTACTTGTCTCTGGGAACCAAATGATTTTAGTCCTTGGAATGGTTATTGCATAACTATTTAGAAAATGAGAGGCTTCACAAGATGATGTGATTAATCACTAATATGTACACCCAACAGTTTTGCCTCCAGTTAGCATCTCTTATGAGTATGCTACATTTGGTAAGATTAATGAACTAATGTTAGAAATTATTATCAGTTAAGGAGGTGACTTAATCAAATGTAAGATGTATCTTACATCTAATGGTCATGTCTCCCTAGATTTCCATAAACTTTCTGCTCTGGCATTTCTGATTTATGAAGACCTGGGTGGCTTTGGGGATGCCCCTCTGTTAGAACTTATCTGATGTTTTATTTATGACTAAATTGAAATTACCGGTTTCTCAAAGCATCAGATCACATTATCAATGGTTGTGAGCCACCATGTGGTTGCTGAGAATTGAACTCTGTACCTCTGAAAGAGCAGCCAGTGCCCTTAACCGCTGAGCCATCTCTCCAGCCCAAATGTAGCTTTTAAAAAAGAAAATAAATGTGTGAAAACACATAAATGAATAAATAAATGTAATTTTTAGAAAAAGCAATGGAACTAGCAGGATGGCTCAGTGGGTAAAGTAACTTTTCTGTCATGGAAGCCGTACAACCTGAGTTTAATCTCCAGTGGAAGGAGGGGAGCTCCAACTCCCTCCACAAGTCGTCCTCTTCCCTCCATACTTACATAACGGCACACGTGTGGAAACACACAAATAAGCCTGTGGGGCACACTCTCTTTCAAACCACCATACATACACATGCAATACTACTAATAAAACATCTTTAAAAATACAAGATATGGGCACATTGCAACTATGTTGTCAGGTGTCATTTCTTTTAGATATCTGTTAACAGAGCAATAAATAAATGTGTGCTCTAACCTGTGTTAAGTACACATATGTATTTTAAGTTAAATACATGAATCTTTACTGATTTCTCAATAATCCATTATCACACAGCTTAGTTCAGACTCTATCCACTGCTGAGTAAATCTTTACTCCAAAATTACTGTACATGTTGTGCATGAAACTATGTATGAGCATGCGCCCCAGCATGCATTTGGCGGTTGAAGGACAACATTGCGTATGAGTTCTCTCATACCATGTGGGTTCCGGCGTAAAAGTCAGGTCCTCGGGTTTGGCAGCAAGCAGCTTTATCCACTGGATCACCTCGCCAGTCTTTGTTTACGAGAATTACTTTGATTTATTACTAAGCTTCTTGAGTGCAGGGTTGTATTTTGTTTTTGTTCTCCTTATATTTTTAAGTACATTGATATAGGCCACATGCCCATGTAATAGTACTTGCACTTAGTAGACAGTGTGTGTTTGACAAATGAATGAATGATCAATGACCCACCCAGGCAGTCAGTTTTAACCAGACCGGCAGTTTCTTACCAAAGGCTAGTACTTGGTTGAGCTTTTGTTAAGTATTTTTGGTGACATACTGAGAATATGTAACTCTCTCAAGATTAGGTAACCTGACTGTCAGCCTCTTAACAGACAAAAAGACTGTTTTTTATACCTACTGTGTGCAAGATTGAATCTCACACATAGTTATTAGGCCTTATCTTTTTTTGTTTGGTTAGATGGTTTTAGTTTTTCAAGATAGGGTTTCTCTATGTAGTCCTGGCTACCTTGCTCTGTAGACCAGGCTGACCTCAAACTCAGAAATCAGCCTATCTCCTGAGTGCTGGGATTAGAAGAGTGTGCCACCGCTTGACCGGCTGAGCCTCACCTTTTATGTGTTGGGGGACTCTGCTAGGTGCTGGACATAATAAAGCAGCAAGGTATGTCCTCACGCTGCTTACAGTCTGGTGGGGAGAGCGAGTAAGATTTCCCTAAGTACTCTGAAGGAAGAAAGGGTGCGTTATCATGATGGACATTGTTGCTTTTATTACACCTGAAGTTTAATATATGTCTGTAGGATGATTAGTAATTTTTTATTCCTAACTTGTTAATCATAGTTCTTTATAGGGTAAAGCAGATAGTGGTTATGTACATTTTTAGGTAAATTAACTTGTGTTCAGTGATAGTTATACAAACCTAAAATATACCACTTAGTTTTTAGATTGAGGGTTTCTTTTACTGTTTTTTGTTGGTTTGGGGGGTTTAAATCTTATGAAGCCCACACTGGCCTTGAATTCACTGTGAATATGAAGCTGGCCTTGAGCTGATCCTCTTTTTCCATCTTCTCGGTGTGCCATGCTTGGCTGATTCTTACATTTCTGAAACTACTTTGCCAGAATTCTCCCATGTGTATAGTGACCAAGTATAATTGAGTCTGCAAGTGTTCGGTGTTAGTAGTTAAGAGAGTGCTGGGCAGGAGGGGAAAAGAAACTCCAGCCACACCCAAAGGAAAGAGAAGTTGGTCTGGAAGTGGCTGCTGGAAGAGCTGAGGAAGCTAGCTAACTCTTCTCTCATTGGATGTCACTTCTGTTCAGTCCGCTCTGTTTCAGGCCTGCCTAGGATAATATACTGCTTGTATTCTGTAATTACCAGAAAGTCTTTTTCCACAAAATGATTAAAATTGCTTAGGAGTTATTTGCCCTGTGTACTGTTGTTTGATGCTTCCTCTTAGGAAAATGAGTGGATTAAGCTATAGCAGAGAAGAAAGTGACTATTGATTGGAAGCACATACCATCTATACGTTATTAAATGTGTTTCATTTACTTGTATTTAGGAAAGAAGCCAGTAAGATCCTTGCCATAGCCCTGGGCAGAGCTCTGTAGATTTCAGGAGACCAAGCTCTTGGTTCAGCCAGTGACTGAGGAAAGAACACTAGGAGGGGAGCCAGGAGATGCAGTCGATTTTTGACCACTGGGATTATCAACTGGACTGAACACACTGAACTCTCCTCTGGCCCAAGCTCTGCAGCGGGCTGCGCCTGTGGCAGGAGCAGTGACTGTCCTTGTCTAGATGTGGCTTTCGACACAGTGCTCTCCAGAACCTGGTTCTGGTCTGACCTGCATTCTTCCTACTTCATTTTCTCACATTCTGTTGTAGTAGAGGTTTTCTTGCCAGCTTTCCACTGGAGAACTCTGTACTGGTCAGTTTTGTCCTTCTGGTGGGTAACTGCAGCAAGAACCATGTTTCTATGTTTGTCATAAATGAGAGAGAAGAGTTCAGAACTGGTGACTGGCAATAGTAACTACTACCCTGTCTTTCTGGGCAAAGCCCTGTGATATTTGCTAGTCACTGAAGTTTGGGGTCAGAACCTGATAGATTCTGTTACAGAAAGATGTAAAATGTAAAGGTATTCTAAGTTGTTATCTGATAGAGTACATTTTTACCTGACCAGATGAGATTTAGTATCTTCTGAGTCTTTGCAGGTTTGCTGGTAAAGTTTCTGAATAACAAATCATAGTGGTATTAAAATTTTTTATTACATCATTTATGTGTGCACATGTGTGTGTATGTGTATGAACACCCCAATGCACATACGAAGGTCAGAGGACAACTAGTGGGAGTCAGACCTCTTCTACCATGTTGATCCCAGGACTCTAACTCAGGCTATCAGTCTTTAGCACCAAGCAGCAATACCTGCTAAATCATCTTACCGGTCCTCATGGTGTTTATTGATCCACATTAATAACCCATTATTTGAATACAGCAGTTCAAAGCATTTTAAAATTTGGAGAACTAGCTTTATTTCTCAAAGTAAGTATGTCCCTTAGGAGAGACATAATTTGGGGCAAATGGCCATAAACAATACCACAACATAGGACTCAGCAGAGCTCTACTGACTGTCAGGTCACTTGGAGTGGAATCATTCTTCAGTTTTTAGAAAAGACTGGGACGATTGGCTTAGTTCTGACTTCACTGGTACGTCAGCGTGAGCTGTGATTGTGTATGCATCCTTCTAGGTCTTTCCGTGGACTCAAATTGAAGCCAGTCCTCCAAGTGTTTTGTTTGTAATACAGCCGCACTGTGGTATTACATGCAAAACGAGTGTCTGCCTTTTTAAAAAGTTAATGGATTTTATGTAGATGATGTTTTATTTGTTTAATGTCTGTGTATCATATTATGCCTGGTACCACAGAGGCCAGAAGGAGGGCCTGGAGTTACGTATAATTTTGAGTCATCATATGGGTGCTAGAACTTGAACCCAGGTTTTATGGAAGAGCAGCTGGTACTCTTAACCACTGGGCCATCTCTCCAGCTTCCAGCATTTGCCAGTATTCTTTGGCTCCTTGCTGATATGTTCAGTTAAAACATGTTATCTTCCATATCTTTAAGCCATTTACATCTAATTACATCTAACATCTCATAATCAATCCTCTCAATCCTGTAGCTTCAAGCACAAACGCCAGCCTGATACCCACTTCATCTGCAGTTGCCAATATCCCAGCAGCAGCCGTGGCCAGCATCTCAAACCAGGTACCGTGTCCCATTTGTTCATCATCCTTGATAGGATTCACCCAACTTTCGCTTCTTCTCTTCTTTCCATGGTCAGCTTGCCCATCTAAGGAACAACGAGGAATAGTGTAGACTGTCGAGCCCTGTTGCTGGATGCCCTCAGAACTCTGGCTGCTCTCCTGTCTCTCCTGTTCTTGCTAACCCTCCCAGAAATACGGTTCTGTCTGTGGCATTATCCATCGTGTTGACTGCGAGCTCCCCTAGTGCTCACACTAGAGTGTGCACTCCAAGAAGGGTCGGCATTTATTTTTCTATATTGGATCAGTTTTGTATTCCCAGAGCCTAGACAGATCACTGGCACTCTCTTAAAAGGAACTCATAACTATTGTGGAATGAGTAAATACTACTTCCACCCATCTTCTTGTTAATTGTTTGTAGTTTGGTTTGTTTTCCTTTTCATGTTTTTTTTTGAGACAGGATTCTTTGTGTAGCCCTGGCAGTCCTGGAACTTGCTTTGTAGACCAGGCTCACCTCGAACTCAGAGATCATGCCTCTGTCTCCCAAGTTCTAGGATTCAAGGCATGCAACACCACCCCCATCCTGGGCTGTGATTTGGTCTTGATCGCTGTTATGTGTGTGCTTAAATGGTCACTATAATGTCTTCAGTGTTTCAGAGTTTGTTTTGTTTTTAACATGCTCAGACTTTCTCTGCAGCAACTGCTGTGACTACTGCTATCTCCACAATGAACCTCCTCCTTGATTTTCTGTGCCTTATTATTTCACTGGTGCTGTGTTTATTCTTTCTTAAGTTCACAAGTACCTCAGGTTCATAGGGGGCTGTTCTGTTTTGGGTAGGTGGGTTGATTTGTTTTTAGGCAGGGCCTCACTATGAACTCCTGGCTATCCTGGGATGTACCACAATCCAGGCTGGCTTCAAACTTGCATTCATCCTCCTGTCTGTCTCCCAAGCTAAGTTCATGTGCTCCCACAGTGGCCCAGTGTTTTCTATTATGTTCCCAGCTATGTGCCGTGCAGCCCTGTATAGGCTCTTTTCTTTCACAGCCCTTGTTTTGACCTTTGAAGAATAGTGTCTTTAGTTGTTTACATTATAACTTACTGCTGAAGCAGGTTTAACCGAATTCACATTGTCCACTTAGATGATGCATCCATACTCAGGTTTTTGCACTTTGAAAATTATTGATTACTTGGGACTGTTAGGTAGATGGAAAATAAGAAAATGTTTTAGGAAAATAGTTTGGACCTCTTGTAATTTTCTTGTCTTCCTCCTTTGGCCCACAGGACTATCCCACCTATACTATTCTTGGGCAGAATCAGTATCAGGCCTGCTACCCCAGTTCGAGCTTTGGAGTCACAGGTCAGACTAACAGTGATGCTGAGAACACAGCATTAGCGGCTACAGCGTACCAGACAGAGAAACCTAGTGCTATGGTACCTGCGCCAGCCACACAGAGGCTTCCCTCTGGTAAGTACAGAGAATCAGACTAAGGACACTTCATCCAACAGTGTTTACAAGCGATGGTAAAGGATTTTGTTCTGGAATGAGTTAGTTTCCCCATGCTGTTGTTTTCCCTTTCTAAGTTTAAACTGTGCAAACAGACTGTGATGAGAAACTGTATGGCAAATGATACACAGAAGAGTTCCAACCATGAGAAGATGTTTCTAGTGCACAGTCTGCTCTCCCATATCTTCAAACCAAGACCTTATTTGTTGAAGGTTGCATTGTGGATAAGGTGGCTGGAAACGCAGAAAGTTCCTCCAGCCGGAAAGTTAGGCATGGCGGCTGTGGCTACAGCGGCTCATTAAAGGCCTTCTCCACGGTTCCTCACAGTGTGGCCCCAATGACACGAGAAAGTCCTTGGGTTTCCAAAACGACTTTATTGGCAGAAGGATGATGGTTGAATCTGGATGTGCACCCCTGTGAAACGCAGGGCAGACCTGAGTTAAGTAGGGAGGGAGAAAGTGGGGAGAGTCTGGGGAAGAATGCTTAATTGGCTATGCCCTCTGGTCTTCAGGTATCTCAATAGTATGTAAATCTCTTGAGGCTGAGGCCTGTAATCACGCCCTCTACCTGTGGAGGTGCTGGTAGGAGCCTTGCCCTACGTGACTGAACAGTGTAAGTTAATTGAGTTCCATGTCATGTGTTAGGAGCCTAGATCCTGGAAGCACAGCGGAATAGATGCCCGTCCCTTGCAGGGTCTCCGGGCTACCTTCAGCCCTAGCGCTTCTACCAAAAACCAAGACCCCTTTCATGGCCCTACATTGCAGGGCTCCAGTTTTAATACAGGCGTTTCTTGAACCCCTGCTAGGAACTCAGAGCAGGTGCTCGTTCTGTGTCTTAAACTTTTTTAAGGTTCTAAGTACAGCTACAGTCCTTTCCTAACATTTGACTCAAGAGGCCAGAGACCGCTTGTAAGTGGCACTGAGAGGCCTGGCCCTGCCTGCACTGCCACCAACAGCCCAAGGAGTTCCCTTCCGTTTAAAGACTTCTTACTGGCAGAAAACCCAGTCCTTGATTATACCACAGAATTCCAGGATGAGCCAAAGTGAGACAAAGTTAGTGAGTTAATATCAGGGAAAGCACATGCTTCACATACACAAGTGTGGGAGTTAGAACTCTTGGTCAGGACCACACAGCCCTCAGCAGCTGTGTCTTCTCAAGAGGAGTTGATTGCACCTAGGTAGCTTTACAGTGGCTGCAAGTATGGTTGTGTCTAAGGGACATTGTTCAGAAGAATGTAATTTACAACAAAGTTTAAAGAATAAACAGAGCTTAAATTTTAAGTAAAGTTTAAATGCTAAGTAAAGATGCTGGACACTTGGGAGGCTGAGGCAGGTGGATATCTGTGAGTTCTTT
Source organism: Rhabdomys pumilio (assembly GCA_030674055.1). Lineage (NCBI taxonomy): Eukaryota > Metazoa > Chordata > Mammalia > Rodentia > Muridae > Rhabdomys > Rhabdomys pumilio. Next base: position 19,942,820 of record JANHMN010000004.1, on the reverse strand, counting down.
GCCAGCTTGGGCTATGTCTCAAAAAAAGTTAGGTTAGATATCAGTTCTTCGATTTTGGACTAGAGGGATGATTATGCATGAAGAGAACAGACTGTTCTTCTAGAAAACCTGGATTCAATTCCAGGCATCCACAGAGAAGCTCATAACTGTCTGGACCTCCAGTAGTTCCAGGAGACCTGATGGCCTCTTCTAGCCTCCTGCAGCACTGTATGCATGTGGTACACAGACATACGGACAGGCAAAACACTAACTCATGTAACAGGAAAATAGTTTTTAAAAAGACTATAAAGCTGATTTATTTCTCTTTTATGTATTTTTTTAGATTTATTTATTTTATGTCTCCATGTGTTTTGTGTGCGTATATGTATGTATACCACTGTTTGTCTGCTGCCCTCAGAGATCAGTAGAGGGCTTTGGGTCCCCTGAAATTGGAGTTAGAGGTGAGTCCACTTCAACCCAAGTCTCTTCAAAAGCAGCAAGGGCTCTTTTCCTGGAGCCTTCTCTCAGTCAGGAGCGTTTGCTTCACTTCAGGAACAGTACTTCTTAAATGAAATTATGAGGTCCTTTTCATGAGGCACATTTAGGGATGGGGGAGGGGTGCTAGTATAATGAAACTGGAGGTCACAAGCATTCTGGCCATAAGGAGGCACAATTTGTTGTTTAGGCTGTCCTTTAGGATGTCTTTAAGAAGGCACATGTCTATAGGTAGATGATATTTTGTAGGCAGATACTGTCTGTGTAGGTAGATCTTATGTCTGTAGGCCATTCTGGTTATTTCAGGATCCTGGCCAGATTGTGGTGTAAGGGGCTTCTTGCTTTTCCCAGGTTCCTTTCTTTTTAAAATAAGGACTCTGTCTTTTTTACTTGTCCTCTTGCAGACCCTGTCTCTGCTGTGGTTCTCACAGCCTGGGACTGCTCACAGTGTATTTCTTGCTTTTCCTTTCAACAGACTCCTCTACAAGCCCACCTTTGTCCCAGAATACACCCAGTAAAGATGCTGATGATCAGTCCAGGAAAAACATGACTGTCAAGAACCGGGGCAAGAGGAAAGCTGATGCCAGCTCTTCCCAGGACAGTGAATTAGAAGTATGTGAAGAAACTCACTTGAGTTACCTGTTCTGTTTTCCTCACCTCTGTCAAGCATATGTCTGGAATTTGCAGAGATGATGTTGTTGTATGTTGTGTCAACTTGAATTTCTTGTGAGGGCATTTAATTGCCCAAGAGGAAAAAAATCCAGATAAAAGAAAATCCCTGCATGCCCACAACTTAGCTTCTATATCCCTTCCAACTGTTTGACCCTTTTTGATTCAAGGTAACTTTAACAGAAAGAACAAATTGTTCTCCACATTCAGAGAACAGAAAGAATACAGTGCGTCTCAGGAGAGAGCCAAGGGAGCTGTGAACGATGTCATAGTGTTTCCATTTAGAATTCGAGGGGGCGGGTAGTTGCAGTGCATCTGTGGGACAGACAGGTGTGCTGACTGCTTGATGAGTGTGCCAGCACACCGTGCCATGCTGTGACCACTGGGAATTTACTGTGGACATAGATTTCAGTTATGGTTGGAAAGAGTAGAAAAACATAGAATAGAATTCTAATGTTAGAAATTTTTTTTTAATTTTCTAATATTTATTTTGTTCACCTGCAAACTGTAGCAAAACATGATCAGCTTTATCCGCAGGCAGGTGTCCTCCACGTCTTTACCCGCAGGCAGGTGTCCTCCACGTCTTTAAAGAGCTTAGCCGTGTGCGAATAGAAGAGCTCTTTTAGACCGAAAAATTCAAGAATGAATAAAACCTTCCGATTCAGTTTTCCAGAAGCACTGCTTCAGATGATTTTAATCATTCACTCCACGCTACAGGACAGCACCTTCCAAGTGGCTGCTCTACTTCCCCAGTAACATTTCTCACATAGCAGTGTGTTAAAGTCACAAATACTGATGTGCACAAATAGCTAATTTCTAAGAATAATACGTACAGTTTTGCAGCAGAATGAATGTGGGCTCTGCAACGACGTCACGGTAGCCAGCTTTAACTTACGTGATGCCGCTCCCTTTTCCTGCCAGTTCACAAGGGAGAAGCTTGTGCTGAGCCCTCCGGTTTGCACATGTTACCATATTTTTGTGGCTTTAATTTTTCTTTGATGATACTTAATAAAGCAAAGAAATATACTTAAATATGCTCTTAGACACAGATAATTGAAGCTGAACATAGAATCTGTCTTCCTTTCTGGGGAGCAAATATAGCAAGAAATAGAGAAACTAAAATTTAGTATCATTCTTAGGAAAACTAACAATTCTGATTTTTAACAGTTGTACCAGAGTGCACATTACATAAAACTTTACTGCTTTTGCTGGACATACTACACACCTGTAATCCTATGACTTCAGAAGGCAGGAAGATTAGGAGTCCAAGGTTATTCTTGGCTGCATAGTTGCCTGAGACTCCACCTAAAAACCTTTTTAAAAAGGACTGTACTGTTAAGATTTGAAAATTTTTATGAGTAGGAGTGTTGGGGTTTTTTTTGTTTTTTTTTTAAATATGTGGGTGTTTTGTTTGCATGTGTGTCTGTGTACCACGTGCATGGTGTTCCGAGACCAGAAGAGAGTGTTCAGTCCCCTAAGACTGGACTTACAAACTTGTGAACCACACATGAGTGCTGGGAGTCCAACCTCTAGATGAGCAGTGAGTGCTCTTAACTGCTCGGCCATGTCTTCAGCCCCAACTTTACCATTTTAAGAGCATAATTCAGTGTTGTTAGATATATTAGCCATTATATATGTTTCTGGAACATTTTTGTGGTTTTGTGTTTGGTTTTCTTTGTTTGAGACCATCTCACTCTTGCCTTGGACTCCTGGGCAATCCTTCCTCATACTTCTAAGTGCTAAGATGACAGCGGTGAGCCACTCTGCCCTGTGTTCACAACCTTTTCTTGATCCTAAACAGACTGTCTACCTATTAAACAGCAACTCCTCATAGTCTTTCCTAGCCCATGGCAACTGTGATTCTGCTTTCTGCCACTGTGAACGTGCCTGGTCTGGATAGATCTGAGTGTGAGCATATAGTGTTGCACTCCCAGCAGGCTCACTTCAGTCAGTATGATGCTTTTGAGATTTATTTGTGTTGCAGCATTAATCATAATTTCATGTTTTTCAATGGCTGAATGGTATTCCACTATATATGTACATGCATCCTGCACCTTGCTTATCTTGTGTCTGTTGAAGGCACTTTCACTTCTAGGTCATCGTCAATAATGGAATTGCTGGATCTTATCTGTGTTCAACTTTATGAGGAGCCACCAGACTTCTGCACTTTCACACTCTTACTTTGTCACCATTGACCACATTCTCATCGACACTTACTTCTCCCCTCCCCTTTTTAAATTGTATTTTAAGTGGTGGTGGTGGTGGTGGTGGTGGTGGTGGTGGTGGTGGTGGTGGT
>JANHMN010000004.1:19928188-19939371 GCA_030674055.1 Rhabdomys pumilio | reverse complement strand
GTGGTGGTGGTGGTGGTGGTGGTGGTGGTGGTGGTGGTGGTGGTGGTGGTGGTGGTGAGACAGGCGCTCTACATACCTCTTGCTGCTGGAGCTTGCTCTGTAAATTAGGCAGGTCTGGAGCTCACAGAGCTATGCCTGGCCCCGCCCCTTTTAGAAATGAAAGCTCCTATATTGTATGTAAGTAACATCCCACTGTAGTTCTTCACTGCCTTTTCCTAATGACGAATGGTATTGAACATCTTTACATGACATTGAGTCCTAAGTTAAATCGCATGACTCCTCCAACTTTGTCCTCTCTTGAGGTTGTTGTGGCCATTTGGAGATCTTTTCAGATTCCCTATGAATTTTTTGAACAGTTTTTTTTTTCTTCTTTTTTTAACCAGTTTATTTGAAATTGGTAGTAATTAAATCCAGATTCCTATAAACACTGTGTTTTAACACAAGTTTAACAAGCATGATAGCGGAACAGGAGAGGCGGTTATGGGTACTTGTTGCTCTTGCAGAGACCCAAGATTTTGTTCCAGCAGCCACTTAGTGGCTCACAACTGACCATCACTCTAAATCCTGTAAGATCCAACACTGTCTTCTGATTTCTAAGAACACCAAGCATACACATGGTGCACAGACATACATGTGAGCAAAACAGCCACACACATAAGATAAAAATAAATCTAAAGAAAAAAATGTAAAAAAAAAAAAAAAAAAAAAAAAAAAAAACTGTGTAGATTTGGGTGTGGTTCAAAGTGCTTTGGCCATGCCATTTTAGCAGCATCGTCTTCCAGTCTGCATAGTTACATTTATGGTCTCCATTTTTCAGCAATATGTTAAAGTTTTCAGTATATTGTGTAAATCTTTTGTGTCATTGGTTAAATTTACTCCTGAGTATTTTGTTAAAGATTCATTTATTTATGTATATGGGTATTTTGTCTGTATGTGTTTGCATATCAGAAGAAAGTATAAGACACCCTTGAGATTACAGATACCGATGGTTGTGCGTTGATACGTGGGTGCTGGGAATTAAACTCGGGACCTTTGGAAAATTAACCAGAGCTCTTAACAGCTGAGCCATCTCTCCAGTCTCCTGAGCATTACTTTAATGGGATTGATTTTTAAATGTTTTTTCAGATTACTCATTACATTAAAACATAAGATTGTTTTTTAAGTAATGTATTGAACACATTATTTTCTACTCCTAACACATACACACACAGGCACACACAGAGTGAAAGGGTACTGAACTTTTGTCAGATGCATTTTCTTTATCTGTTCAGATTATTATGTGTTTTCCCTCTCTTAAAATTAATTATTAAATATTATATAACCACTGATTAACTTTATATAGAGAGAACTATTCTTAAATTCCAAGCACTGATCCCAGTCAGTTATGATATACGGCTATTTTTCTTTGTTAGGGACTTTGGCTTGGTTGAGCTCTGTACACTGTTTTTCATGAGGGCTGGCGTCTTCTGTGCCCACTTTAGTCCTGTCTGCATAATCTGCTTTTAGAGACTCTGGCTTCACTATAGAAGTTAGAAGATGTTTCTTTTTAGTGTGCTTTTGGAAATAGTTGGAAGAGTTAGATTAATTCTTAAATGTCTGCTCTAATTCACCAGTGACATAACTGGATCTCAGGCTTTTCTTTTAGGGACATTTTAAATTACTAGATCTGTCTCCTTACTGGTGGCAGGTTTTACCACATTTTCTGCTTTTTCTCTAGCCAGTTTAGGTTGTGTTATGTGTTTTTTAAAATTAGACTTTTCCACCTGGTCATCCATTTTGTTGGCATACAACTGTTGATGAGTCCCTGTCAGGGACCATTTACACCTGTGAGGTTGGCAGCTCTGTCTCCACCTGCATTCAAAGTCTTAGTCATTTGAGTCTCTGTCTTTCTGTCCTTCATCGATCTTGGTCAATTCTGTTGAAATTTTCAAAGAACCCACTGTTGCTTTCATTGTCTTTTCTCTATTGTGTTCTCCTGGTTCTCTCTACTTTATCTCTTATTCATTTCTTCCCTTTCCCTAGCTTTAGTTTTAGTTTGCCTGCCATGTCTAAATAGTTCTTAGATGTAGAATATGGCTATGATTTGAGATTTTCCTTTTTCTTGAACTGGGGATTGAACCCAGAGCCTTAGGCCTGTAGAATGTAAGCTCTGTCCTGAGGCTTGAGGTTTCTTTTTCCCTCTTATTATGAGCTCTTTCTGTGCAGCTGAGGCTAGCCACAGCAATTAGTGATCCCTGTCTCTTTCCCCAGTTAGGGGATTGCAGGCATGCACCCGACGACGTGCCAGCTGCTTGCTTGCTTGCTTGCTTGATTGCTTGCTTGCTTGCTTGCTTGCTGGCTGGCTGGCTGGCTGGCTTTCTGGCTTTCTTTTTTTCTTTTCTTTTTCCTCCCTTTTTTGTTGAGACAGGGTCTTACTGGATAGTCTTGTCTGGCCTGGAATTCTCTTAAATTACATATATGGCTTTAGACTCACAGAGATTCCCTGCCTCTGCTTCCTAACTGCTAAAGTCATGCCTATGCACCCCTCCCCCCGCCCCCCCCCACCCCCCGCCTTTCTGTTTTTAATGTATGCATTTATAGTTAGAGTCAGCATTGCTCTCACTGTGTCTCATAAGCTGTAATATGTTGTATTTGTTTTCATTCATCTCAAATATTTTCTGATTTTACTTACGATTTTTTAAATCATTGATTCTCTACAATTGTGTTGTTACATTTCCACATATTTGTAGATTTTTTTAGTTTAATTTTTCTTGTTTTTGTTTTTTGTTTTCTCATTCCACTGTGATTGACAGATAACTCATTTTTTGTCTCCCCCACTCAGCGGGTATTTCTCTGGGACTTGGATGAAACCATCATCATATTTCATTCCCTTCTTACTGGATCCTATGCTCAGAAGTATGGAAAGGTAACTGGGGTCTCTCCTATCGTAACTGTCCCTTCCCTGGAAATCCATGTTTTCTGCTGCCTCTCTTGCCCTGTTGAGTTTTTACATATATATATAGTTGACATTATTCGGGATTGGGGCTCAAGAGATGGTGTGTAATTAAAAACACTTACAGCTCTTACAAAGAACTTTGGTTTGGTTCCCAGTGCCCACGTGGCAGCTGACAACCATCTATAACTCCAATCCCAGAGGATCCAGCACTCTTCTGTGGCCTCTGCTGACATTGTATGCATGTGATCACAAAAGCATGACATGCAAGCAAGACACCCATATACATAAACATTCGAAACAAAACAAAAAAAAGTATTGGAATTAAACCCAGGCCTTACAAATGCTAGGCAAGTGCTGTACCATTGAGCTGTGTGCCTAGTCCTCCCCTGTTGGCCTGGAACTTGTCATGTATAAAACTTGACTACATGGCTTGTGTCTGACAGGCTACATACCTAGGTAGCTTTGCTGGTAATGCTAGACATCTGATCTAGGAGCAGTACCGGCTCTGGAGTTATGCAAGATTGATGACTTTTCAGGTTGATGACTTACCAGGTAAAAGTGCTTGTTGCCAAGCTAGCCACAGTGGCCGTGATGAGCTAACTCCTCACAAGTTGTCCTCTGACCATGCGCACGCGCGCACACACACCCCAAATAAATAAGTGTACTTTTTAATGTACTTCATAAGAGTCAAAATTGAATGAAATCTCAGGATAATATATTCAAAAAACTAACTTGTTAAATTACTAAAGATATTTTTTTTTTTTTTTTTTTTTTTTTTGGTTTTTCGAGACAGGGTTTCTCTGTGTAGCCCTGGCTGTCCTGGAACTCACTCTGTAGACCAGGCTGGCCTCGAACTCAGAAATCTACCTGCCTCTGCCTCCCAAGTGCTGGGATTAAAGGCATGCGCCACCACTGCCCAGCCTAAAGATATTTCTAAGAATTTCATTTAGCCAAAAATGAGTTAGGGAATAAGTAAATTAATCTTATAGATAATATTTCTAAAATAGATCATCACATAATTTCTGTTATATTGTATTTCGTTCTCATTCTGTAGTACAGGCTGGCCTCTAAATCTCAATTATTCTCCTGCTTCTAAGCCTCCCAATGCTATGATTACAGGTGTGAGCCACTGCCCTTAGATCTAAAATAGATGTGCTTTTTTAAAAAACCGATTGTGCCAGACAAAATTCATTGTGTTTACTCTTCAGTGTAAACATACTTTTAGCAGAAGAATGAGTTGTTAATTAGTTCTGTGTATTTTTTTAAACCTTGAAACAGGATCTCAGTGTCTATATGCCTTGGCTGTTCTTGAACTCCTGCCTCAGCCTCCTGACTGCAGAACTGTGTTTTGCCATAAATTATCTCCAGGATCATTTATTTCTAGAAATAAATTATAAAAATAACTATTTGCTGTCTTGCTGCTCATGGTTTTCTAGGATTGCCAGGAAAGTCTTCTGTGAGTGCTTTTACACAACTGAGCAGCTGACAGAAACTCCACAGCTACATTCTTAAGAGAGTTAAATACTTGTGTTCTAAGTGAAGGCTGATGCTTCCTTTTAAAGCAGCTTGCATTGGTTGCCCTACACATACTTTGACTCTGGCCTTCTTTACTTCCTGGCGGGTTGGACTGTTGGGTGTCTGGTATTCCTTGTGTCACATTAACAGGAAAGGGACTGTGCATATTACATTAGCAAGGATTTTGTTTGTTTTGTTTTCCAAGACAGGATTTCTCTGTGTGGTATTGGCTGTTGATTAGGCTAGCCTCAAAGCTCAGATCCACCTGCCTTTGTCTCCTGGGTGCTGGGATTAAAGGCATATGCCACTCCTTGGCTTTGACGTTTTTATTAATAACTACCCATAACCTCTGTATTTTGTAAGCCCAGGTTCTTATAAATGTGAGTGAGATTGCCTCAGTAAGATTTCAAGGCCTGGTGTGCTGGACTAGGCTCAAAGTAGTTTGAAAACCTCTGAACGTTAGAACCAGTGCTGTGATCCAAGAACTACGCTCACTTTTTATTATTCCAGGACCCAACAGTAGTAATTGGCTCAGGTTTAACAATGGAAGAAATGATTTTTGAAGTGGCTGATACACATCTCTTTTTCAATGACTTAGAGGTAAGTGGTTTAAATTGTTTTTCTGCTCTGTGAGGTGTTTTATTCTGTGAGATGTTTGTTAGTGCCTAATAAGAGATTAGTTAAACAGGTATGAGGGGAAGGGTTCTGTTAACATCACTACCACAGGCTTCTGTCTCCAGGAAGAACAGTGCCACAGTTGAGTTTCTAGATCTTGGGAGTTCTGGGTTAGACTTAGTTGATTTTGTCTTGTTTTTTAGCAGAGTTGGAGGTGGGCTGTTTTGTTTCATTTTGTTTTGAGACAGGGTCTCATGTAGCCCAGAAGGTCTCAGACTCACTGTGTAACTAAATATGACCTTGAACTTGTGTTCCTCTTGCCCCTGAGTGCTGGAGTTAGCAGTGTGCCACCATGCCAGGGGTTACACAGAGCTGGGGAGCCGAGACCATTGCTGCACGTTAGACAGCCACTGTGCCAGCTGAGCTAGACCAGCTTGGAGTTGATAGAAAGAGTGACACTAAGAAAAAAATTGTGTGGGTTTCTCAGAATGGCCCCTCTGAGTCAGGTCTGGAGACACATCTATAATCCCAGCAATTAGAAGGCTAAGGTAGGAAGACCTATTTCCAAAAACTAAAAATGGATTTTTGTTTTGGTTAGTTTATTTGGAAGTAAAGTACAAGACCACTAACATAAAGGTCAGTAATCCAATATGTTGGCATTAAATAATATATAAAGGTTTCATTATTTTTAGTGTTAATTGTTTTTGTTTGTTTTGTTTGAGACAGTCTCACTGTGTAGCAGTAGCTGGCCTCAAAACTATGTAGAGCAGGCTGGCCTTGAACTCGGATCTACCTGCCTCTGCCTCCTCAGTTCTGGGATCAGTGGTGTGTGCTGCTGCATTTTTTTTTTAAGTGTGTATGGCTGTTTTCTGTTCACGTTTGTCCAAGCTCACATGGGTGCAGTGCCCCTGGAAGCCAAAAGAGGACATTACATCCCCTTGGTACTTGAATTACAAATACCCTGTGGTGCTGGGAACAGAACCAACGCGTCTGGAAGAGCAGCTGCTGCACTCGACCCTGATCTGTCTTTCAGTCCCCATGCCCAGCTTCTGGATTGTATTTTGACTGCTCTTTAATTTACTTTATATAGACACTAAGAAAAAGGGTGCGTGGGTTTCTCTATATTTATATAGATATACCTATCTATATTTATATAGATATAAATATAGATATAGCTTAATATAGATATTAATATAATCTATCTATATAAATATATATATGTATGTGTATATATAGAGAGAGGGGGAGAGAGGGAGAGAGAGAGAGAGAAAAAGAAGGGGGAGAAAGTTAGTTTACCTTTGTGGTCTCTAATTGATAGGTGACTAATCTTACTGCTATCAGATGGGTTTTGTCCACTTTCATTGACTATTTTTCTTTTCAGTGTAATTTATCAATGGCCTTATATAACTCAGATAACTCTGAATCTATATGAACTATTATTTTTTTTGTATATTAAAATTTTTCTGACTCTAATTGTTTAAGGTTTATTTGCCTATCTTCAAATGGCAAAAATATTCTTCTATATTTACTTGTAGAAACTTAAGTATTTTTTGTTCTGTTTTGGTTTTGTTTGTTTGTTTTGGGATTGGAGGTCTGGAAGTTTTTGAGACAAGGCCTTAGAGTGGCTTTAAACTCAAAATCCTTCTGCCTCAGTTACCTAAGTGCTGACATTACAGCACACAATAGCATGCCTGGTTCTCATTGTATTTCTATACATGTCTATTATCCATGTATAAGTGAAGCTTTGTGTACTCAGCTCTTTCATGGAAATAGAACACACTGAGAGGACATGGTGAAGAATTCTCAGCGTTGCTGTTTAGTTTCCCTTGGGGGTAAACATGGTATTATAAATCACAGGACTGTGGCTGTGAGAAACTCATAATGGGAGTCTCAGGCTGTGAGCAACATGTTTCCAACCTACCCTTGAGCAGGCATCCTGTTCAAGAAACTAGTAATAGGTTGTTCTGGCCAGAGGAGAGGGTTGTTGGGAAACAGGGCAGAGGCTGAGAGGGAGCAGGTGTTACCACCTCATGGCTTTACACTCTGTACTGTGTGCTGCATAGATACTTTTTTAAAAGCAGCAATTTTAAAGTAAAGTAAAAGAACATTTACAAACACAAAGTTGTCTGTAAATACAGACAGTTCCCCAGCACACCAGCTGACTATGCTAAATAAACTCCAAGTGTACAGTGCTTTAACCTTCCCTCAGCTACACTTGTCGACAAAGTGAAACAGTGTAGTTTTTATTCATTAACATAAAAATTTATGTTATAACATAACCATTTATTCACTAACAGTAAACATTTGTTGAGAACCTACTGTGTGTCAATAATTATTCCCAAATTTGTAATGATTTTCTAAACAATAGTCCGAAGTCAGACTGAAAGTTTTCGAAGACTTTGACCTGAATGTGTTCCTGCCCCATCCCCAGGTCAGTAGTTCTCATCTTTAAGGGGCATAAGAATCCCCTGGGGAGTGTCTTAAAATTGGAGAGTCTAGGATTTCATTCCAGAAGTTCAAGTAGGTCTGACATGGACCAAGGAATAAGAATTTTAAAAACCTTCCCCAGAGGATTCTGGTGCAAACGCCCTAGTGGTGTCAGGGAAGACAGCAGCCAGTTAGGCGGTTGGTACATCTGGGCTTGATAGAAGGTCTCAGCTCCTCTCTCTCCCACTCACCAGTACTGTGGTCCTGAGAAAATGATCTAGATGTGAGCATTGCGTTAGATGACCTGTGCTTACACTTATAATTTAGGTATGCACTTCTCTTCCAACTGTTCTGATTGGGGTTTTTTGGTTTGGTTTGGTTTGGTTTGGTTTGGTTTGGTTTGGTTTGGTTTGGTTTGGTTTTTAAATTAAGATTTGTGTACTTAATATGCTCTATGTGCATACATGCCTGCGTGGGTGCTGGGATTTGGAAGGACCTCTAGAAGATGTACTAAACAGTGCTTTTTTTGTTTGTTTGTTTTTGTTTTTTGGGTTTTTGTTTTTTGTTTTTCGAGACAGGGTTTCTCTGTGTAGCCCTGGCTGTCCTGGAACTCACTCTGTAGACCAGGCTGGCCTTGAACTCAGAAATCCGCCTGCCTCTGCCTCCCAAGTGCTGGGATTAAAGGCGTGCGCCACCACCGCCCAGCCAGTCAGTGCTCTTAACTGCTGAGTCATCTCTCCAAGCCCCGATTCCCAATTTTAATAACATACTTTCCAAACATTGTTTCATCTACAAAAATTAATTGTAAACAAGTTGGGCTGCGGTGACACTATCTTTAATCCCAACTCTTGAGAGGCAGAGGCAGGCAGATCTCTGAGCTCAAGACCAACCTGGTACCCAGAACAAGTTCCAGAACAGTTAAGTCTTTTTATTCAATGTCACGGTAGTAGCAGCACCTCTGTTCCTTGGAATGAACATGTACATTTTGTCTTTTAACAGGAGTGTGACCAAGTGCATGTGGAAGATGTGGCTTCTGATGACAATGGCCAGGATTTGAGGTGTGGTAAACACAGTGTTCCTTGAATATCAGTACACCCGGGATGTACAGAACACTGCATTCAGAGGAAGAAAAAGATTACAGTCCTCACGGTCTACTATTAGAAGAGCCAGAAACCAATGTAACTAACTGTAACATAGAGTACAGCAAGGCAGTGATAGAAAACTGATAAGCAGTAGAGGAGGAAGTGACGTGGTACTGCTCTGTAAAGGGAGCATGTGGTGCAATTAGAGAGGCCTCAGTGGTACAGCATCTGACCAAGGCCTCAAGAATTACCAGGTAACAATACTGGATGATGAAGCAGCATCTCGGAGTGAAGGATGACTCTGCTACTGGCTTCTCTCTATGTAGATTTCCTGCTGGGAGAAAGCATGCTGCTAAGCTGGGTAGTTCTAGCTGCACGTAAGCAGGAATTTGCCCAGTGAAGGATTGATGGTGACAGGGGTCCCTATGAACTGTTGTCTTGGCTGTCGTATTTCAGTGATGACTACACCATTATCAGCTCAGTCTCCTCATTCCTCTGTTGGCTACTGTTTCTTCAGGCCGTTGATCCTTTTTAAAAATATAGGGGTGTGTGTGTGTGTACACTTGTGCATATGTGTGTGCATAGAGGTCGGGGAACAAGTCTGTGGAGTCAGTGCTTTCCCTCTACCTTTCCTTGGTATCCTCAGAATTGAACTCGGGTCACCAGTCTTGTGTGGCAAAGCACGTTTACTCACTGAGCCATTTCAATAGCCTTGATCCAGTGGCCTTGACTAAAAAGTATCATACATAGGTGCTGGGGAGATAGCTCAGCAGTTAAGAGCTCTGGCTGCTATTCCAGAGAACCTGAGTTCAATTCCCAGCACCCACATGATGCTTATAACTATCTAGAGTAAGCACTGATACCTTCTTCTGGCATGTAGATGTACATGCAGATAGAGCACTCATGTCAATCAATAATTTTTTTTTTTTATCTGCCCAAACATTTCAAGACTTTAGGGAAAAAGACTGTTCTATCTTTTCATGTTGAGGTAAATGTTCCTCCCTGTGACTTGCTGGAATTAAGCATTTCACCTATCGTTTTTGTTATTTTGGGTTTTGTGGTTGGTTGGTTGGTTGGTTGGTGACAGGGTTGCTTTATGTAGCCCTGATTGTCCAGGAACTCATTATGTAGACCAGGCTGACCTCAAATTCAGCTGAGTTCTGAGACTAAAACATGTATAATTATTAGATATGTAGCAGAGCTGAACACACCGCCCACCTTAGAACCAAGAAGGAAGCCTTCCTTCCCTGCAGAGCAGCAGCCACTCCATGTGTGTTGTGCTGTTCATGGCCAAAACTGTCTCTGCCTCATTAGGAATGCCTCCTGTCAAGCATCTTATGGCCTATTTATTGGCTTATATATTTGTTTCTTTGTTTTCTCTTATATATGTATAGGTTTCCTATTTTATGTCTTGGCAGCTTTTCTGGTTGGTTGGTTGGTTGGTTGGTTGTTTTGGGTTGTTTTGTTTCTGAAACAGAGTTTCTCTGAGTAACTTCCTGAAACTCAGCCCTAAGTCCTGGACTCTCTGTAGACCAGGATTGTCTCAAACTCAAAAGATCTGCCTCCTGATCGATGGGATTAAAGGCGTGCGCCACCACCCAGCTTCTTGGCCACTTTATTTAGTATGGAATCTTCCCCTTAATGTATTGAATCCTATTTTGACATGTTCGGTTCTTTTGAAATAGCTTCTACCCCAGGCTGTCATGGAACGTGTTATGGAGCCCATTTAACCTTACACACATACTCCTCCAGCTTCAGTTTCCCAATGCTAGAATTACAGTTGGGGGGGGGGGGTGGCCACCATGGCCAGCTCTAGTTCTTTTCTTTCTACAGCCATGATCATATTTACATAGCTGTATTAATTGGTTAGTCTGCTTTGTTTTTCACTGTATATTATTCTGTCATCCCAGGTGAGCCTCTGTGAGGCACTAGTGCTTAGGCTATTTCCCCTTTTCCTCTCAGTGGCCACTATCAATTCATCCTGGAAAGGTAAAGGGAGGCTGGACGTACATGATGGTGCACACTTTGTTCCAGCACTTGGAGATGAAGACAGGTAGATTAGAGGTACAAATCGAGCCTAAGCTATATAGTGAAGTTAAAATTGAAACTAGCCTGGCCTACATGAAGCTTTTTCTGAAAAAGTAAAAGAAATAACCAATCCTAGTGAGAAAATTGTTAAAGCATTAGCTCTGTTTATTCCATATCAAGAACAGGCCACAGAAACTCATGTCACATTTACACTCAAGCCCTGTGAGTATGGAGTTTAATTTTCATTATCTTCTGTCTTTGCAGCAACTATAGTTTCTCAACAGATGGTTTCAGTGGTTCAGGAGGCAGTGGAAGCCATGGCTCATCTGTGGGTGTTCAGGGAGGTGTGGACTGGATGAGGAAACTGGCCTTTCGCTACCGAAAAGTGAGGGAAATCTACGATAAGCATAAAAGCAACGTGGGTGGTAAGTGTGGCCAACCATTCTGAACCTGATCCGTGGTGCTTTCCTGTAGTCCTTCTCAGAGTGCCCTAGATCTACCTTGCAGCTTTCTAGCAATGTATGGCATGTTAATGAGAGAGAGAGAGAGAGAGAGAGAGAGAGAGAGAGAGAGAGAGAGAG
>JANHMN010000004.1:19917861-19928178 GCA_030674055.1 Rhabdomys pumilio | reverse complement strand
AGAGAGAGAGAGAGAGAGAGAGAGAGAGAGAGAGAGAGAGAGAGAGAATTGAAACCCTTTGGAGAATTTATACTACCACAGCCATTAGAATGGAAGACACTCTGCACCATTGGTGGCAGTTAGAATGGGGCATGAAGGGCTAGGAAATGGCTCTGCAGTTAAAGTGCTGGCTGCACTGGCAGAGGACTCAGATTAAGTTTTTAGCACTCACAAGTAGCTCTCAACCATCTGTCACTCCAGTTTGAATGTATCTGATGCCTTTTGATCTCTGTGAGCATCAGACATGCATACTACATACATACATACATACATACATACATACTTACTTGGAAACAAAATATACACATAAAATAAATTTAAAAAATTTTAGAAAAAAGGAGATAATAGTTGAGGCCCTGCACCATTGATGCCATTAGAATGGTGATTTCAGTAGATGCTCACTCTACATTGCCAGTTCTTCTTAATATCACTTTGGACAACTGTGGTATTTCGTTTAGACAAGTACCATTTAAAGAAAATGTGCTGTATTAGTCAACTTTATCTCTGTGATAAGATACCTAAAATGATCAGTTTAATAGGAAGAAAGACTTATTTATCATGTGATTGTTAGCCCTGTTGTCTTCGGCTTGTGGCAAACCAAAACATCATAGCAAGAAGAGGCTGGTCACCTCATTGCCCAAGAAGAGAAAGAGGGAGGAGGATGAGAGGGCAGCTTGATTCCTAAAGTCACATTAAAGCACACTGCCTGCTGCTTCCAGCTAGGCCCACCTCGATCAGTAATGCCTTCCCCTGAGAACAATATTTAACATGTTAGCTTTGGGGAATATGGTTTAGATCCTTTACTTGGTTGGTTGGTTTGTTGTCTTGTTAGATAGCCCAGAACCGTCCCTGAACTCGCTCCCAAAGTACTGGAATTCTAAACATGCCACCTAATATCAACCTCAATACATCACATGGTGTAGTGTCATTATTATTTTTGAGTCACAACCACTGTTGGTACTCGTTAATAGACTGCCATATTTTGAAGAGCAGCTGTCCATAACCATCATGGCAAGTCAAATAGACCCAGATGCTACATTGGCTGGGAGGTAAGGCTAGGAGTATAGTGGCTGTGTCCATGTGAGATAATCTGCCCAGAAGTATTGTAGGTGCTAGTGTGCCTAAAATTCTGTTATTCAGGACTAAATTAATCATGGATTATTCAGAATGGGAGAGACAAATGTCTTCTTTAAATACTTCATTTGGCAGTTGACAAATTAACATCCATCATGCGGGCAGGAACAGCATACATAGTCACATAGTGAGTTAATAAGATGGCCACATTATTATTAATAGTGTGGCCTTCCCAGTTTTACAGTTCCTTTACAAGTGATGTGCTCTTATAGGACAATATTTAAAACTATGAGCCATCCAACTGCATACAGAGTGCTGCCTGAAGCCTGGGGCTTGTATCAACAGTACCTTTTCATGTCACGAATGATGTCATGCCCAGTGTGGCTGTAAAGCACAGATAGGGCTTTAACGTTCAGTTGGGTTATTCCTGTGACAATCTGTAATACCAGATAAAAATCATGAGCTTCCAGATCTCAGGAATCTAATTTCTTTTTTCAGATCCTCCCTCCCCTAAGCCTTGGTCCCTGATCTTTCCTATGTACTAACTGAACCTAGTTTCTTGGACAAGATGATACACCACACTGTGAGTCTCCTTAGCCTACTTGGGAGAGCACATTAAAAAGTTATACCAGCCAGGCATGTGGCACCTTTAGTGCCAGCACTAGGGGAACTGAGGCAGGTAAACCTCTGAGCTCAAGCCAGCCTAGTCTACATAGTAAGTTCCGAGTTAGCCAAGCTTTCATACTAAGACTGCTTCAAAAAATAAAAACCAAAAAAAGAGAAAGAAGTACTTCCCTATATGTTTTTGTAGTGTGGATAGAATATAGGACTTATTTAACCTTTGCTACAGAAAATTCTGAGTCACACTTGCTCTTTGAATAAGCTAACTCAGAGTATCTAACAATGGGTCCCACATGAGACCTGTTATGTTTTATGCAAAATCAATCAGGCTCCTAGAGCAGTGTGTGAGTCTGCTGTTGCTGTAATTGCTTCAGAGGTTATAGGACAGGAGTTGGTCCTTTACTCTGGAATCATGGCTAAACCATTCCGGTGTAGGCAGAAGTACAGTGTTGTCACTGGGAAATGGCAGCTGGGAAAGGATCCCCAACCCTGGGCATTCCCATGTCTGTACAGTCCTAGGCAACCTCCCTTTGTTTTTTGTTCTTTGTCTTTAAAGATAAGAACTGTTCCAACAGTCATTGTCCCTGCATGGTTCTTGGTATTGTGTTGTCGAGTAGAGCTATTCAAGTGTGTTCCCTCTGTCTGTAGATAACACCCCTTAGTAATAACGATGGAGCTTGTACAGAACCTAATTGCAGTGTTCCATCAGCTGCCCTTGTTGTTGTTTCCCATAGGAAAGCAGACATTTTGCTGAGGAGTCACATCTGAGTAGCACCATTCTCAAAGTTTTCTAAAACATAGGAATGCATGTACTCAGGCTTGGAGAAGTTGCTTCCTCATCTAACAGTATATTGGTTACTTGTCTCCAGCACAGTACCTGACAAAAGCAGCTTAAGGAAGGAAAAGCTTATTTTGGTTCACGGTCTACTACTGTAGTCAAGATACAGTAGCAGGGGCTGGAGAGGTGGCTCAGCGGTTAGAACACTGACTGCTCTTCCAGAGGTCCTGAGTTCAATTCCCAGCAACCACATGGTGGCTCACAACCATCTGTAACGGGATCTGATGCCCTCTTCTGGTGTGTCTGAAGATAGCTATAGTATACTCATATACATTACATACATACATGCATGCATACATACAAACATACATCTTGGGAAAAAAAAAATGCAGGAGCAGGAGGCACCGGCCACATTGAGTCCACGGTTGGTAAACAAAGATAGAAGAGTACTGGTGCTCAGTTTGCTTTCTCCTTCTCATGTAGTCTAGGACCCCAGCCCATGGAATGATGCCACCTACATTTGGCTGGTCTTCTCACCTATGTAATCTAATTTTTTTTTTTTTTTTTTTTTTTGGTTTTTCGAGACAGGGTTTCTCTGTGTAGCCCTGGCTGTCCTGGAACTCACTCTGTAGACCAGCTGGCCTCAAACTCAGAAATCCGCCTGCCTCTGCCTCCCAAGTGCTGGGATTAAAGGCGTGCACCACCACTGCCCAGCTGTAATCTAATTTTGATGATCCCTCACAGATAAGACCAGAGGTTTGTTTCCATGGTGATCCTAAATCCCATCAAGCTAATGATCAAATTGACCATCATAGCAAGTTCATGTTGTCAGATAACAAGTGGGTCTGCTTTTCTGAAAGGCCTCCTCAGCCCCCAGAGGAAGGAAGCACTGCAGAGACTCAGAGCAGAGATCGAGGTGCTGACGGACTCCTGGTTAGGAACTGCGCTGAAGTCCTTGCTTCTCATCCAGTCTCGGTATGGAAATAGTCTTTATATCTCATCTTCTCGTGTTTTTCAATCCTAGAACAAGCTGGGCCATCCCCTAAAAGGGGATTAGGAACAGAGATTAAAAGAATGAGCCTCAGTGGTAGCAGTGGAGACAGAGGGCAGAGCTCTGTGAGTGTGAGGTGAGCCTAGTCTACAGAGCAAGCTCCAGAATAGCCAGGACTACACAGAGAAATCTGCCTCAAAAAACCAGACAAAAGAAAAGAAAGAAAGAGCAGGATTTAAATGAAAAGGAGTCTAGAGCCAGGCACAGTGGTGCACACTTGTAACCCCAAGTCAGAGAGATGGGAGGATCAGCAGTTACTGTAAGGCCATCTTCAGCTATATAGTGAGTTTGAGGGCAGTCTGAGCTTTATGAGACTGTCTCAAAAAGAAAATGAGGAAAAACAATGAATGTGCTAAGAAGATTAAGGGAGCCAGCAAGGGCTTAGCAGATGCTTGCTGCCAAGCTTGATAACATAAATTCAACATGCATGATAAATAAGTGTAATTTTGAAAAATTAAGATGATTAAGGGTTTTTTGTTTTGTTTTGGTTTTTTTTTTTGCCTTGAATCCTAGACTGAAAAATAAATGCAGCTATAGCAGTTCTGGTACCATGTTGGTCCCTCTCTCCCTCATGTCTACAACTTGGGAGCAAAAACTCACAGTGAGGATAAAAATCCATGGAGGTTAAGGACCTAGGGACTTAACTGTGTCTTCAGGAACCTGAGTGGTGGTTGTATGAAGAACAGAGAGTGGGATTTCCATTAAATAAAATAGCAGATGAAAGCTCCCTGCTTTGTACCTGTTTTCTAAATGTGGTATCCATAACAAGAAGACAGTAATAGTAGCCAATAGGCTGCAATGAAAAACTGGCCAAGGTACAGATGGCTCAGTAGATGAGCGCTCACTGCTCTTACAGAGAACCAGGTTCAGTTCCTAACGTGTGTGTGTGTGTGTGTGTGTGTGTGTGTGTGTGTGTGTGTGTGTAAGCCATACTGCCCGTTAATATAGAAAATAAAATCTGAACAAGAGTAGTAATTGAGCTGGGTGTGGTAGAGCACGGCTTTAATCCCAGCACTAGAGAAGCTAAGGCAGAAGGGTCTCTGAGTTTGAGGCCAGCCTGGCCTACAGAATGAGTTTCAGGACAGCCAGGGCTATACAGAGAAACTCTCCCTAGGAAGGGAGGGAAGGGAAAGAAAAAAAAAGAAAATTATTACTGTTGGCATTTAACAGTAGCGTCCAGCTCATTGAGACTTCCTTTTAAGTGAGATTCTGAAGAGCTGACGTGTTTGAATTCGTCCTTCTGGGTTGCTTCAGTTTCACCAGTCTCTTTCCTTCTTATTCCCTTTTAGAAAGAATTGTGTGAATGTTCTGATCACTACCACCCAGTTAGTTCCAGCCCTGGCCAAAGTTCTTCTGTATGGACTCGGAGAAATATTTCCTATTGAAAACATCTACAGTGCTACCAAGATCGGTAATGTGCTACTCTTCCATGGCCTCAGGGAATCTCTCATTGGGGCTTGTGTTGTTGCCATTTCTTCTGCTGCAAGCATGTTTCCATCCAGCAGTCTTCTGATGAGGTGGTTGAGGCTCAGCAGTTACACTGTTTGCTTAAGATATGAGGACTAGTGAGTTAGGTCTCCTACACCATCAGCATCATCTTTTTTTACATTAAAATCTGTTACTGAGACCAGCTAGCTGGCTCAGTTAGTATCTACCACCAAGTCTGATGGCCTGGCCTCAGTCGTCCTGTGATCTCCATGGCACATGGATGTACATGCTCACCCACTCACACACAAAATAAATAAAAACCTTCTGGAGAGATGTCTCAGCAGTTAAGAGTACTTGTTCTTGCAGGGGGCCTGAGTTCAGTTCCCATCACCTACATTTTGGCTCACCTAACTCCTGTTTTGAGAAATTTGATGCCCTCTTGAGGCCTCTGAGGGCAGTAAGTACATACATGGTACACATACATATGTGTAGGCAAAACATATATACATGAAATGAATAAATTTAATTTTTAAAAAATTTAAATAAGATTTAAAAAATAAAATATTTAAAGCAACCATGAAGTGTTAAGAATTGAGAAAACTGTTGGACAGTGGTGTTGCATGCCTTTAATCCCAGCACTTGGGAGTTCAAGGTCAGCCTGTCTACAGAGCTCTAGGACAGACAGGGCTACACAGAGAAACCCTGTCTCAAACTTCCCAGCCCCAGAATTTTTTTTTGAGAGAAAACTATGTTAGTAGTGGGAATTGTGTTATTATTCACTATGCCCTGCTCCCCTGTAGGGTAATTATTCCACTGACAAGGGCTGTAAGCACTGAGGAAATGTGCTTCCTGTGTTCGCCTCCTCTGCTTCTGCTTTCCAACGCAGGGAACCTTTCCTAAGGCCCTCCCACACCGAAAAACTGTATTTTCTGTAGTGATTAGCCCAACGCCCACAAGCTAATCAAAATAATGGAATGGCTTTATTTTCTCTGAAAATAAAGGGAGCTTATTTGGTGATTTTCCCTCAGTCCTAACTTATCCAGAACTAGTGTTGAAAGGTGCAGTGTGGTATGCAGAGTGGTAACCACAGGAAGAGCCTCAGTTTTCCTTGACAGAACTGTGAAATGGGAGCAAGGAGGCTTTTCTCCAGTTTCTTTGAAGTGGTTTCAAAATTATGGCTTTTTTTTTTTTTTTGAGACAGGGTCTCATGTAGCCCAGATTGGCTTCAAAAATGCTGTGTAGTCATGGATTATCTGAAAGTTAAGTTCTGATCATCCTTAGCTTCCCAAGAGCCAGGATTAAAGCATGTGCCACCATGCCCAGCTAAAATTGAGTTCTATGTAGTCACTTGGTAACCTTGGACATTGAATACTCAGGATTGTTTCCAAAAATGACAAAGGTGGACTTGCAGCCTTGGTTTGTTTGGGTTTTTTGAGTCTAGGTCTCTAGCTTAAGTTGCTTCCAACTCACAGTGCTCCTCTGTCTTAGCCTTCCAGGTTCTTGGTTACAAGCAATTGTTCACACCAGTTATCAGAAGTGTTTTTCCTATAGGATACTCTGAGGACTGGTTGGTATTCTGCAAAGACTTGGTTGGCCACATCTTCCAAAACAGAAGAGCTCATGCCCGAGTGTTCTGGGGTGTCAAATGAAGTGTCTGTTAGAACTGGCTCTTTGTGTCATCTCTTCTTTCCTTGTAGCTGATAAGTTTTCTTGTCCCCCCAACTTGGGGAGGAGGTACACCAGAGGCCTTGGTCAGAACATGTCAGGACAATGGGCATTTCTTCATCCTTATTTCTGAACACAAGATGGTCCTTTTGCTTGGAAATGTCTGAAATCTGAACCAATTTTTTTTCATAAGCGGATCCTGACTTAATTAAAAAGGCTATCATAGAATTACAGAATGAACTCTTTAACATATTGGACATAAATATTCAGGACTAGGCACATAGAAAAATGAACTATTACATTTGTAACTGGAAGTCATTATATAAGCCAGATTCAGAAAGACATACTCAGGAGGCAGAAGCAGGCCAATCTCTGTGAGGTCTAAGTCAGCCTAGTCTTCAAAGTCAGTTCCAGGACACCCCGGGCTATGTTGAGAGACCGTGTCTCAGAAAGAAAGATATACCACATACTTTCTCTCCTACATGAAATCTTGGTTTAAGTTGGGGTTGGGGAGAAAAGGTTTTAGAAAAGGCCTCTGAGAGGCAGGAAGAAGTCTCAGGAGGGTGGAGAGAGGCTTACCTAGCATTCATCCCTGGGTTTGATCACCAGCATCATAAAATAAGAGAAAAAAGGTAAAAACGTTTCAGGAGCTGGTTGAAAGCTTAGTTGGTTAATATTTGCCACACAAACCTGCGAACCTGAATTTGTTCCTGAGCACCCACCCTGTGCAGCACCCACCCTGTGCAGCACCCACCCTGTGCAGCAGGTTTGATAACGGACACCTGTGATCCCAGCATTGGGGAGGCAGAGGCAGGATGATCCTTGGTGCTTACTGGCCAGCCAGTCTAACTAGGCAGTGAGGGAGCCTGTCTCACAGAGGTAGGTAGGTGTGTGTAGCTCCTCAGCAATGACAGTTGAGAGCCTCAGGCTTCTGTGCGCATGGTCACACTCTGTCCTTGTACATACACAAAATAGAAAATATTAGTTTGATTATTTAGTTGAATTATCTAGTAGTTAAATCAAATCCAGCATAACAACTGAGTGCTGCAGAGGAAAGCAGACAGGACTGCCAGGGAAAAGTTAGTACTAAAAGCAGCGCATGCCCAAAGAGCTTTATCTCTTAAGTAGGACACTGAAATCCAGAATGGACCAGTGTTGGGGCCAGCATACCACTGAGATGCCACTTGCCTAGGAGCATCAGATTTACAGGAGTAGGATTCTCATCAATTCCCTTAGCTCCTAGGTTAATACATTTGTGTTGGTTTTTTTAAATTGGTTTTATTTTGGGTTTTGAGTTTGGGTTTTTGTTGTTGTTTTCTTTTGATTTTAGTTTGGTTTGATTTAGTCCTGGCCAGCCTGAGTGCTGGGATTAATCATATACACCACACTGCCTGGCTTTTATTTATTTATTTATTTATTTATTTATTTATTTATTTATTTGAATGAAGTGCTTTAGGACTTTTCATTTAATTAATTTGTATGTGTGAGTGTGATCATGTGGGCAAGCAGCCAAGGCGCACATGTGGGTGTCAATCTGCTCTCTTTCCAGTGTGTGGGTACTGGGGATTGAACTGGAGGCATCAGGCTTGGCAGGAAGCATCTTTATTTGCTGTGCCATCTCACTGGCCTGATCTTTGTGTTTTATAATCACTTTCCTGCAGATAGCAGGCAAGCGTATTGAGGAAGGGTCTTAGGTCACTGGATCTGTGACGATTAACAAATGAGGTTAATGGAACAGAGTGGAGGAAGCAAGGTTAGACCTTGGTTAACTGAGCAGGGGCCATGACTTGTGAGCAGTCAAGGAAGAGTGAGGCTGGTCACAGCACACACCTGAGTTTCCAGTAAATGACAACTAAAGCACAGGATCCCAGTCCAAGGAAGGCCTGGGTGACATTGCAAAACCTTGCCGTTATTACCCCCCCCCCCCCAACTGCTGTCTAAAAAGCAAGGGCTATAATTTATTTTTATTTTTTCAACAAACTACCTTTCCCATAGCAGTACTCTACTTATATTTTAGGTGTTGACTCCAGGTTAGGTTTGAATTTTGAAACCACAAAATGATTCTTAAAACTGTCTACAGTGAGCCAGGCAGTGGTGCACACCTTTAATCCCCATGCTTGGGAGACAGAGGCAAGCCAGTCTCTGAGTTCAAGGCCAGCCTGGTCTACAGAGTGAGTTCCAGGACAACCAAGGTTACACAGAGAAACCCTGTCTCAAAAAAAAAAAAAAAAAATTAAATCACTCATTAATGATTTAATGTGGTCTCGTAGTAGGATGCTTCCTGGGTGAGAACATGGCTCCAGTTTGGTTCCAAGCACCACCAAAAGCATCATCATCATTATTTTAAGTCATTCATTTCCTAAGGTCAGCTAAGCACAGCATCTGAATTGCAAATACCATCCAATGGATAGCTCAAAGTTCTTGGTCATATGCATGGCCCTAGTTAAAATCCTGTGACACAGGAAGTCATGATGGTGGGGTGGGAGTAATCAGAACACATTATTATATACAGATGGAATTCTCCAAGCACAAACTGAACAATAAAAGAGTGTTATAGAGCTTTGAAAAGAGAGAACATGTGCTGTCGACCCAGGCTGCAGCCTGGATTTAGAGTAGAGACACAAGCCAAATCTAGCTGCTGGCTGGCCTGGGGTCTGGGGCTTGGCACGAATCCTGTTGTGGCCCATTCTCTGTAACGTGAGGAAGGAGAGTTAGATGAAAGAGATGGGTGCTCTGAAAGCTACAAGGTACGAGACACACAAGAAGAGCTTGCTCCTCACCACTCATTCAGCCTAGGCTCATTGTCTCCTTCATGCTAAGATTGTGGGAACCTTACTCTTGATGTGAACATTAAAGTGAGTTGTTTTCGTAATGGCACACTCACCTTCTTTGGGCTCCTGCCCCTAACTCCTAACTGAGTAGTTGGCACATGTTGTCAGTTATCCTGTCCAAGCTTAGGCAGATGAACGGAACAGCAGTTCTTTTCTTCAGTATTAGAAAAGGTAGAAGGGCTGGAGAGATGGCTCAGCCATTAAGAGCACTGACTGTTCTTCTAGAGGTCCTGAGTTCGATTCCTAACAACCACATGGTGGCTCACAACCATCTGTAATGGGATCTGATGTCCTCTTCTGGTGTGTCTGAAGACAGCAACAGTGTACCCTCATACATGAAATAAATCTTTTTTTAAAAAAAGAAAAAATTAAAAATAGTCTTAAAAAAAAAAAAGAATAGGCCGGGCGGTGGTGGCGCACGCCTTTAATCCCAGCATTTAAGAGGCAGAGGCAGGCAGATTTTTGAGTTCAAGGCCAGCCTGGTCTACAGAGTGAGTTCCAGGACAGCCAGGGCTACACAGAGAAACCCTGTCTCGAAAAACCAAACAAAACAAAACAAAAGTAGAGAAGACTATCCTAATAGGAATTTTTTTTTTTTTTTTTTTTTTTACCTCTGTAGGTAAAGAGAGCTGCTTTGAGAGAATTGTTTCGAGGTTTGGAAAAAAAGTCACATATGTAGTGATTGGAGATGGACGAGATGAAGAAATAGCAGCCAAGCAGGTAACTGGGAAGGAAGTAGTTCAGTTATGTGGTTGTGCATGAAGCAGTTAGAGAAACTGCACAGGAGAGCCAGGCACAGTGACACACATCTGTACGCCCTACACTCTGGA